>OZ018329.1:6734232-7384232 GCA_963969495.1 Ceratothoa steindachneri
AGGGCTCTAAGCCTTTACTCGCCGCGTCTTGAATCGGAGTGTGACCCACTTCCGACGGCAAACAACGTCGCTTCCAGCGAAGCATTATATATTTCCCCGCGCGGAAACGAACAAATTAGTATTCAACCAGGAAGCAGGCACTGCTCAAGAGGTATTCAAGCGTTAATCAGGAGGATTTATTGGAACCAGCCTAAGGACACACGCACTCCTTCATTCGCGACTTCCTGTTAATCTGAGGACTCGAGAGCAAGAAACCAGTTGTTCAGAATTACGGCAGTCAAAGACGGAAGGACTCATTCTGGAATACGCGCTTCGCTCCTTGCCCTGCAAGGATACTCCCTCGAACCAACACTAGAGGCCTCCTCCTCATTCTTTAAAAATCGTAAGCCTATTACCGTTTTCTCTATCACCGTTGAAGAGGCTTGACGCTTTCCGACTACGAAAATTCGCCCCCTAATCTCCTCCCATTTTCCATCGACTAAATATTGTACTACTTTAGCTCGTTCCGAAGCATTTCGTTGGAAATGATTTCAATCGCTGAACCATAAGGTATCCTATAGTGTATAAATTATTGTTAAATTCTTTTATTTGACTTATAATAGTAAAGATTATTTTTGTATCTCTTGTTTAAATCCCAGAACCACATAAAAAGCCATTATTCTATTTTCTAAGTCGACCAACGGAATACACGCACTCGAATATCCCCCATACTTAAAATGGGACCCCCCCTCCCGGCCCACTGCGTCTAGTGTGGGGAGAGCTTAGGTCAGTGAAATCTACCTCACCTACGACAAGTAAGTTATTCTAATCCACATATTTTGAATAAGATTTAAGTTATTTGGTTACTTTTAAAGTTATTGATAAAATATTTTTCGAGTGTTGTAATATTTGTTTATCCTCAATGTAAGACGACTAAATTATTATACAAAACATTTGTATAATATATAAGTAATGAATATTATATTCTCGATGATGCTTTGTTCGTTCAAGCTAGAATACAGACGCAAACTTTACGAATCCGGACTGTAGTATGAATTGAAGGAGATGTACCAGATTCACCTCATCAATCTCCATTCGAAAACGGTCCCTTCATCACATCCCAGATATAAAGCCTTTTTGTCGATGCTGAGGAGATGTCCTTCTCTTACCTACGCGCGCAGTAGTGTCAAGTTGCCAACGGTTCTGATTTCAGCTGCGGCTAATCTCGACAGTACTTATGCTGCGGTGAGACGCCAATTATATCCAATGCCTATGTAGCTCGCAAGACGGTAGTACCTCTGGGTCTGCCTACTCCGTCACACTTGTGTGTTCCACCTTTCAACGTTTGTCCTCAGGTCTTTGGTCCCAAAGCTTCTACAGCACCAGGAATACTGGAGCAGACACCCTCTCAAACCGGAGCAATTTCACTCTACATGGATACCGGCAAATCCCCAAAAGAGCACAGCTTTTACGTTTTTTGCCCTCTTGTTTGAAGCCGGCGAGCTACTTGCCAGCGCAGCTTCTTTCTTCACAACTGAGCCGGTGCAATAAACCACCCGGTACGAGAGCTTAGGAATAGTGTCCATTTCTTTGACCAGAGAGTGATTATATCAACTCAAACGGTGCGCTGATTACACTCAAACATTAGAATCTCCACACCACTTAGTTCACAACATCTTTGACGCCACGCGTGCCGTGAATCTGGTATCAAGATTGTCTTTTTCTGGGTTATTGGATATCTAGGAATCACACAAAATTAGCACGCTGATGAGTGCGCGAAACTGTTTGGAAGGACTGGGCGATCGTATAAGCCTTCTCCCTTTTCTTCTTCTGACTACACACCAGGAATCGGATCCGCTCTTAGAGCTACAGGGCAAAAAAAGAAAGATGAGAGACCCTACCCGTGGACCTACCCCTTAATGCCTCTAAGGTTCCAAGGGACGGGACGAGTTGAGTCGCTACGGCTTGTCCTTTGTACTCAGGACAATTTATTCATCTGTAGACTGTATGATATTGGGTTTCTGGAAGAGGAGGGGCTTTCTTGATAGTATTTGATAGTTTGGCATTTGGGGTACGATCAGGTTCCTTTAGTGTGTTTTAAATGAGCCAAAAATAGGGTATGTATTTTAGATGGCCATGCATTTATTGCCGGTCGCCAGAGGAGAGGTCCTCTTTAAAAAAATATCCCTCGGCAGGGATTTGGAACAAAGAAAAGAGAGGATATACGTTGCTCTGAATACAGGAAGAGAATGATATCGATATTGCGTATTCGCATTTGCGTAATGATACATGTGGACCTATTAATTAACCTCCGCTGGAGTAAGCCTCAGCGCATCCGTCAGAGATGGCCAGCTCGTGACGGACATGAAAGTTTTCCATCAGTGCTTCCTGGGGTCAAACCCTTGCCTCGACGCTTGAAGTCTAACTCCGTATCCACTCGGAGAAGTGATAAGAGTATAGGAGATAAAATCTGGTGGTATTTGATGCACAAAATGATGGCACAGAAAATGAGCTGTGTAGGTATGTGAAGATGTGTTTGTGAATAAAATGTATGAGAGATGAAGAAATGTATGTTAAAGTGCAGATGGAGTTTGTTGGTTCGTGCGATGTGGCGGTTTTGGCTATGGATGAATCCTGACCTACTGAGGAGCACAATACATATGTACACCTCTCTAACTGCGATAAGCCAATGAAGCGGGAAATAGAGAATTACTTGGTTGATACGCAGGTTTTCCATATTTTGGGTAGTGAGAGGTAAGGGATATGGGGCAAATTTTATTTAGTTTAGAGGAAATTTCGAAAGAAGGAATGGAGATGATGAAAGAATTAAGAGTAGGAGTCACACCAATGTGATATGAGAATGTCGGATTGTCTGTCAGCGACACAATGATGTAAGGTTAAGCTGGGGGAGCATAAATATGGTTGATGATCTAAAGGTTCATTATGTGTTATGCTTTGTTTACTCGGATTTTGACCCCAGATATGGCGGGGTTATATGGTGCTAGTAAACGATACATATTAAATTCTTTTTTGTTATTTATATTCGTTGAGGAAAGAACAAAAAAAATTCTTCTTCTTAAGAAATAAAACTTTAATCTGTGTCCAACAAGAAAACAGTCGAAGAAAGGAAACCCAACGATGGTAACCAAATGACAGGAATTTAATAGCCAATTATCATTTCTATAAAATTACGCAGAATCGGTCTAGAATCATCTACCGTAAATTAATCGAAACGAATGAAAAAAGGTAAGTATGGTCGAATAATTTTCAGAGATCAAAATGGCCTTTGATGTAAATAAAAATATTAACTAATCAAAATAATTTGCAGGACACAAATATTGAAAAATGGCACAGCCTTATATGAATGAAACCAAACTTATCTTTGGACAAACAAGAATGTAAAGATGAAATTTTATTTACGATTTGTCGATAAATCTGAATTACGACGATTTCTAGGCCATCTCGACTCATGGCAAGAATAAATTGTCTCCACCAATGATTATTTTTAAGTGATTTCCGACGACGGTACAGGTTGCCTTTCAGCCGAAGGGTTCACAGGCGTCATTTTTCAAACCTTTTTTCTTGATTATCCATAATACCACCTATAATTCCTTCATATAACATAAATAATTTAAAATACGATTTAATAAATTAAAACAAAGCCAATTATATTTTCGAAGCTTGGACCTAATGTAGCAGTACCCCGAACCTTTTAGAAATGTAGGGTTGGATCCTGTCTTTAAAATAAGAATTTAATGAATTTAATTAAACAGCGTCGCATTATGTAGGATGGTCCAGTCAAATGTGACCTAAAAGAAGAGCCATATATTCTTAATATTTCATTTCATTCATAAAACAAGAGCGTGTGGTGAAACGTCCTGTATCTCTTTGGTCATGGAGGGCTTCATTTCTGTTTGTGTTTTGAAATGTAGGTATCGCTATTTTAACACTTTGGGACTCCTGTTATTAAACTTTGTGACACACTATTTTTTAGGACACTGCTTCAACAGCTTTGTACCAGTGATTCTCCCGTCCTTTCTACTGTCCACAGTTTTCCTATAAAAGAATCACTCAGTTCTTTTATCCATCATGAGCAAATGACTCTTACTCCTATATTCCTCCTATCTTCTTTTCTAAACCTTTGATTATTGGTGTACATTTTATTGCTGAAACAACGTCTTTGACAGGCAAGGTTGACTCATTAAAATTCTACTAATCTCTTACTATTCTTATTCTCATTAAAAATAATAAATTCATTTTAATTAAAAGAAAGCTCCGATAAAAGTGCTTAGAGTAAGTATAATTAACAAAGTAGAAAGTAAAACCACATGGCCATGAGACTCATAACATAGAGATCGAGAAAATGCGACGATGATGAAGGGTTTTTTATCATTCTTTCAACTATATGCAACGTAGAGACGAAAGAAAAGATTTTTCAGTTTTATAAATCTTCGTCGGTCCCGTAAAATTGTCTTCCAGTATTTTATATATTTTTGAAACTCTTTTCTCCAAATTGTGTCTTCCTTCGGCGACTATTTTTTATCTCAAAAGTAAATTCTGAGATTTCCAAAGAAGTTTGCAGACAAAGGATAGAAGGCTGATTGGTTTTAGTGTAGAAGATATTTTATTTTCCTTTTTTCGCAGCAGAATTATTATGATATTTCGGTACCTATCAGGAGTTTGATTTGATTAAATCCATCGATAAATTAAGTCGCTATCTTAGGTTCAACTTCATTTCTCGCATCTTTGAATGAGCCAATAATGATATTGCCCAGCCCTAAGGATTTGTACTTTTTCGTTTACTTCATTGCAGTTTTACTTTTTGATTTCAGGTATGTGGGAACTTTATTGAACAGTTCAGATTGTTTAAGAACAAATATATTTGTTGCTTACGTGTACTTGTTTATGGCCAATTTTATTTTAACTATTCTGTCCTATTTTGCATTTATTTATTTTTATCTTATATATGAAATCACGTTTCAGGCTGATGAATTTTCTTCTTGGCCTAGTTGGACAATTAAGCCTCATTCAAACCATACAAGAGTAACGAGATACATATTTTGGCATTCTCCAGAGGCCACTTTAGCCATTTCACTTATTCGTTGAAAACTTGGTTGCCAAATGAGTTCGCCCGGCTTAACTCGGGCAGCGAGCTATCGGCCGACCGAATTAAGAGACCCACCTGCGACGACTATGGAGAGTGAGCAAGCAACCAGTCTTTCTCTCTTGATTTGTTTCATTCTTTTTTCTCTTTTCACTCAAATTTATTTTGAATTTTTATTAAATACAGATTTGTTCGGAATATGAAAAGATTTATCCAACATTCGATTCGTAAAGTAATCGTTTTTCCCCAATATCTTTGTCACATTCGAGAGCTACGTGATTTTCAGGTCAGGACTTAAAGAATTATTTTTTGCATTAGCAGAATTTCCATTGTGGTTAATCTGATTTGTTTTCGCGCTATGGTAAATTAATCCCCAGTTCTGATTTAGATCGTATAATTAATCTTCATTATTCCATAGATAAAAGTTAGATGTGCAGACAATCTTTCATTCTTCAGTGTCGATATTCCCTTTTTCTCTTGTTTAATATTCTCTCTATTCATTTATAAGAGATAGTATAACTTTCGAGAATCTCTCCTCCCTCATAAGTGAGAGCTGAAGTCTTTATTGCTTTCGATTTTATTTGTGACCTAAACCGAGAATGTTTAGAGGGTAAAAACAAACAATTGATTTTTGGTTGTCTTTCTCTGAAAATACCAATATATTTTCTTTCTCTTTATAAAGATTAATTGATTTTTTGTCTTTCTTCCGAAAAGACCAATTGATTTGGACTTACTTTATCCTGAAAAGGCCCATTAATTTGAGTGGTCTCTCTACGGAAAAGACCAATTTATTTGCGAAGTCATTCTCAGGAAAAGACCCTTTTATTTGAGATTTCTTTCTCTGGAAAAAACAAATGAATTTAGGTTTGTTTTCTTCGAAAAAGGCCAATTGATTTGGGTTGTCTTTATCTGGAAACTAACAATTGATTTGCGATGTCTTTGTCTGAAAAATTCCAATTAAAGACTAGTTGATTTAGAATGTTTTTCCCCGGAAATGACCAAATGATTGAAGATGTTTTATTCTGGAAAAGACCCTGAAAAGACCAGTTGATAAGGGTTGGCATTTTTCTGAATAGATAATTTGATTTTGGATATTGTTCTTCTGAACTAACACATAATTTACATTTGCTTCTTTTAATTCCAATTTCACTGAGTGGGTAACACACACGCTTCTTAGACGATAGGTCACTGGATCGAATCACCGTGGGATCTTATTTTTCATCTGCGTAAAATCTCTTTTCAACTATTTTTCGAAGCTTACGATTTTCTGCTGAACTACAAAGAATGGCACCTGCTCTGCTAAAGTATTTTAAGGGTAATGTTTTGTTGGATTGGATTTTTGTTATCAAACTCATTTACTCTAACCTGAAATGTTATGCAGAAGCAACGTTCTATGTGCAGTTATTTGCAACGACGTAGTAAAACCTGGAGAATATTTCCTAGTTGTGAGAAAGAATATTTCTTTTATCTGGATGCTTCAAACTTGTTGTAAATTCTACACCATCCCTCATACACTCCTGCCCAAATAGTGGTCGTATTTTTTATTCTTTGTGCAAAAGAATTACGTAATCCGAAGCCGCATTCGAATAGAACGTGTGAATACATCCGGCTTCCGCCTTCAGCAGTTACATTAAAAACTGAGATATGCTTAAAATGTTTAATTCAGAAAGCAATTTAATTATAAAATAAAAGTTAATATGTATCTAGATAAAAGCATGCTCTTGTTAATTTATTTCCATACTACCGAGGTTAAAAAATTTAAATACACTACCTCGAGCAAAATACCATTGAGATAGCTCAATATTCAGGAGATAAATCTAATTACAAACACTAGCTCTCGTTCCTCTCTATTCTTCCAAACTACGTGTTTTTTTCACTGAACACAAATCACAATTGTACTCTCAATTTTACAACAACTTTTATGCTAACATTACGTGTTCTCCTTTAGCAAGTTAATTTCATCTATCTTTGGGAAACGTTAAATAAATAAAATGTTCTGGGAGCGAAATAAATGCTATAATTTCACCTCACTCAATAGAAACAAATCTCATGGATTCAAATCAGAGCTTCTTAATTGTCATTCAATTTCATGATAAATATCAACTACGTCTGTAGAAGAAATTGATGTCTTCAGTAAGCATTCCTAGGTAAGATTATCCATGTAAGTTAATTACCATGTTAAATATTTGGCCAATTCTTCTTCTTTCATATCAATCACACGTATGATGATGAAGTCTTTTTTCCGGTCCAAAATGGCGGCAACTTTGACTCTCAACGATGTTACCTCGTCTCCTCAATGTTCCATAACCCTCATTATTTCAGGTGAAACAATCCAAAGATCTTAGTTGATGGAGTAAATCTGTATCATGAGGTGGTGTTGAATTCAGATTATTACAGGATACCACCAATTCAGAGGAAAACTCCATCATTTTGTCTGGTCGTCATTCTCAGATTTAACCTCAATTCACCCTTATCAAGTTGATAATTCTCTTTGTCTCTACCCGTTCTTATGTAGCTTTAAAACTATCAATGGGGTTTAATAACAACCCCTTTCATGTAAATGGCACTTTCAAAATTGATTACGAAGCGTTGATGCAATTCTCTCTCAAAATCGCCTTTCAAATTCATAATTTCATTGAATTTTTGTCTTTTAATAAAGTCTGGAAAAAACGCGTTGCTCTCGTAACATCGGCAAAACAAGGCTTTAGGTTTTTATCCAGAATCTTGGCGGCGCCCCCAGAAAGGGTGTATCTGTAACAGTTCGCAGCGATGCCATAAAAGACAAGAAAAATAAACTTACACGATTTTATTTATTTCAACCTTTTTCTTTAACAAAAAAACAACTAAATAATATGGAAATAAATGTGAGGGAAGAATTATTTTATCATATACCCTGTTATTTGATTTTCTCTCATTTTATGATCTATTTATTTTGTTCAACCACCGTTTCAAATTTATTACTCACATAAAATCTAACAGATTAAAATTATCCAACTCTTTTGGAACTGACAGTTCTGAACGTGGCTGCGGGCCTGGGAAGCCTCGCGCCCAGAGATTTTTAGTCGCATGCGCCCGACTCTATAAAGTTCTATGTCGATCCGTAAGTCAGTCGGTCAGATGGTAACCATTTTACTTTTCAATTAGTTCTTTGGCAAAGTCATATGGTGATGAGGTCATAGGGCATAACAGTTGAGAGCATGCTACTTAGGTTTGTTGACCTTTTTCCCGAGAACTCATTCCGCAACGGTTGTAATAAGGCTGTTGGTTGTGGGTGGATCTCAGCTGGTCATTTGTGTTATTACACAATGGTGGTAATGGCCCGATGTTTGTGGACCCCATCCGGGAATGTCGTATAATCCGCAATGGGGGCAATGGTCTGATGATCGTGTTTTTTTGTTTTTTTAAGCGCCCATCTGGCGACCGCCTACCAGGGCACAAGTCTCCCCAATTATCTTAAAGAAAAATGCTGGGCAAGATTAAAAACAAAACTAACAAATAATAAAGAAATCAAAAACGAACAAATAAAATCAAAAGGCCAAAGTAAACACAAATTTAAAGAGAAAAAGAAGCAAACGGCAGGAAGAGGAAGGTAGCAGATTGCGGCGTCGGGGAGGAGCTGCCCCTCCAAGGTGCGGAAGTATGTGACCACAACGAAAGAGAGTTAAATAAAATTGAGGAGGAAACGGCAAGTAGTTCATAAGTCTGTGTGCACGAACTTGTCCCGAGGGAGTGCGGTACTGAACCCGCTCATCTCGGTACCGGGATTGGTGACGTGGGCAAAGATCCTTAAAACTGGGACAATTGACCAAAATGTGCCGAACAGTCTGAGGAACAACGCAGTCGTTACAGTAAAGTGTAGGGGAGCGCTCCATCGAATGGCAGGGCCTCTCGCGAGTTTGCCGAATTTTTTAGGTGACAGAAATCAACATGAAGTCGTCGCATCATGAAGGATAGGTGGAGGAGAACAGTCTCAATGGAATAACACTCAACTTTAATTTCTATTTGCCCTCACCCATCTTCTTTGCCAGGGAGCCTGAAGGGATGCCCTGATTCCTGCCATGTTGTCGGTGTGAGAAAGAGCGAAATGATTGGCTGCTTACCCAGTCCTTTATATCCTATACCGAGTGGAGTAATCAATTCCTGGTTTGCGAAAAGCGAACACAGTAGCCATTCTCCAAGAGTCTTGGAGGTTACCCTCTGTCCAGATCCTATTAATCAAAACTAACTGAATAACTATGCCTGTCTCACCTTGGTGTTGGAGCATAGCATAGGAAACATGATACGGACCAGGGTAGGTGTCCGCGCATGAAACGAGAGCAAAACCATCTTACTTAATATAAACCAATAGTTGAAGGGTTCTCCATCGCTAGAGGTAAATTCAAGTGGTCGACCATCAGCATCATTTTGTCGTATATTGGATGCTGGCGGAGCTACATATTGGGTAAAGAATGTGGAGAAATTAGTCGCCAAAAACTTCGACACCGAAGCAGAGTCCATGACCCTGTCGTGAATCATTTTGAATCGTTTCCTCGCCTAGAAAAGAGGCGTTTCACGTTAAGTGAAGCTCCGTATGCCGCTAGGAAGAGCGATTGGCGTGCTCAGAGTCGTATTAAAATCTAGCTCTTTCTCTACAAAATTCACGAAGAGTAAAATCGTTCTGTTGGCGCTTATACCGAATGTAATCATAACTTTTTTATCTAATCGCGTTGTTACACTCGGCTCATCAATAGAGAAGCTTTAGGCATGCAAAACGGAAAGAGGTTCTTAGGATAGTAGTTAGAACTACGGCAATGAGGTTACCGGAAATAAAATCAATGGTCTCATCCAGTGACCTAAAATCCAAGTGACGTGCTCAATCTAAGCACCACTGAGGTATCTTTCAGGTGTCAGTAGCCCATAAAAAGATAGTTGAATGGGAGAGTGATCACTAAAATATAGGTAATAGACCATCTCCACCATAAATTAGATTGTACCTCCCGAGAATAGAGTGTAGATCAAAGCAGGAAAAGAAACTTTTCTGGACAGTGATGCGTAAACTTATTCAGACTTTGGACACCCATCTCCAGCTCGTTGATGAGGTCGGCAAAAGTTTTATTTCCTAGGATTGATCGGATACTTCACCAAAAGAGAAATCAATGGTTCATATCGAATGGCAGAAAAAAGGGTTTCTGCAAAAGCACCAAGACGCGGCCGAAATTCTCCGCCTTATAGTCGGCTGAAGTTGGAATGTACGCAGAAATTAAAGAATACTTTTATTCTGGTGTAATTAAGGAAGAAAAAAATAGTGAAAATAGAAGAACAGAAACATCCTACCTGGTGTAAATCGCGCATCTTTCAGCCCTGCCTATACCCGGTGGTGATGGGGTCGCAAAACCAATATATCCCGGGACAGTGGGCCGGGTGCACGCGCCTAGCAGGGTCCTCTACAGGAAAATTGCCAATGGGAATGGAATGAGACGAGTCTCCCCAGCTCATCTCAGTTAGACAGGAATCCATGGCATTGCAATTTTAGGAATATGCCCTTCTACCCTAACTTGAAGGAAATGGTGTGGCACTTTTCGAAGAAGAGATCCTCAGCGGATTGGCCGTATGCTTCTCCCGAGGGGCGAGTCCCCTTTTCAAGGGTTCGTGTCTTCAAGCCGCCCACTCCACCCTTTGGTGGGGGCAGAGGAGTAGAAGCTCTTTTAGTGATGTCTTCTTTTCTAGGGGCAGCTTTGCGAACCTTTGAAGATGGTCTTACGACCACTTTCAGGGAGTTTGTCTCCTGTGATTCTAACGACTCAGTGGAGCCGAGCAGCCCTATCGCCTTACTGAAAAAGGTCACGTTGGGAGAGGGAGGGAGTGGATTCTTGATTTTAAATAAGGCTAGGTGCGAATCCTTTGTATCGTCAGCTCTACCAGGGAAGTGCTTTTGAATGGAAGAGGGAAAAAACCCGTAGAAGGGTTCTGAATAGGACCAGAAACAATCATTCTAGTAGGTATGGTAGGGCCAGTGTGGAGAAAGTGTCATTTAATGGTTGAGGGATAATCTTTTCCATGCAGCGCTGGGCAAACCAGGACAAACTACTTAGCCTTACGGAATAATAGATGATCCACAGACTGAACGATGAAAATTTCCGTCTCTAAGAGATACATGCCACACTTCTTCGAGGAAGTTGCGTGTGGCTCTCCACAATTGATACACATGGCCATACACGCCAAGGATTTATCATGTACGATATTAGAAGAAATTAAACAGACTTCAAGTAAACCCGTTTTTGCACATCAATAGGAGCGATTCGTATGTCTGAAGTGCTTGAACAAATATCACCTCCACTAACTCAAGGGGGCCTTTCACGGTTAAGCGTGGCAAAGAGTGAAGGGGTAGGTCTCGAGGCTCCCCTAAGCTTTATCGTCTCGACCTTGACCAGTTCTTGGTTATTCAGCTTTCGTATGGTGTCTTCTAATGATTATTTTACGATTTGCCCCTCATAAACTACTCCTTTTACAAAGTTCATGGTAGATTGTGGGGTAACACACCGGAGAGCGATTGCTTCTCCGGTAGGCCCTTCCAATGTCCACCTCAGAAAGACTCGAAGAGTTAAGTCTACGAAAGTGCACCGAGCAGCTAGGACTTCTTTTGATTAGCAGAGCTTGTTCTCAAGGTGTTAGGTGCTTATGTAATAAAGAGTACCTTAGATAGACGGGTCTACTACTGAGTTTGAAGGGTGATCACCTATCATTATCATACCCTGGCAGTTAACGAGTTTGGCAACAAAAGGAGGATAGTGACAGAATATATGGGTAGATGAAAGGATGAATAGAGGGTGAAAGAGAGTTGCTGCCTAAATACGAGGTACAGGGAAGCGGAAGAAATAGAAGTTAAGCTGGATGCGGACGGGGCACAGAGTCCCCTAAGCAGGGAGAAAAATAACGCCGATCGCCTTGCCTCTTCGGTAGTCGTGGACCCCACCCGGTCATGCCGTTTTATCCGCAATTGCGGTAATGGACTTGGACTCTTTTTTGTCATTTCGATTAATCCACGCCAGTGTATATTAAAATTGAGATATTGCAGATTTGTGCAGTGTGTGGAATAAACATAAAGGCTAATTAAGTGTTTGTGTAGAGTGGAAAATATGAAGTGAGATTAAATGTAAATCATGGTAGTAGGGATAAAGAGAGTGTGACAGTAATTTTGAAGAAGGAATGGAATGCAAGGTGAGATTTTTTTGTCGGTGAATAAATAGGAAGTAGTAGTGAATGAACTAAACAATGAGAGCAATGATACTGAGAAAGGAGTGTTTGGGGTAAATTGAGTCGATTGGTGGAATAAATTGAGAATCGGTATCGTTTGAGAGTAGAAGGATATATGAATGGATGAATGGGTGACTGGATGAGATGGAATAAAGGGAGACTTTGGCATACCTGTTTAAGATGGAAATGGGGAGAGGGTAATAGATTTTTGTGGAAAAAGAAGGATGAATGTGGCAAACTGAACTGGGTCATAATCAAGAACGTCACCATCTCCTTAGTAATAATCTTGAAAGGCCAAAATTCCCAAAGGCCGAGATCCTGACAGTCAGAATCAAGGAAAGCCTAAAGCCTTAACCACCAAAACAACAACCAACTATGTAAGCCCAATTAGGCTTCATCAAGCCAAATAGACATTGGCTTTAAAAGGACAGTCTCTTATACTTTAGAATAATATGGGGAAAATTATTCAAATTTGAATTTCTAAAAAAATGGTGTAATATATTAAAAGTACGCGGCTATTTAATAGTAAAAGAATATTCTAACCTAACCTAAACAACTTGAAGGAAGGATTAAATCTGTTTTGTCGGAAACCGTGAACATGAATGGACTAGCTTGTAAATATGTTTGGGTAATTGTTCATTGTCTTGTATTCAAGTGACATTTTAAGATCTTAGCTTTTGTAAAGATTTTTAGCTAGAAAAAGATTAGAAATATGCTAAAAATATAGCCAAATATAAATTAAGTTACAGAACGTCAGATTGATGTTTACCTTAAAAAATTTAGATGCACTAAATTATTGTATTTAAGTTGAGTCGGAGGGAGAGAGGTAAGGGCATGTAATTTTTGTGGTCAAGGAGAGAAAAGAATGGAATATTGGGATAGAATAAATGCGGAATAAATTTAAAGTAATGTTATTAGTTAGTTAAATAGCTCTATTACTCTGTCTGTTGAGACAAAAAAGCTAAAACGAGTAAGAAATCATGAAGAGAAACGTTTGAGCGGAAGATAATGAGGATCCGGATTAGAAGAAGCTCTTTTTCTGGAATGAAGTTAAAACGGGAAGAAACCAAGAAAATAATTGTTATAAGAAAATCAAGGATAAGAATAGCAAGCTACTTGTGAAACGCTGTTGTCAAATGTATAAGACGAGAGTACTTGGACATCTTGTAAAATGTGCATGTGGAAGATTAATCGAATAGTTCTATGATTGATTTCTAGGGTAGAAAGAGAATCCTGGATCATTGTACAGGGTGGTCCGAAAGTCTTGTTAACCCCTGTAAATATTGTTTTAATTTTATGTTTTAGAAGTGTTTTATATTATAATATTGTTTCTCTATTGAAGCTGAATACACTAAAACCAATACATGTGTTTGATATTATTATATTGTTTCTCTATTGTTCTTTATTACTTTTTGGTAGGGGTGAAAAGTTTTTCGGACCACCCTGTATTTATGAAATAATTATGCAAGTGGTTGGTCTTGCTGTGTTGATCGAAAAAATGGGAATAAAGTTTAGGTAGTTGATAGGGTGGTCGAGATATTAAAAAGTGGTAGAGATTGAATGTTTCTAATAGTTGTGCTGTAAGGTATTTGGCAAGAGAAGAATGGCTCCGGATAGGAACAGTGGTTGGCTTAGGATAGAAAGAGTGGTAGGATAGTCCTGCTTCAGAAGTAAATGCCAGTAAATAATTGAAAGAAGTGTTGAATTTTGTAGGTATGATTTACGGGGAATGTTTAATAGGACTGTAAGAAGCTCTTTTATTTCTCGATTTTCCAGCGAACTACCAACGAAGGCGCATCGCGAAGAAAGTTTGTAAGTAAAGATGTGAATGAAGGTGATGAGAGTAAAGAGAGTGCAAACGTATGGGAGAAATATAGCCGCAGTTTCTTCTGGGGGCATTGGGACTGTAGGGCAAACTGTAGGTGTTGATGTGTTCCAGGCTGTAACGTGAACGGCATATAGATGTAACGGATTTCACTCACTTAGTAGTAATGGCAAGGCAGACTCAGTGGCCAGCAGAGCCTATTGAATGATTCTATGTGTAATTGGATGATGAATGTGCCAGGAAGCTGAATGAGAGTATGCCGCTGCCAATCTTTGTATGTGCAAGTGAGATTATGATAAGGAGAGGGAAAAATATTGTGTCAAATAGTGAACATTTATAGTTTAGGAGGGATGTTTGGTTTGTGGAGGATAGATACAGTGAGGAACTTCTGGCAGATTTATTTATAATGTGAATGAAGTAAATGAACGAGGCTATGAATGAGAGTGTTCTAAAATGCTATGGAAGAGTATGAAGAATTGTTGGAAATAGACTTGTAAAGAGGATATACGAGATTTTTATGTTGTTGGAAGAGTTCGAAAACCTCCGTGGCTTAAAAGAGTAAGGGGTGACCAAGTAGATGATAATGTGTATGGTAGCTGCACTTAGAAGAGGCTGGTGAGGGAGTGGCATTGAGGCCTTCTGGTTAGGGATCAAACTTTCCTGAAATGTACTGCATCGCTCTGAGAGACCAAAATGGTGTGTAAAATATCATGGGTGGCTTTGAACTCGATATGGCATAAAGGGATCATGGAATCACAGGAAAGTAGCTGAGGATGATGACGGTGTGGATGATAATGAACTGATAAAGATTAAAAAGTGTTTGCTCCTTAGCTGAAAACGCTTTATGTCCATTGCAGATAATTTCATCTTGCCTTAAATTTGTTACTAAGAGTTTGGGTAATTTCTCCTTGTATGATTCTATGTAATTATTCACTTTTAGATGCATACATATAACTACATACATGTAACTTTTCTTGAAAGTGGTCTTTTTATAATTTCTATAATATAGTTCTATTTCTAATTTTAGTAATTGAATACTGTAGTTTCATTGTTCGGGATGTCTACAGTAAACATAATTTGTGTATGTTGGGGCAAACATCAGTAATTTCGAATTTGAGTTTCTTGCGCGGATGCTTTTATTTTCTAATATTACCATCGGAGGGACCATAGAAAGTTAACCTCTTCCCTTAAAAAGAGTTGCTGCGCACAAATGTAAAATTTGAAATAAATAAAAGTTTATTAAAATTTGAAAGATGATGAATGGATATTTTCCTCTCATTTTCCATTGGCCCTCTCTTCTCTCAATTATTTTAAAGTTCGACCCTTTTTTCCAAAATGGAATATTCTATGCGTGATATATATATTTTTTTGAGTGCACACATGGCCTTTTACCTTTCTCTCTTACTTATTAACTCCTTTTCACTTATAAATTCTCTTTATAGCAGTTTGCTATTGTTAAAATCCACATTATTGAAAATAAATTCCTGCTCTCAAATACAAAAGAAAGCAAAAGATTTTTCAGTTCAGCTGTCCATTTTTTGACAACAACAAAGCAGGACATTTTCACTACGTGAAATTGTGAATGTCTAAATGTTTTTGAATCTTCTAAATCTTAGGACTTATGTATGTAGATAAGGTATAAGTACCCCATTTTAATTTAAATAAGGGCATCAAAGTTAATGAGTTTTTTTATTTAGTTCCATTTGATTTTCCCATTTGTACTGCTTTGACTGCCCACTTTGACGCAATCTCCGCTGCCTAAGCATACAATTATTACTGGATTTCAATAATGTTGGAAGCATTTTACCGTTTAACAACGTCGTACACCAAGCTATTAGGCATTTAATATTACTGCCACGCTTTTCTACTTCTGCTCAAAGTCTTCGGATTAAGACATTGATATTATTTGATATTTCTTTCCATTCACGGAGTGGCTGTTCAGAATAAAAATTAGAGGTTGGAAAATATTTTCAGGGTGAAATTATATAATATCCAGTTGAACTTCTTATCACGAGCATATTCCAGCCTTGTCATCGAATTGGTTATTTTTGGTCTCCTTCCATTTGCGTTCGTAAACTTTGTTTTTCTTTCGAATTAATCAGGAAGGAAAAGGTTCCTAATGTATCAAAAAGGAGGGTCGTTATATATGGAGGAGAAAATAGCTTTGGGATCAGTAAATAGAAACAAATGAATAAAAAACTATTAAAATATATCAGCTGTGACTAGAACTGTATCGTGGAAGAAGAGTGAATTATCAAACTTTGAGGGCCAAATATTTGTATTGAATAAGGGCACTCAATGGCTTTCAAAGGCACTCACTTCAAAAATTTGCCTAAAGGAGAAGTTAAAAAAAATTAATTTCCTTAATATTTGTTTTATTTTTTTTTATCGTGCATCTGAGTATTTTCAGTCAAATGAATAAAGTCTTGGTTTAAAAGGAAGAGTGTGACTTGTACGAAATTTAGAATTGTGACCTCAAAGGCACCCATTGATATGTTCGGGAATCTAATTGATATGAAAGGTTGCATTACTACAAAATGTGCCATTCTCAGTGAATCAGCTTAGCGTTCAACCTAAATGAATTTAACAATCAATTAACAAGTTTAACCTAATCCAGACTATTTAAACCTCTCAAAGGATATAATGTTTTGGACCAGAGTACAATTAACGAATATTTTTGCTATCTTTTCGCGATGACTATTTTACTAGAAAAGAAGAAAGAGAAGAGTAATGGTAATTATTGTTGCGTTAATTTTAAACATCTAAACTAAAATCAATGGAAGCACAAAGTATAAATATAAACTACGACATGAAGCAGAAAGTGTGGCGTCTCGAGAATAGTTTACACAGGGAAAGAAAGGGGTGTTTTGTATTGCACTCAGATGGAATAAGAATCGATCAAATTAAACGAGAGATTTAGTCACGTAAAGATCTAAAAGGCTAATAGCAATTCCTATACAACTGTTTTTGAGGATTAGAATAAAGCGAAGGATTTAAAGTTGTTTATTACATGACAAACATAAGTTCCAGACGTGGGCACATTTCCGTTACAATTTCAGTGCAATATAATGAGTAACTGAAATTATTGTTGTCACACTACTTAACTACTTTTTGCTCCGTTACTCTGTTGAACCTCATAGAGAAATACTTCAACTTTAAGTACTAGGGAAGAATAGCTCTTTTAACTGAACGAATGACTTAATTGTTTTATTCTACTGTTCCTGTATAAGTCAGAACAATAATCTGCGAATCAAAACCGTTCTGATCATTTGCAATGCCCCGGGCCACCTTACTCTTTTAATTGAACAATTGGTCTAAGAATTTAACTTAGTGAAAGAGCATTTCTTTCCAGGAAACACAAGTCCCATCCTGAGAGTAGCCGCTAAGTTCTGAATTTAAAAATTCTTTAAAAGAGGCATGCTACTCTTTCCAAAGAGGTGACACTGAAGGTCTCTTCGAAAAGTTACCTCATATTGTTCATATAGCCTTGATTATTGCAGCAAGTTGGAAGAACGATTCTGTAAAATGTTTTTGTTTTGTTTAGAGGAGAATTTGGCCAAAAGCGGTGGCACTAAGAGATATTAAGCGAGGGAAAGAAGACGTTGCTGTAGAGGAAATTGTCAGTCTTGGCAATTCATTGATCTAGAGCTGGATCATGGGGAGGTTTAAGAGCAATTGTAAAAATAATAGGTGAAGCTGGTACAGCTTCACAAGGAGACTGCAGAGAAAGTGTAGCATGCACTTTCTTCTGAAGAGAATGATCTGATTTGAAATAAGTACATTTCAAATCAAGTTCAAATTGTCGATCAAATTTAGATGCACGGCTGAAAGGTGCAAGAAAAGCAATGCCATTTGCTGTGCCGAGAGTTTGGTGAGGGCCAAAAAATCATCATGATGATTGCTATTTTTTCATGATTGACATATAAAAGTTCATAAAAGTTAAGGCAAGAAAATCTATTCCATATCTCAACATTTTATCCTCTATTGCACCTGTGCCACATGATGATACCTTATTGGTTCCACGGCCGCCATTAAATGTAAGTAAATCCTATCAACTAAATTCGTTGTACAGACTCAATATTGAAATTTTCAAAACATCTAACTACGGTTTCTTGCAATGGGATTACACACGCAATCCATATTAATGCTCCAACTATAAAAAGCATCTTTTTTTATATATATTTTTTCAGGAAGAGGGTATGATGGAGGTCTCACCAGGAGAGACAGAAGGTTGTGACAATGAAGAAATGGATAAAACATTTGAGCCAAGTATGTGTACCAGACCATACTTTCCAAATTAACGCGGACTGGATGATTTCATCAGGGACTCGGGTCTCAATAAGTCAGGAGCTGACCTTTTAGCATCTAGACTTAATGAATGGAATCTGTTGGAGGAGGACTGCAGACCAACATTATAGAGTTAGTGCCATGAGGAAATTAAAGTGTACTTTGATATAAGTGAGGATCTCTTCTTCTGCAAATAGAGGGGGAGTCAAAAAGTTCTCAGATAAATGGCATAAAATTTTTATTTGTAATAATACTGTAATCATTTTTCTACATAAGCTCCATTAACATCTATACACTTTCTTAATCTATGAATCCAACGGTAAAGACCATCTTTGTAGAATTCACGGGGTTGTCTCTGGCACCAAGTAATGACCTGCTTTTTTGCTTCATCTAATGATTAAAACCGGGTTCCTTTTAGGTGTCCCTTTAAATTTGGAAACAGAAAAAAGTCAGAGGGTGCTAAATCAGGGCTATAAGGGGGATGAGCAAGAGTTTCCCATCGAAATTCCCGTAGCTGAGATCTCACAGCTTTGGACGAATGTGCAGGGGCATTGTCATGGTGGAACAAGATTTGCTTGTGGAGCTTTCCTCGTCGTTTTTTGGCTATTGAAGTTTTCAGCTTCCTTAAAACTCCTTCGTAATAGCTGGATGTAACAGTTTTTTGTCCTTCTAAGAAGTCTATTAAAATAATTCCCTCCGAATCCCAAAAAACTGTAGCCATTATCTTCTTAACGGACCTCTCTGTCTTGAACTTGATAGGCCCTGCTGCCCCCCTTGGGTGCCACTCTTTTGATTGATTTTTACTTTCAGGATCAAACTGATACACCCAAGTTTCATCTCCCGTTACGAGGCGCTCAAAAAAACTATCCTCGTTTGCTTCAATCTTGGTCAAAATAGCCAAAGAAAGGTTGGCCCTATGATTCAGCTGGTCTTCTCGCAACGCTTTTGGGACCCAACGTGCTGAAAGCTTGCTCAGGCCAAGATTTTCAGTTAGAATTCCAAATGCTGAGCCATGAGAGATTTCACATGCATTGTCAACTTCATCAATAGTAATACGGCGATCTTTATCCACTAGATTCCTCACAAGCTCGACATTTTCTGGGTTAATGGAGGTGGAGGGTCTCCCTTCACGTGGATCATCTTCAACTTCTTCTCTGCCCCCCTTGAAGCGCTTAATCCAGTCGTAAACTACCGCTCTACATGGCGAAGAGTCACCATAAACCTGTTGTAGAGCGTCAATAATCTTAACAGGCTTCCAATCAAGTTTAGTCAGGAATTTAATGTTCGCTCTTATCTCAAAATTTGCCATTTTATGGGTTCAAAAAAGTAACCTTTTTGAAGCACATCTAATACAAAGAGTCTCGACAAATTGAATGACGAATTTTGTAGGAATTGTTCAGAAAACATGAAAGTCGTGTTTGACCCTGTATTTACTTGTACAAAATCGAACATTTCAATAATCTGGCATTTGTCTGAGAACTTTTTGACTCACCTACGTATATTAATGACTTGTTTACAGCTATTGGAATTGATCACAACCCTGAAGAATGGCGAACTTTCATAGATAGTTCTACCAAAAGCCTCAAAGCTGTTTTATTACATAATGGGAAACAGTATCCATCCCTGCCTATAGCACACTCAGTTCAGATAAGGGAGAATATGACAATGTTAAAAAGCTTTTCGAAAAGGTAAACTATACTAAGTTTAAATGGGATGTTTGTAGTGATTTTAAAATGCTTGCCTTTTTCCTCGGGTTGCAGGGTGGGTACACCAAGTATTCATGTTCTCTTTGCCTATGGGACAGTAGGGTTGATCATGAACATTACCAGAAGGTTGAGTATCCTCCTTAAGAAGACTTGTAGCCAGAAAATTAATGTTATTAGAGAGCATATTTTAGAGCCTGCCAAGGTTTTGCTACCTCCACTTCATATAAAGTTTGTAAAAGCATTAGATCATAGTAAAGAATTATTTCAAGAGATTCGTCTAATCTTTCCAAAGCTATCATAAATATAGTTAATGGAATCCTTGGTAAAATTAAGGACAAACTACAAGCAGCTGGTAGCGCAACTTTTAGAAAGTTATAAGAATTAGGACATACAAGGGGCGGTCAATAAGTTTTGCAATTC
This sequence comes from Ceratothoa steindachneri, assembly GCA_963969495.1. NCBI lineage: Eukaryota > Metazoa > Arthropoda > Malacostraca > Isopoda > Cymothoidae > Ceratothoa > Ceratothoa steindachneri. The sequence goes on from OZ018329.1 coordinate 6,754,787, forward strand.
GAATAAAGAGAAACGAGATATTAGTTAAAATATTTTATTATTTTTCCATATAAATACTCTCGACTTCAATGCACTTGCGCCACTTGTCCCTGAGGCTCCGAATTCCTGACAACCAGAAATGTTCCGATTGCTGTTTAATCCACTCCTGGACAACGAGCTGGACATCTTTATCATCCCCAAACTGGCAGCCACGCAGTGCCGCCCTGAGCTGGTGGAATAAAAAGTAGTCGCTAGGTGCTCTTCGAATCAAAACTCGCACAGGGCAGCTTCTGCAACTCTGGCCTTGTGGACGTTGATGACGTTGAAGGTGATCATGGGGCGTGCGGTTTCTAGGGACCCAATGCGCAGAGACCTTGGTCATGGCCAAATTGTCGTGCATGATGTTGATAACACTTCCATGTGATATTCCAAGTTCTCCCTCGATTTCTTCGACCTTCACACGTCGATTTTCGATGATAATCCTCTCCACACGGGCCACATTCTCCTCGTTGGTCACGTCTGACGGGCGTTCTGGACGCGGGTCATCTTCAAGGGACTCACGACCATGGCGGAACTCCCTATTCCAGCGAGCAATGGTTGCATAGGAAGGGACGGTGTCGGTGTACACTGCAACTATGCGTTCATGGATCTCTTTTGGAGAAGGTTGTGCGGTGCTCAACCTTCTCCATTGTTGAAAAATTTGTGACTGACGATCTCCGATCATCTACTGCTTCTTAAATAGACAAGGCAGGAGCGTGCGGCTGCAAGGCCTGACTTGTCCTAACCCATCGTAATACCCCCACAAACAGCCATCCTTCTTTCCTCTGTTTTGCCCTACCGATTCGCAAAACTTATTTACCGCTCCTCGTAGCTGTAATAAGGAAAAGATACCAAGGAAGATGGGACACTGCTATGATGAAGGATAATATATAGTTACTGGGGGCAAAGACCAAGGAGCTCACAGTAAGAAATCACGTTCTTCAATGTACCTCTATTAGGTTATCTCTTATAATCTCATTTTCTCTTTCGTTCAAAAGAGAATAGAAGGACAGAATATTATCAGCTATTATTCATTGACAATGTGAATATTCTAAATAAAGTGAACTGTGGAAGCTTTTTATAGTTAGTTTTATATCAAAAATTCCAATTATCTCCAAATATATTGATGCTATACGATTTTAATGGTATTTTTGGAATCAGAAGGTAAAGCCACCTTAGAAACACGAAGACCTTTAAAGAAACAAAACTATTGTTACCCAATGAATTAGCGAACTATTTTGAACATCCTTGGATTGGTGGCTCGTTTCGGCGTGGTAGAAGAGACCATATTTTTCAACCAGCATGTGGAGTATCTTTGGTCGAGTTCAAGGAGATCTACCAAAGACAAAGATTTCAGTAGAAGGATGGCCCCGCTCTATTCAGGTGTCACTTGATCATAACCATCCAAGGGTTTATAAAATTATAGAACTTCTTAGAATAGAATATTAATATATGAAAATGAAGGTTTAATTCTCAATGCTGATCACAAAGGTGATGCTACAACTTCGCGATATAAAAGTAGATATTTCGCTATATTGATAATACTTGCTGATTAAGGAAGGTTGCAGATATTTAAATATTCTTTCAGAATAATTCTAACATCTAGTTTCATATTTTTGAAATGCAAGACAATCAAGATGTAGTGAATGAAATTGCAGACGATAATTAAATTCGAGTGAGCGACGTGTATTTTGTTCTGAGAAGTGATCTGTATCCGCAGATGATGGTGGAACATTTCGTCCAAGAAGTAATACGGAGAAAATTCATTTTGGTAGTTTTGAAGAATTTATAAAAAGATGGTTAGGTATGAATAAATGCCGAAATTGCGAATTGCTAAAAAAAATAGTGAATAGAAAAAAGGGAAGTGCCCCCAAACCACCAGAATAACAAAAGATTCTATCTAAAATCTTTATTAATGTAATATGCTGAGATAAACTTCAAGAAATAAATCTTTGCTAAAGGCACTTAGAAATAGAAATTTGAAACTATAAGGGCACCGAAGAATAAAATGATAAGAAGAAATTTAATTGTCAACAAGTAATAGTGTAGTTTACGTTGTCCAAGTGACCGTAAGATGGTGAGGCAATATATGATAAGTTCGACCTTTCTTCCGAGGTGATTCTGGATCTAGGCCATTTTTCATTTCCTATAAAGCACACAGGGAGCTATTATTTAAAAGCTGCAGCAGGAAATTGCAATAAAGCATAACCTAGCGAACAATAGAAATAATAATTACTGGAGGAATAGTAGCTCCATGTTTTCACTCATTCGTGCGTTCTCATCTTGAACATGCCGCGCCGTTTTACGTTCCTTCTCTGCAAAAGGACATAGGTCCAATGGCTAAAATACAGCGAATATCAACAAAGCTCCTTCTGGCCGGAGCTGTGAAACAAACCCGACAATGATTTTAAATTGTTCTCGCTTAAAGATAGACGTCTTGGTGACCAATTAATGCCTTTAAGAATCTAAAAGGTCAAATTAGTATAAACAATTTGATCGCGCTGAAATCACGGGTATAAATTGAAATTATATCGTTATCGGAGGAATATCTTGAAGAACTTTTAACTAGAAAATCGTTTAAATTCGCAGCGTACTTACAAATCATGAAGTTCAAGGTACGTCAATTAACATGGTTAAAAATATATTGGACGAGCACTTTTTAAATTCTAAAACGCTTATATTAATGCATACATAATACTAACCATATATAGATTAACGTGCACCTTGCTCTATACTCTAAGTTTTTCTAAATTCTTCTTCACCTTAGCTACTCAACGTTTCTCTGATTAACAATATGGCGAAGTTAAGGGCCTTTGCTTGTTCGGATTTGAAATTCTATAGGAATGTGGAAGGATAATGAGAGCACTCTCTATCCTACAAATTAGACCCTTTTTTGGGAAGGAATTTAAAGAACTCTATTATCTGACATTAAAAGAATATTCCTCTATCATTTTCGCTTCTCCCTTTAGAAAAAATGGAGGACAGGCGCAATATATTAATTGATTCATGACTTTGAGAAGAAAGGAAAAATTGTTTCGGAAAGGAAAAAGAGGCAAGTTTGGCCCAATTTAAGTTGTCTTCTGACGAAATTAACTGTTCTCATCTATCACAGAAATGGGCTTGAGGTGTCATCACATCCAGTTCGCATTCTTTTCACACTTTCTCCTTTGGTATTGTTTGCTTTTATCTCGGCCACACAGAAATAGCCATTCCATTAAATAATGACGCCGGAAAAAGTTTGTGGGTCTAAATACACATGATTATGTGTATCTCAATTGCACGACAAAGCAAAATAATATATACATATATATATATATATATATATATATATATATATATATATATATATATATATATAATTCATAATCAAAACACAAAATGGTGTAGTTTAGAAAATATATTTTTATATATCTTCTATTCTTCTTCTATCTTCTATAACTCTATATTTTAGCAACGTGATATTTTGAAAATTTATACAAATTCAAGCATGGCTGCTTTTGTTTAGATTTTATATTTTAATCTTAGTAGTGAAGCGCAACCTTCCCCCGTAGGGAAGACTGGCGAAGCCATTGCTTGGCAATATATATATGGTTTAGTGCGCTTTAGGAGTTCGTAGCTATTTATTTGGCTCAAGATTAAAATGGAAAGTCTATTTTAGAAATAACTTCGATAAAACCTTAGAATATACGTTTAAATACCCCAAATTAGCCATGCCTTAGTTGTAATAAATTTTCTCAATTTTTTTAATTTTATCATTTGTAATTAATTCTGTTTGTTTTAAAAATTCGCAAATATTCGATAATCATATTTATCGTGCTCTTTCATGGGTTGTCTTTTTCAAATCTTTTAATAAAATATCCGACTATCTTTTCCGCACTTCTATGAAAACAAAAGGTAAGAGAAGGCGTTAAACGTTCTAAGACAAAAAAAATAATAATATCTATTTTCTTCACTATATAATGCTTCTCTTCTTGGGAAAATACCTTTTTATTGGACAACGGTCGTTGCAATCGAATACCATAAAATTGAATGTAAATTTTTTCATATCCGAAATAAATAATGTTGTATCTAAACTTCGCTCATTACATTCTTAAAAGTATGCGAAATATCTAAATTTTCACTGACATTTTCGAAAAAATTTAGACGATGAAGTAGTATTGCATCTAATCTATAGACACCATTTAGGTGCAAACAAGTGGTCACGAGGAGAGAGAGAAATGCATTCATACTATTCATCTTTCCCTAATAGAGTAAATAGCCATGATTCTTCTCAGAAGGCCTAAGGATAAAAAGGTTATGACCAAATATCCCCATTATTTTAAAACAATTCTCGATTTTTACATTGACGCGAAGGTGGAGTTGCTAGCAGATATATAATAATAAGTTGTTAAGAACTTAGTGCCTTTTTTATGAAAGTAAAATCATTTTGATCCTACCCTGAAAAATTATTCAGCTTATTTATTTCTATAATTATCAACAATGGTCTCCAATCGTTTAGATAAGCAGTGGATACCTTCACTGAAGAATTCATTCGGTTTCAATGAAATAAACGATTTGATATTCTTAGATTCAAATTTGTCATTTAGGCAAATTTTGGTGAAACGTGCCACTTGTGGGCGTCCATTATATTGCAGGAGAAAGAAAACCCTTTACGTTTAACGCTGAAGTACGTTTTATTCATTTAAACATGGCAATTGTTTAATACATAGGCCCGCACTAATTGTTTGCATATTATTGAGGAACTCTAAAAGAATAGCTTCTTCCAATTCCCACCAAATGCAAAGCATAGATTTCTGCTACTGGATAAATGGTTCTAAGAAAAGGAATGCCTTTTTTAACAACCCATTGTTTTTTGCGCTTAATATGGGAGTTAAGAACCTGTTGTTTACCCCTCGTAACAATTTAGTCCATAAATCGCTTCCTAGCATTTCAAGAAAATAAATATGAACCAATATTCGCAAGTGTAAACGTTCGCCTTAAAATAGTTCATGTTGCAATCAAAGGCCATTTTGGTGGACTTTTTCGAGACGTTTGGTCCCTTTAAAAAGCCTAAGAATTGTTAGAGATATATTAAAACAGTTAATACTGAATTTAGAGCAATTTAAACAACTCTACGAACCATTCTATTTGTTGTATAAAGCGACATTAATAACGACAACATAATAAAAATGCATTTATCCTATGTATCTTAGTTCAGCGGGCTTAATGCTGCAGGTGAGGTTAGGTTAGATAATATAATAAAACAAAATTCAAACCAAACGCAATCATAAATATCATAGAAAGCTAAAAAAATTAAATGAACTAACATAAGAATCAGGACAAAACTATCAACTCGTAATTGTCTAATAAAATCAATCTGCTAAACAACCTACTCTAACGCGTGTACTACAATAAATGACTCATATCAATCAAATGAAACCTTTCCAAAGCTAGGTAAAACAAAAATAACCCATAACTATTAAAGAAAACAATCAAACAAGAAAACATCAAACATAAACTTCGTAGAATAGCAACAATTTCACATCTATTTCACATCTACGGAGGGATGACCGTATTCCTGCCCTGTAATCGGCGTGAGGAAGAGAGAAACGCTGGACTGGTCACTTAGACCTCACTGACTCTTAGGTACTCTCATCCGCAAGCTCATTCCCCGCAATTCCCGCATGTCTAGGAATCCAGCAGAAGATAATCTTAACAGATCTTTTCACAGTCTAAAGTGACGAAGAGTTTAGGCGTGAGTGTCGCCCAGCCTCCATGTTTTGTCATCAAACGTTCTGCTTTGACAGCTTCATGGTAGGCCAGCTCTAAGGTGATGTTATCTATAGAGTAGTCGACGAGAGCCTTCGTATAAACCACTCCTTTCACGAAGTTAATGGTAGAGTGCGGCGTAAGACTTACTAGCGTGCCATCATGTGTCCGAAGGGCACTAATCAAGGCTGCCTCAAAGGGATTCGGCGCATTCGCCAGAAGAATACCGTCCGAAAAATGGGTCTCTTTCGGCTCTCTAGTAATTAGGCTAGCTAGAGCTCTCCACTTTTGGATCCTGTTGCCCTTGGCCAACATGCTACCACCAGTTAAGGGAAAAAGGCGGTAGCGTTTGAAGCCAGCGGGCTCTAAAACGCGAGGTAACCTCAGAATGCGGGGGCCCGAGTTATTATTGGCTTCTCTCTGCGCACTTGAAATTTTGCTCTTAGTCAGGGATTCCTCACCTGGCTTAGCACCGGGGACTGACGTGCAGATCTTGACTTGGCGCTTACGAAAACGATAGCAGCCTCGTCCTCCTCCGTTGCTCACGTAGAGGGAGATGAGCCATTAGTCTTTTTGGTTTAGCGGTTTTTTTCTTTTGAGGAAAGGACGGTGAGGAATGAACCCGCTCCCCTCCTCCGCCGGAACGAGCACTTAGGCGGGATGGACCGGTTTCAGCACGATCTTTCTCTAAGATGAAGAAGATCTTTCCTGTAAAAAGGGCACTAGCCAAGGAACGATTTCCCTTCTCTCGTTGTGAATCCTCGGGGGCCTGAGCTTGCACAGGGGTGGACTCGGCTTCTGTGCTTAGCACTGAGTCCGGGTTCGACCCCATGAAAGATTCTACCTTCTAGGGCTAGGGTAACTTAGGGACCATTCCAATTTCAGAGGGGGTTCCCTATATGGAAATCACCGGCCAAGACATCACGGATCCCATTCGAAGAACCCTTTTCTCATTTTGGGCGGTCGAGCCAGCATCCGTTTGGAAGGAGGGGTGGGAACGTACAGTGACCCCCTGTATACACGCCAGCACGACTTTAGAAGGCACGGGCCAACTGATCCTGACATCCATTGTCCCACTTCCCTTAAAGAGTTGGCCTTTTCGAGTCGGAGCAGTGATAATGGGCCGACTGCGCGCTTTTTTGGCAGTCCCCTGGGAAAGTATCGGGGACTTCCGCTAGTAAGAGGGAGTTGCTCAAGGGCGACTCCAGATAAGGGGGTGAGAAGAAGTCCCCTGCACCCGTAAGCCTGGAATTGGAGTAAGCCTCATCTCCGCTAAAAGAGTTTTGAAGGGTACCCTGAAAAGCAGAGGGAAGGGAACCTCCCTATCTTCTTTGTAGTTACTTGAGGGCATCTCCGACTGTTGTAAAAGGGAAGGGGAGAGTGTTTGTTTTGTTTTCAGCATCGGGCATGGTGACCCGATTGGTATCAATGGATGCATACGCTAATCACCCCACGAAAAGCTAGCTTTGCGAGAGTTGAACACAAAGACTGAAAACCCAGCAACCACCATTAAGGACCACACCTCCACCCCAGTAGCCAGGTAGCCTTTTGGCATGGCGGCTCCACGTTGAACTATGCGTAAAATTGATAGACTCTGAAAGAAGAGAGAAAATACGTGGGGAAGGTGAGGTTTGGGGTAAAGCAGATTGTTAAAACACACCACTTTAATCCGGAGCTCCGGGGTGAGGAGGCGTTGGGTGAGAAGAAGCTGGTCAGCGTTTACCCTGTGAAATTAGAGGCAGAACAGGGAAATTTGTGGGAGAGGTTGTATAAAAAGTAAGGGAGCAGGGCAAGAAGACAGGGTGTCAGGAGGAATGATAAGACGCTAAGCTGAGCCGTACATGGCAGTGAGTCTCATTAGCACGTCGGCACAATCCGGGGTAGGGGAGAGTCCCACCACCAACACAATTTCAAATAGTGACAAGTATCTGTGTAAGAATTGTCCCGAGTACACGAGGCAAGAGGTAGCAACTCCCTTCTTCCTGTTACCGAAAGTGGTAACCTGCAAGAATATCACTCAGATTGACCCATTCAACTAGGATGTTCTGAACAGTCCGTAGAACAACGTCGTTGTCGCAGTGAGGTGTAGGGTTTTCCATCAAATGGCACTACGTACCGCTAATGTGTCCGAAGCGAAGACGACTGAGAGTGGCATAGAGAGAAGTTGGTCTATGTAAACATTCGCAGAACAATAGTACGCAACTTTAACTTCCTCTCCTCCATATCCTATTTTCTTTGCCAGGCTTCCCTGATTCCTATGCCAGGTAGTCGGTACTAGAAAGAGTAAAACGCTAATCTGGTAGCCGAGCCCTCACGGGCTCTATTTATATTGATTTATGAGAACAGAAGTTGTTTACCTGTTTGTCCATAAATATAATGTCTGAAGAGGGGAAGATAGCAGTGCCTTCTTTGTCCATATGTCAGATAAGGTCATCTAATTAACTGGAACTCGGCAAAATTTATTTATCGTTCTAATGACTCTATATGAATGAATATCATTGAATGTGCTTTTATAAGCCATTGTGATAATTTTTATCTTTCCCCTGGCTTATGTAAAATAGATGCTATAATTGAAAGATTAATACTTTAAGAAATTAGTTCTTAGTTTTTTCTATACAATCTTTAATTATATGGTCCCAATTTTATTTTTATTTTTTTTAATTGTCGCTGCTCTGTTATGTACATTTTATTTTCCCCACTTTTCGCTCCTTGTGTCTTATAATCTCACTCGTTAGGCTATCTCCATTTCTTTTAATCTGTTATCCTTTCCGTCTTTTCAGTTTGACCTTACTACCTGCTTCTTGTAATTCTTAATGTAAATCTTTACCTTCCCCCTTCCATCTTCCTCATTAATGATTTCTTGTTTTTAAGGCAGGCTTTCATACTTGTCTTTCGCATATATACTTCTAATATAATAATATTTATTGTCGTTATCCTTGATAAGGAACTTATTAAAGTTCGAAAGTACTTAAAAACACCATTTCATTTTTTCCTGCGGGACATTGCATTCATTTGCTACCCTCACGTGATACTTTGTGAGTTTTTCATTTCATATATATATATTTCCCATTTCTGTATACAAATTAATATACATAAATTGACATATGTGTTTTCATTTTCTTATTCTCGTATTATAGGTAATATTCCTGTTATTCACATGAAAGTCAATTTATTCCGATTTGTTAAGTCCACTGAGCGTCCATTTTGTGGAGTTTCTCGTTGACCCTATTAATCTTGCAAATTTGGTGCCAAGAGTCTACCTCTTATTTAACACGCTCACTACATTCCATTAGCCTCAAGTCTGGGAGGATAACTGCTATCCAGATCCTGTTGAACAGATCTAACAGAAATGCCATACCTCGCTAACCCTTTGTGTCGAAACACCCCAGACGCATGGCAGACTCACGGTGGTGTATGTGCATAAAGCGACAGAGGAACGCAACTCACTCACGCAAATCTATCGTTGAAGGGGTCTTCCCCTCTGCCACCTTTGAAGGTAAATTCCAGTAGGCGGCCCTCGGCAAAAGCCTTATACCTATGGAGAAAAATAGCTAACGTAGAACATGAGAGAAGAGCCCCTGCCCCTCATCCTAGTTGGCCAGGAGGCCACAGGAATTCCATTGAAGGAATATGCAATCTAGGCATAGCTTGGAACAGATGCATGGGCCATCTTCAATATGAATATCTTCACGCCCCAATTTATTTCTCAAAGTTATAGACGCCACATTGCTTCGAGGAAACAGGGTGCTGCACTCCACAATTGAGACACCTATCCATACACAATAAGTACTTATCGTGTACTGCCTTAGAACAACTTACACAGATCTCAAACATACCAGAATTCGCACTTCTACATGAGCGATTCTGATGGCTGAAGCTGTGGCAGTAGTAGCACCTCCGTGGCAGTGGCACGAATGAATTCACGTTATAGCGGTACCAACCAGCAAACAACGACTCAGGGAACATATCAGTATCCAACATGTTAAAGAATGTAAGGGTGGGTCTCACTTCACCATGTTTTATCATTATATGCTTGAACTTGACCACCCGGTGATCGGCCAGCTCTTTTGTGATGTCTTCTAAGGAGTACTTCTCTCGTTCCCTGTCATAAACCAATCCTTTCAAGAAGGGCACTAATCATGGCCACTTCCGAAGGGTCCGCCACATAAGGCTCTCTACAATTCTCTCCAGCTAAAGCTCTCCTTTAATAAACTATCAGGTCTTTGAACAGCTTTCTGTCATCACTGGAGGAAATAACTAAAATTCGTTTGAAGCAAGCGGGCTTAAAAACGCCAGGTACTCTCTCCATGACGGGACTCGACGTAATCGTGGCTCGGCCCTTGTGACTTTGGTTTTGGTCTGGGCCTCCATCACTGGGGCGCGTCAGGGCCAGATGTGCAGGTTAAAGAATGATGCTTATCACGTTTAAATTAATTCAGATTCTAATCAGCAAGTTCATATTAAAGAGTTATATGCCAGTGAATTAAGTTTCATATTGACCACTGCTTTCGAAAATAGTTCGTAACTATGGGAAATTATTTGTGCTAGAATTGCTCAAATAATCCTTCCCATTAAAATCATAGTTATATCAAATTGCACAATTAATTAACTCACTTCTTTGTATCTCTAGAATCACTAAATAATATTAATTCCTGTATAGCTAAATAAAGCACAAAAGTTAATTTCTTTCTTTCGTCCACCATCCAGAGTGTATTGAATATAGGCCTCGTTCTTCTCAGTTCAATTACCTACTTCGTATTCTCAGTCATGCATTAAACACTACATGTCTCATAAACATGTCTAAAACACATTTAATTTGTTAAAAGCTACAGTAAACTCCCCTAACGTCATCGAAAGTTGCTTCCTTTTGATTAAATTTTTAACGACTAAATACCGATGCCGAATCGACTGATGTAATTGAAGCCTCCAGTCCTAATAGAGTAAATAGAAATTAACATGAGTTCAGTCATTTAATTCTCTAATAAATAAAAGAAAGAAGAGAGAAGCCACCAATCAAAGGTGTATTAAAAAATGGAAGAATAAGAGAGACTGATGAAAAAGTTAAGAAATTTTTATAGCAAGAATTGAACTACAGAAATATTTATTTACGTCAATGAGTGCAATAGCAAACTGAGTCATTAAGTTATAAATTTGGGGCAGAAAGGGTTTGGTATTAACCTCCTTGAACAAGTTTTGGTAAAAACTACTGGTCCTCAAAAATAAGAGGTATAATCCTTTAGCGATGCAGTTAAAAAGTAACAACACTACAGTTTATGGCATATTTAATTTCAGTCTGTTTTTAACTGAAGTAATCTTTATTAGATGATGCCTGAGACTGATAATTCTGAACGTACTCACCAGGACTCCGAAGGGAAAATAATTATCTATGCGCTAAAAGGTAGATTTACGACAAGGATGAGCTGATCATCATCCAAAAAGTGAAGAAAACCGGAACTTAAACAGATGGTAACCTCTCTTTGATCTGAATTCGAGAGGTGCTTTCACTGTCTTGAAGGAGGATTTATGGGATTTCATAAAAAAAACTGGCCGAAAAAGGTGAGAATTGCTATTATAATGCTGCATAACGCGAGTTATGGCAGATTCTCTTTGACTTAATGATTGAATTCTTTCCCGAGCTCTTTTTAGACAAACACAAAGAGAAAGATGGCGTCATTTAGGCAAGCTTTACTGCGTTCATTGTGCAGTGCACCAATATCATATTATATTTTATTTTAGAGCTGTTGGGTCTTCCTATATGTAAAATAAATTATTTTGACTATCATTTCTAAGTCATTTTATTAAACAAGTACTTTCTACCTTGTGGGGTCAGGCCCGTATATACTAGCACCCGTCCCCCCTTAAATGTGTATCAAGCACAAAGCCATCCATCATTTTACTCCACCGAATTGGCCATTCATAGCCATGGGGTGGTACCTATGTGTTGATTTATTTGTTCCAGTCTGGATTCATCCCTGGGTAGGACACCCCAAGTTCACAGCCTCACAACCCCTCATCCATGGATGTTTATTACAAGCAATATCATCATACTACTCCTCGGTCAACTCTTGATCAAACAAACATTCAATTACATAATCTAACCCCTTTTTACGCGATCTGATACACCATCGCAAACGATGACTGTCAATTATTTCTTTCCATTCTTTTTACATGACCAAATCTCCTCATTCATTCTTCTTAGATACTCCCATCACCTCATCCTCCATGTTAGATAACCACAACACCTCATCTAATATCCTTAACGGCTCACATCCCTTCATCCAATCTTCTTAGTTGAGCTCATCACCTCATCCATTCTTTCTACATTCTTAAATCACATCATTCCTTCTCTATACTAGCCCAAATCATTTCATTATTTCTTCTTAGATGCTTACATTATTTCATCACTTTTTTCTCTTACATGATCATATTTTTTCATTCATTGCTCTTAAATACTCAGATCTTCTCATCCATTCTTCTTACATGCCTACATCATCTCATACATTATTTTTATGTCACATCACCACATCCATTGTTCTTACATACCAACATTACCTCATGCAATTTTATTTTGTGTCCATATTACATCATATATTTTTCTTACATTCTCACACAAACTCATCAATTATTCTTACATGCCCGCATCATCTTATCTATTTTTATTGCATCCATACATTACCTCATCACTTCCTCTTACATGGCCACATCACAGCATCCATTCCTCTTCTATGCCAACATCCATTCCTTTTACATAACCTCTTTCATTCTTATTTAGGGCCATCATCACCTCATCTATTCTTCTTTCATGCCAAGTTCACCACATCCATTCCTTTTGCATGCCTACCTCTCCTCATCCTTTTTTCTTGCATGGCCATATCACCTAATCAATCCTTCTAACATGCTTACATCATCTCAAAATATTTTACAAATCAACCCCGATATCTTTCTTTTCCACATAATACATATTTCCGACCACTCGTTTCTCTTCAACATTCACATAACAAACATCTCTCTTGGCTGGTTCATTTTCACTGCTCTCACCCGAGATCTTTCCTTCTCATTCCATACCATATTCTTACACCAACGATGGAATCTCCTCATTTTTCAACTGTAGACAAACTTCTCCAACCGACAGGGGCTCTTCTTCCTTTGGAAGGTGTGCAAGAGAGTGCTAGTGGTCAATTACGCCCCTTAACATCGAGCAGTGAACATTTCGTGGTCAAAGGAAAGGCTACCCGTAACACGTCAGATTGAAAGTCCTTGAAGGTTCCGAGACGAACGAGTGATGTGTTGTATGTGTGATGAAGTATAGTATATAGTCGCAGATCCTCATAAATATATTGCGACTGGAAGGATAAACTGCTGTTGTTGGGGCTTGGAGTCACACAAGCCTCTCCTCGCAGTACCAATTGTAACAATCTACACGGGGCAACCACTTCAAGGTAAAGGTATGAAGGAGGTTATTTAACACTTAAGTAGGTGTCTCCTACAGAGTTTGATGTGTCGATACGAAACCTTTCTCAGGCAAAGCGGTCGGCGTTGGGACTAAAAGAAAATCAATGAAAATGTTTTCAGCCAAAAGCCAAATTAAGTCTTTTGTCAAAGAGAGGAGTAACGATCGCTTATTTCAACTATGATGGAGAACTTTTGCCACAACTTGGCTGGACCTCTTCTGCAAATGCGATTACCAGCACATCAACATCAAGATTGGTTTTGTTATAGACAACTCTAACAGAAGCTTTCACTGTTTTTATTGCCCATAGTTAATCTCTCGGCATCCACACCAATTTCGCATTAAATCAAATTTAAAGAAGACTATGAAAATGTCCAAATGGTCTGACAGATTATTTTGAATATTCAGCACTAGTGTTCTGTATTGAACTAAATATGGCTAAATCTTGCTTACATGGCAAACTAGATACCCTTGTTAACTCTCCTTCTGGCTAATAGACGAAAGCAAGCTCCTTGTGAAAAAGTGAGATGACCGCCAAGAGAGAAGAAGACCGGCGGGGCTGAAAACATGATTAACGAACTATTGTTTCAAATTCATAGAGAAAACGTTCTTATTACACTCCATTTGAAGCTTACGCAAATAAATGAATTTGTTTAGGACTTGTACAAAAAAAGTGATTGCTTCAAATACATCCGCATGTCGTTTATTGGACTCAGTATTCCCTTAAAAACACTGTGTAACAAAATTTCACTTTTCTCTTGTCCTTGGGTTAAAAGTGTTTTTCTCCAATTGTTTTTGGCTCTAATAAATAGAAATTGTGAATTTTAATTCCCAAACTTTTCTTTTGTGGCTAGGACATTGAATTTTTAAATTAGCCCAAGCTCATTTATGCTTAATAACATTATTTTGATGCAAATAGTAAAAATATATCAAAAGTTTCAAGGGTTATGTTTTTGTCAGTTATGGTATAAACATGATGTACTGCATTTAAAAGTTATAGAAACAGTATTACAGTAGTAATTGCTATTATTTCCCTTATATTTTGTTTGTTGCGACCTGGACAACAATGGCAGTTCGTTTACATTTCACATAGATTCCTCACTAATTTCGTGTAAAATAAACTGTAGAGCATTTTAGAAGTTTTGAGAATTTCTAGAACTTTCTGGCAACGTAGATGACTGTATAAATATAAAGAGTGTCTACCCAACAGATCTGTTTAACTCTAGAAGTCGTAGCACAGACATCGTCAATCATCTCAATAGAACCATTCGACACACATGGCATCAAGAGGTTGTAAACATCCGACAGACGCATTTTGCTATGTTTGCAGCAAATTTATTTCAGCATGAGCAAAATAGTACTCTGTAGAGAGAGATGTTAAGATGTGTGAGGCCTACAAGGCATATTTCGGCATGATAGTCGGATATCAAAACAAACCTTTGGCACCTCATTTCACGTGCGAGCTCTGCAAAAGAAGTCTGGAAGGTAATATATATATATAAATATAATGTGTTTTGTTTATTTAGATACCGGCTTTTTTTAACATTTTTAATAACACTAAGTGAAAAGTATTTGTATATTTATACTTATGTTTTATTATTTTTTACAGGATGGTACAGAGGAGAAAATAGAACTATAAATTTCGTAATAGCAAGAATTTGGTTGGAACCAACTGGCCACTCAAGCAATTGTTTCTTCTGCATTGTGAACCCTTTCAAACGTCGAGCAGGCAAAAATGCTCCTGTGATTTTGTATCCAGACCTTCAGTCATCTATTGAGCCAGTGCCATACAGCACTTAGCTCACCAAACCCATTGCTCCAAAAAGAGAGCAGCAGCTTTTAGAAAGGAACAGCAGTTCAGAAGAGGATGAAGTCAATGCTCTAGATTACAGAGATCCAACTGAGGAGAGAAACTCATACTACCCCAACCAAGAAGATCTCAACGATCTTGACATAGATCTTGGTCTCAAAAAGTTCAATGCCGTCCTTTTAACTTCGAAACTCAAGCAGTGTGATTTGTTAGAAGACATTGTGCAAATAGCAAGTCAGAGAAAGTTTCTACAGTGTTTTCAAGCTTTTTTACACGTCAATATGAGCTTTGTTTTGACACAATGTGACCGGTCTGTTTAATGCAATCGGAATCGCCCCTAACCCCAACGAGTGACACCTCTTTTTTGAAACTCGTCCAGGAGCCTCAATGCATTGCTGCTTCATAACGGAAGCCTGTATTCCTGCCGTTCCCTAGTTCACCCGGTCCAGCATAAAGAGGAATACAGCAATGTCAAGATCTTGCTAGATGCATTGAAATATGAAGGCTACGGTTAGGTAGTTATCGGAGACTTCAAAATGGTGGCCTTCTTGATGGGTCTCCAAGGCGGCTTTAGGCAAGTTTCCTTGTTATCTCTGACTTTGGGAAAGCAGGGAAACCGTGGCACACTACCATCAGCGGGATTGGCCACAACCGCCCGAATTTAGTGTGGGGAGAAATAACGTCAAATGGAACCTTTTGTTGGACCCCCCAAAAGTTGTTTTTCATCTTTTTCACTTAAAATTGGGCCTCATGAAACAATTCATCAGAGCTCTAGATAAGGACAGCTTTATCACAGTGGTTCTTAGCTTCCTACTTAATGACAAAGCGGAAAATTATGTAGGGCTAGTTGAATTTTCAGAATATCCCTTCAAATGACTCTCATCTTGATATATTTAAGGAGAACATGGGAGCATACTCCGAGGGGCATGACGATGGCTTTCAGTAGGATCTACTGGACATTAAACGCCGCTATGAACGATGGTATAATTAAAATCTGACAGGAGACTATATTTAGGTGCTGATTCGTGAAAGTAATTTACAGTATAAGCGTAAATCACGGAAAACTACTCATTTCTAATATTTTAATTGTCTCTCATATGTAATTCTAGAATAAATAAATGCTATTTTTGTATCATGTCGTTTTTTTCATACTTTATGCATGTGAAAGTTCAAACTCGCCCCTTCCTTCCAAAGGGTTTAAGTAAATTTCATAGAGATATCATTATCCTGGACACAAAAGCAAAGTTTGAAATAAATAACAGTGATTTTTCATGTATTCTAGACAAAAGCAAATAGAAAATAACAGTTGCTACCGAAAGACTAAAATCACGATACATAGTGTGATAGAAAAAATATTCAATGCTCTTCAAATTCTTAAGTTGAAAATATAAATTTTCTATAATCTAGGAATGAGATTGCAGATTCTACTTGGCTTAGTCATTCCTTGAGTATTAATTATGAGTTCTCAAGGAACAAGAGAATAGACGAAAAAATGGTGCAAAATATACTGAATAAATAGAAAGTAAGGGTAAAATATGAACGTAGAAATACATTTCAGCCATAGCCACTTGTATAATTTTCCATTAGTAAGTAAAGGTTATGTAGAAAAAGTATCAAGGCAAATGAGACTGACATTTGATGGCAAATTACTGCTAAACCTTAAACGTGACCTTTCCGCTGAAATACACAAAGGAAAATCGTGCAACACCGGCTTTTCAAAGGATTAATTGACTTTATTTGAATATGCTTAGTTATTTAATGTTATTGAATATAATGTCAATGAGAGTATAATGGTTGATAATAAGAATTAAAAAAAAATGATTCAAGCATTTAATATACAAAAGTTTGATGAGCTAATCCTAAAATCATTTCGGCCGCTAATGTTTATCTTGTGTAAGGTGATTTGTCAAATATGGTGCTTCCATTAGCTAAAGAAATACAGCCAATCTAATAAATCCGATGCCTTATTTGGAGTGAGCACCAAAGAGATACCCCAAAAGCCCTTCAATAACTTGGGCAGTGGAACCAGTGTTCAGCAGCACACCAGACTCATAGTATCTATCAAAAGCTTCGATCAACAGTTCCAAATCCCTCTCACTCTCTGACACTACAATATGTCATGAGCTGATACAACATACACCTATATACCCTACCTCGCCATTCCTCACCAAACTCACACCTTATTCTATCATTCTGATCCTTAATTCTTTCCGTATTCGATCAATAGATATATTCAATAGACACTGATCATTACCCTTGCATCATTCAAACAGCAATATATCATTTTAGCCAGTGCAGCTATTTTCCTTCGAATAATTGTCATTCTTTCAAAATAAATACTTTTCAAACTACATTAAAACTTATAACACCTTCCATTTATTATTTGAACCTGTCTTAATGTTCTCCATCTACACATTCAAATATACAGCATACATCTCAAATCTATTGTTTTCTCGACTAGCTCAATTGAAATATTTATACTCTTGGAGTTGTTGTATTATTGACCTATCTCACCTTTAATTTTAAACACAGACACTATCAAAGCATTCTTTCAATTATCAGTCACTCTTAATCCTTAAATGCCAAAGCTACTACTGTAATTGCCAAATGTTTGAGTCTAGTATATTTATTGATATAGGAAATTTACTAGGAGTAATCAACGGTTTTATTTTGTTTTTACTATGATCATATCATAATTTGAAGGTGTTAGTTTAGCTTAGATTAAGTTGAAATATTCAAAATATTTTGATTCTAAACGAATTTTATTAATAAATGAATTCAATTGATGCGCGCAGTCAATATTGGAAAGGATGTCCCTGGTTCTTCAGGACTCCTTCAATTCGTTTTGGGATGCTAGAAACCAAATTTGTGATGATATCTTGAATGATATTATTCCATTTATGTTCAATAAACACCCGCAACTTATTAAAATTTGATGGCTTGTGTTTATCAAGTGCCAGTTTGATTATCGCCCACAAATTTTCTGTTTGTTTTAAATCGTGAAAATCCCTGGGCCAAGTCCCCAAAGTTCGATGCTATTTTCAGCTTCAAACATTATTTCTTCTGCTTTGTGACAAGGTGCTACAGCATGCTAAAAGATATGTAGTTATCATCCTCAAATTCGTACTAACCTGTTAGCCAAAGGCGCGATGAAGCACGTTTGGTACCATGTTGAGTTCATGACAGTGTTCTTGTACAAAATGGTTAGTGCACATACATATAGATTTTCCAGATGCTTCAGCGTAGCCAAAACGCTTTCCTTGTTTTCTCCTAACCAGGAATCTTCGAAAAGCTCCAAAGAAGTGGAGGTGAGCTTCACCAGGAAATATCACTTTGCCCTACTATTCTTCAACAGTACAAAAAGGAGACTTTTGTCAGGTTCTTCTGGCTAAGAACCTTCACACAGAAGCGTTCACACCTTCCTTTTTATAATCTTGAGCAAGATTAGCACTGGAGACTACAAGATCCTTGAGGTGGACTTTACCGGGAGGAGTGCCTGGCGTTCATTTGCAGATCTTAAGTGTACAGAAGACATCTTCACAAGAGTGAAACAAGTCTTTATAAAGTCATTAATGATCATCAAGATTGTGTTCCTTGATCAAATACTCATAGCAACTTATTCCTTGCATCTCAGGACACTTTGGTGTAGAGCAACAAATCTTGTACGTTTTTGTTTGGAAAAATGTATTTCTAGAATTGACCAAGATTCAAACCTTTCTTCTTACCCCAATTATTAGGATGTAAATTATAATTACACAATATCATTCATTAGGTGCAACAGCAAACCGCATGTTTTTCTGAGAGTTGTTCTTCAGGTCGTGACAGAAATTCTCCTCGTCGGAAAAAACCCCCATCATATCTGTATCCAACGGGTCTTTCAACTTGATCAGCTTATTGGGGTACTTAAGTCACATTTCCTGCATCGCATTCGACATAAATTGTCACTTCGTCATATTGTATAAAAAGTAGCGAATGTCCTATTGCACCACCAGCCTGATGAACTTTACATCCACATCTTTCTCCCTTACAATGGCACACATCAAATGTATGGGATCATTGTTGATGTAGAGAAATGGCTACATTAAGCATCCTGGAGAAGAAGAGGTACATTAAATCCTCCCCCCTCCCCCCTCATGAGAAGAAGCGTGGGAAAGGTAGCCGGCGAATAACCATAACTGCTTACCCTGTTTGATCTCCCCGCCGCTGTGGGCAGTTGAGGCTAACATCTGTTTTAAGGTGACCACCTAAGGTCCTTAATCGACGCTCTAACGATCCAATTACCTACGAGACCCATACACCCGTGGTTATGGAGAAAAAAAGCGGTGCGACTCAAAAGGCACGCCAAGGAGCGGTGCCGTTGCGAGCCTCTAATTAGCGAGCTGACTTGGGCACCCCAGTGCCACCTCAGCAATTCTCGCTCTCCCCATATGCTAACTCACCATTCGCGTCTCCCCTGCTCTTGCCTCTGTGGCCTGGTCACTTCCCCCTTTAGATGAGGCGGCAATCCCCCTATAAATAAGCCCCGCAAAGAAAGAGAGAGGATTATCAGAAGTCGATACGCCAGAGTAGGATTAGTTCGTGAAGATCGATCCTTCGGACAGACAAGAATATTATTAGAAGTCGATACGCCAGAGGAAAGATTAGTACGTGAAGATCGATCTTTCAGCCAGACAAGGAGATTAAAAGTCGATACGCCAAAGGAAAGATTAGTTCGTGAAGATCGATCTTTCAGCCAGACAAGAAAATTAGAAGTCGATACGCCTGAAGGAGGGTTAGTTCGTGAAGATCGATCCTTCCGCCATACAAGACTATTTACGTTAGAAACAATAGGATCAGATTGAGAAAATCGATCCACCCCTTTTCGGACCGTATTAACCTAAATAGTCAAGCTTTATATCGGTGCCATACCGAAGAAGCCTTTACACACTGTGAAGAAGTCTGACTGAAGAAAAGCAAAGCCGCTCACACTCGAGTGACTCTCACATCTTAAGCTCCGTAAGAGTCAGAGGAGAAGAACCCAGCCCCAACGAGCTCCGTTCTTTAATTACGTTGAAGAATCAGCCCCCTCTACGACGAAATTTCAACCATCGGACACAACCCTCCAAAGCGAGAGATAAGTCTTCCAGCGACATCCGGCAACCCCTAATACCTTCTGTCATGTGAGATAGAAAGATCAATTATATTCATATTGCGATAGTAGAAGTTTAGTACGCCTCACGTTTTAAAGGGGAGTAGAAACCATTGTTCTTGAACCTAGGTCATATGTGTTTGTAGACGAGAGTACGTTAATTTAATGTTTAACGCTAATCAAATAGAGTCGCGATAAAAAATACTAATCGGCAATTGGTATGTTTACGGGAAGCCTATTTGTTTATTTTTGTCAGTTGTATCCATGCGAAAGAGTTTATATGTCAAAGATAGAAATGTGTTAACTGTTGGTTTGTTATAGTTAAGTATTTCATTTAAAATACATGTTTATTTTGGTAGATATCTGGTGTTTCCTCTTATCCTTATGTGTTTAAAAATAGCTCTTCCTCAAGAACAAGACTACTGAATTAGCACTCTTAGAACAAAGCCTACTTCATCATAGAAGTAACTCACGCACCACAAAGCATACTGCTACTAAAAGGGTGTCAAAGAGTATAGTGATCAATACAAAGGGTCATTCTACGACATATTATAAAAGTGGTGCTAGGTCTATAGGTTTTATATTAGAAAGAACCCAGCAGTGTCTATTTAAGGAAGAGCTAACACGTAAAAGGAATTCCAGGAATAATAGAATATTTGACGAGAGGAAAATTGGTAAAGTTAGAGGTGGACATATTCTAACGGTAATTGTTAGGCCAAGTGGTAAGTTTCGGTGGTGGAGTAGGTCAGGCTTGATTTACAACAAGGTAGAGGCCTGATATAAGCGTGATGGCATTGTTTGACCTTTATCGGAAGCAAGGTCAAAGCCTCGGACTGGAAGGAGCCGATCTAAGCTCGTTTATTCAGGAGAAAGAGAGAAACGAAAGAGAAGAAAGAAGAGAGGAAAGTAAAATGAAAATGGAAACTGATGAAAGAAGAGATAAGACGAAAATGGAAGCTGATGAAAAAAGAGAAAAGACGAAAATGGAAGCTGATGAAAGAGAGAAGATAAGGGCCCACGAAAGAGCTCTTAGCAAAGACGAGTTAGAGGTGCAGTCAGTGTCATCCAGAACAGGAGTGTCACCAGCGGCCAGCATGAAACTCCCGGAGTACAGGGACGATGAAGATTTATGCTCATATCTCTCCCATTTTGAGAAAATATTTGAAGTCAATAATTGGGACCTAAAAGAAGATGGGGTCACCAGACTGTTACTACTACTCAATCGTAGGATGAGTGAGATATTCGTATATTTACCCTCAGAAGCGACTGTGGACTATTCCATTCTCAAAGCCGAACTTCTCTCAGCAACAAACCTTAACCCAGAAGAATATAGGATGAAGTTCAGGCAGTCTCGTATAAGACCTGGACAAACATACAAACCTTTTGGCTTTGAGCTTCGTCGAAGTCTACAGTTTTTAAAGGAGTCAGAAGGGGTAGAGAACGAAGTCGCTGCAATCGTCGACCTTATGCTTAGAGATCAGTTACTAAGTACACTACCCCAGGAAATCCGTGCATTCGTTAAGGACCGAAAAGCTTCTACTTTCAACGAGTGTCTGGACGAGGCTGACCTCCACGTGGTAAATCATCGTTTATATCCGAGAGAGTACAAGAAAGAGAAGGCCCCCTCCCCAAAGAAAAATGGGCCGCCACCCAGGCATTTACAAAGAAGCCCTTTAAGTTCTCAGCAGCAAAAGAAACTTATTAGCCAAATTTTGGAGGATAAAAAAATCAAAAAGAAGTTAGGATTCCACAAGGATCATACCCTAATACCGGCACGTATCCGAGGAAGCCCGTCACTTGTCATACTTGCGGGATAATAGGTCACCTGAGTTTCCAGTGCCCACAGAACTGCCGACTGAGGGAGACCTCAAACCAACAGGTGCAAAACCTGACTGCCGCGTTTCCAGCAGGACAAGCTGATTCGTCCTACGTCCCCGCGCCAACATCCAAAGGGTCCCAGCAACAGGTAAACTTTCTATTCAACAAAAGTTCGCCAGGCGGCCTACAATTTAAAGAGGGTACTGTTAATGGGTGCCGAGTATCCACTTTAGTCAGAGACACCGGAGGATGTACGTGCATAGTGGTATCCGACAAGTTGCTGCCCCAAGTAAACCCTAACCATAAGAAATTTGCAGTCGTCCACGACTTTTTAGGACGCGATAATCGATTCCCCATCGTGAGATGTCATATACAATGCAGATATTTCACCGGTTGGACGGAGGTGGTAGTAGCCCCAAATAAGTTCTGAGCATTACTAATCGGACAAAACCCCCTAATTTCCCAGCAAGAAGTGGCCCAACAAGTAGTCACCCGGGCACAAGAAGCCCAGAGGAAAGAGCAACCTGCTAAGTTGACCCCGAGGATTACCCTCGAAGAAAATGGGTTCAAATTGACTTCCTTCCCCATTGCTCAGAAGGAATGCCCCACTCCTGAACCTTTATGGGAGAAAGCTATTAAAGGTGAAACTCTCCAAGTAAAAGGTAAGAAGCCTATCCGGTATATCGTCGAAGACTCACTTCTCTACCGTACTATCAGCAAAGAGGATAAGGAGAACAAGAAAGCACTGTGTGTACCTCAAGAATACACGCAAAGAATTTTGAATACCGCGCATGATGGAATATTAGCCGAACACTTTGGGCACAACAAAACGGCGCAGCAGATATTCCGACACTTTTATTGGCCCCAGGCCGCCAGGGGAATTGTGGCCTATTGCCGATCATGCGACGTGTGTCAGAAGGATCCCTCCAGAGGACGGGTACCTCCCGCACCCTTACAAAAGGTGCTCTTTATAACCGAACCATTCTTTCGAGTGGCTATTGATTTGGTGGGACCAATTCACCCCCCTTCAAGTGGAGGACACTCCTACATCCTCACCCTAGTGGATTGTGCCACCCGGTTCCCAGATGCCGTGGCACTACGGAAGATTGACACTATTTCCTGCGCGGAAGCATTAATTTCAATATTTGCACGAGTAGGCCTGCCTAAAGAAATTCTATCGGATATAGGGCGCCAATTCACCTCAGAATTGATGGAGTATTTTAATAAACTACTGTTACTCAAGCCAATTTTTACGAGCCCATTTCATCCATCCGCTAACGGAATCTGCGAGAAATTAAACGGGACTGTCAAAAATATATTGAAGAAGTTGTGTCAAAATAACCCTACACAGTGGCACAGATACCTGCCTGCAGCCCTTTTCGCCTGCTGCCCTTTTCGCCTGCCGAGAAATACCTCATCGGACGTTTGGATTCTCGCCCTTTGAGCTATTATACGGGAGAAATGTGCGAGGTCCTATGAGTATTCTTAAGGAATTATTTTCCAACGCGAAGCTCGACCAAGAAATCAAATCGTCTTACGCCTACGTGATGGATATGCGCGAACGCCTAGAATACTGCTCAGGATTAGCTCGAGAGAACGCCGAGAAAAATTTAGCCAAATTCCGGGACTACTTCGATATGAAAGCAAAGGCGCGAAAATTAAAGGCAGGAGATGAAGTCTTATTATTACTCCCGACCGAAAATAATAAGTTATGGGCCCAGTAGAAGGGACCGTTTGAAGTAATCGAGGCACGGGGTCCAGTCGATTACTTGATAGATACCCCAACAGGGCAAAAAACCTATCACATAAACATGCTAAAAAAATATCACCACCGCGCGAGCATAAAGAATATTACCCTTATAGACGAAGAAGAACCTATGGATGCCGTTCACCCGGGTACGCCCCTGCAAGTCATACACACCGTGTGTGTGGAACGAGACGAGGAATACGAACTTCCATCGCTCTCACCTACACCGGAAGACCCTCGGGTGGATTTAAAGATAAATCCCCACTTAGAAATTCAACAGAAAGCGGAAATGTTGAACTTGCTCATGGAGTTCCCCGAAATCATTTCTGAAACCTCCGGATGTGCCAAGGATTTCATCTATGAAATAAAACTAAAAACTAATTCAGTGGTTCGAAGCAAACCATATCCTTTACCGATCCACCTACGAGAAGCCTTCAATAAGGAAGTCCGGAATTTATTAAAATTGGGAATTTTAGAGCCATCATCGAAGTCCGATTATTGCTCCTCCATAGCAATGGTTAAGAAACCTGATCAATCATTTCGGATGTGCGTGGACTTCTGAAAATTAAATTCAATGACCGTTTTTGACGCCGAGCCCATCCCGCTAATAGATCAAAATCTCCATTTATTTGAAGACGCTAAATTCATCACCGAATTGGATTTGTGTAAAGCGTACCATCAAATACCTCTCGCTAAGGAGTCCAAAAAACTGACGGCTTTTGCGACTGAGAGAGGTCTGTTACAGTCTACCAGGCTACTCTAAGGACTACTTACAGCCGGTAGCAATTATAATAGGATGATGATGCGAATTATCGCTGGCCTAAGTGACGTGTCGTTTTACTTCGACAAGGTGTACGTAGCTATCCGTACATGGGAGTCACACTTACACGCATTACGCTCATTGCTGGAGAAATTGAAGGAGCAAGGTCTAACCACCGGGCCGACCAAGTGTTATTTTGCCTACGAATCCATTGACTACCTGGGATTCAAAATAGGACAAAAACACTTGACTACCCAGCAAGAAAAAGTGGACGCCATAGTCATGATGCCCCGGCCGAAAAAAACAAAACAACTCCGATCGTTTATGGGAGCCACCTCGTTCTATAGGCGTTTTGTACCACACTTCGCTTCCATTGCGGTAGCACTGAATGATTTGTTAAAAAAGACAGCGTAAAACCCTGTCACGTGGAACCCCTATGCAATAACTCAGTTGGAGGTTCTAAAAGAAAAACTCGTAACTGCGCCCATTCTTCGCTTACCAACAAGATCTTCGGCATTTGCACGGACCCTAGTCAAAACGGGTTAGGCGGAGTATTGCTTCAATACGAAGATGACAAAACAGCCTATCCCATAGCTTATGTCAGTAGGAAACTTTTGAGTACAGAAAAAGCCTACGCCACAATCAAAATCGAAGCTTTGGCCATAATATGGTCCATAGGTAAATTCAAATATTATCTAATAGGGCGGAGTTAAAGTTGGAATGCGACCATAAACCGTTGTCATACTTAAGTAAAAATAAGAGTAAGAATGAAAGACTCCTGAGATGGAGTTTACTCTTGATGGAGTACCAGTACTCAATTCACTATATAAAAGGTTCCAACAATTGTATGGCCGACTCGTTAAGTCGGAACCCTGTCGACGATTAAGGAGCAGCCCAACTATTGCATTATAGCAAAGTTAAGTGTAAATCAGTAGAATTGTAATTAAGTAGGTGCGAGTAACCCCCTAGTGGTAGGTAAGAAGATCCTAAGTTAGCACAGTAATATAGGAATTAATGTAGGGTCAGGTGAAATGTTATCGAGGCATTCCCGAGTGAACTAGAATTTATTGTATAATATAATGTTCCGTAAGTTACCCATGTATATTATTGTAAGCGTCGGATTAGAATAACCCCCCCCCCCGTTAATTTCTTTAGGAGGGAGGTAAATGTAGAGAAATAGCTACATTAAGCATCCTGGAGAAGTATAGGTACATTAAAGCCGCCCCCCTTTGTGAGGAGAAGCGTGGGAAAGGTAGCCGGCGAATAACCATAACTGCGTACCCTGTTTGATCTCCCCGCCGCTGTGGGAAGTTGGAGCTAATATCTGTTTTAAGGCGACCACCTAAGGTCCTTAAACGACGCTCTAACGATCCAATTACCTACGAGAAAAAAAAGCGGTGCGAGTCAAAAGGCACGCCAGGGAGCGGTGCGGTTGCGAGCCTCTAATTAGCGAGCTGACTTGGGCACCCCAGTGCCACCTCAGCAATTCTCGCTCTCCCCAGATGCTAACTCACCATTCGCGTCTCCCCTGCTCTTGCCTCTGTGGCCTGGTCACTTCCCCCTTTAGATGAGGCGGCAATCCCCCTATAAATAAGCCCCGCAAAGAAAGAGAGAGGATTATCAGAAGTCGATACGCCAGAGTAGGATTAGTTCGTGAAGATTGATCCTTTGGCCAGACAAGGAGATTATTATTAGAAGTCGATACGCCAGAGGAAAGATTAGTTCGTGAAGATCGATCTTTCAGCCAGACAAGGAGATTAAAAGTCGATACGCCAAAGGAAAGATTAGTTCGTGAAGATCGATCTTTCAGCCAGACAAGGAAATTAGAAGTCGATACGCCAGAAAAAGGGTTAGTTCGTGAAGATCGATCCTTCCGCCATACAAGACTATTTACGTTAGAAACAATAGGATCAGATTGAGAAAATCGATCCACCCCTTTTCGGACCGTATTAACCTAAATAGTCAAGCTTTATATCGATGCCATACCGAAGAAGCCTTTACACACTGTGAAGAAGTCTGACTGAAGAAAAGCAAAGCCGCTCACACTCGAGTGACTCTCACATCTCAAGCTCCGTAAGAGTCAGAGGAGAAGAACCCAGCCCCAACGAGCTCCGTTCTTTAATTACGTTGAAGAATCAGCCCCCTCTACGACGAAATTTCAACCATCGGACACAACCCTCCAAAGCGAGAGATAAGTCCTCCAGCGACATCCGGCAACCCCTAATACCTTCTGTCATGTGAGATAGAAAGATCAATTATATTCATATTGCGATAGTAGAAGTTTAGTACGCCTCACGTTTTAAAGGGGAGTAGAAACCATTGTTCTTGAACCTAGGTCATATGTGTTTGTAGACGAGAGTACGTTAATTTAATATTTAACGCTAATCAAATAGAGTCGCGATAAAAAATACTAATCGGCAATTGGTATGTTTACGGGAAGCCTATTTGTTTATTTTTGTCAGTTGTATCCATGCGAAAGAGTTTATATGTCAAAGATAGAAATGTGTTAACTGTTGGTTTGTTATAGTTAAGTGTTTCATTTAAAATACATGTTTATTTTGGTAGATATCTCGTGTTTCCTCTTATCCTTATGTGTTTAAAAATAGCTCTTCTTCAAGAACAAGACTACTGAATTAGCACTCTTAGAACAAAGCCTACTTCATCATAGAAGTAACTCACGCACCACAAAGCATACTGCTTATAGTGATCAATACCAAGGGTCATTCTACGACAGTTGATGTTCTTCTGGATTTCTCCGACTAATTCCGGCCTTCTGCTGGCGCCAGATGGTCGAGCATGATTTCCCCTCTCTGTTCTCCCATCTTAGTCGAATACTGAATCTTTTGCCTCTTTTCTGACCTGTTCCACCATCCTTCTGCCGCCGTTGTGAAACTCTGAAATCTCCTTGTTGGGCCTCCTGGTGCAGATTACAGGGACTCCATGCCTTTTCAACAAATTGGGGACTAAATATTTTCAATAGTGAATTATTCTACAAAGTTATAATGCAAAAATGGTTATTGTTTTTAAAACGATGGACAACAAATGTAAAAAATAATCGACACATTAGCAGTTAAAATTTGTAAAAGAATACCCTCCGTACCCTCTATATGCTCCACATATTTTAGAGTGCAATTAACGTTAAAAGATAATTCCCAATCATTCAACATTGCTGTTTCCCACCTCTTATCCTCTGCGTATCAAGTACGAAATTTACTGGGGTTTTGTCCTATTCAAGCGACGACAGACTATTTTTATATTATTACCGGAGGTCAGCATATTTTTTCCTATGTAATTAAATAAAAAGATAACTAACGAGGGCTTCTCTGGCAGAATATCTTGAAAATTTATATAAAAAGTAGTGAAATTAGAGAAACGGAAAATTTCAGAATACTTCGGGTGAAAGGGACTGACAAGAAAAGTAGCTTCCCTTAAAATGTCTTCTCCTTACAACAGAGGTCAGTCCCCTTTCGAGAGAAGAATTCAGGACGCAATAAATAATCGCCGATATTTCGAGGGTTTCATCAGTACACCTTCAATCTCCAGAGGGGAGTGAAAGTCTTTCAGATTTTAAGAAGTCGCTTGACGACATTCAATTAATTTTAGAACCTGACAAAAATCAGCGTTGGAAATTGATGGTAAATCTTTGATTATAATTATTAATCTAAATTACGAGAGCAAGACTTCGGCCTCATAATATGATAAAGGACTTTTTACGATACAAACGAGATTTCCTTTATATTTTTGGAATGTTTGGAAGACCAACATATGGAGGTAAGATAAAGCCATTGATGGGGTGAAATTGAAGAATCTTTCGGATATTAGTACTTCTAATACAATTCAGTGCTTCCAAAACTGTATAAATTGTGAACTGTAATAAATTTTTTTCGACTGAAATGATGACGAATCTATTTCGTTATTGACCCTTCCAATTCTACTTTTCCCTGCAAGAGGTTATCGTAATGACTGTCATCGGTGACAGTCGGCGACAAAATTTTCTTAAGCTCCAGTTCAAGTGCATATAAAAAGCCAATTCTCCCTTTTCCTTTCTCTTTCTCTCTATCAAACACACACTTTACTCTGGTTGCTGTGGGCGTGCCGTCACTAATCGTTATCCGCTTTTTCGAATCGCTGTCATATTTATTTTCTGATGCCTAAAATGACTTAATTGTAGACTAAACAATGTTAAATTAAATCGCATCTTATTCAATTCTTTTTCACTAGACGAAAGAAACAAACCAAAACAGAGGACATTTTCATAATATAACGTATGTGTGATTTTCCTAATTTGTATCATCAATTTGAAAAGAAAGGAAAAAGAATTCCATCTTTCGACTGTACACGTGTAATCACGTTAGTTTATTTATATTTCTAACTCCATGCACGAATGGTCGTTAACTCAGGCGTAGGCAATGCGGATAAGGGAGTAACACAAAAGCATCGGAACGATTCTATTCAAAATCGCATTTCAATTTCTGATTACTATTTAATTGCCACAGCACGAGAGCTTTAAGTCGAAAATTAACCAACGAAACGGCTCCCTAATCTATGTACGTGGATTGTTGACGCAGTCAGTCTTTTTTGTAATTTAATTGCATAAATCCCTGGATTCACATAATGAGATTGGAAACCAAAGTCATAATTTTTGGTTTATGTTTGAGATGAGTTAGGCAGTTAAGAAACAAGGTGGCACCTTTAATCACTTCGATAATTCTTTTTTGTGATAATTCTTTTAAGAATGTGCCTTCTTGTGTTAATTCCTAGTATGGTTGTAATTGCTGCTGTTTCAGTTCATCCCTACTGAAGTGGTAAGCGAATTTCACAATGAATTAATTCTCTGATAAATGAGTTCAGGAATAAGTATATTTCGGCTTCAAATCTGACACTCTGGCACTATTTCAAATGAGATTGTCTTTAAAAAGTTATTAAAACGTTCCGAGGGAAGAAATGATTACGGGCTCAAAATTAAGAACCTAATATTTGTAAATTAGAAAATTAAATGCTAATTAATGTAAATTCATAGCCAAAAGATTTGAGAGATTGTAAATTTACGTTGTAGGAATAAGTACTAAACTATTTTAAATAGTGCAGGCTTATTAAAATGTCAGCATTTCAAAAATAAGAAGAAAAAACTCTTCATTCTTTCGCTGAATCAAAAATCGAGCTCTGATGTAAAATATGCGTTAATGAATAATTTCTTGTAATTATAAACCTCCCTCTTAACCTTAATATTCTTTCGGCGGTTACATAACAGCCCTAATACCTTCTTCCAGATTTTCCAGCTAGATTGCATCCTATGAGTAATTTATGCATACAAATCATAATCAATCATAGATATTTAAACTTACTCACTCCTTCCAGTTCATCGCCTTGCATCCTAATTACTGACTCTTGATCTAAGCTGAACCTCAAGTACTCCCTCTTCCTCCTGCTGATCGTGAGCCCTTTATCTTCCAAAGCCATTCTCGTTATTTCTAGTTTTCTCTCCACCGCCTCCCTACTTGTAATACAAAGGAGGATATCATCCACAAATCCCCGTAAGAGGCACGGCGATTTGCCATCCTGGCTGCCGTGCTGACGGGACTCAGCACCCCTTTCGGCCCCAGCTTAGCCTCTCTTCCTTCCTTCAAAACACTTGTTTCCTCTCTTTTCATACAACCTCTCCCACAACTTTCTCTGGTCAGCCTCTAATTTCACAGGGTAGATGCTGAACTTTTTCTCGGCCAACCGTCCTGGATCGGGGCTGAGGGGGAGGGAGGGGGGGGGGGGAGGGCAATGGTCACTAACCCCTGAGCTCCAGTCTGGGGTGGTTAGTTTTTAACAACCTGCTTCATCCCCACCCATACCTTCCTCACATCCATTTTTCTTTCCTCTTCACATTCTATCTGTTTTACGCCGTGTCTAAGATGGAGCCGCCATGCCGATGGACTGCCAGGCCACCCAGCGGGAGGGGTCGTCCCAAATGGTAGCGCCTGACTCTGCCGGGCTTGTAAGCACCTCTCTCAGTGCGGGCTACTGCAAGAGGTGATGTGCGATTGCGTCCCATATTAAAAAGAGGGTCACCATGCCCATGTATGTACAACAAAAAAAAAACAACCCTCAACTTCCCCTGAAACAGCGACGGAGCCACCCCCGGGCAGCTCCAGCAAAAAATTGGATGGCCTTCTCCCTGTGATTGCGCAGGAGACCCTCCATATTTCTCTAACCGGAGAGGAGGCTTACTCCTCTCCTTCGCTTACGGGTGCAGAAAACTCTCCTCCCCCCCTTCTCTGGAGGTGCTTCAGGGCGCCTCCCTTTTTCCAGCAGCAGTCCCCTCTTTTCTTTCCAAAGGGACTGCCAAGAAAGCCAGCAGGCAGCCCTTAGCCAGCCGCTCCCCATCGAAGCGGCTCGGTAGGGCAAATTCCCTTAGAGGGGGGGAGGAAAGCCAGGCCCCTTCGGTCGCCTTCCTGAAAGGACCTGCTGGCAAGGATTTTAACCCTTGCCGGGGTTAAGGCCTGTGCCTCCCCGCAAAAGACTAGTGACAATACTGCCAACGGGACCTGCGATGCCTTGGGAGGGGATGGCCAACTGGAGGCCCCTCCTTTGACACACATGATCCTTGAGGAGCCCCAGCCTCAGACGGTAGGGCCTTCCATGAGGGGAATCCGGGCTCGGCACCAAGCACCGAACCCGAATCCACCCCTATGCAAGGTCCTCCTCAAACGGCTGAGGGCTCCGAGGCAGTACAAGGAGATGAGAGATCTCCTCAGACAGGTGCCCCTACGACTACCAAGATCTTCTTCATTTCGGAGAGGGACCTGGCTGAGGCCGGTCCATTTGGCATGGGGGCTTCTGCCGGGGGAGGTGAGAAGCGGGTTCATTTCCCGCCCTCCTCTCCTAAAAAGAAGAATAAAAAGTCAAGAAGGACAAAGAAGACTTGGGGCTCCTCTTCATCCGCGGGGGCTGCGGGGACGGATGGGTCTGCTGCCACTTTGGTAGGCGACCAAGCCAAGATCGGCACATCCGGCCCCTCTACCCCCCCCCCCCCATTCCGTGTGCGGATCCCCTGACTAAGACCAAGAGTGCACTGGGCGGAGCCTCGATGACATTGGGGCCCCTCATTCAAAGGTTACCTGGCGTTTTCGAGCCTGCTGGCTTCAAGCGCTTCCTCGTTATTTGCTCCACTGATTGTACCATGTTGTCCAAGGGCAACATGATCCACCAGAGGAGAGGATTAGCTAGTGCAATTGGTAGAGAACCGAAGGTGACCCGTTTCTCGGACGGGAGCCTTCTGGCGAATGCGGCGAATCCCGCCGAGGCGGCCAAGATAAGTGCTCTTCGGACACTTCATGGCACCCCGGTGAGTGTGACGCCGCACTCTACCATGAATTTTGTGAAAGGAGTAGTTTATGCGAGGAAACTCGTTGACTACTCCATTGAGGACATCACTTTAGAGTTGGCCGACCATAAGCGGGCAAGGTCGAACGTGTGATGAGAAAACAGGGAGGGGCCTCAAGACCCACCCCTACACTCTACGTCACGTTCGACTGTGACAAGCTCCCTGAGTCAGTGCGTGCCGGTTGGTACCGCTACCGCGTGAAGGCATTAGTGCGACTGCCGCAGTGGTGCTATTACTGTCACCGCTTCGGCTATACGAATCGCTCATGTAGACGTGCAAAGTCGGGGTCACCCAAAGTCTGTGTAAATTGCTCTAAGGTTGCACACGATAAGTCCAAATCGTGTGTGGCAAACTGTGTTAATTGTGGAGAGCCGCACCCTGCTTCTTCGAAGCAATGTGGTGCATATCTTCTTGAAAAAGAAATCCTGGCCGTTCAGGCCCAGGATAGACTCTCATTCCGCGAGGCTAAGGACTTGGTCCTGGCGCGCCCGGCTCTGCCTGGGACGTCATATGCCTCAGTAGTTAGAAAGGCACCCTCTGCTCCTGGACCATACAGGCCAACGAGCACGGTTGTTTCGGCGCCCATTCGAAGCCCTTCTGCGGGCTCTACCCAACCAATGCGCTCCCCTGGTGAGGCTGGCTGCAAAAAGGGTTCATACTCAGCCCCGGCTAAAACCAGGGCTCCCCCCTCTTCCCCCAGCGTGACCGTTTCCCGCAAGGCGGAACAGCCACGCGCCTCCACCGATTCGTTAGACTCACAGGAGGCAACACCCCTGAAGATGGTCGTTAGGCCATCTTCTAGGGTTCCTAAAGCTGTCCCCCGAAAGGAGGACAGCAACAAAAGAACCTCAGCTCCTTCACCCATGCCCTGAGGTGGAGCGAGTGGCTCGGAGAGCGGTGGTTCCTCGAAAAGAGGGCCCCCCGCCTCCGAAGCTGCAACGCCCGCCTAAGTCTTTGAAGGCTACAGCGCCTTCAGCGCTTTGACGGCCAACAGCGCCCAGGGTTCTGCCCCCGGGAAGCGTACGGCCATTCCCGTGAGGGTCTTTAGTTCGAGGAGGGCCCCCGCGTCTCCTCCGAGCTAGGCCTGGAGGGCATGTTCCTTCAATAAAATTGCCATGGACTCAAAGCCAACTGGGAGGAGCTGCGGAGGCTCGTCTCGTCCCGTTTCCATTTAGCTATCTTTTTGCAGGAGACCATGCTAGGCGCGTGCCCCCTGCCCGCCCTCCTGGGGTATAAGGGCCTTTCGACCCCACCACTGCGGGATGGCCAGGCTGGGGGATGCGTGGTTTACACCCAGCATGATGTCTCCGTTTTTCCTTTCTCTTTAGATACCTCCTTTCAGGCAGTGGCTGTGCAGCTGCACCTGGATAGGAGGTATACTATCATTTCTGCGTACATTCCACCGTCAGCTGACTTCGACGCGGGGGACTTCCACATGTCGTGGCAAGGTTGCCGAGGCCCTATCTCTTGTTTGGAGATCTGAATGGCAGGCATCCTCTCTGGGGAGATTACTCCATAAATCCCAGGGGACAAGTAGTTGCCGATCTGATCGAAGAGCTTGAGATGGGTGTTCTAAACGTGGATGAGTTTACGCATCACTGTACGAGAACCGCTTCATTTTCTTGCCTTGACCTATCTTTGTGTTCTTCGGATGCATAGCCTGATTTTGATTGGGGGGTGGTCAATGACCTCCATAGTAGTGATCACTTTCCCATTCAAATATCATTTTCAGGGCAACTGCCGCCTAAGAGACCACCTTGGTGGTGCTTGGCGCGGGCGCGGTGGCCTGCATTTCAGGAAATGACTGAATTCTCTATCTCAGTCGAGGAATTTAGGTCGGTAGATGAGGCCGTTGAGTTCTTCCCTGGCAACCTCATTGCCGTGGGCCTGACTACTATTTCTAGGACGTCTGGCCGTTTTGCACGCCGACCACTCCTATGGTGGTTGGCCGAGTGTGAGACGGCCCTCAAACAGAAGCGTTATGCCTACATGCGCTATAAGCGCCGCCCGAACGATTTTACTGTCGCTGAATTTCGTCGGGCTAGGGCTAGGTTTCGAAGTATTACGAAGCACGCCTGCTGCTCTTCTTGGCGGGCATACGTGTCTTCACTTAACGGGAAGAACCCTTTAGCTGAGGTGTAGAAGCGAGTCAAAAGGGATTCGGGGCAAGTTCTCGCAGGACCCCCCTCCCGTTCTCCAGGAGAATGGGACCGCAATATCGGACCCCGCGTCCGTGGCGGAATCCTTAGCGACCGCTTTTTTCGCATTCTCTAGCCGGGATTCTGCTTCGCCAGCATTTAATGCACGTCGTGATGTCGCGGAAGGCTGCCGGCTCGACTTTACCTCCAGAGGCGGAGAACCTTTCAACGACAAGTTTACTGTGAGTGAGTGGCGTTTCGCTCTCGCTTCGTACGCGGACACCACCCATGGTCCGGACGATTGCCTGTACGCCATGCTTCGACACCTGGGTGAGCGAGGCATGGCCTTTCTGTTAGATTTGTTCAACATGATATGGGTGAAAGGTATTCTCCCAAACTCCTGGCTGGTGAATCGCTACTGTGCTCGCCTTTCGCAAACTGGGGAGAGATCACTCTACTCCGACCGGTTTCCGCCCAATTTCTCTAACCTCTTGCGTGTGCAAGTTGATGGAGAAATTGGTTAATGTTAGATTAGGCTTTTTCCTGGACAGCGGACGCCATCTGTCTTCCGCACAGTACTGCTTCCGCAAGTTCCACTCGAAGGCTGGATGCTCTGCTCCGACTGGAAAATGCCGTCTGCGAGACCTTCCTTCGTAGACAGCACTACGCCATGGTGTTTTTCGATCTGGAGAAGGCCTATGATACTGCATGGCGATACGTTATCATGGAGACTCTCCACACGATGGGGGCGAGGGGACGACTCTCAATGTTCATATCTGAATTTTTGCGAGATCGTCGATTCCGCGTACGGGTGGGGGGAGCCCTCTCCAGCCCAAAGGAGCAGGAAGAGGGTGTCCCACAGGGAAGTGTCCTCAGTGTCACACTCTTTGCCCTGAGCATCAACGGCATCACCTTGGTGCTGCCAGAAGATGTTCTCGCTACGCTCTACGTGGACGAGCTTTCGATCTCTTTTGGCGCGGCCCAGAGGCCAACTCTGGAGCGTCGACTCCCACAGGCATTGAACCGCGTCACTTGCTATGCCGAAGCGCACAGGTTTCGGTTTTCTTTGGCCAAGACTAAGGTGGTGCACTTCTGCCACCATTCACGGCTTCACCCCGACCCAGATTTGTTTCTTAATGGGGTGCGCCTGGATGTGGTTGAGTTGCACCGTTTTCTTGGTCTTGTATTCGACCGACGCCTCACCTGGAAGGCTCATATTTGCAGCCTTAAGGTCTCTTGTACCCGCGCCATGGACATTCTTCGTTCCGTGACGTTCAGCGCTTACGGCGCTGATAGGACTACTGCCCTAAGTTTATATCTATCCTTTGTTCGTTCAAAGCTCGACTGCGGATGCAAGTTTTATGCATCCGCAGCCGAGCGTTTATTGCAGAAGGTGGATTTGATCCAACACACCGGCCTACGCCTTGCGACTGGTGCCTTCCTCCCTTCCCCCATTGAGAGCCTGTTGGTCGATGCTGGGGAGATGCCACTTGTTCTGTGCCGCGTGTAGTGCATCACTCGCCTGTACGCGCGAGCCCGGCGCCTTCCTCAGTCGCCAACAGCTCTCACTGCTTTCGCAGCTGATATCGATGGTGCCTATGCTGCCAAGAGACGCCAGTCATACCCTAAGTCCTTTGGGTTTAGGGCCAGGAAACTCCTTCGAGAGCTAGATATAACTCTCAAGCCGGTGGCGCCCCTGGTTCTGCCAAGGACGCCACCCTGGAGGGTACCACATTTAGCTATTTGTCGCCACGCCTCTGCTCCCAAAGCTTGTACTGCGCCGGGAGTATTGCGTTCGACCTTTTTGGAGCACACATCGTGTCACGCTGGAACCGTGCTAGTGTATACGGATGGCTCCAAGTCCCAAGAGGGGGTCGGCTTCCACGCCGTATCCCCTCTGTTTGAAGTCAGCGGGTCTCTACCAGGCACTGCGTCTGTCTTCACTGCTGAGCTGGTGGCAATACACCACTCAGTACGGGAGATTGAGCGACTTGCCTGGTTCGGAGACCGGATTGTGATCTATAGCGACTCACAAAGTGCCCTGAGTGCTCTCGGGGCATTGGAATCTCCAACTCCCCTGGTTCGCGATATCCGTGACGCCACGGTTTTGGCGAGCCAGGCAGATTATCTTCTGCTGGGTTCCTGGACATGTAGGAATTGCGGGGAATGAGCGCGCCGATGAGAGCGCCAAAGAGTCCGCGAGGACTCTGCGACCGGACCAGTGTTTCGCTCTTCCTCACACCGACTACATGGCAGGAATACGGGCAGCTCTTCGGACTGCTTGGCAAAGAAGATGGGAGACGGTCGAAGGGAACTTAAAGTTGCGTGCCATTGCGCTGCGACTGTTCCCATGGACCTATCCCCCAATGCCGCGGTTGCTTTAGGTTGCTTTCTGTCGTCTCCGAATCGGACACACTCGTGTGACGCATCGCTATTTGATGGAGCGCTTGCCTGCGCCCTATTGCAACGACTGCGTCGTCCTCCAGACTGTTCGGCACATTCATGTCGAATGTCCCAGTCTGGGTGATCTTCGCGCACGATACCTCTCCCGGTACCGGAATGGGCGGCTTCGCTACCGCCTGTCCCTTGTACTCGGGACAGATTCGTGCACATTGACTTGTGGACTTGTTGACTTCTTGGGGGAGGCCGGCCTTCTCCCTTTTATTTAAGCAAGGTTTGTTTTTTAGTTTTGTTTTGTTTTTTGCATTTGTTTTTTTGTTTGTTTTTTTTCCTTTAGTTGCACGCTCCTGCGCCAGGGGGGACCTCTCCCCGAAGCACCAGCTTGCTTCCTTTTCTCCTTTTTGGGGTGTTTTTTTTCTCTTAAAATTTTATTTTGAGGTATTCTAGAACTAGGCCAGTTTTAATACGGCGACTAATGCCCAAGTAGGCAGTCGCCAGATGAGCTCTTAAAAAAAAAATAAAATCATCCACAAAACGCATGTAACACAGAGGCTGGTATTTAATTACGTCCATGATAAGATCAAAGAGATATGGACTGAAAGAGGATCCCTGGTAAAAACCTACTCCATCAAGAATCCAATGTAGGTCAATCCTACGAGTATGCTTCATCTAACCTGAGTTCTCGCTTCTTCATACATGAACTGTATGGTTCTTAAATAATTTTCTGGCACTCTATTCTCCCTGATGCATCTCCACATCTCATTTGTGACACTTGATCATAGGCCTCATCTAGGTCTATGAACAGAAGATTTAGTCATCTTTTTCTCAGTGCTTATCTATAATCTGCCTCAAATAAAATATTGTATTAGTCGTCCCTTTCTCTATCATAAATCCAAACTGCTCTTCTCCTATAGATATTTCTTACTTAATCCTTCTCGCAAGGATTCTCTCTGAGATCTCTATGGTATCAGACAATATCTTTATCCCTCGATAGTTCCCACAGTCCTCTACGTCAGCTTTCTCCTTATAGATAGGCATAAAATCAGTATCCTTTCACTTCTCTGACATTTCTTCCTGGTCATGGGTCTTTTTCATTGGATCCAGAAAAGTTCCCTCCCTTCCTATCCTAAGCACTTCCAAACCTCTAATGATATCCCATCTGGGACCACTAATTTGCCATTTTCTCATACTTATGAGCGCAAGCCCTACATACTTCCTCCCTGTCTTTTTCTGATATTAAACCTTCATTTGGGACTACCCTCTGATTCTCATCTGTCTGTCGATATTTAAAATACTCTCCCCACCTGTATTGGATCTTATTTTGGTCGTTCAGGACCACAACCTGTTCATCCTTTTCTGCTCTATCTCAGAACAATTCTTGGTTGACTTATCTCTGGCCTTCGCTCTTCTATTGATCTTCCTTTCTCCGTCTGGTGTTTTCAAAGCATCGTAGACTTTGTCCAGTGAACATACTTTCCTGTTTCCACGGCTTACTTTGCTTTCTTTTGCTTAAACTAATAACTATCTCAGTCTTCTTCCCTACCCGATGTATCCCAATCTTTCTTTGCCACCTTCTTTGCTGTAATTGTTTCCTCCTCGTCGTCATTTCATTCCCACGTCTCCTTTTCTCTGGGGATCTTCCTTCCTATTCTCTTTCTCATTACTTCTCGCTCAACATTTAAAATTACTCGACTGTTTTCCATTCACCATTCCTGCACACCCACTGCTATTTTTACTGCCCCTAGGACTTTTTCCCTGAATTTATGTTTCTAAAGTGGCTCCTTCATATTCCACAACTTGATCTTCGGTACAATCTGCTTTGGCCTTCTTTCCCTACCGCTCTTTACGTACCGATCAATCAGCGCAACTCTATGCTCTGCATCTACCCTCTCCACATTTGTGAGCTTACAGTTCTAAATTTCTTTCAAATGACATCGTTTGAGCATAGGAAAGTCTATTTAACTTTATTTTCCTCCGATGCTATTGGTCACAAACTGGGTTTCCATCTTTTCAAAGAAACTAATGACTTTTTTAAAATTCAAAGCCAAGGCAATTTCCTCAATCTCTTTCCCTTCTTCATTCCTCTCTCCCATACCATAGCAACCATTCACCATTTCAATAACTTCACTGTTTCTTTCCATATGTTTATTTAGGTCTTCACCTGAAAAATCTTTGGGCCCTTCTGAAGTTGAACTAACTTCCTTATCTATCAGAGTGTAAAAGATATCCTTTTCTTCCTCTTCACAGCTAACTTGAGGAGCATATGTACATATGATGCTTTGCGCCGTCTCATCGATTGAGGTTTCAATATACACTCATCCCTCTTCGCTTCATTTCACTCTCACTATGCTATCTTCGAGGTCTTTGGCTCCAGTGCAAGACAACATGAAAGACTGCTACACTACCTCTCCTACTTTGCCATATTATGGTCGCTAAATTCAAGGTTGCCACTCTCACTTTCACTAGCGCCTTGACCTTTTCCGACCTGAGACTCTTTACTCATTCCTTACAGGTCCTAACCCATGGCCCTGCGCCTCATACGCGAAATGTTCTGCCAATATTTGAGACTCTTTCACCTCACCTCATCTTTGGTATTAGAGTTGGCCAAGGTTTTACAGCCCATTGACCTTCCATACACCAACCCTTCGCATATATTCAGGCTTGGGACTGGCACTGAGTTGAGATTGATTGCTACGCGACTGCCTCAGCAAAGATGATAATGGGCCAGAATTAATACAATCCGCGTATACCAAATATCATTTTTGCTATAACTCTTGGAATAGAAAACGTGTAACAGTTCTTCAAAGCTAGTATATTTTACGTTCACACAATGGCTCCGCAAAATATCTCAAAACCATACACTCTCCAAAGGAGGCCCTCCACTTTACACCCACTTTTGTCGCTTTCGCTTTGGCCACTGTAATTAGGTCCCTCGCTCTGTGAACAATTTCGTTTGGGGTTGTGTCGAATCAGTGTATGTCGTTTGCTCAACCGAGGCTGAGGTTAGCGCGATTTTCGCACTGCCCGTTCAGATTTTTCATTTCTCTTACAGAGTGATTAATCCCCCGCCCCGGTAAGCAGATTTTCTTACGCTTAGCCTGATTACGTGCTTTGAAATCCGTTCGGTGGTCTTTATTAGAGTCGTCGATTAGAATGGTCTCTATGGCTATCATTTTTCTATATCGTCTTTAGTTACTATTTTTTCTATGGCTTGATTTGGATTATATAGTTAAAATTTTATTAGTATTTTTTAATTTATTGATCAAATTAACAAGTTTGATATACATTCAAGATTTATCCCAACTAGGAATAATCAGGTATAATCATCATCTGTACAGAGCCTATTAAGTACATGTTTAATCACTACTGAGATTTGTTTTAAATGTGAATTATATTTCAATTCAATTGGTTTGACAATTAGAAGTCACTCATAGTTAGATCCATTCTATAATAACGCTTCAATTAAACTCTCTTCTCCATCTTTCTCACGTGTCTTTCTTCTGATCAGAGAGCGGGATATTTTCTAAGCAATCTTTGGTTTCCGTCGCTTCCTACGATGACTGGCACTCTTCGGATCCAGCTAGACCTCGACATTTCGACACCATTAAACTTACGAAATCACCAGAACTTTTGGCCTCTGGGGAATCATCTGTGATCAATTTCTCTTGCAAAGTGCGTATAATGCCAAGCCATACACATTTCCTTTGAGATGACCTAAAAGGGACAACAATAAGGTGTGCCTGATCCAAATTTTGATACGGACACAGCGACTGCTCTTTCTTCACACAAACAGATTCTTGTACCCTGACGTCACTAAACATCGCCCATCAATTCCTTAAAGTGATTCTTGTTTAGCTTACTAGTTTCTAAATTTAATAAACAGACTCATTCATTTCTACCTGTTCACCATTACAGTATCTGAATATACGCGCATGTAGTCATTAATGTATTGACCGATTCCTAACCTATTTTCCATTTGCGTTCCAAGCATAACTTCTATCCAAACTCTATTCACTAACATGCCCTGATTGGAATTCAAGATTCATAAGCTGGTGAAATCGTTTGGGAGACACTGTTAAATTCTGTATAAACTGGTATTTAATTATTTATAAAAAGATCATCATTTCTATTGTTATTAAAATGTTGTTACATAGGTTTAATTTCTTTCGACCTTTGTGTAAAAAGGGGAAATTAGAATATGATATAGCAGATAAGTATAGATAGCAGTTGGGATAGAAGAAGAAAGATTAAAGTGGAAAAAGAGTTACTATCATAATAGATGCACAAATTCAGCTCACCCAACGGCAGTAGCCTCCTTCATCTTAATAACTGTTTGTGAATATATATGTAAATATATCCTGATGGAAAGATGTATACTACAAATAATTTGGTAAGAATTTTTTGATGCTATAATAATGCTAAAAAATAGCTCTGACTAACAAAGTAAAAGAAAGGCAAATGGAAAAAGGTGGATTAAGCGCTTAAAGGTGTCTCAAAAACCATTAGCTTAAAAGCAAAGATTTCCTGAAGGAATAAAATATTAAAGTAAAACGTATATTTGAAAAAGGTGGGATTCGTAATAATTATACTCAGGAACAAGTACATTAAAAGGGAAAGGACAAAAAAAGGGAAAGAGAGAGAAAGCATATGAAAGGCATACAATATAAAGAAAAAACTAAAAGAAATAGACTAAATTTCATATTTAATGAAAAAAGGCAACTCAAATAAGCAAAATAATTACTGCTTAAAATTTCTCACTAAAAAGAAGTATCATTTTTTCTAAAAAGATCCAGTTCAAAAGGCAAGAAGAAATCTTAGTACTAAGAAACGAAAAAATAAAGGAGCAGTCAGCTGTATTACGCTGCCTTTATTGTGGAGAAGAGTGAAACGCCGGTGTGGGTGCTCACCAATGCAAAAATCCTAGCAACCTTCCCCTAATTCCCACCAACCCTCGCATCTCTGGAAACCCAGCAAAAGAAAATCTCGACATTTGTAATATCCAATGCAGCTCTGAAAAGTTTGGCATTGGCTTCAAACAATTGCATAGGTAACCTTCAAACCAACCAGGAACATGTGTATACCGGCATGGCTCTAGGTGGTATCCGCCAAAATGGCTCTTTGCTCAAACCTTGTGCACTACTAACCCCAGAGTTACACTGAACATGCGTAGGAGTTTCCGCGCCATTAACTCGAAAGATTTAGTGCATGATTGGACTATTGTGCCAGTATAGGGAACGTAGAGTAAGTGAAATTCGTTGGCGAAAGGACAAAACGCCATATATGGGGGCACAAACGCAAGATGCACTCTCTATGAAAGAAATCGAGTGGAATATTCTCCGGGGCGACCATGTGAGGGAGGGTATCGTTCGGCAACAAGTAAACATTGTAGTGCATCGAATTCATCATGATTAATCGACTCATTGTATGCGGACGATTAAACTAACAGTCAATGGTCGACGAGTAAAATGATAGGGAAGAAAACAATAGTATAGACCTATCAGGAATCCACGTGCTGAAAAAACAGTGTAGAATTTCAAGACAAAGTGTACTAGAGAATTAAAGGCCGCCAAAGTGAGCCTTC
This sequence comes from Ceratothoa steindachneri, assembly GCA_963969495.1. NCBI lineage: Eukaryota > Metazoa > Arthropoda > Malacostraca > Isopoda > Cymothoidae > Ceratothoa > Ceratothoa steindachneri. The sequence continues at coordinate 6,796,760 of OZ018329.1, forward strand.
TACATGAGACCTCAGTCAAAAACAAGAACAAGAAGACGCAATGATTAAACCAGGTTTCGAAAAAATCCCTTTTTATAAAAGATTTGGTTCTAGTAATACTTGTGATAGTGCCAGATTTTCACCAGCTTGTTTTTGTTCAAAGAAATTACAACCTTGTATGTTTTTTCATTTCGAAATCACAGGTATTTTTCGCGGATTTAGAGGCTTCCTGGTCAAAATCAGTAACCACTGCTCTAAATAAGAAGAAAATTCTATTAAGTGTGACAAGAGCATCTAGTGTAGGTATTAAGGTTGTTACACGTTAGAAATCACAGTAATGAGGTTGAAACTGAGGAAACATTTCTTTCCTTACGGGCTCAGAGAGGTTTTCACCCAACTCGCTACGTGGCAAAGAATACTGTATCCATGATACTACAACTACTGTTTCTAGGTGCTACGTGAGAAGGAAATATCCGCAAACAGGTTTCTCCAGCCAAAAGAGAGGCAGAGCATACAGCTCGTAGTGAAACTTGCAGCAAATAAACTGTGCAGAAGACTGGTGACTTCCGCTGGACAGGTAATAGGGAAACCTAACATTTGCAAATTTGTCCATCACCTGTACACACAGGTTAGAGAAACCAAACGTCGTACAATGGTCCATCTATGTCACTCATAAGATAAGCACCCAAGCCCATGGCATTCAAGGCAGATATCCCCGTAATAAGCGACAGTGGAATGTAACTCACTCAGAATACCAGGCCATTGAAATGGTTCCTGCCTCTAGAAGTTAAATCCATTTGATGATTTCAGATACTGTGCGAAATGATTGAAATGCTAGTGGAACAGTTTTTTGTCTACTTCAAAACGAAATAGCATTCAAGTCATAATAGGCAGATAACTTTTAAAGAGTAATTTATAGAGGAAGTGATGAATTTAGAGAAAGTGAATATATGTAGCCTCAGATCCTCCATTTGACATTGGGACGGGGAGTCAAACTGCTGTATTTGCCTGGATGGCACAGAGGCTTACCAATGTCACCTTAAATTCTTTTTCATGTGCCTTGAAGGATATATTGTATATGGAAAGTAAAGGAGGGGTGCTAGAATGAAAAAATACTGAGAAAGATGCAAACATGCTTAAACCCACCACCTCAAAGGTATGAACCAGACTCCTCCCTTCACGGCTTCTAACATTGACGGGTAGACAAAAGCTGGTTGGTGAGTAACCTGAAATTTCTTAAGACGGAAAATAGGTAAGAAGAAACTTGTAAAGAGAGTATATAATTTACTGTAAATGAGAAATGTCTACAAACAAAAAAACCTAGTGGATAAAGAATGTGGAGAGAGAGATCGAGAACCAAGCGACTGATAATACGGTCCGAAATGGTGATCATAATTACAGAAAGAACGGAAGATTGGGTCCTCGCAAGACCAACTTCGAATATTTTCGTTAGAAATTCACATCTCGGCAGGGCGGTTTCTCCAAATATTTGATGAGATCTAAGTGATCAAAGTGAAATGAAATATGGCCCCTACCAGACGAACAGCATGGGCGGTGCCTAAAAGCAAATTGCTTCTCCCTGAAACCGTCTTGCATTAGACACAGGTCCATGAAAGGGATATGGGTGCAAAACGAACAAACCTTTGTCTAATAGGAGCCATGTATGACTCAATGAGGATGGTTGAAAAAATATTGACATACTGTGCAAAACCCTTCTGTCTCCTATAAATCGCGCTACTGTGCTCGATACAAGCATGATAAATGAGATTCCTCTGGCGCGGTAGGCCAGACAAAAGATATTTAAATAAGAAAGTGATCAATTATAGACTTCATTGCCCATCTAACATTCGAATTCCACTTGTGACTTAGGTCCTTTCTTAAAGGGCTATCTTGCGACTGCCAGCCAAGAAATATGTCATCCCAATCAGTTTAACCATTATTAGACTATGTTCAAAACGCAAACAATAACAAACAACAAAGGATAAACAAATAAAACTCAAATTTCACTCATTCCAGAGTTAATAGTGCATGAACTGTCCAGAGTAGAGGTAGTGGGACCAAAAATCTCCAGAATGCGTCATTCAATATCAATATGCTTAACATTGTTGGGGAAAACGCAGTCATCATAGTTAGCTGGTGGGCAACGCTCCATCAAATGACGGTGCTTTTCGGAAATGTACCCAATTCCTAGGAGGTAAAAACGACCTTAAACCGGCGATGCATTAGGGTAGGTCCACGGTAATAGTTGCTGCGCAATGGACGCAAATATAAGTTCCTATTAGCCGTCTTTCATCCTTTTTGCCAGACATACCGGATGGCTGACTTGATTCCTGGAATGTATTCCATGAGAGAAAACGCAAAAGGCTGGTCTGGACTCCAAGTCCTCGCCCTCTTCAGCGTGCTTATTCCTCAAAATCCAGCATAAAATATTCTCGACACCAGTCCTTCTTGGGGAAACTGTGATGAAAGGGATACCACGACCCATGGGATGCTGAGATTCTAATGGCCTCAGAGCAGTCAAGGGTTTTTGTGAATTCATAAAGATCAAGATCTGTTTGTTCTCCGTACCGAGCAAGACGAGTTATCTAGCATCCGGTCTGGTTTATTGCAACCAGCTCAGCCGTGAGGACAGAAAAGCTGCTTGGTAGAATCTCAGTTCCCAGTCCCAGATCTAAACTAGACTTGGCGACTTGGATGCGAGGATCCTTCTAAGAGAGGGTTCCTCCATCCACACACACTCTATCTCGCCTGCCAAATGCTACCAGGGAGAGGTAGGCAAAGGCTCGTTTTGCGAGCCCAGCCTCCCCGAGAAAGTCCTTCAAAGTGACTGCGTAATCAATACCGTCGATTACTAGCAGCTCCCAGAGTTCTGCCTCCAGAAAGTTTACGGCTATTCACGACAGATTCTTCGCATCGAAGAGGGCTGCATCATTTTCTACAGGTAGAACTACAAGGCATATCTTTTCAATGGAAAAGCCGTGGACTCAGGCCTAACTAGATGGAGATGCGGATCATCGTCTACTTTTATTTCGCGTTAGTTGTTTGTTTACGGGAGACGATGCTAGGAGCGTGCCCCATGCCCAACTTCCTGTGATCCCTGAATTTTATTATACTGACTACGTTTCTATCCAAATATAATTTGTAGCCTTACCGGCTGAGAAACAACCTCGTGATGCTTGAAGCGATTGCAGTTATCTGCATTTTACTTTCCAAGTGAAGTATAATTAGTTTAGGCGATTAATGTCGCCATTGAGTTTTTCTGTGGCAATGCGGCAATCTCATCAGTGGGGAGCTATCTACTATTTATATAGTGTCTAATAGTTTTCTAGGCCGTTAGCTTCCTTGGTTGTCAGCAATACCTCCATATGCCCCATCAATGCCGGTCAAACGATCGAACTATCTGTGCATTTCGTCAAAGTAACGCAAAGTTCCGGTATGTTTCGAAGCACAATCGCAGCTCTTATTTTCATCCATACATGTCTTCACTTAAAGGGAAGACCCCTCTTGCAGAGAACTGAACAGCATTTTTGGATCACACGTTCGTTGCAAATTCTTTTGCGCTACAGCTTTTTCCACATTTTCTAACCGAGATGCTGCTCCGCTACCGTTCAATTCAATATGGATGAAGCTCCGCCAGCCCTATAGGAAAGGGAGGAGGCTGACCCGAATGGAAGGTTCTTCAATGTCTCAAACGTTGTCCTGAGCTACAAGGATATTATATAAATGATGCCTTAAGGTGTTCTTTCTGTGCTCGACGTAGACAAATTCGATATTTAATGGTGCGGCTAAGATCCCAACTCTGTAGCGTCTATTCAAACAGAGATTAAATAATATCTCTCTCTATGCTTAAGCGCACAGGTTTCGGTTTTCCTTGGCATAGACTAAGGTAGTGTACTTCTGCCACGAATCATGATTCACTACAACCTAGAATTATTCATAAATGGGGTTGGCCTTTATTTGGTGGATTCTCTGCGTTTTCTTGGTGTCTAGTTTTGACCAAAGTCTCTCTTGGGAGGCACATATTCGCAGTCTTAGGGTCTTCTGTACCAGCTCCATGTACATGACTTGTTCTTTAATCTTCAGCACTTAGGGAGCTGATACGCTTCCTGCCTGGCTTTTCATCTATCTTGGGTTTGTTCGAAGTTTCACTATGAATACGATTCTTAAGCATCTGCAGCCGTGCTAATATAGAGGAAGGTGGATAGATCCACCACACCGGTCTTCGTCTAGCAATCATAGCCTTTTGCACGTCCCCACAATGAGTTGACTTGTCGATGAAGGGGCGATGCTACTTGATCTGGGTCGTATATAGGGAATTATGCGCTTGTACCCGCGAGCCTGGCGTCTTTCTCATTCACCAACGGTTCTCACTGCATCCACGACCAATCTCGCCTGTACCTATGCCACACGAAAGCATTAGTCATATTTGAAGCACTTTGGATTTAGTGATGGAAGAGTCCTTCAAGTTCTCTGTATTGCTCTTTGTCTAGTGGCGCTTCTTTTTCTGAACAGTACGCCACTTTGGGAAGTCACAACTTTGAGTATTTATCCCCGAGCATCTGCTTACAAAGCATCCACAGCGTCTGAAGTATTGCGTTTGAAGTTTAGGAACACATTTTCTCTAACGCTGGATCCGTGCCAGTGTACACGAATGGCTTCAAGTACAAAAAGATATATGGGTAAATGCAGAAATTTCTTCCGAATCAACCCAGTGATTTGGGGGCATTGTAATCCCCGCAATCCCTCATTCGCGGTATTCGTGACGTGCATGTTTCTTCGAGTCGGTCGAATATTGAGATTCAGGACTTGTAAGGAATGCAGCAAATGAGCCTGGCGAGGAGGGCGCAAATTAGTCCGCGAGGACTGGTTGACTTGACGAGCATTTCTTCTTCCATATATTTCCCTGGCTTTATTGATAGTTTTTATCACCCTTTCTTTCATCTATTTTTTGGGGGATGAGGTACAATAAATAAATAGTTTTAATTCATATTTTCCCATTGAAAATCTGTATTCTCAAATTATTATGATATCCTTGTCTTCATTTGCTAAGAAATTCAAGTGAACATTTCTTTTTCCTTCTATCCCTTTTATGTTTTTCAATATAAATACTTTAGTTTAGTCTTATATTTATCTATGTTCTGAGATTTTAGTCTGTTTTGCCTAACTATTGATAACTTTTCTCAGGGTTTCTGTATAGATTTTATGCCATCTGCCAGTATAGTAGCGATTATTCCAAGTAGTAGTGACGATTTTATATCTGGTTATGTCTTTGTTAGATTTCTTCTTTCGTTTGTCACATCTTTTATTCAGCATTATCTCTTTTTCCTGCTTATTTGTCTGAGCTTTTTTAACTTGCTTCCTCATTCCTGCATGGATTCATCAGTTAGCTCTCCTTTTTCGCTAAGTCTTGGTTCTTTTCCGTTTTTGTCTTTCATTCCTCGGTTTACTCCTTTGGATGTTGTTTCTCCTTTGTTCCTTATCCCATCATTTTGAATTTTACTAATTCTTGGAATGGATGCCAAAATTTTTCCTTTAACTCGTTCTCTGACAACAATCTGTTGATTTTTGTAGCGGAACTCCTGGTTTAAATACATTTGCCATGTTTATGCAATAATTTTCAAACTTGATTGTTCCATCAGTTGGTATGTATTTCTTGAGGCCTATTCTTTTCATACTGGTCTGGCTGCTGCTTAAGCATAGGTTATTATTCTTACTCTTTTTTTCTCTCGAATCCTAGATCTTATTTTTCATGATTTCTTTCGCTTATGGCATCTGATTGTCATCATTCCATGGATTTCGTTATAGTTAGTATATTTTTTCTGGTACTTCTGTAATCGGAGAAGTTATGGCCCAGGGTAGTGCATTTCTAGCATTTGTTTTCCTTAGTGGGTCAGCTTTCCTAATTTGCAGAGTAGTACTTTAAGATCTAGCCATATGGTATATATATTTGGTGCATAGCCTGCGCCGTGTCGCCTTGAAATATGTGTGCATCGTTCACTGAAAGCCATTTTATATCTCATAATGTTAGATGGCTCCTTTTTTATCTTTAACATTTTTCAACTTAAGTTTGTTGAATTGAAACAAAAGGAAAACCCTTTCACTTTGTTTCGGCTGTGTATATATATATATATATATATATATATATATATATATATATATATATATATATATATATATATATATATATATATATATCGAAAAAAAAATTATATGGTTTATGAAAAAGCCTATGAATGGCATTAATTTTGATTTTAGACTCACAAAAACTAAAAAAAATTATGCAACGTTAGAGAATGTCGATTTTCGTAAAACAGTTGACGTGAAGTGACTGTATTTTCTTTTAATTTGAAAATCAAGAAATGATATAGTTAATCTTTTTGAGCTTCCAAGGAAATTCCATTTTGGGTGTTTCGAGTTGAACTATTGAGCTGTTTTAAGCTGCAGTATACACTTGGCCTTTGTAAGCTGATAACGCCGCTGCAGATTTTTAGCTATTAAGTTGTTTAGGTTTACACATGTACAGTCTAAAGGACATGCTCTTACATGTGTGATTTGTGCTTTACTTCAATAAACAGGAAATGTGAGCTATTTATCGACAGAATTGTTACTGATGATGAAAATAAGTTTTTTTCTGCGATATTAAACGCAAGTGACAGTGGCCTGAACGCGAAAGAAAATCTATTTCTAATCCTAGCTGTAGTCATCAACAGCAGAAAGTTCTGATTTACATTTGCTAGAATAGGAAAGTTGTTCTTTAGGAGCTGCTAAATAATAAGCGAGAATTTACTGTACATCTCTTTTGTCAAATATGGCAACGCTTAATTGAAGCTCTTGAACAAAAGCTTCATTAACTAAACAAACGAAAGGGCTTTCAACCCCTTCATTACAATGCACGCTCAAACTCGTCAAGTTTAATGCAAGAAAAAGATATTGTGTGATATTGAGAGGTCTTTTCTATCCTACATATTCATCAGGCCTTTCAAGTCTTGATTACCATTTATTTTATGTATTAAATAAACACCAAAATGGCAAACTTTACACTGCTAGGGAGGACATCATTATCACTAATAATGGAAATTATGTAAATTGCTGCATAAATCTTCTTTTTTAATCTAAAAATAATTTGACAGGGCGGGGAAAATCGAGATTAATTTCTGTAGAAAAAAGCATTACAATATCACTTATAGTGGAGTAATAAAAGGTATTATTTACACTTACACCTATTCGAAAAAAGGACGAAAATTAATAGGCGCTCATCATGCCAAGTGTGTCATCTTAACACAAGAATATTCGTTTGGAAGTATTAAGAGTCATGTCCATTTCCATCGTTTCAACCATCTCATGTAACTCCCAAAACAAAATGAACGAATTGCAGAGAAGGTACGAAGAAAGTTTTGATTAAGGGTTTTGTTATCAAATAATTAGAATGAAGAAAAGAAGTATTGATGCAAATTTGAAGTATCACAGAGAGAGTAATTTTCGCGAAAATGCTGGAGACATGAAAACTGGACATGAAGCATTATTGATGAGGAACTTGAAATTGTGTAATCTCATTCACAAACAAATGAGAATCCTTGTCAGTAGACTCATAAGAATGTAAGGTAGACGAAGAATGAAACAACACTATAATTATTACAAATAAAAAAGGAAAGAGATTTTATGCAGTAAAAATTAAACCTATATAAGCTAGTTTATGGGTCTTTTGAAGGCCATAAAAAATATCAGATAAGACCAGAAATAAATGACTCATTAACATTTTTTAATTTTTAAAGAAAACTAAGAATTTTGTTTGCTATTTTTGGTGTAAACTATAGGGACTTATTAACCTTTATTAATTTAGTAGTATCTGAAAAATAATGATAATCTTTAAAGAAATACGACACTCTCTGTAAAACAACTCCACTGAGACGATTGTCCTGTTTGTACAATCATGGTCACAAGTTTCTAGAAAAATCTATATTTTATTTTTCTATTCTTTTTAAAATTTACGTGATATTAATTCTCCTACTATTTAAATTATTGAAGCTTTATTAAAAAGTAGGTATTTCTAAAATATTAAGAAACACTGCATTTCATCGCTGAATTAAAAATCCCGCTTGGTCTAGGTCATTTAGGTGATAAATTTCAGTACATAGAGTTTTGTTATTCGATAAAAATAGTAAAAGTGATGGCAAATATCAGTTAAAAGAAGGATGTGTAATTATAATCAATTTTTTAATATTTATTTTCAAAAATAAATGCTTGAATCTTTTTCAATTTCAGAAACGGTTATACCCTAAGAAAAATGTGCAAACATTGTTTGCACTAAAGTGGCATGAATTGTAAGGAGACTGTTGCTGATAGTATTGCATCAAGGAAGACTTTTAATGACTTTAAAAATATTCGTTGCAATCCTAAGAAGAAGTCTTCTGGACGGCCAAGCGCTTCAAATGAACGCAAAAGTTGACTCGTGGTAAGATCCCAGCTCCAGGATCGGGCTTCCTACAGTGTCGAGCTTACTCACTTTTGAAAGGAAGCAGCTATTGAAAACCTCAGCGGGCACAGTGAGGCGGATATAATTCAGCAAACGTCTTAAGTCGAGATGGGCTACGAAGAAACCTTCTTCCCACCAACATGAACCCTACGAAAAGGCTCTACTTTTGTAGGAAATATAAGAAATGGACTGTTGAAGAATTGAACAAAGTGATATTGTCTGATAAAGCTCCCTTCTATTTGTTTGTACCTTCTGGATGACCCATAATCAATGGGTTAAAGTATCTGGAAACTCTGCTTGTCTGAGGCTGTTTCTCTTCTAATGGAACTAGATCACTAAAGTTTTCCCAAGATCACTGCCCTGAACTCAAAATGGTACCGAAATGTGGTGCATCGACTTAATTTTAATTACGCTAAATCCTCTTTTACCTAAGAAATAGCATCAACAATATACATAATTAGGGTTACGATGGTTCACCAACTAATGCTCTTTCCTCCCTCATTGAGTGGCTACTACCTTAATTACTTTCTCTTTTATAAAGGGATTCGGAACCATTCTAATTAACCTTTTATTTTGGAGTTGGAGGAAACGATTTGTTATAATCACCATATAACGTTAAAATGGCAATTCAAGCCACTTAGTTTTCATAAAATTACAAAAGCGAAAACTCATTCGGATGCACGGGAGAATGCGAGACGCTTTCTTATCTTCTAAGAGTCAAATAAAAAAACCGGCACAATTTCGAAGGAAATTTCAACTAACTCTCAACGAGAGAGAATTTCGTAATTAGTGGAAAAAAAGATTTAATTTAATTAATACTAATTTGTTGGAGGATTGAGACTGAGACTACTAAACAAAAAGGATGAGAATTAAGTGTCATCTTCTTTTTTTGAATGCGGAATCTCTAAATTTAATACATGGCTATAAACGCTATAGCCTTAAAATGGGTGAGGAAATTTTCTGACATATGTTGTTTGGCTTTATGAAATCCTATTACAGTGTCTTACTAAAAGAAACGGGGAGACAACGTGACAGGACGAGAAAATTATTTTAGCAAAATTTATCACCTTATTTCCATGCAAGTGACGATACTTTATATTAAATTGTTTCAAGGATAGCTTAAATTATTTGGTACAATTATATTGTTCAGTAAATGCAATATTATTTAATATAGGGGCAAACTAAATCTTGCATTATACTCATGCTGCGTCTCTTGGATCATCTCTTTGATCTGCCTAACTCAGGAAGGAACAACCTGTTTTTGCTCTCTCTATATGTAATATGGATAGTGAGCTTGTAAATTGCGAGCAATTGGAGATATGGTATAAATAATCCCAAGGTGACGTGTAAATAGTTGTGCTAAGTAGCTTAGAGGCAGATCATCTGACCTGAAATAGGAATACTTGGGTTTGCCGGCAAGCATAATTTTTATTTATTTGCTGTAGCATTATTCCTGTCTCTCAGTAAGTATTGCCTTCATTTCGCTGTCCTTTTCTCTTTCTTATGTTTGTGTTCCAATGTGCATCTCTCTTTTCCTTTAAATAACTCCAGTTATTTATCTCATGTGTTCATTAACGTCTAATTTTCTTTTCAGAATAATTTTTTTTTGACCTTCAAAATTTGCCTTTACTTATATATATATTTATACATATACATATATATATATATATATATATATATATATATATATTTATATATAATATATATATATATATATATATATATATATATATATATATATATATATATCACTCGAAATATAGACAAAGAAAATATTGTAAAACTTTCATAAAAGAACACTATAAGCAAAAGATAAGGAACAGTCTAAAAAATAATCAAGGAATTAATAACCAAGGTGAACAGCCAACAAATGCCGAAAAAAATGGTTTTTTAACTCTAGACTATCAAACTAGACGTATATCTACCCATATTATGAAAAACCACCCAAGTCCTTCACCAGAATCCAAACAAAGGAACAATCAGATATATGACTAGAATGCAATTTAGGAGAATGTGAGCTTCTATCCCTCTCATATATCGGAACTACCAAACCAAAACTCTCAAGAAGAATGACATATTAACTTAATAATCGCGCGCCATAAAACACACAAAAAAAGAGTACGAACTTTATCTCAACAAATAAATACAAGATGAAAAAAATTTTTTAGATTCTGGCCCAAATCACAACCAATTACTCTTTCTCGAAACTATGTTGATACAAGTAAAGCATTCAAAGTTAAACATACAATTTATTTGGCATTAAATACTTCCAATTAAAAGAAGACGAAGCCACAATAGCTGTCTTTAATCTATTCTCCTCAAGGCGTAAATCACCGTGTAAAAAAGAGACTAACCTCTCTCGCCTACTTATTCTAATGAGATACGTTCTTCGACCATCGCTCTGATATTAATCACTTTGGACTTATTTTTTCCTATCCTTCATATGTTTTTTAGTATATTGATAACTTTTTATTATATGCATAAATTCCTGTCCACATTATGTTTGTTGGAACGTTTATAACCACATATTCGAATATATAAACCTATTCCTTGTAACATTTTTTCAAAACTCAACCTTTCTAGGTTGTTTCATTAAAACTGCTTTTCCTGTGTATTTATGTGTGTCAACATTGAAGTGAAAAGAATCAAGATCTCTATGCTGATCCGTGCGGGCCAGAACAAGTCAGACATCGCCAAGCGGCACTATGTCAGACGAATGATCGTACACAAAGTCGCGAAGAGGCTCAGGAATGAGGAAGACCTCACAAATAGACCTTATTCAAGCAGACCTCAATTTTTCAGCCGTTTGGCTGCGAGAAAGACTTTTGAAAGTGATACGAAACCCAAAGTGACTGCCCTTGCGACGAAGAACATCTCGGCGCCCGCGGAGTCGAGGGATATCCACGAGGAGGGCGGCAAAAGTTTGAGGTGCGTGGATAGGCTTCTTCTAACAGAGCATACGCGAGAACAACATCGGGAGTGCTGCCATCGCCTTCGCAACAACTTAATGAATTATGGCAATCCAATTCTTATTTTACCTGATGAAAACCTTGCTTGCTTAATCCGGTGTTCAGCAATCAGGACGACCGCCTGGTAAGCTTCACCCAGATCCTCTCCGAGATCCGCTAATTGTACACGACCAAGCACCTGGCCTCCCTAATAATGCTCTCTGTCGTGGCTTCGAATAGCGAGAAGATGCTGTCGGTGTTTTTCGCGGCATGTTACAGGCTCAGCATGGCCGATTACATGGACATCTTGGCAACAAATATGCTGCACTGTGTGAAAAGATGACGAAGAAAGCGGACTAATTCTTTCAGCAATACGGTGCCCCGGCCTACACGACCAAGGCCGTGTAAGAGTTTCGGGGTCGAACATGAACTTATGTTTGAAAGACTTTGGCCTCCGTAGTCGCCAGAGCTATAGCCCATTGAATACGACGAGTGGGAGTATGTCGAGGGCAAGGTCCCCAATAGCAATGTCGACGAGCTAACTTCCTCCGTTAATAATCACGTATGGGCCAGCAGAGGAGAGACTTCATCCGAAATCTAAGCCTGGCGTTCAGGCCTCGCCTAGAGCGCGTTCTCGCCGCAGAGTCAGCCACATTAGATAATATTATAATTTAAACAGTTATTTATTCAAAAAAATAAAATCACACAGTAGCTCTTACCTCGTTGATGACGGCATTCTTATTCACTTTCAACCTACGTTTTCAATTGATTTCTAGCCTGAGTAGTATAAATCAGCTGCCGCACAAATAAATTGGTGTTGTCTTTCTTCTTGGCACCTATATTTAGGCGTAATTTGCTATCCGTCCCTCAACATGCATTCTGTTTCGTATATGAGCAGCAGGTTCAACGAATTTCATTCAATAGTCTGCAGTAAGATTATTAAACCCTTTATCTCAAAGCGTGTAATATGCCATTAAACCATCACTAATTAGTGCAGTACGACGCAACATCCACTAGTTAATGCAGCCTAATAAGGTTAGTCGAACTATACTTGCAAAAAGGATACAAACAACCTTTTCGTTCATCGTTCAATGCCGCCAAATATCCTTTTTTCTTCTACAATATGGCCAATTTTATACATTATGGATCCTAGCGTACTATTACCAATCCACCTAAATTATTTCTCTTTCCGAACACGTAACTTTTACAAACCTCGAAAAAATCTGTCAAAGCTGTTTTTGATGTGTACATTTTGCACGTAAAAAAATATAAATTAGTTGGAGTAACAAGAAAATCGAGGTAAAGATAACACTGACCTTCATTTTGACTTAAAAAAAGAACATTTTAAAGGAAATTGATCACATAAATGCACAACCAAATTATTTTTTTCTGTTGATGATTTAGTAAAACGATTAATGGTGAAGGAATATTTTTTTACCGAAAGTACATAGTTTACCGCATTGATCAAAATAGAGTGCAGGCAAAATAAGCGGGTGTTCAATTAAAAAAAGAAATAAATTTCTGTCAACTTTAACATAAGGGAGAAAACTAAAAAGATCAAGGGAACACAAATCCCAACTTTCTTTCGCCACTATTCAAAAGGAACTAGGGTATTGACAACATTAGCTTTATTAATACCTTATTTTCACCTAAACGATATCTACACAAAGTATTAACAAAAAGATATTCCCAAAAATGTTAGGTTTGATTTCTTTCATATTTATTAATTTTCTTTTTAATAGTTTTGGTAAGCAATATTCGTCATGCAAAGTAGCTTGGCAATATTGTGAATGATTATCTTTTTTTTTACCTTATATTTCTTAATGCGCACAGGATATTGATTCTCTATTAAACTTATATCGAATGAAATAAATATCGTGTATTTTCGTTTTTTAGTTTAGTATTCAGATTTTTGTAGGTATTCAACACATTTTCATTGGGTACCAGAAGACTAAGAGCAAAACTAAACACGAATTGCAAGATTTTAAATGTCATTGGAAATCTGGATTATGGGCAGCTATTTTTTCTAACCGAAAAAACTTGCTCGGGAAAATGTATGGAAGATAGAGACCAAACGAATCTCTTATTAATGATGTGACAATTACTTTTCGTATACTATGGGCAACGGGTGGAAAAGACAGCCAGCGATATCGTGAAAAGTTCTAGTATAAATATGTTTAAGATAGGTTGGACAAACTTCTATTACTATTTTTCTTTATCGGAGGGTGGTACAGTCAATAACAATAATATAAATAATGAAAACTTTTTAAATATCAGCTCAAACTTTAGGAAACCTTCTGGAGTGGGCCATTGAGCCTTTGGTGTTTCTTTCTTCCATCGTAACGGTGTCCACATTGAGATTTTTTAAGCACTTATCTCTTGGTTAAACTAGCGTTGTGCTCTGTCCATTTCCACTCCATGGATGTCGTTCATTTTACTCTATCCGTCATCCTTATTCCCCTTCTTATTCAAGTATTATTTTTATTATCGTTTGAGTTTACGCCTAAAATGTATCGTTCTAGATTTCTTTGAGATGCTTGCTCTTATTGTTTTAGTGTACATACCTGTTTTAATCACCTAAAAAAAATGTGAAACATAAATATAAAATGTAACTAAGATTAGTACTGCTTACCATATTATTGTATATCTCCTTATTTCTTTTCTATGTATGTAGAAGTCTAAATACCACGTACATTAGTGTACGCAGAAATACCCCAACACAAGCTGCGCGTCCCTCCCGTATACCAAATTCGCCTTTCGCCTCAAATTCCATCGCCCCTTTTCACACCAAAGAGATGAACAAATTTGATGCCTGTCGCTCAGGAAAATGTCGGCCTCGAAGGACACTTGCTAGCCGACGAAGGTCCGAGTTTTCGCGCCATCGTAAACTGCGACGTGGAGCAAGGATAGCTCGAATGTGTAAAAGATTTACTCTGTCTGGCGGCAGATGAAAAGGTCTTTCGCGCAGAAATACGGATTTTACGAGAATTCGGTGCTCTCTCCCGATTTTCGCTCTTGAGGGAAATAAAAGGTAAACATCTCCCTGGAGTCAAGCAGAAGTTCTTCGACCTACGTTGAGTGTGGAGAGTTAGTCCCATAAAGGAAACAGTTCGCCGTTGTAAGAAAGAAACTTCGGGCAATTGTGTTGCCGTCACGGTACTTGTAGGTTCCAAACTTCTCGCAGACCCCCAGTTCAGAGTCAGAAGTTACACATCATCTCCCTCTGCAGATTACCCTAGAGGTAGTTAGGTAATCAGTTTTGGCTACCCACTCCAGGAGCCAAATAATCGGACAGGCACTTCGAGGAAGAAGTCCGATTTGAGCCACAGTTTGGCTCGCCTTCGTGATCCGGCATAGGATCATTATATCACCGGTCTAGGATTAAGTTTTCATTCGTTAACTTTGGACATCAGGACTAAGTGCGATCATCGTCACCAGAAGAAGATCTTCACCGTCATTCTCAAAATACTTACGAACTCAAAGGTATCGTTAAAGTGAATTATCTCCTCTCCTAACTTCACCAGTTTATTCGTTAACTAGAATTCCCATCCTGAACCCATAACCTCGAGGGTTAGAAGTGGTTAATTCAGTGCTTAATTCAATAATATTATTCCATTCATTCTGTCGGATGCCATTAAGACGCAAGAATCATAGTGAGTAATTTTCAAGTGTAATCCCCACGAAATGTTGTAGACTTACTTATTCAGTGCAAAGATTAATTCCATTTATACCTATATTTGCTGTTTCATATTTCTAATTCATGTACATTAAAGATTATTTTTGTATCTGTAGGTTTAGCGATTTTGGACGATTCTTTGGCAATTAATAAGCAATCTACTCAGCTTAAATCTCAATATTACACAAGTCCACCCATGACTGGCTTTTACTGAGTGACGACGCACTCAGGGGATCCTTATCTTAATTTTGATCAAAAGTGAAGCACCGCTGTTATTCCTATTCACCGGAAGTGGCTACGGTAGGTGTATTGGATACACTTTACCTCCGTTTCACCTTGGTGCAGTAATGAAATATATGTCCAGGAAGTGGGACCAAGATTACCCACTCACTAAACCTCGAAAATGTACCTATCGCTAATCACTTATGTTCTTGCCCTATAATTTTATCGTAGATTCTAATTTATCTACCATCATGCATTTCATTCGTGTATTTCTTTTTTTGTCGTTTAGGTCAATTACAAACAGAATACGAGATTTACACTTTATAATTTTTCTACGATAGACAGAAATTCTTTTGGATTTCAAGTAAATATTTTAGGAAAAATTTAAAGTGACCGTGACTCAAATAACGGTTATTATTTTCTTCTCATTCTGTCCCTAGCACAAAGTCTTTAAAATAGTTTTACACACATAACTAAACAGATAGGCGGAAATGTAGTGTTCCTGACTAATTAATTGCCGTAATTTCCTACTGCTTATTGGCAAAGTAATAGCCATGTTTTTATGACTGTATATGTAGAGGAGTTAATCACTGTAGAACTTAAGTGTCCTTCCTTTATTCACTACTTTTAAAACTGAACTGAATGAACTTCCTTGGTGTACAAATGACAATAAAAGAAATATTACTTATTCATTAGTTCCGAAAGATAATTGTTTAACGGTCATCTGAAGATCATACTTACTATAGACACTTTGCTTCCCCTCAACGCCAGAGCGTGATTCCATCTTCTTCTTGCCTTCTTTTTGCTTTTATTTACCCTTAGCTTTCCGCTCCTAAATATATTCAGCAGTTTATTGTACCCGTACTCTGTTTTACATTTCGGATAGTAACTTTCGCGAATACAATTTTATCTGCTTAGTTTGGTTGATATATGTATATCTATTTTTTCTTAAATATTAGTTTCGACTGTCTCACCGAGTTTTTTTTTAAAGTGGTAGTTACATACTGTGCTGAACACAGCGGAGTGTTTTTAAAGTGGTTAATTAGTGTTTGAAGGTGGTTAGTCGAATTGACATACAGGGCTGAATACGGCTGTGTTGATTGTTTTTTTTTTAAGTGGTTATGGATATTTTTTTAGTAATTAGTTAAATCGTCATACAGTGCTTATCACCGCTGTGTTATTTGCCGAGCTAAATGTATCCACTTATTTTTTTCTTTTACCTCGTTCAATATTTATTTTGAATTAAGTTTGTTCCCATTCTAATTTTATAGAGTTTTACAATCTTTTCCTGTTTAATCGACATTCGAGGGTGAAATTGACATCTCATTCCTCCTCTGTATCCTTATCGTACGCACACCCACACACATACTATGATAGAACGGGTTGAGGCCGATTAATTTCAACCACTATCACATGTTATTTAAAACCACGATGCTACCCATGTGCATCTTCGCTTTGAAGCCGGGCGCCTTATCGTCACCACCTGAGTCAATGTTTAAACTAGAAGGTTTATCTTCCCCCGTTCGTGATGCCAAGTCCCTGTTGTTCAGAAAAAAAACAACGTTAGAAAAGCCATTGTTCTTTTGAGCCCGTTGACAAGGAACGGATCTCCCCCCCCCTCCCCCTGTTGTTCAGAAGAGAACAACGTAGAACAACCATTGTCCTTCCAGCCCGTTCGCCAAGAAACGGTTCTCACCCTTCCTCCTTGTGGTTCAGAAGAGAACAACATTAGCACAGCCATTGTTCTCGAGCCCGTAGACAAGAGACGTTTCTCACCCCCCCTGTTGTTCAGAAGAGAACAACGTAGAACAGCCATTGTTCTTCAAGCCCGTTCGTCAAGAAACGGTTCTCTTTCCCAAGACGCCACGTCAGGATCATTTAATTCCCCCCTTCTGCTGGAACTCGCCAGCGGACCGAAAATTCCTTCACGTCGCCTTCCTCTGCACAACAAGTGTAATTACGTAAGCCGAACGTTACCTTTAAGTATTTAACCCTTTTGTCAACTTTATCCTGTGCTTTAAATGGTTTAGCAAACAACCTCATCCCTTTAATTTATATTTGTTTTACCTTTTTAATTCTCTTAATCCTCTGATTAGCTAGATTTCCCACGACCCTTTCCAATTCTCTGTTTATGTCAATATTTTCCGTTTTGTGTGTTGTTGATAGTTTTTATTAATAAAACTCTATTTTATTAATGATAGCAATATTATTACCCTTGAGCTCAGTTCCACTTCTTAAGCATATCGAAGATACATAATATCGGTCAACCTAGACATCTACGCACTCTCAAGATAAGTAAATAAGTTCCCTAAACGAATAGTTATGTATGGTATATCGTCGAGAGTCCATTATACGACATATATATATATATATATATATATATATATATACTATTTAAATTTGGTATCAAGTGTGTAAGGTTTAACGCTCTATCTTTGCAAACACTGGTCTTAGTCGAGTAAAGCATAGTGTTATTCGTTGGAATAATAGAGTATAGTAGTTCCCTTTTGTTTTAACGATTGCTATCCCTTTTTTTGAAACTTAAGAAGCTGGAGTAGCTCAAGGAACTGTTATAATCATTTTTTTTGTGTTTTTGGGGGGGTGATTTTAGTCAGTTGTTATTTAGATCGAGAAACCAAGTACGAATAGGTCAGTGCCCATATTTAGGTAGGCTAATTCTCTAGAAGGCATGATTCTTGTTGAAAGGAATTTTAGTTTGTTGACTATTGCGCCCCTAAGTGCAAAGATGACTCAGTTCGAAATCTCCAAAGCGCAAGGAGAATCCTTGGGACTTTCCGGAAAAGAACTAATTGAGTACGTTCAAGAGGAGCAAAGAAAAGAGCGAGAAGAAAAAGAAAAAAAAGAAAGAGAAAGAGAAATCCAACGAGAATGAAGAGAAATCCAACGAGAAGAAAGAGAAAGAGAAATCCCAAGAGAAGAAAGAGAAATCCAACGAGAAGAAGGAGAAAGAGAAATCCGACGAGAAGAAAGAGAAAGAGAGGAACGGAAAATACAAGCTGAGCTTCACCATCAGATTGAATTAGCTCGTGTTGAAGCAGAAATATAGTCAGCCAGTTCACGTTCAGGAGCCTCCCCCCAATCACCCACTAAAGCTCCCCAATTTCAAGGAAAGCAAAGGATTTCGGATCATTTTTAGCCCACTTCGAAAAGATCCTCGAAATCAATAACATGGATCTGGAGGCTAAAGGTGTAGTCAGATTACTTCCCTTGTTAAATTGTAAATTGCGCGAAATTTTTATATCTTTACCATCTGAATGTACAATTAACCACAGAACCTTAAAAGCTGAGTTATTGGCCGCCAAGAATTTCAAGGAGGTCGTATTAAACACGGACAGACGTTCCGTCAATTCGGATACATTCTTCAGGGGAATTTTAAATTTTGGTTAGAATCCTCAAAGGTTGATCCTAACTACAAGTCCTTAACAGCCTTCGTGTTGCTGGATCAATTTTTGGCGTCTCTCCCGACAGAGATCCACGCGTTCGTCAAAGATCATCGGTGCCAGACCTTTAAAGAATGTACCGAAGAAGCGGATGTCTATGCCGCAAGCCATAATTTATACCCAAAGGAGAATCAAACTTCTCACCAACCCCCCAACCAGGAAAGAAGGAAGGATTCGCGCTTCTTCTCAGGAAAGCTGACGAAGTTTCCGGGCCCCGTAAAACCCCAAAACTTCATTTCCCCAAACCAACAACGGGACTCCAAACCTCCCGTTAAGATTTCTTCTCCATCTCTCTTCCCGAAGCGACCAATGATGGGCTTCACCTGTGGTGTAGAAAAACACATGAGCTGGAATTGCATCCCTAATTCTAGGCTTAAAAGCGGACCAGCCCACCAAGTTCACCAGATTAATGCCACCCCGGCTTTCCCGGTAGAGCAGACCCAAGCAGCAACTTCTCCCCCTCCGTCAGGCCAACAGGTAAATTTTATTTTTGACAAAAGTTCACCGGGAACTTTAAAATTTGAGGAGGGCAGCGTGAACGGCTGCCAAGTATCGACTCTCGTCAGGGACACAGGATGCAAGTGTTTCATCGTGTCCGACGAGCTCCTCCCCCCAGTGGACCCTAACCACGAAAAGTTTGCGGTGGTACATGACTACCTTGGGTGGGCGAACCGATTCCCCGTCGTTAGATGTTACCTGCAGTGTCAATATTATGATGGCTGGGCTGAAGTCATTTCAGCACCCATAAAATTCTGTTCTGTACTTACAGGACAGAGCCCTCAATTAAGCTCCAACCCCGTGTCCCAGGCCGCCCTTACTCGAGGTCGAGCTAAGAAGGAAGCCCAGGAGTCCATCCCCCTCAGAACCCCGATACCATCCGAATTCTCAGAAATCCTTAACCAGGACTTTAGGACAGCACAAAAGGAGTGTGAAGCACTAACACCCTTATGGGATAAGGCCCAAAACAAGGACACGGAGACTGTCCGTGGTCCCAAAGTCATCAGGTACCTGGAGCAAGGTGGCTTACTTTATCGATCCGCCGAGGACAGTAATAACGCTGTTACTACTGTCCTATGCCTTCCACGATCCCATGTCCCTATAGTGCTCAAAGTGGCTCATGATAGCATTTTTTCCGTTTATTTTAGTCCCACTAAAACGGGCCAGCGCATTTTTAAATATTTTTATTGGCCGGGTGCTGCAGCTGACATATTAAAGCATTGTCGATCGTGCGATGTGTGTCAGAAGACGTCCGCTAAGGGGCGGGTCAAACCTGTTCCCTTACAAAGGGGACCAGTCATTATTGAACCCTTCTTCAGTGTGGCCATCAACCTGGTTGGCCCTATCCACCCCCCTTCGAGCGAAGGGCATAGCTACATTTTCACCTTAGTAGACTTTGCTACCCGTTTTCCCGAGGCTGTCCCCCTTCGCCGAATCGACAGTGTTTATTGCGCCAAGGCCCTCATTTCCATCTTTTCAAGGGTAGGCGTCCCCAAGGAAATACTCTCCGATAGAGGCCGACAATTCACCTCTGAGTTGATGGAGTACGTAGGGAAGCTGCTCATGGTGAAGCACCTTTTTACCACCCCCTTCCGGCCACAGACAAACGGGATGTGCGAGAAATTAAATGGAAATTTAAAATCCATTATTAAGAAGATCTGTGCCAAGCAGCGCTGCGAATGGCACCGATATCTCCCAGTCGCCCTATTCGCCTATCTGGAAATTCCCTACCGTACATTAGGCTTTGCCCCGTTCGAGCTCCTTTATGGACGTAATGTACGCGGGCCACTCAGTATTTTAAAGGAGTTGTTAATCAAGCCCCAACTGGATCAAGAACTCCAGTCATCTTACGCCTATGCCTTGGACCTACGCCAGAGGCTCGAGAAATGCGCAAACATCGCCTATAAAAATGTTGATGTCAATTTGGAGAAATACAAAACCTATTTTGATGTCAGGTCCGAAGATCGTAAATTTAAGCCTGGTGATGAAGTACTCCTGCTCCTTCCTACAGCCAGTAATAAATTACTGAGCCAATGGAAAGGTCCGTACTCGGTCCGCGAGGTACGAGGACCGGTAGATTACCTCATTGGTACCCCAGCAGGCGATAAGCTCTATCACGTCAACTTATTAAAAAAGTACCATCGACGCGCCCATGGAGATACCTTCGTAGCACTGGACGAAACATCGGCACTTGAAGAGGATTACCCCGCGGAGTCCCTTAATGTAATCCAGACAGTGTGCATCCAACCTGATTTCGATTACCCTCTTCCTTTCCTACCAGGCAAGCCTTTTGAACCCTTTGACCTGGATATCGACGCGCAGCTGACACCACATCAAAAGAGTCAGCTACAAGAACTATTATGTCAGTTCGACGACGTTATTTCAGAGAAGTCTGGATGCGCTACTAGTTTCAAGCATGATATCAAATTAACAACCTTAAAACCCGTCCGTTCAAAACCCTATCCCCTGCTAATTCATTTACGCCAAGCCTTTAACGCCAAAGTTGATAATTTAATTAGTTTAGACATAATAGAACCTTCCACCTCTAGCTATTGTTCCCCAATCGTCATGGTCAAGAAATCTGATGGCTCTTATCGGATGTGCATCGACTTCCGGAAGTTAAATTCAGAAACTGTGTTCGACGCCGAGCCCATCCCGTTGGTAGACCAAAACCTTCACCTTTTCGAAAACGCCAAGTTTATCTCAGAACTAGATTTGTGCAAGGTGTATTATCAAATCCCCCTCCGGCCCGAGGTGAAAGCATATACCACCTTTGCAACGGAGAAAGGCCTTATGCAATTCAAGCGCCTTTCTTTTGGCCTCGTCACTGCTTGTAGCAACTATAACCGTCTAGTGAGAAGGTTGTTGGATGAACTTCCGAATGTATCCTTTTACTTCGATAATGTCTACGTCGCTACTCGCGAATGGAGTCACCATTTAACCACCCTATTAGATCTCTTCGAGCGACTGCGCGAAAATGGCCTCACCATTGGCCCCAGCAAATGCCATTTTGCCCACGAAACTATAAAATACTTGGGTTTCAAAATAGGACAAAGCCAATTGGGTCCCCAAGAGGACAAGATTAAGGCAATCGCCGACATGCCCCTCCCGATTACAAAGAAGCAATTAAGATCGTTCCTAGGATCAGCTTCTTGCTATCGGCGATTTGTTCCGAATTTCGCTGCAATTTCGGCGCCCCTCAGCCTCCTTTTTAAAAAAGAATTCCCCCGATCGTCTACGTTGGAATGATGTCGCTGTTTCCCATTTTAATCAGCTCAAGAGTAAGCTCATTTCTGCCCCCATTTTAAAGTTGCCCAACCCGGAAAAATCCTTTGGGATTAAGACCGACGCGAGCAACGAGGGCATTGGAGGTGTACTCCTTCAATACGAGGATGACGGCACGAGTCATCCAGTTGCATATGCTAGTTGCCAATTATTACCACGCGAAAAGAGATATGCCACTATAGAAAAGATAGCTCTATCAATTATCTGGTTCATAGACAAATTCAAAATGTACTTGATAGGAAAAGAATTTCAGATAGGAACCGACCACCGTCCCTTAGCCTATATTAAGAATGTGCGACACTCCAAAGGCCGAATCATGCGCTGGAGTTTACTCTTGCAAGAGAATCAATTTAAAATAAATTATATAAAATGTTCCGATAACCAGGTCGCTGACGCACTCTGTAGGAATGCGTTACCGAATAGCGTAGAGTAATTGTATTCGTAGGATTAGGATCTCTAGGTATGTAAATACCGTCTTGTACGACTTAAATTAGATTCTCTTGTAATATAATTAGTTAATGTATATGTCTAAATTTTGTAACGCTCAATGTCTATTTTTTTGTATGTATATATATTTGTACCCATTAATTACGTATAAATTATTTTGTCCCGTATGTACTAATTTTATATCATTTCATTGTTCCATGCCCCTTATTTTGATTAAGTTTGTATTAAAGGTTATTTTCCCCTATAATCAAAAGATCGAAATAATCATATGTATTGAGGTAATACTAGTTAGGTGCATGAAGGTAGGGTTGGTACAAGAAAACGAGTTCCCCACAAGGGAGCTCTATCGTTGTCCCTTCTCTTTTTTTTTCGAAGTGACAACTACCCCCGGAATGGAGGGGTGTGATAGAACGGGTTGAGGCCGCTTAATTTCAACCACTATCACATGTTATTTGAAAGCACGATGCTACCCACGTGTATCTTCGCTTTGAAGCCAGGCGCCTTATCGCAGCCACCTGAGTCAATGTTTAAACAAGAAGGTTTATCTTCCCCTGTTCGCCCCATGCGCCGATCTTGCCAGATTGAGTTAGGCTTGTGGGCAGATAAGGTATTGTTCTCAGGCTCGGCTATGCATTCCCTCGCAGCTCCCACTTCATTGTCCCTCACGCCAAGGGGATGTCCCGACTATTTATTTGTAAACTTTACCACTAAGATCAGATTAGAGATCCAGATTTTCTTCGCGAGACTTCACTACGGTCCAGTCTCACCTTGTGCACCAAAGGGCCCTCGACCTCGAGATCCACCATCACTTGTCCAGAAGAAGGACAATATTCCTTGAGTGCCAAGGTTCGAGCCTTCGTGACGCCAAGTCCACTATGCTTCCCCTGTTGTTCAGAAAGAGAACAACGTTAAAACAGCCATTGTTCTTTTGAGCCGTTGACAAGAAACGGTTCTCACCCCTCCCTCCCCCCTGTTGTTCAGATGAGAACAACGTAGAACAACCATTGTTCTTCCAGCCCGTTCGCCAAGAAACGGTTCTCACCCTTCCCCCTTGTTGTTCAGAAGAGAACAACATTACAACAGCCATTGTTTTCGAGCCCGTAGACAAGAGACAGTTCTCACCCCTCCTGTTGTTCAGAAGAGAACAACGTAGAACAGCTATTGTTCTTTAAGCCCATTCGTCAAGAAACGGTTCTCATTCCCAAGACGCCACGTTAGGATCATTTAATTCCCCCCTTCGGCTGGAACTCGACGGCGGACCGAAAATTCCTTCACGTCGCCTTCCTCTGCACAACAAGTGTAATTACGTAAGCCGGACGTTACCTTTGAGTATTTAACCCTTTTGTCAACTCTATCCTGTGCTTTAAATGGTTTAGCGAACCATCTTATCCCTTTAATTTATATTTGTTTTACCTTTTTAAATCTCTTAATCCTCGGATTAGCTAGATTTCCCACGACCCTTTCCAATTCTCTGTTTATGTCAATATTTTCCGTTTTGTGTGTTGTTGATAGTTTTTATTAATAAAACTCTATTTTATTAATGATAGCAATATTATTATCCTTGAGCTCAGTTCCACTTCTTAAGCATTATGAAAATACATAATATCGGTCAACCCAAACATCCACGCGCTCTAAAGATAATTAAATAAGTTCCCTCAACGAATAGTTATATATGGTATATCGTCGAGAGTCCATTCTACGACACATACATTTTCGCTCATTCCTCTTGATAATCCGAGGAAGCCTCCAATTTCTTTGACAGTGTTAATAGCCTAATTCTGCTCCCCAAATTCTTCAGGAATAGTCACTAATCAATTTAGCTTCCACTGCGTTAATTAACGGATCATTTCCATCGCTATTTTCGCTTTCACTTAGGTGTCCTTTTCTGCAGGAATATGCCACCAAGAAAGCAGACTTGCTCCGTCTGTAATTGCATTTTCATGGTTGCTCACATCGTAGGAGAGAGAGGAAGCTACAGAGGCTGCGAACTGAAAATGAACCTAGAAGTTAAAATTATGTCTCTCGAACAGTAAATGAAAGTGTTGCGATTTGATGTGTAGTCCTTGAGGAGGCAGTTCAATAATCAGGTTGGGGAGGGTCCGTCTTGAGATGACTGTGCGGATGACCAGCGACCCTCAACCTTGGTTGATGCCGATACTCGGGTAACGGAAGGTGCACAGCGAGATGAAAAACGACCTTCGACCGCGGCTTATTCAACCCCTCGAGATGGCCTGCCTGGTCGGCTTTCTGGAACGAGCAATGATGGGTGCGTTACAATTCGTGGAGAGACTGCCAATAATCGCGACTAACAAATTTTCTGTTTTAAGTATGGAAAAAGACGATGAATCTGAAGTTCGACTTCTAGAGGATTATATTATTAGGGACGACTTGAGAAATTCTGCGGCAGAAAACCAACCAAACGGACGAAGTACTGTTATCCTGGAGGAAGAGTTGAGGATTTTGTTGATTCAATTAAAGATTTACAAGCGGATATACTCGAGACACAACTTATATAATGCATACATATCGGTACTAATAATGTTTTATCTACAAGGTCCGAGGAACATTTAGCAAGGTACCGTCTACTGATAAGAAAGCTGAAAGAAACAAGTAGAAGCGTGGTGTTTACAGGTATCCTTCCCAGAATAGGTGTGGCAAAGGTTTTGTATCGAAGAGCATCCTATATACAGAACTCTTTTAAAGTTCTTTCACATGAAGAGGGATCGTACTTCCTCGATTTGTGGGATGATTATACGAACAGATGAAGATATTATGGCGAGGCGAACTTCATCTAAACGGGGTGGGCGCAGCAAGGCTGGGAAGAAGATTTAATAATTCTCTTGTAAATTTTCAGATAGAAGAGCATCGGAGAGTAGAAAGCTCATAGAAGGAAGTGGCTCGCCACGCTGTAATGATAATGTACTCATTTGAAACACAAATTTACATGTCTACTACAGTAATGCGCGAGTATTTGAAATAGACTCAACGAATTTAAATGTTTAGGGCACTTACGCAGCTTCGATATTATAGCAATAATGGAATCATGGGCGGAGACATCTTGGAGAGACTATATGGGCTAATTTCAACCACCAAGGTATAAGCTAATCAATAAAGCCCGTACGCATCAAAGAGGTGGAGCAGTACTACTCTGCACCAAAAATCATATAAGTTTAACCGAAATTAAAATTGACTCTCCCAAAGAAGTTGAGGTAATATGCGTCGAAATAAAATCGAATTGTTTTATAATAAATATCTGTATAGTGTATAGACCCTCACCACAACTGATTGAGATTGATACTAAATTATATAAGATTATTGGAAGTAACATTAAAAATAATTGCACTTTATTAATTGGGTTTTATATTGTAGAAATATTAACTATGAAACGCCTTATGCGGACGGAGAGGGGCAGAGGCTACTAGAGATCATGAAAGAATAATATTTAACTCAATTAGTCAATGAACCAACCCGAGGGGAAATATCCTTGACGTAATTCTAACTAACAAGGTTAATTTGATCTCGAATATGAAAATTGGGGAAGGTATAGGTTCCAGAGATCACAAATCAATTAAGTTTGA
Organism: Ceratothoa steindachneri; assembly: GCA_963969495.1. Lineage (NCBI taxonomy): Eukaryota > Metazoa > Arthropoda > Malacostraca > Isopoda > Cymothoidae > Ceratothoa > Ceratothoa steindachneri. The sequence goes on from OZ018329.1 coordinate 6,822,826, forward strand.
TATTTATATAAATCTTAACAAGGAAAATAATGATATTAAAGTGCAAAGGTTTAAACGTGTGGAATTTAATGGCTTCATCTGCAAGTTTAGAGAGATCAAATGGGATCAAATGTAAGGAAATGTTAATCAGTGCTGATCCTTTTTCACCGAGCATTTAATAGAAGTAGATGAGCAATTCATTCCGCGAAAAAACAAACCAAACGCCTCAAGTAAACCAAAATGGTGAAATAATGATATCGAATTCAAATTAAAAGATATGAACTGTGCATACGACCGTTACAAGCGTAACCCATCTGAAGAAAATAGTCAAATTTACTTAGCCTGCCGAAGGGAATGCCAGAGGGCAATACGAAGCACTAAAAGAAAATATGAAATTCAACTTCTCACAAAAGTAAACATAACCCTAAGAAGTTTTCCGATTATGTATCTAAAAGAAAGTCGATAAAGAAAACAATATGACCTATTAAAGATGACACTAACGAATTAGTTTTGGATGCAAAAATGGTGGCCAATATATTAAAGAACTTTTTTGCATCGGTATTTATAAAGGAAGACGAGCATAATATACCACGAACAAACGACGTGATAAACTTTAACGAGCATAACCTTTTAACCGATATCGAATTCTTCGAAGCAGAAATAGATTTTTATATTAGTTAGTTCAAATTGAGTAAATCTCCAGGTCTTGATTTAATCTATCCGGCGCATTTAAAAGATATCCGAAACGTGTTAGTGGGACCGTTAACGAAAATTTTAACAAATGTTTAGAAGAAGGTGTCGTGCCATTAAATTTTAAGCTAGCGAATATAACGCAGTTTTTTAAAAAGAAAAAAGAGAACTTACGAACAATTATCACCCATCGTAGGTAAATTAATGGAATCCGTCATTCGTGATAGGTTGATCGATCATTTGGAAGCGCATAATCTCATCAATGATAGTCAACACGGCTTTAGACAGAAACGTTCATGTTTAACTATTTTTTTAGAATTTTACGAAGGCATGATTAAAAACTATAACGAAAGTACATCTTTGGACATAGTTTACTTAGACTTCGCTAAGGAATACGACAATGTTCCTCATAGGCGATTACTAAATAAACTTTTTGCTCATGGAATTAGGGGAAACCTCATACAATGGATAGAGTCGTGGCTAAGTGGCAAAATGTAACTAGTGGCGTGCCCAAGGGGTCTGTGCCGGGAACACTTTTGTTCCTTATTTATGTAAATGATACGGACACTGGCCTACTTTGTAAATTATCCAAATTTGCTGACGAGACAACTATTGGGGAAAAATTCAAAATGAAAACGATAGCAAATTAATTCACCGTGATCTAGATAAAATCTTCGAATGGTTTAATAAATGGAATATGAAATTCAATTTAAACAAGTGTAGAATTTTTCACGTCGGTCGAAATAACCCAAGTTTTAACTATGAAATGGGTGGTAAAAATCCTATCTCCGTGGACGAAGAAAAAGATTTAGGGGTGTGGATTTCAAAGGAACTTAAGTTTAACAAACAGTGTGACGACGCGTGTAAGAAAGAGAAAGAATGCTTGGATTTATTGCGAGAAGTTTTCACTACAAACACCAACATATAATCATACTTCTATATAAAAGTTTAGTAAGGACACACCTAGAATACACGATATAATTTTGGTCACCTTATACACATGTAAACATCAATAAAATGGAAGGAATTCAACGACGTGCCACTAAACTAATTCCCTCGATTAGAAATAAGTCGTATATTGATAGATTAAATATACTAAAACTACCGACTCTGGAAACTAGGTGATTGTGAGGTGAGCTTATCGAAGTATTTAAAATTTTATCTTAATTTGAAAACTTAAATTATGAAAAAAATTTAAGTACGACCAAGTACTACCAACGGTTTTAAACTGAAAGGACGGAGGTTTCAAACTAACATAGCTAAGCATTTTTTTACCTTTAAATTCATTGATAAATGGAACGCTCTCCCCACAGAGGTAGTAAATGCTAGTAGCTTGAATAGTTTTAAAAACAAAATTGACAGTTACTTTACTGATAATGATATTGTTTAAATACGGAACCTTGATGTGGATTGAAGGTCTCGTGAGTGAGCATCGTGGCGAGACTGTCCAAAGGAGGAGTACTAGTATAGAATGGGACTGGCATTTGAGTGGACTAGGTAGTCCTTGCTTGCTCCCCATCACTATGTAACTGTTTGTTTTTTACTTTTGCCTGCCTTTTGTGCGTTTGTTTTTCATCACAAGGTCATCAAACGCATTGTCTTTACACTCTAGATCAGGGGTCGGGTAACCTTTTAGGGTGTTACTCCAAAAGAATTTGTAGTAAAATGAATTTAGCCCTAACTTTGAAGTCCTCTGGGGGACAGACCAATAATAAAGACCCAAAAAAATTTATATTGGGATAATGTTTAATTTTTTATTTCATCTATCATTAGGAAATAAAAGTCCGTCTTTTTGGCATTGAAATACCACACAAGAAAAAATTGTAGAAAATTATATATTTATAAGCAGAAATCTAACAGTCACTTTTTAGCATTACATGGCACAAAAGCAAAATTATTGACTATATCAGTATCATGTATTTAAAATTCGTAAAAAACAAAATAGGAAAATGTTATTGAATCCACTATTATGGGGAAAAAATGTTTGCCCTTTCTGGCATGAGAATGGTACACAAATAAAACTAATGAAAAAATTGATTCAATATTAGGGATTTTTTATGTCACTGCTACTTTGATGCTGTATTCAGGATCCAACCAGTTTCTGTATTTTCTTTTTTTTATTAACAAGGGTAGAAAAACCTTGTTTGAAAAGGTAGGTTGTTGCAAAAGGTAGTAGCATTTTAGTTGCTTCCAAATGTGCAGTTTTAAAGGCTTTTGCAGCTTTTGACATCCAAAAACTTGAGAGGACATCCTTGGTCTCAAATTCCATGCTGGCCTCACTGTTGGAACGCAGTTCAATTAACTCTTCTGCTAATCCTTCAGGCTCTTCAGGCAAATTAGCTAGATCACATTTAAAGGGATTTACAACCCAGCTGAAAGTATGTGAATCAAGCTCTGGAAAGTAGTCAGAGAACCTATTCTTAAGTTTGGTCAGGTGCCTTGGGACTGATTCTTTCATGTCACTAAGACTGCAATATTCACATTTTTCCTAAAACTCTGCCAGGTTTGGAAAGAGAACAATCTTATTGGCATTTACTTTTTGGTTCCAATACTGAAGCTTTGATACAAATGCTAAAAATCTTTCCCTTGCAAGGATGATATTGATTTTCTTTCCATTTATTTCCTTGTTCAGCGCATTTTCCTGCCCCAAAATGTCAGCTAGGTATGCAAGAGAGCTAGCCAGGTTGATTTTCTGAACTTCTATGTAAGTCTGTGTTTTTGATCAGTCAAAAATATTTCAAGTTCAGTTTTAAGAGCCCACACTCTATTCAGGACATTTCCACATGAAAGCCACGTCACTTCCGTATGGAAAAGAAGTGTTGAATATTCAGCCTCTCCATCCTCAAATAAATCACGAAACATCCTCGTGTTTAGTGCATACCCTTTTACAACAATGTCAATCTTAATTAAATCATTCCACAGCTTCCACTTCTGGTTACAAATGTTTCACTTCTAATGCCTGGCGATGTATCATACAATGGATGACCTGAATATTTGGATTCTGTTGTTTGGCCAAAGCCATAAAACCAGTGACGTGGCCAAGCATGGCAGGAGCTCCATCAACTGTTACTGCAATACAATCTTTTCACTTTAAATCAACATTTTGATTTTTGATGTATGCATCAACCTTATTGAACACATCAATACCACGAGTTCTCAACTCAAGAGGAGAACATAGCAACATTTCTTCTTCAATTTCATAAGAACCCCTGTATCGAACGTATACCATCAGCTGCGAATTATATTGACATCTGTAGTCTCATCAAGTTGAATGGCAAACTCTTTACTCTTTTTTACTGAAGAAATCACTTGTTCTCTCACATTTTCTGCTAAGATGGAAATTCTTTCTTTAATAACTCTTGCAGACAAATTCACTGTATTCAGTTGTTTAGCTTCTTTCTGCCATTTCACAGCTGCCGGTTTGATTAAGTCTTCAACATTTGTATGTGGTTTGTTGTTTAGAGCAACAAACCATGCCACTTCAAAACTAGCTATTACTGCTGAACGCTGGTCAAACGTTGCACTATTGTTATTTTCCAATCTCTGGCTTTTGACTTTTTTTTCCAGATTATCAAAAGTATTTTCCTGGTTTGCAAGACATATAAGAATGAACCTTGTCCAAGTGTTTCTTCAGTTTATTATTTTTGAAAGACTCGGCAGTCAGTACTTTCATACAGACGACACCTTGAGGTTTCATTTGTCCTTTGTCCGCTATTTCTGTAAAGCCATAATTAAGGAACTCTGCCTGATATGTCCTTTTCCTTGTTGATGCCATCTGAAAATGAAATAAAAATCTATCACATTTTTAAGGTCTTTTAACTTCTATTTTTGAAGACTAAAATATTATTTAGTGACGAATTTAAGAGTTTAAATTAAAAATTTAAAATAACATAACATAAAATCAAACCACAACTCACAACAATAAAAATTCAAACAATAAGACTTAAAAGGAGTGAGCATTACATCTGTAGGGTCTGCATAGAGTTAAACTCGATAAAAAACTTACTTTTAATATAAAATAATTCATTAAAATAAAATAAATAAATAAATGAAAATATAATAGTTACCCCTAAAAAAGTGAGAAGCTTGAAACTAAACAGCTGATGGGACAATTAGGCTCCTTACAAATAAACTAAAATATCCTGGAGTCTAAACTAATCTTATAATTATATTTAACTTCTGTTGAATTGTAATCACAAAAGTCTATACAGAAACGTAAATCTTGTAGATTATATCATAACTCACCTTATGTAAATAATTATTATATCACTTGATCAGCTCTACGAATTCATCGCTACTCTGAAAGAGGCATGTTCAAAACATGGCAAAATGCCGCTTAATTAGGAGATATGTTGCCAGATTTTACCGAAAAATAGAAGAAAGGCTCCTCGATGCATTCTTTTTCTCCAACTTTCTTATTCGTTTCCCTCACTTAGCACATCCACATCCATAGCACATCCATTACCCACCAATTCTTGTAAATTACCCCGTTTAGGGTAATTTACCCCTGTTCCTCGACGACTGCTCTAGATAGTGAACATACCTAGGGTTATCAGAACATCGTTGTCTACCCAGGATCCAGCATATATAGTTCATGTTGGTACTCATCATATTTTTTGCTACCAGGCAGATTTTAAAAAAGCGTAAAGATAAAAGTAATAATGTACATCAATAACTCCTTAAACCTTCTTTGAAGGAGGAAAGCGTGCATTTCATCAATGTTACGAATCTCTTCTGAGAACGACAAGAGATGTTCTTATGTGATGGACTCCATCTAAACTCAGTCCGGGCGAGGAGATTGGGAAAGGTGTTAAATTCTGATTCTCCTTTTTCTCTGTATACTGAACACAGAACTCTTGTCCACAATACCAAGCCCTCGCACATATAAGCTACCCTCGACCAATCTTATCTAATTACTCTTGAAAGCTCGCAGCCTAAAACATAAATTTACCGAATTAAGTTAGAATAACAGAAATAGTAAACGGTTTGTAGAGTTTATGGAGGACCAATTTTTATTTGAGAAATACAATAAACTAGCACGTGGCGAGCGAATTGTGCAACTTTTCTTAACCAATAACATAACTTATTTATTGAAGTTAAAGTTGGGGAGAATTTAAGCAATAGCGATTATAATATGGTTCGCGTTTATGATTTTAGACGGGCTAATTTTAAAGTCGTCAAAAGGAAGTTTGCAACCCAAAGATAGAATGATCTACTTTCGGGACATTCGGCAGCACCTAGCTACGAACCTCTTCTTAATAAATTAAAGTAAATGTAAGAAGAGTTTGTTCGAAGGTAACATAAGAAAAACATTCGATAATAGACCGGCATGGTTGACCGACAAAATTAATGCTCTTTAGAGGAACCAAATTTGGTTTATAAGAAATTTGAGGAGCAAAGCTGAGAAGATAATAGAGATGCATATATAGAAATAAGAAGAGAAGGTTTCTGATATCGAGAAATGTTTCTAAACAATCAGAAAAGAGCACATAGACAATCATCTTCAAAACAACAGGCTGATAATAGTAAGCATAGGTTTTAAACAAGGTTTGCTGACCAAAAAGTCACGTGCTCTCACTTATCCTGATTTATTAACTTCGAAAGTTTTAATAATTCCCAGAGTAACCTTGGGAAGACCTTAGGAGGACCTTGGGGTGACCTTAGCAATTCTATTATTTGAAAGTGAATGTAAACAGCTTAAGGGTTTTGTCGTGGTATGACATTATATTACATCAATACCATATTATATCTATAGGGAGGGACCAAAAACTTAGAGGCGAACCGAAAAGGGACGGAACAACACTAGTTTAGACGGGCTGAGTAGCGAGAAAGAGTGCAACGAGGTCAGATAAATTATGGGCAATGGCAAAGCTCAAGGTTATTTAAAGAGGCATGTACAAAAATATAATTTTATTTACATTAAAATAATGAGAGAATTGACGGGCCAAATTACATCAGGTGAACAAGGGGGGTGATTGTAGTTATAAATCAGACTACGAAGTTTAAATTAATGTGTTACGGGAGGAGACCATTCAAATTGGGGTAATTAACGCAAATGGGTTACTGAACGGGGACAGGGGTTGGCTTACGGAGGATTCCGGGTGAAACGTCAGAATAAGGCTTCACGGATGTCTTCTGCACGTTAGGTGAGGCCACTCGAAGCTTCTGAGCGGGACGTTAAAGTGATGACGGTTCTTCCAAAAGGGGGGGGGTAACGTTCGGTCCAGGGGAGATTCTTTTGGCCCCTCGAAAACGAGGGGTGAAGGAGGAGGGCTTCGACGGGAGTTAACGAGAGAAGTCGGCAAAATTACTCGGAAGCGATCCTTAAATGGAATTACTTCACTAGCTGGGGCTAATTCCAATACACAAAAATAGTTCAGCTGTCACTTTGCTCTGTTGTTAGCACCTGACTTGGAACTAGGGGAATTTTCTTTGGGTCCGGGCCAGACTTCTCAACTCTGTTTCGTTTCATGGGAAAAGAGCAATATATATGTCTGAGGCTCTCCCCGCAAGGGGAAGGGGGATAGTGGGAAATATATCTACTCTCGAATGGCCTCGAATCTTCTTGCCGAGAATATTCCTGCCCGTGTAAAGGTGACTCGTGGTGGACGTGGTTCAAGGCTATTTTTTAGGTTTGCCTCAAACAACTTTTATGGCTCCAGCCGATGGTCGTTCCCTCTGAGTTGCTTACCCCGGCCTCTTACTCTTTCTCGTAAGGCCACGCTCAGTTGTCCCGGCCGAAAACGAGGGCTAGAGAATGCCCCTCTCTCACTCCCTATTTTGGAGAAAACTGGTTATATATGCACCTTCCCGAGGATTACCCAGATATTCGGTTAGACAACTCTTCTCCGAAAGGAGTTCGATTCAACGACGCTCTCTTCCGAGAAGTGTTTAATAACGGTCGCAAGCCACGGAAGAGCTGAACATCACACTCTTATCTTCTGGTCAGGGAGAAGAGTCTCGACGCAACGTCAGCCTTTCTAAACCGCCTTCGGATCATGTATTGGAGAAGCCGTCCTCCGGAGTTATTTTGGTGGCCTTTTGTGGAAAATAGGCCCAATAGCTTGCTCAATCTGAGTTTAGAGAAGTCTTCTCCAACCCCCATTTCAAAGTTCGACCGGTAACCTCTTGAAGACAAGAGGCCCGATAGCTCGCTCAATCCGATTTTGGATAACTAACCTCTTACTCCCCTTCCAATTTCGTCTGGTTACCTCTTGAGGACAAAAGGCCCGCATCTCCCTCCAAATCCGAGCTTAGAGAAAGTAGCACCACCCTCTTCTGGTTCCTAGCTACACCCATGAGTAATCGTGGTCACCAAGACCTCGCCCCAAGTTCACTTCGCTTTACTCTCATGGAACTAAATCGCTCACTACACTATATCTCCCATTATAACTCTTTAATAACCCTGCTTATCCAATTAGTATTCAGGACCTAATTTGTTCTTATTTACGTCCATATATATATATATATATATATATATATATATATATATATATATATATATATATATATATCCATATTTATTTTAGTGCCTTTTATTTAGTGTGTATTAAACTCTATTTTTTTTGTTGTGTTTGGAATATTCCTTGGTCACGCAGCTGCAGCTAACTATTCAAATCGCACTCTTACAACAATAACATTTGTTGATTTGCTTAGCATACCTTAGAGCCTGTGTGCGTATACTCCCGAACACTGGGCCATACTACGACAGTGACATATTTGTTACGATGAAAGAGCTCTGGATGAAAGTTCATCATTTTAGAAAAAAATTCTCCTCATGGTAAAGGGTAAATAAGTCTTGGCTTTTGAGCTTATGATTTATTATTATAATATCGTATCCGCGCCGTAAAATTTGACGGCATTAGTTTTAAGTTAGAACTTTATATCATTCGTGTAAACTGTTTTTAAATGAAGAAAAATCGCTGCTTTAAATCTATAATAAATCAATATACATATCATAATCTATTTCAATGTCTATCATATGTTTTGCCCAACTTAATCCTAATATTCTATAAAATATGAAATGAATAAATTCTAACTGTATTGTTACACATACGGACACACACACACACACACATATATATATATATATATATATATATATATATATATATATATATATATATATATATATATATATATTTTACGAAAAACTTGTAGCCCAGGAAACATGTTGTAGGAAATGATATGCAGGACTGAGCTTTAAGATCCAAACTTGGGTCGTTCTTCAGAGAAGTATTGAGCGAAGTGGAATCCAAACAAGCAATGGTTTAAGTTTGGAAAGGACACATGATTTATAGCTTAAAGGCCGCTGGTGAAGTAGCTCTTAAATGGCAAAGAACACATGATTAATCGTCAGAATTCTGCTGGTGAAGTAGCGTTAGGTAAACCTATGAGTAAAAAATAAGGATAAGCCCAACTCTATGGGGTAAAGTTTATTAAAAGAAGATAATATTCAATATTCCACAATAACGTCGATTCGCAAAAAGTATATATATATATATATATATATATATATATAAAGTTATTTCACCATTTTCTCATTTAAAATTATATAAAAACTACAACTATCTTATCTTAAATAATTTAACATTATACTCGTATAGTTGTTTTATATTATGCTTATAAAAGAAAGAAAATGGTGAAGCAACTTTATCACGAACTCTATAATTTAAGAAGAGGGTTCTTTTGAGTATTTGAATAATAATTTCATCCTAGTTTGTTATGACTTATGTAAGTATATTTTAAATTTTTATCAAGCTAATTTCTATGAAGTTCTTTAGTTTGAAAATACCGAATTGTTAAGGTCAGAAAATAAATATTATTATCCAATGCATTAGTATGTTTGAAAAGAAAATGAATTACAATTGGTAAAGTTCAGGAAATTTATTAAAAGTTAAGCAAGACTGCTTTTTTATTTTATCTTCTATAACTATATTTTAAGCAACGGGATTTTTTGAAAGGGATTTGAATTTAGTTCAGGGTTCCTTTTTAAAAATATTATAATTGGTGAAGTTCCTAAAATTTATATATATTTAACCATGGCTGCTTTTTTTTAGGTTTTTAATTTTAATCCTAGCTCCCCTTTTAGGGGGGAGTGGAGAAGCCATTGGCTGTTTTTTTTATATATTATACAAAGTCGTTGAAACATAAATTACAAATTGTTTGGAAAATTAAGTTGATTCGAGTGGTACCGAGAAAAGAAATAATTATCTATAAATACACGACGGGTATTATCATTATAGATTTGAAGTTTCTGAATAGCAATTGCTCTGAATTCCTCCAAACAATTATAAACTACGAAATAGATGTAAAAACCCGGGGAATATTGAGGACTTTATTTATTAATTTTATTGCCACTTTTTCCATCGAATGTTGCCTCGAGAACCTTCCTTCTCTCTCCAATTTCTCACCGATTTCTGGGTATTTTATCCTTGATTAATTCTAATCCATTCTTTATCCTTCTTTTTCACAAGGACTTCTCTATTTCGTCCAGGGAAGAGACTGCCCGAATCGATCGCGTCTAGACTATAGAATATCATCAAACAAGCGCTGTTGGTGCACCAACGAAACAGAATCGCTGCTCCTCCGACTCTGGCTCCGAGACTGCGAGAGTTCCTTAATTAGATCAAAGGTGGATTGGTCCCCGTACGTCTTCCAGGAAGAATGTTTGCTCTTGTCTTTTCTGAGAAATTAGAGAGCGGCCACGCTTCGGCACTCCAATGCGGGATTACAATATTAGAGCTGCCAAGAATGGGAGAGAGGATAATTGGCTGAAGATGATACAGTGCCTCGCGCGTCATTCCTCTTCAAAAATGCGAGTCGCGCTAAATTTTTAAGGTAAACCAAATGCAATGCAAGCGGGCAAAGACAACGTACATCTAGGCTTCATCCAATTCTCAACAGTAATTTTTGCGTACAAGGTGATGTTAATATAATTCAGAAAGGCCTCTTTTAACATCATATTAGAAAAACTTTCTGTTCTTTGTCTTCCTGTTAATTAATTATTTGTTATTACTATTATTCGGGTCTTTCTCACCTGCCCGCAAAAGTAACAACGGTTTTACTTGCTCTTTTGATATTTATTTAAAATAATTACACCATTTAAATAATATTATATCCTAAACACTTTCTAAGCATTTTATAAACAATCCTAATCATGTCCTGAACATTTGCCTAAGCATTTTCCGAAGAATGAAACATTGCTAATCATTCAGTACCAAAGACAAATTGGAATATTTTGTTTAGAGCATGAATAAGTGAAGCCCACAAGATTGTGTTAAAGTTGAATTGTGTTGTGTAGTTGAAAAAAGTGAGGTAGGGGGGAAAGAAGAGACGATTAAAATATATATGCTGTAGAAAAAGCGGGAGAGTTGAAAATATGTAACATGTTTGGAAGTATGAGAGAAAAGATTGAACTGGACATTCTTGAGGGAGTTGGAATTCCTACTTAAACGGGGACTGATTCATCCACGTCACTCAATTAGAACTAAAAGTTTGATCCATTTTTCAAGATCTTTCAAAATTACAGACAACAAAGAACCTAATCTCGACTCAAGACCAGTCCAAAAGAGGAAGGGAGAGAGTGAGTATCATTTATATAGATTTTTTATTTTTCATGTTTTTATGTTAGGGGAAAATTTATCAAATCTCTTCCTAAAGTTATTTATTATGTGACTTCAATAACTTGAGACAGTAATTGGATATTTGACTCACATCAGAAGAAAATCTCTGTGCTTCCTTAGCGTTAAATTTCTGATTACAAGTTTGGATCCAATACTTCTAGTTACCACTTGATTATTTAACTCTTAATGTATGCTAGAAAAGATGTTTCTATTTTAAAGACTTCGATTAGTTGTTTCTGAAACGATAATTTATCAGTGGACGAAGATTAAGATTCCTCTTCCACGCGTCATATGCTTTATTTCGAAAATCAGGGATTAATTACGAGGCGCTATGCCAACTGCGATCTAAGATTGAAAGTCATCTTGCTTATGAGAATTCCCTAATTAAACTCCATACTGTAAATGAGATTAAAAAATGGTCAAATATACTGAAAAATTAATATGTTTCATTTAAATGCAAAACATAAAGGTATGTAACCTAGAACTCAGTTTTGTGCGATGATCCATATATTACCGAGACCTCTCCTCTTGCCCGACAGTAGTGGTTCGGAACTCTCCAAAATATGTACATTGTTTTTACAAACTATCCTAACGAGAGTGGTGATTTTTCACCGTAATACTGCGCTTTGGGGTACACTGACACCCGAACAACCCTTGCCTTATATACTGTATATTCGATTTCGATATGATCACATATCCCTTTTCTATGTCTAGCTGTTTCTACTCTAATTTATGATTCTACTCTTTCTCACTTCCTCTCCTCGCACTCAAATGTTGCTCGAAAAGACCTGACTAACCCCCAAGAATCCTCATTTCCGGATTATTGCACTGATATGGGCCATCGTACCTCTTCGGATGAACTATCCCCAGAGGACCAAATGAGATGTGTGGACGTATCAAAAACAGCAGTTTGAGACTCCTCCTGATCTCCAAACTGGAATACAATCAGAATTGTAATCTCTCAAACGCAACACAATGGCTCAGCTCATTCAACAAGGTCCAGAATCCTCTAGTATGTATAGGCATTTCCAGAATTGGTATTTCGATATTACGGGGAGTCATGAAATGATTGCCTCTTTACCCATATAGAGGAAATCTAGTAAAGATCAGTAAAAATAGACAAGAATCTTCGAAAAAGCGAAAAAATCCAAATTTGTTCTCATCATATTTTCCCCCTAAAGATATCACGATAAACTTTGAAAAACTTTGAGAATCAATTCGTCTAGAAATTTCCTTTTTACTTTTCATCGCCAATTTTTTTAAAAGCTTCCTCTCAATCATTTTTCAGGCCCACGAGTAATATCGCAGGATAGACGACGAACCAGCCGACGTCCATTCAACCGTGTGGGGGCTGAGAGGGGCTTGGATATGCTGGTTTCTTTCTACCTCTTGGTTCTTTTAGGGTGATTTGTTTTAACCTGCCAGTATTCTTCCTACCTTTCTCTTTTTCTGGCACTACACCTCTTTATCTTTCCCTTTCTTATTTGTCTTTTTACTCTCCCGTAAAGGAATTTCATGGGATATCTTATAGATTGTGTGCCCTTCCGGCCCCAAAACTCGATGTTTGTCCCACCGAACCCAAAACCTTCATGAAAGTCTGTGGCCATAAATCTTCCGCACATTTTAAATTGGTCTATCTTCATCTCTTTCTTTAATAATTTCTCGCTTCTAACCTGCTTACCTCTTTGGCCTCGTTGCTATTGCGCCTAAAATTCGAGAAAATAAAGTTCCATTTTTCAGAGATTTTTCATCCCAGTCATTTTTAGAAAGGGTTCTTCGATCGGTGAAACAAAGATTTTGTGATTACGTGGGTCTCTCGCCGGGGCTTCTACCATATCAACTCCCCATACCACTATATCGTAAATTCCTGAACTATAAGTGTGGTGTGGCATCATCTATTTACAGTACATATTTGGATGTCCTTTTATTGGACTCCTTCGAATAATTTTTGAAATGTTTAAATGGTTTCTTAGATTCATCGTAAACTGTTTAAAATGAAACATATCAGATTACTCCTTTTAACTCATTGCAATCTTCGACGGATTATATACAGGGTGTCCCTAAATTCTGGACACACCGGCAAAATGAAGATTTTCACTAATATAAGGAACAACATTTCATTTAATTTGAACTACATTTCTACCCTTTGCGATGCAAAAGTTCGATGCACTTTACGAGTTTTACTCGATGAACCCGATGCATTGAGTACAAATTTCCGTCTTTGAGTACAATTATTTATGATGGGCTGCTTCCTCTTGCGTCTCGTATCTTTATTTCATTGAGTACAACTTCTGCTTTACCATACATCAGAAAAAGAAGGGTAGATAGATAAGTTCCGGTGAACGAGAACAGACGTTACTGACACTCCGTACTTTTTCCTGCTTTTATTCGGCCCAAACTATCCAAATGTATGAAGAATAATACTCGGCTTTGAGCTTTTCTGAGCACGAATCTTAAAACACCGGTTCTAGTTGCAACTAGATCCGGCTGAATATCGTTATTTCCTTCCTTTAAACATACAAACTTTGTTTCTTTTCTGTGAGCGAAGAACCGTGTCAAGTTCTTGATCAGCAACCAAGCATTCTACCATGGTGATTAAATTAATCTCAAACTAAATCGAGCAGAAAATGAGATTTTTGCATAATTGTGACATATTTGTTACGATGAAAGAACTCTAGGCGAAAGTTCATTAATCTAGAAAAGATTTATCATCAAGGTAAAGGGTAAATAAGCCTTGGATCTTCAGCTTATTATTTATTATTATACTATCTGTTTTTAAATGAAGAAAAACCCGCTGCTTTCTCTCTAGAATAAATCAATATACATATGTATATCAATTTCAGCGTCTTTATAATATCTGTTTTGCCCAACTCATTATTAATCCCAATATTTTCTACGACATGAAATGAATAAATTCTATCTGTAATTGTTGCACACACACACACACACACATATATATATATATATATATATATATATATATATATATATACATGCGTAGGTACTTTGGGGACTCTGGGCTGAAGTTGGTTGATGGAGATGGTATATTATTACTTTATGGGTCCTTTTTAAAACAAATATTTCAGAGTGCAAGTTGCCCAAAGATTAATAGGTAGCTGGTACGCCATGGGATTGCAAAAGAAAGAGAATGACGAAAATATATCTTTACAAGAAACAAAATAATATTTAAATATACACAAATATTGGTTTTAAAGGGAATGGCCCCAGAGATGGACTTAAATGCTATATGAGATACAGGTGAGTTAATTAGGGGATTTAGGAGGTCTGATTCAGGTCGATGATTTAAAGGGAGGTTTTAAACCGAGGCACACACACAAAGAATGGATCGATTTGGTAAGCCAGATTCTAGATCAATCTGAAGGCGGCAACGGTTACAATTGCTTACGTGTTCGTTGCAGGAAAAGGGCCAGTTGGGATACGATAACTGGTAAGGTGGAAGTCGGATTACATCTAGCTTCAGATGAGGGAGCACTCGTAGATGGCCTTCGGAGAAAGGAATCCTCGTCAGATACTCACTGATTGACTATTGCAGAGTTCACGGATGTTGATTTAGCATTCGTTTTCGAATCGAAATTGCCGATGTCCCCGATCGCGGAGATAGGCAAGCGTCCTTAGCTCGTTCGCGGTGGTAGGTGGGATGTCTATTAGTCATGCTTACTAAACTAGGTCGAAGTATTATATAGACGCCCGGTGAAGTGGTTTTTGGTGGATTGTGGCCGCCTCCACACTCGTGCGATTTTAGGGAAAAGTCGGTGACTTCTTCGTAGGGGGGAATTGTAAAAACGTTGGGATGGAATGTTCGAAGAACTTCGATTTTATGACGGAAGGCAGAAATGTTTGCTGAAACGTGGCAATAGGAGACGATGAAATCGGCGTAGGCTAGACCCTCACCCTGGTTCAGCCTGTGCTTTTAAAACTCCATGCTGTGATCACGGGACCTCGTGGTTAGAGAAGGGCACTTGGTCGCCCTTTAATCTTATTCTGCGACAATATATATATATATATATAAATGAATGGTTATATCAAACAGCAGAAGAGGTATGTTTTAGCTTCTTAAGAACTTTTAATTTTCCATAAGTGGTTATTTATTGAGGAGAAAAATCATAAAAGATCATTTTAACTCATTATTTATTATTTGCTCGAGACACCTTTCGACCAAACTGGTCATCTTCTGCGGCTACAATGAGAAATATGAAGAAACACTACTATATAAATACAAAATATCTGTAGATACTCTATAAACTCTATAAAAAAAGTTTAAAATTAACATATTCAAACCCTATATATTGTAGAAAAACAACAGAAAAATGGCAAAATTAACACCCTTTCATCAGAAATAGTATCCGATGTCAAGCCTAAATACCTAAAGTCGCGATGCGTACTGTCACCGATAGGAAATGAAAGTTGGTTTAAACGACGTAAACCTCTTGTCTTTATTTCTTTATGGGAAAGAGCGCCTTGGCATGAGTTCCTATATGAATTTCTTTTTGCTTCTAAATTCTTCATTTAAATATGAGTTACTTCCTTTGACGGTTAACTATTGGCAGGAATTAGTATACTTTGTAAGCAGGCCATGTTTTTTTCTAGAGGAAGAAGAGGTATTGTTTAGCTTCTTGAGAACTTTTTAATTTCCATAAGTCACTATTTCTTGAGGAGAAAGAAAATTCTTCAAAGATCATTTTAACTCATAATTTATTATTTGCCTAAGTGTGGTCGTCAGAAATTGGATTTTGCGCTAGTTTTTGAGGTACTGTGCTACTTGGTTTCACAAAAAGTATATATATTATATAAAAAAATAAAGTTACTTCACCATTTTCTCATTTTAAATTATATAAAACACTATAAATATCTTATTTATTTAATAATTATCTTATGTATTATACTTATAAAAGAAAGAAAATGGTAAAGCAACTTTATTTTTATATATTATACAAAGTCGTTGAAATATAAATTACAAATTGTTTTTAAAATAAGTAGATTCGAGTGTTACCGACACAAGATAAATTTCTAAATAAATACACGACGGATATTATTAGTATAGATTTGAAGTTTCTGAATAGCAACAGCTATGAATTCCTCCAACTTAAACTACGAAATAGATGTAAAGATCGCAGGGAATATTGAGGACTTCATCATGATAGGAATAAATACAGTTTAAATAACTATATTCGGTTAAGATTGCATAGTGAAACTTGAACTAAGATGCGTTTGAACGCTCCTTCTATTCGCTAGTTTCTAAACATAGTTTCTAAAGCATTTTCCAAGAGGAAAAATGGAGAATAATACACCTGTGATGCGTTCGAGAAAGATTGCATGAGCAAACGAATGATGAAGACGCTGGATAAAAGCTTTCGTTTGTTTTAAATTTCTATGTCTATAGAAACAATCGTGTTTAACAGAGAGGAAATGCATCCAATGCTGGCGTGTTTGTAAAAGATTGCGAGAGAAAAACTATGTATAAAACAGGCTGGATTACCCCAGTTGACTCACTAATTTCGCAAATGTGTTAACTCATTTCAAGACATGTCAATGTCATCAACATACCGCTATTTTAGTGATGATCGCATTTTTTCCCTGTTCTTCAAAGATGGTTCTGATTAAAAATGTAGAAGAAATTTCTACCCAAAAGTTAGATCTTCCTAAATATAAAGATTTCTACTACTTTTTTTATTGGTTGTCATCCCCTTCAAATGTTATTTTTTAGAATTGGCTTTACCAATGAGAGGAAAATGAGCTTCGTCTTACATCTAAAGTAAGAGTGAAATACATCTTCACTTGAGTGAATAAAACGCTCCCACTAACCCGCTTACGAAAGGAAAAAATGGAGAAAAGGATGGTCAAACTGATTCCTTCAGCCCACACAATCAAACTTCTGCATCGGCCTTGCCTTCCCTCAAGTATATCCCTTCTTACTTATGCAAATAAAAGTAAGATTCATCTATCACGAATCGTTCGTATTCCAGGACGAAAGATGTCATATATTGCATTAAGATACGATATATTTTAGTATTTACTTTCGGTTATACATTGGTGGATTAAATCATATTTTAGAGACCAGAAATTCTTCAATTTGATTAGTAAGGCTGGATTTACACATGGCTCTTGCGTTTTCTAGAGATATACTACAAAATAATAATTTGGTTGGAGTTTTACTACCGATCTGTAATCATTTTAATGACTTTTATTTATCATTAAGGCCCTACAGTTTAAAGTGGGAATCGAATCATAGGTCACTACAGCAGATGGTAGCCGTAGTATAGTAGACTCAAATCAGAATTACATTCGACGATTTTGTTTAATTTCACAGAAATAAAAAGCAGCGTTTCCACTTAGGTAATTATTGTAGTCTAAGTTTTTATATAGGCAAAGGACGGTTTTATTTGTCCTAATTGATTCAAACGTACCTTTTTTAAAGGTTTAGGGCATATATCAGATATTGGATACTCCATGATTGAAGAATAATACTGACTGAGAGACGGAGAAGTTACCATATGATTAAAATGGAAAATAAGAGAAAAAAAATAGGTAAATCTAAAACTGAGCTGTTAAGGCATACATATATGTAAGATGATAAAATGTCTATAAAATAGAATTGATCTGGATAAATACAGAATGACTAACAAAACAGCCACCAACAAGTATAAATCAAGGTACTTTGGGGGAAAATTAATGAAAATTCCATAGGATACATGATTATATTTACAACAACTTGATAATATTTCAGCACTAAATTATTAATTATTTATGAATAGAGTATTGGTTCATGACGAAGTTTTTTTAGTGTTTTTTTTCGAGTAAAATTTAAGTTTTGTATTACAGTTTCACAAAACACTTGAGATTAGTCTCATCTCTTCTCTGTTAATTTCTTTCAGTTCCATTAGGGTTGATGAATGGTTAACCTAATTAGGCTAGTTTAGTTGAAAAAACAGGATCATTTAAATTGGGACTGTTCGGACCCCACTGAAGTTTAGCGCTGCGACGGCTTTTCGTTTCCAGAAGTGTTTGGACAACCATTCTCTTGCCATATAGAATATATATGGTGTAGTACCAACCATTCTGTTGCAACCAAACTTTATACAAAAGAGTTGTGTAAAGTGAGATTAACTCATTTCAAGACGTGTCATGGCCATCGACGTACCATTCTTTAGTAATAATTGCATTCCTTACCTATTCAGCAAAGCTGGGTGGGATTGAAAATTGAAAAAAAATTGCTAAAAAAACGTTACATCTTGCTAAAAAAAAGGTTTCTTTGTTATTACTTATATTATTTGTCTTCCCCTGATAAGGTTGATTTACAGAATTAGCTTTAACAATGAAATTAAAATGAGTTTCGTCTTACATACAAAGCAAATTAAGTAAATTAGATCTGTCTTCACTCGTGAAAAGGATTGTTTAAAGTAGCGAGTGACAGAAAGCCGTTGTTTGATTGGTATACAATGTGGACAGTTCTTACTGCTATTCCCAAGAGTCCTCCTAAGTGTTTCTCTTGTGATGTCAAATGTTAGACGTCTTACCCTTAACGGACAATTTGGGGATTTATTCGACCAATTCCCAACGCCTTAAAATAATGCCTTTTTATATTCTGGATCTTTCAATGTGGCTTGGAAGATCTTTGTTTTCATGTTTAGAGATTAAACATTCCTATATTTCATCAATTTGACCCTTCAACTTTATGCGCAGCTTTTTGTAGTGTCAATTTTACACTTAACACAGGGATTAAATACGAAAATGTATAGGACAATGATCAACGCAAAAGGGCAGTCATCGCTCATGGATCATAAAAAATTTGTTGAACAAATTCAGCATTTACCAATGAATTGATATTTTTCGTTATTTCAATTTACAGTGAAATCGCCTTAAAATAATAAGAGTTCTTTTCCAACAGCATTTTCTTCCTAGCTAATAAATAAATATCAAATCAATTCCGAAGTTTATTTTGATGCAACAAGATCTTTCAGGTTAATTTGCACTTGGTACGAAGTCGCTTCGTAGGACAGCAGAACTATGGCCAAACTAAGTCGACAAATTGCCTTTAACGTTAAATGAAACGAGGCAAGATGTATTAAGGATCACAATGGCAGTCCCGATCTAGTGGGATTTTTCGGCAGGTGCTAATGTATGAAATAGATACTACTTAACCTCACACCAGCACTTTATCAGTTTGCGGTGAAGTATTCAGTATTTAAGATCACAACATCCAAAATAAGGTTGTCAACTTTGAAACAATCAAAAGTAGCCAAAGCACTGAACAACCAAAAAATTATTGTCTAAGTGTTTTTAAGCTAATTTGGAACAATTTTAATGTGGCAAATCAAAAAATCCCTTTGGTTTTGCTCAAGCAGTTAAACTTTTTGATTTATCACCACATGATGTTTTTTTACGTTTTTTTAGATATACGGGTATTCTCTTGTCGTGGTATGACATTATATTACATCAATAGCATATTATATCTATGGGGGAGGGACCAATAACTTAAAGGCGAACTGAAAAGAGACCGAACACCACTAGTTTAGACGGGCTGAATAGCGAGAAAGAGTGTAACGAGGTCAGGTAAATTATGGTAAATGGCAAAGCTCAAGGTTATTTAAAGAGGCGTGTAAAAAATATAATTTTATTTACATTAAAATAATAAGAGAATTGTTGGGCAAAATTACATCAGATGAACGAGGGGGGTGATTGTAGTTATGAATCAGACTATGAAGTTAAAATTCATGTGTTACGGGAGGAGGCTATTCAAATGGAGGGAATTAACGCAAATGGGTTACTGATGGGGAAGAGGGGCTGGTTACAAAAGATTCTGGGTGAGACGTCAGCGTAAGGCTTCACGGATGTCTTCTGCGCGTGAGACGAGGCCGCTCGAAGCTTCTGAGCGGGATGTTAAAGTGATGACGGTTCTCCCAAAAAAAGGTGGGGGGGGGTAACGTCCGGTCCAGGGGCGAGTATTTCGGCCACCCGAAAACGAGGGGCAAACGAGGAGTGCTTTGACATGAGTTGACGAAATAATTCGGAAAAATCACTCGGTAACGATCGTTAAATGGAATTACCTCACTGTCTGGGGCTAATTCCATTACACAAAAATAGTTCAGCTGTCACTTTACTTCGTTGTTAGCACCTGACTTGAAACTAGAGGAATTTACTTGAGGTCCGGGCAAGACTTCTCAAATCTGTGTCTCCTCCTGGGAGTCGAACACTATTTATGTCCGAGGCTCTCCCCGCGGGGAGGGGGGAGGTTAGTGGGAAACAGCTCTATTCTCGAATGGCTTCGAATCTTCTTGCAGAGGCTATTCTAGCCCGTGTAATGGTGAATCGTGGTAGACGCGGTTCCAGGCTACCGCTTGTAGAAAGAGTGTGTGGGGAGGGGTGGGGAGGCTCACCAATTTAAGCCTAATAGAGCCTTCTACATACAGTGCATGGAAGTTTCGTTCTGAACAAGAGATTCCACGTGGAATTCCCTTACATCTCTATTTATATGATGCAAAAATATTTCTGATTTCTTGAAATAAACGAATTATGAAGAGTTTACATGCTGCGACCTTTGACTAACTGGTAATTTTCTTTTGCAGTTGAATCAAATGGACTCGTCCAGAAAATCTTTCAAAAATCAGCCCGATGTATTCTGCTACATCGGCGAAAACTACATCGTTGTTCTTAACAGGAATCCAGTCACGAATTTCATAAAGCGAGCATACAATGCTTAGTTTAGTGTGAAACTTGGTGATCAGGATAAATCTTAGAAGCCACACACGGTATTAACGACATGCACCGAGTATTTGCGTCGTTGGATCAAGGGCAAAAAGAGTTGTCTAAAGTTTAGAATTCTCCTAGTTGGAGGGAGCCGACAAACCATGGAACTAAATGCTACCTCTCTGCTATTTATTTAACTGGGATCAACAGAGGAAACTTGAGCAACAGCAAGTATCTTAATCTTCATTTATCACGTCTTCCTGTAGCTCATTTTGATGAAGTTTCCCTACCTGCTTGAAGAATTGTTTTTATACGATGATGCTCTACATCCACAGATATCGCGCAGCTTTTGCACAGGCTTGGAGTAACAACACGATGATTGGGGACTGTTCATTGACAGCAACATGCGACAGCTGAAATGTGTTCTGTTGTCAAACGGCAACGAGTTTCCCTCTCTACCTCTCGCTTACTATGCTACACTGAAGGAGAAGTATGAAGATGTGAAGCACATTCTGGATAAAATTAGTTATGATGAGCATCCTAGGTGGATTTGTGTTGAGATGAAGCTGGTGAACGTTTTTTAGACACAACATTCCCAGTTCATGAAGTACCTGCGCATCCTGTGCATGTGGGATATTAGAAACCGAGATCAGCATTACACGAAGAAAGAATGACCTGTAACAAGGAGTAACAAGGAGTAACAAGGAAAGTAAGTACCCTAGGAGACCTTACGGTCCATTCAAAGAGGGTACCTTTGCACTAGCAATCGAACAGGCACATGGCTGCTCAATTGTTTTGCGTCCCTGAACGGCCGCTTTTCAAGAGAGAGAGAGAGAGTGTACGGGAGGCATTGGTGCCTTGTAGATCAAGGAATGTCATTAACAAACCTATGGTGGACAGATAAATGATATTCTACATACATACCATTTCAAATCAATCTAGGCTTGATTAAACAGTTCACCAAAGCTCTGGAAAAAGATAGTGGCTGCTTCAGTACTTGAATATGTAAAAATTGAAAGCTGGCATCGTTGATGGTCTTCAATTCTGTCAGCTCCTCAGGGAAACAACATGAGCATCAAAATATATTACTTATTCTCACATATGAATTGGTTTCCTGAGTCTCTTAGATCAACCGGTGAGCAGAGACTTTGATTCCATCAGGACATGAAGCAGATAGATACTATGTGTAAGGAATACTGGAATGCAGTCAAGATGGCTAATTACTGTTGGACTATGAGAGGAGACATAACTACCGCTGAGCATTTTGGGGTTAGAGGAAACAGAACTTTATTCTCTAAAATTTGAATAATGATAATCTAATATCTAATTTATATGTACTTACCTTTATAATAGTCTACTATTTAACTTACACTAATCAATTTTTCTAACATGTAATCAATCCAGTGTGTTAGAAAACGAGTTTTTTTTATCGTAAAAACTTATTTCGGATGAGAAAATTTAAAAAAAATTACCCTAAAATATCACAAAATAAAATGGATTTATTTAGGTATAAGATCGGATTATTAAAAAATCAACTTAGCACAAAAAACTTGACCCGATTGGAGTAAATCAACGTCATTTTCGGATTCAGTGGTGAAAATTGTCCTAAATCATTTAAGCAAACTTCGACGACTTCAAAGATTTTTTTTAACCTAGTATTATTATTACATTAAAAAACACACACGCCTTAATCTTGTCCAAGGCAGCGGCAGCTAAGCTTAGGATCACAGGGTAGCAAAAATCCGCGGATTTACGGAAATGGCCGCGTACAGTTAACCACTCAGATGACATGCAACATTCAGACCCTGGCAAAAGCGACACAAACTTTACGAACTGAAAAAGAATTTAAAAGGAAAATTTATGTTACCTAAAATTTAAAGGCCAACACCAAGAAGGGCACATCACGATCAAAGTTCCAAAAGAATATAGTAAAACTAGACTGAGTGAAAGTGTAGGAAATATAATCCCAGATTCTTCATTACGCATTGGAGGAAGGAGGGCGAACTGAGGAGATTTTGGTCCGATTAGCATATAATCTTCAAGATTCCAATTGGAGCATGACAATAATGTTGCTTATGCTACATATGACATTCCATTGTGGGTGCTTAGAAAGATAAATGAACTTCAGTTTAATAAAGAACCATTTTAAGACAAATACCGTTACGTCTAAGACATAAACGCATCTATGAAGTAGGTAGGTAAAGTGAACCACATATCCCGTAATTTGGGGAATACAAAACCCATTGCAAGAGAGATGGAGGAAAGGATCGAACGATGTTCGTAAAAGGTTGAGAGTCTCCCAAACAGAGTCGAAAGACTGAGGGGAACAAACTATCTTGTCCAGTTTGCCATTCTCCACCAGTCGGTTCACTATTACAAATACACGACTCTTTCCTTCTCGTCACGAGATTATACGTTATCCATAGTGTCATTTTAACTTGTGAGTTTAAATAATAGTGTAAAGATCTTATTCCGCGTTTTCCAAATCCAAATAGAGCGAGTAGTTTCTTTCCAATCAAATAATATTTTTCACTGCAGAATAAATCAACTCGAAAAATCAATTTTGGTGTTCGCCGGGAAGAAATAGCAACGTTGCCATTTTGCACACTTTAAAACAGGTAATTATCTTTTATTCCTTATTGCACTTCTTGTGTTTATTTGAGTCATTGCATGTTTTGTGTATTTAGAAACAAAATACCAAGGTCTAGTTACTTCATTTCCTCCATTGAACTGAAAGTGATCAGCTCTCGTTGAGCATTCTATTTTTATTATAGGTTTGATCCCCTTTTTTGGTAGTTCAGGAACCTTACATGTCTAAAAATATGAATTGCTAACTGTTTTAAATGAAAAATGTGATGTTAAAACCTTATTTATCATCACATCGAAGTTTCACTGTCGAATTTTATCAGTGTTCGCTGTACAAAGAAGGCGAATATTGTTTCTCGTGATCAAAGAGAGAAGGCTTAATGGCAGTTCCATTTCCTGTTCAGGATGATTTTTCTTTGGTCATACTTTTTTATATGACGATTTTTGATGTGTCCATTGTTCCTTAGGATACAACAGAACTTCCTGTAACTAAAATGTATTTGTATTAAACCTCCAAGAACTCTTAAGCTATCTTATATCAGGTGGGCTAGCAAAATTTCACTAAATTCAAACTTAAATAAAATAACACTTTCAAATTTAATTAGATATAAATAAAAATTCGTATGGAACAATTTATTTGTATTTATTATTATCTCTAAAGTTCAACAATTTACCTAAAATAATATTGCTACAATTAAAAAAATATATATATTCACTCAAAAATATGATTGCTGCGTGTCCTGACAAAGGATAATGGTTAAAAAATCAAAATCAATCTTCCTTTATTGAAATAAATGATCAATATGTCCACCTTCTTTGTCACATACAGCCCTTAATTGTCTTTAAAGGAAGAAATACATTTTATCCTATTGCTAATTTTCTAGTTTGGCTAACATTGTGGGGTCTTAGCGCTGTGCATAACTATTTGTTTTGTTATGTTTGGGGCTTCTTTTTTTTCAGTTTACTAACATTACATTCTCTACTAGTCGCTTTCCATGAAGCACTAGGTGTGAAGAAGTGATTCTTTTGTAGTCATACAGGTCTATTTGCGATATCTTTCTAAAGATAAAGAGAGTAGAAAAATACCTAAACTCACATTTTATATCATAGACTTTCACTCCATCCCCCAATGTCAACATCCTCTCTTTGCTGATATTTTTTTTAAACATCGCCTAACCTAAATAATCAAGACCATACGACCATATAAGAGAAATGGTAGTCTATGTTATCTATAAAAGCAAGAGGGGAAAAATATTTTAAACGAAATGGTTTAAATATATTTATTAAAGATTATAAAAAAATACCCCAAGTACAATCACTAGTGCAAAAAAGAATGAAATTTTGTGATCATTGGTCATCTCAACATCAGAAGAAATAAAAATTAATATTATTTTATTCAAGCGAAAAGCGCAGAGCTACAAAGTAGTGACCAATACTAAGGTACCATAAAAAAACCCATATAAACAATGAAAAGCATCAATAACAAAGGCAGCGACATTGGGTGCTTCCTAGACGAATACAAAGTAGCAAAAGTGATCTGCGTCCCGAAACCAGGGAAACTACGTTGAACTCTGGCAATTAGAGGCCTTTATCAATAGGAATTTTAGGGGAAGTGTCCGCGAAACTTCCTCAATTGTACACTAAAATGAATTCCTAGAAAATTTTAAGCTATACAATGTTTAGTATTATATATATATATATATATATATATATATATATATATATATATATATATATATTATATATATATATATATATATATATCGATCTGGTCCTATGTCATGTTTAATATGTTGTCGAGAAAGTCTAGGTCAAAGGCTTGCAGTTTAGAAACATAAATATGCAGATGCAGAAAAATCCAGAGTGAATTTTCTGCGATTACATCATATATACAAGAGCAGAGTGGGTGATAAACGAATTTAAAGGACCAGAATAAGAATTCGAGACTGGAAACTTACAAGGCAGATACATAAGCATAGAGCTGTAATCAATCTATAGATTAATTAAAGAAAGAAACGTACTCATTTAAAATGATAGCACTAAAAATCAGTAATATCAATGAGTAGAAAATATCCTGATAATTACAAACCAAACAAAAGAAAACATACAATAGGCAGTCCAATATCCAGAAAAAGGAAGTACATGGGTATCGAAATAGGCGACCATCACTACAGATTTTATTCGGAAAGAAAAGTCTTCGGGAAGAAAATAACATCTAGTAGCTATGAAAATAGCATGTTGAGAAGAAAACAAGTCAATAACCTTTTAACCTAAATTAAATGGGTTAAACATGAAGGAAAAAATGAAAACCTATATTACATTCTAAAACAGAGAGTAATAACATACAACTTCAGAGAATACAATAAAAGAAGCAGACAGAAATCCTCGCGAAGAAGCAAAAATGGGCTCAAAATTACCATCAACAAAAGAGCGGAGAAAATGAAAGCGGATAAACAATCTTCCTTCCATATCTCCAGAGCTAATAATCATATCAACATTAGGTCTTTTTAGCGGAAAAGCTGATAATAACTAGACCGCTAGGCCAAATGAGAGATCTCCAAACGAAACATTAACCCAAAATGTTAACAAATAGCCTCAGTTAATAAGAAGGCTTTCGTCGATCAAGGAACTAATTACATCCTTGAATAGGACCTCTAAGAAAGACGCAGAAAAGTTAACAGCAAGATACTTATTCAACATAAAAGGAAACTATACAATTATATTGGCACATGTGTAATGTGTTGAATGGGCATATAAGTAAATGTTGAAATCAAAGTTGA
The DNA here is from genome assembly GCA_963969495.1 of Ceratothoa steindachneri. Classification (NCBI taxonomy): domain Eukaryota; kingdom Metazoa; phylum Arthropoda; class Malacostraca; order Isopoda; family Cymothoidae; genus Ceratothoa; species Ceratothoa steindachneri. The sequence continues at coordinate 6,849,191 of OZ018329.1, forward strand.
AATTTTTATCAAATGTATATATAAGTGAAAAGTGAATAAAGAAAGTAGAAATTGTGATATAAAAACAACGCAGCTTTGGATTGCGCAACATAATTTAAAAGGGCAGAGTAAAATTCCAATACATTATAAAGAACTATACAAACAAATATAATAATAGACACAACAAAAGACTAATCTAAGAACATTTTACACCATCTCAGACATCTGAAATGCACATAACAGCATTACTCAACATAAATATTCTGACAAGATGATATAAAAATAGCACAGCCAATAATATCAACCTCAGTTCGTGATAAGGAAGGAATGAGATGATATATGATAAACAAAAATCTTCAGAACCGAGCCAAAGAAAGGCAAAGAAAAATTCAAGAGTGAATTTAGAAATGTTAATAATTCTCCGTTAACGTACACAGTAAATACACTTTAAAAATTATCAATATTCATAACACCGAAAACTAGGAAAGAAGTCCCATATTTTGAAAAGTATTGTTGGTAACATTTATCTTGGTTAGATTATCTGAATTTTAAACATTAAAATAAACCTAAATCAGAGATATTATTTTTGAATTTCGATATTTCAGTTATTTCGAAAATGAAACATTTCTTCCGCAGCAAATTTACTAAAGGATAGAGTTATATTAGGGAAACCTTATTTATAATAAACTTATGAACAAGTATCTCAGCAGGCCAGAGCAAAAGTTAGGCAAAAGGAACTAAACTTTATGAAGCAATGGTTTGAATATATTCGAACAGAAAGTGTTTCATTGAAGTTTTCAAATTTCAAAAGGACTCAAGTGACTCAAACAAACTTCCCTCATGTCTCGAATGATTATTTGAAATGAGTTTCGGTTCGGATTTGGTATTTTATATTTTGAACTGCACCTTTTCTGGTATTGACAAGCATCCCACCCCCTCGTTAGTTAGTTTTCTTAAACTTGCATCAGCACAATACCTTTGAATGGAAATAGATTTTTCTTTATGGGAAATCTTCGGAAGATTTCAAATTATTGGAAGACTTCAATGAGTTTCAAGTACAATTGCTGGCAATTACTTTGAATTTCTTACTTTAGCGGTCCATTTGACCACTTGCCTGAATAGTGGAAAGAAATTAGGTTAAGGACTGTTCCGATCTCTCTTTCCCACAGCAACACAATCTCTCTTCATAGATTTCAACTTCATATAACGACCACCTATCTACAAAACCACATTTAAAAGGTTTGTGGGTAAGTTACTCTGTTGTTTCCAAACTTAGGATCATCTAACATATTGATTCCCCAAACAACTATTGAACATATCCAATCCAATTTTGGGGCGCTTTTATATATTTCTTCACATTTTATATCAGTGTGTATTTCCCGCTTTTCTTTGGATATTCTTAATTTTATATTATCACGGTTAAGTAAGCTAGTAAAGATGAGATCAAGATAATCTAATCAAATATACCTACCAGAAGAGGAAAGTATGACCAACGAAAACAGGAAAGCACCCATCAATGTAACATATGACTTATTACATGTAACATGGCATAACCTAACCTAAACTTGATTATTTTAATAGCTCCTACGTTATCAAGCGTTACTAAATGCATCCAAACCGATCACTTTACATATTGTCTACCCTTTAAACTCCTTTAATATATTACCTTCCACAGGACAAAAAAAGCAATATATTATTAACATCTTAATATATTAAATTAATAGAAATTTTATTTTTGTCGATACGTTGACCTATTTTAGAGAAAAGGAAAACTGACTTTTGTAATGTATTTAGCACCTACGATATATTCCTATAAAATGAAAACGTGATATACCTTCCCGACCCGTTGTGAAAGATTGCCTCCCGTCACGATGGTGGCAGGTTAATAAATCACTGCAATCGTGTGTTTCCGCCAAAGTGATAGAGGTCTTGTGGATCTTCAGTCAATAAAACTGTCCAAAATCGCCTATATAATGAGAGCATCGAAAAAGAAGAATTTATTCATCGGTTTGAACTGGTGAGGAACACACCCATTTCTTCTTTCACTCTTAACACACAGGGAAGTGCGCTAACAGAAAGGTGACATAATAGAGTGCAATGGAATTACCAAACAAATTAGTACTAAACCTACTATCCAGGAACCTATCTTATTTAGAGGAAGACTGAAATAGATTAATCAATGTAAACCTAAAAAATAGGTTGAACGAGTGAATAAATGTGATAATGCTAAGAACCTACTTCTCTACATATATACTTTTTTAGTATGAAAAATCATGAAATATAATATTAGGAGACACAAAAAAGATCTAATATCTTATGAAAATTTCTCTCTATATTAAATGCTGATTATCTTTGAAAAGAAAACAAAGAAAGGATCGCCTAATAATGCAACAGTTAGCCCGAAGTTATAGTCTTCAAATTTATGGCCTGCCATTCAGTTCTCTTGCCAAGTCCAAGCAACCGCTTTTATTAAGCTTAAATTGGTCTGATGAATGGATACGGGCAGTAATTAGACGTGAAGATCCAATTAAATTAATGGAATCCATATTCAAAACCAAAATATTTACTCTGCGAGAAATATAGACTATCGCCTTGGAGAGAAATTTAAATAAGTATTGATCCTGTCACGATGTTTGGAATAGATTATAGAGGTTTTCTTAACTAACATCATCATCATCATCATCACTAACTCTATAATTTATAAAGGGGATCTTTTTGACTATTTCAATAATAATTTCATCTTAGTTTGGTTATGTCTTACGTTTATTTTATCAAAGTTATTTCTAATAATTCTTTTTATATATCAAAAACCAAAATGGTGAAGTTCAGAAATAAATGTAGGTATCGAAATTTTGTGAATTTTTTAAAACTCAAAGAATTAAAAATGGTGAAGTTCAGAAAATCTATTTTAATATATCTTCTATAACTATATTTTAGCAACGTGATACTTTGAAAGGGGAAAATTTAGTTAAGAGTTCCCTTTTAAAATTATTATAATTGGCGAAGTTCAGAAAATTTATAAAAATTTCACAATGGCTGCTTTTTTTTAGATTTTAAATTCTAATCTTAGTAGCGAAGCGCAAGTTTCCCCCGTAGGGAAGAGTTGCAAAGCCATTGCCTGGTTTATTTATTATTTAGCCATGCTGAATACAAAATAAATCCTATCAAAAACAAATCGTTAAATAGGTTATTTGGTTAAAGTGTAGAGATAAAGTCGCCTAAACCTTGACTTGATTATAAAAATTACAGTGTAGAATACAATTTGCAAAATTATAAAATTAACGGCAAAATTTTCGCCTTAGAAATGTCGCCGACTTGTATTATAACTAAATATTAACTTCACTTAGTTTATTTAGATAGCCAACTTCATCCAGAAACTACTACATAGCCTTGGTTCCTACCGTTTTTCCTCTGTCAGGACAGAACGTGTTAAAGGAAATGAGTGCTATGCATGGTACATAAAGAGATTGCTTTCAATGGTTGGGAGAAATATCAATAAAACTTGATAGTAAATATTTATGTTGTACTAACTTCAATTTCGTGCCTCACAGAGCCATAGAGTTAATACTTGACATACATAAACCTGCTAATTTAATTTCTTGCTAGTCTAATCAGCAGGACATTATTCACTAATGACTTAGTGATCTGCTACTGTGCTAGCTCTCATCCCAAAGTTGTTGGCATGACAACTAGCCACGACAGCGAATTTTAAGTGGTCTGCCTTTCATTAACTTTCCCTAGCACCCTACAACCTTTCATCTATTAATATTCTAGGGTATTTATCCTAAAGTATATGGCGGCGATGACCGATGCCACTTAATTCTAAACAATAATGTCTTTCTACAGTCCATGATCGACTTTTATGCTTTGGTGTACAACTCCGCATAACCCCCTACCTCAATGGTCCCCGTTTCGTTTTTTTTTATTATTTTTGTAATAACATCATAACTATTCGGCCGATTCTAGCAAAATCTGAAACCTTTATGTTGTTTTACATTCTCTTTCGAATGATATAATTGCTGAAGTCCTACCAAGGTTAGCTCGGGAATTATTTTGTTTTGTCAATAACATCATAACTATTCGGCCGATACTCTGCTAGAATAGACTAGGCTATAATATATTATACTCTGCTAGGGAAGCCTGGAATAGCCTATACTCTGCTAAGCTTTTCTAAGATATAATGTACAAAGGTAAGATATACTATGCTAATTTAGGCTATACAATGCTATACTAAGATAGCATATAGTATGTTAGGTTACACAATACTAAGGTATGCTTGACTAGGGTCTAATAGGATAGTATAGGCTATACTTGTCTAGGAGAGTCAATGCTAGTCTAGGTTATACTATACTAGGCTAGGCTAGGCTAAGCTATGCTAAGCTATACTAGGCTAAACAGAGTTATACTATGCTATGCCAGGGTAGGCTAAAGTATAATAGGCTAGATAGGGCTATGCTCTGGTTACGCCAAAGCTCCTCTGAGCGACACCTCGCCTTCTTTTCACATAACGTCTTACCCACGGCTGCTCATCATTCCCTCACTCTCGTTTAAAGAGATGGTGGTAGCTCACTTACGCTTGGGTCACACCAGACTAACACACTGATACCTTATGTGCATCCATCACTCTCAGACCTGTACGACCTGCCGTACCAGACTATCCCTGTCAAACGCATCCGGTAAGTGTCCCGTATCCCCCTTCCATCGTAGCTGCTTCTTTCCTTCTTCTCACTTTCACCCCCAGTACAAGGCACATACGTTTAATCCTGCTCGATGGTCTCTTGCTCTTAGAAAATGATTTTTTCTTTTTATCTTTTGCGAGATTTCTCCCGATGATATAATTGCGCATTCGTCTCTCGCTTTCTCTTCCCTTACTCCTTGAGATGTTGAAGCCACTCCGTATATGAGATTCAACGTATATTCTTGAATATAGGTTGACATCAACTTCATTTATCCTATATACTCTACAAAGAACCGCAAAATTACTGAGCAAACGGTAAATCCTTAATAACTCTTCCAATTGCTATAGAAGGGAATAGTAGTTAGTAAAATAAAATTTTCTACATGGCGAAAACCACAAGTGTAGACTACTTTTACTAATGATTTGAAATATACTTACATATCATTAATTAATTGCTTACTAGTAAATTCTCCGATGTTTTGTTGAATTGAGTGAATATAGTTTTAAATTACTATAAAACAACACCTGTTTACAAATATCACTGGAAAATGTGAAGCAATCGAATAACTGTATAAAAACGGGAAGTGAGCAAGCAATATTCTAAAAATATTGAACCCTCCCTTTACCAAATCTTTTTTAGAAAGCTATCAAACGGCTAAAAGAGGCAAGCAGCTGTCTACCAAGAGTAAATAAACACCACACTCCGATCAGTGAAAACCCCAACCTTCATCAAGAAGAAGATAAACAAGATCAGGCCAAATCCAATGAGGAGTGAGAAACATCTTGCATTGGAGGCAAAACTGAGCCATTTGAATATAGAAACAATGCTGAAAAAGATTATCTGAATCTTCCTTCAAAAGAGATAGCTAAAGGGAAGCTGATTTCCTATCCCATTAAAAAGAAGAGAGTCAAAAGAGCAACGTTACCCCTCCATTGCTTCCTTTATGACTTCGTAGCCTCCAGTTGGCTAAACGGAAGAGAAGTTTTTGATTGTTCAGGCCACCCACAACACACTAAGGCATCATGTTTGGAAAGCAAATAAAAATGGACTTCCGAGTGAGCTGTAGGCTATCTTTCAAGAGAGAGAATTAAGCTTCGTTGAAGTTGTGTTTGGGCGTAACATCAACGGGCAAAAGAAAACCTCTCATTGTTATTGAAGAGGCCGTAAAGATAAATCAACATGTCTAATTGTACATGTTAAAGAAGAAAGTAATCTCCTGGGTAGATGCCACAATATAAAATGCCAATGTAACTTTTCATCAAGGTTAAACAACTTCGCACACAGCAAAAGTGAAAGATTAATGTCAGGCAAATTGTAAGGAGATTTGGTCAAAAGAACTTTGACAGCCCCGTTCGTCTTATATAAATCACAAGAACTTTGGAGAACGGCCACTGCTTGAGAAGAAGGCCTTTACCAAATATCGTAAAATTGTCTAAGTGCTGAAGTGCAAATTAAAAACGACTGGAAGGAAATAACAGCCGAAGCTTCGTCGTATCATCGACGCTAAAAGAGGTCACATTTAATTCTAGTTACATCATCATTCACCTAATAATATTTTCGTTCGTTTAATCTATGTATTATGTAATATTTCATTATTTAAAAAAAAAAAATAATAAATGTAAATAATTCTTGTTTCCACCCTGTAAAAGAGAATATTTTCATTATTTAAACGTTTATTCAAAATGAAAACTGTGTATTAAGACATATTTTTGTCAAAAAAAACATGTCTGTATTTAGGTAGGGAAGGACATCCGTCTCGTGACTATAGGCACCCTCTATCAGTTTAGGAGAACGTGTCGGAAAGTGTTTTCTTCTATTCCAACCAGCGATTAGATCGGCAGCTTCTTCACCCCGGGGGAAAGAACCAGTTCCGCATCTGGGCTGGTATTCGAAAAGAACTACTTACCGGCAGGATTTTCTACAACAGAAGAAAAGAGGAGAGAAAATACAGCAGTGTTGTGATTGACTATGCGTGAAATGATTAAAGATCTAAATACTTCCGCGGAGGTAAGCACACGGCTTCCACTATTTGGTGCTCAGACGATGAAATTTGTGTCTGCTTTCACTTGTGATTGAGTCATGTACCTCAACGTTAGAAACCTACGCTGTATCGAATAGTTAGTGAGAGCTTCAAATAAACAAGTTCTATATTAATATTATTTTATAATTCATTCGTTTCACAGCTTGAGTGACGTCATGCATTTTCGATAGATGCTCATTTTCCTCATTTGGTTTTAGTCTCTCTCTTTTCCCTTGGATCTTTTCAGACATATAAATTACGTGCGAGAGATTTTTGTCTTATTTCTTACATATATATCCTTTGGCAAAAGTATAAAGCACCCTAAATAATTATTTATATAATGTAATTAGACATTTCTTCCAAATGAATTCAGTATTTATATTTATATTTAAATTTCCTTAAGTTTATTGAAAGCGATGAATCCTCGTGGCGTGGATAGCATCACATTTTGCCAAATCAGCTTTTAATTTTTCATACACCTATGATTTATGTATGATTTCTCTTCCAAGCACTCTCCGTAGGTGTTCTGGTGGATGTAACTCTGGGCTCTGTGGTGGCCACTCCATAGGTGTGATGTTAATATCTCTATAACAATTCTTGTTGTGGTTGGTTGTATGGCATAATGTATTTTCCTGGACAGAGATTGTGCCAACGAGGTGGTATAAGTTGTGGACATAATTCTTACATAGTGTTAGAACATCTCTCGTAGCTCTGATGATGACATTGTGCCCCACACCATCATAGAACCACCTCTATTTTCGCTGCACAATGGTAGCACCAGAAGTGCTGATAATCTCCAAAATTATTAAAAAAAATTTAAATTTAAAAAAAATATATATTTAAATAGAAGTACATGCAAAAGAACAATACACTAGTCTTTCTTACATACTTTATGATTACTTTCATCTGACTAGAAAACTTCTGACCATTGTTAATGTGTTCAATTTTGTAATCTTTGACATATTGACGACGTTTTTTTCCTTTTTCTTCAGATATCCATGGGTTCTTCCACGCCTTGAATCCCTTTAGCCCTTGATTTTTTCGAAGTCTCCTTCTAACTATTTTGCGTGATATTTTTTTAAATTAAAGCCACATTGAATGATATGTCTTCTCTCGTGTTCTCTGACGATTTCTTCCACTTCGTTTTCTTGATTCAAAGCTCTTGGTTTGAAGCTCAAACCGAAATAAACTAGTAAATAAAAGAGAGTAGAAAAGTTTAGCCAAGTTTTTGCCCTTTGGACCACTTTCGGGGCCAAGCTGTTCTCGTTATAGATGTGAATAATCGAATTATTTATTGTTTTTTGTATAGTAAGAGAGAAAATGTTTTCGAATGTTTGGCCTAGCCCATCTTTTCCCTGTGATGGGTGGACAGGGAGGCGACCTATTGTCGTCCCTTTCCCAAGGCCTTTCCCCTCCTTTACCGTTTCCAGCTTGGCCCTGGTGAGGGAAGTTTAGCGAGAGCTGACGATGGATGAGAGTAGTAGAAGGAAAGTAAAATTTTGAAATGAGGGAAGATGGATTGAGAAAAGAAATCTATCTCAATTGAGCTCCTTCTGTTACTGGATATAAGGATAAAATGGAAAAAGGTCAATTTGGTAGACCTCTTTTTTTCGGGGAATCCAAACTACGGATAGGACTTTCGCATCCAATCTCTTTTTTCATTCCATACATCATTCATACAACTCATACAGATGGTAGGAGAATCTCCTAATTTTTTTCTATCATTATTTTTCTCTTTCACGCGTGTTTATTTGTGCATTATTGCCTTTATGTTTGGTTTAATATCTAAAATTGTTTACTGTTTTGTCTGTATTTTCATTTATTTTGCATGTAGGTCTGCTTATATATTTAACCCGTTTAAATTGTATCAGCAGTGTTCTCTGTTTATTAATTATACATAAATTGGTATGCTAAGGCTAGGAAACCTTTACACACCACTTCCAATTTATTCTTAGTGAACACTTTAACTTTATCGCAATTCCTATGCTTATAATGATATTTAAATTTAAAACATCCCATTTTTACAATTTTCATTTATATTTCCATATAAATATTTGATTTAAGTTTGGATGGCTCTTTTAAAGCTGGTCTGTCCGGTTCTTCTTATTCATGAGTCTCTTCGTTATCGTTTTAATCGCTCTAGTGTTGGCCTTTATTGTGGATGTTTCTCTTCATCAGGCGATTTGCATTTATCGCTTTGTGCTCGATTCAGAGCTGAGCTGTTTGCATTTGCTGCCGTAGTCTTGTCTTCGCTATGGTAAATAATTGGGAATAAAAGGAGGTGAAATGATTTGGGAAAAGGGGAGGGGTAATCCTAATATTGTTTTAAAATGAAAGAAGTAAGTCTATTAGTTTGCCAGGTGAGTAAAAGATCTCCTTCACATGCCCGATTGGTTTTGCTTTTTTATCATTCATGCTAGCTAGCCTGGTGCGGGTTTTAATTTATTAATTACATTTATTTGCATATGATATTGTATATAGGGTCTTTCAACAAGGACGCTCGAGCTTTGTCAGGCGATAGTGGCCATGTTTTTAAAGCGTATCTGGCAACTTCACTGTGAACCTTTCAGTAGTACTTGGCAAGTAAGGATTAAAGTTTATTGCGTTGAACAGCGTGTGCAAATCATCAAATGTTATTATCAAAATCACTGCTCCGTTCGACAAACGTTCCGCGCATTACGTGATTTCTATCCTCGCCACAATCGTCCTACCGACTCCACTGTTCGACGCTTGGTTGCCAAATTCGAGGCAACAGGGTCGATCAACAATCAGCCAACACCCGTACGTTATAGAAACGCAAGGTCTGCTAGGAAACATCTCTGCTGTAAATGAGAGTTTACAGGAAAATCCGAGGCAGTCAATTTCTCGTTTTTCACAAGAACATGGCCTTTGGCAAATTATGCGTAGGGACTTGAGTCTGCACCCGTACAAAATCCAACTTACCCAGGAACTTAACTTACTGACCATATACAACGCCGTGACTTCGCTGATTGGGCTCTAAAGAAGATGGAATTCGCCCTAAATTTCCCTCAAAAAATCATCTTCAGCGATGAGGCCCATTTTTGGATGAATGGATTTGTGAACAAGCAAAATTATTGGATTTGTGACGAAAACAATTCCCATGAGATACACCAGCACCAATTGCATCTTAACAAAGTCACTATTTGGTGCTGATTCTGGTCTAACGGAATCATCGGTCCGTATTTTTTTGAGAACGAAGATGGGATTGACATAACCATCAATGGCGAGACCTACAGATCAATGATAAGCAACTTCTTGCGGCCTTAACAGGATTATATGCCTGATATGGATACTGTCGACATGTGGTTCCAACAGGACGGCGCTACGTGCCACACTGCGCAAGCCACGATAGTTATTTTGCACCAGCGATTTCAGGGTAGGGTTTTCTCGCGCGGCGACGACGTCAACTGGCCACCGAGATCATGCGATTCAACGTCATTATACTACTTTCTTTGGGGCTACCTTAAATTGCAGGTCTATGCGAATAATCTGCAAACAGTTGATGTCCTCAGAGTCAACATAACGAACACCATCCAGCAAATTCAGCCAGATTTATGCCACAAAGTCATCGAAATTAGGCCTCCCGATTACGTTCTACCAAGTGAAGCCGCGGCGGATATTTGAACGACGTCATATTCCACATTTAATGACATAAAAGGTACTTTTAAATTTTAAATAAATTGAGTGCATATATCACACACAACTTGTTTTATTTACATTTAAAAATTGAGCTGCCTTATTGAAAGACCCTTTATGTATACATATTTTATAATTTTTGATGTGGAAAAGTGTTATTTTGTTATAAATTGAGTATGTGCTCAGGACTTTATGAATCATTTTTTTATTCTGACAGCATGTTCTTACCTCCTCCTACTTCCTTTTCTTTGAATCTTTTGTCTTTTTTCCGTTTTTTGGATAGGGCCGTACTCGCTCTTTGTGAGGAGTTTTAAATAACTGGAGACTAATACTTAAATGGGTTTTGCCTCGAGAAAGCTATTCGCTATTCTGTGTTTGTTCATTCACCTATTTGCATGAACCATTCTTGATGCTTTTTAGAATGTCGTCAATTTTGTTTTGTTTTAGTGAAACTTTAGATACCATTATGGTGTCAGACTAATTACTCTATAGTCGCCTGGGATTTATTAGGCCTCGCTTGAAGGTAAACAGTTACCTAGCGTCTAGTTAGACTAGGTCACTATGCACTTTCAAGCGAAGCCTGAAAAAGACTAGGCCACTACACATCAACTAGTTGTACACCCTGTACAAATCTATAAATAAATAAGCTTTTAAATAAATGTCTAAATTAAAAACGATTAATAAATAAACTTTTAAAAAGTTGTGAAGGAACTTTGTTCAAACCTAATATTATATAATGAACTGGTTTTCTCTACTTTTTTAGAAAATGGACCTGGAATATCAATTTATAGTCGTTGCTTCCGGCGCCAGAATAAAAGTGTTCATGGATTGGGATATATTTTTTGTCGCCTTTTAAGCGCAATAATAGCAACGACGCCGCATCACTCGAGAAGGTTTTGAAGGGAAAGATCTGTAAAGAAAATGGTGAAGTGAGAGAAAGGGAAAAGGTGTTGATTCTATATTGCGACAGAACATCGATCACTCATTATGGACCGGAGATTAAATTCGAAATTAGGAATGTTGAGGCCAGAAAGATAAACAAGCCTCCAAATATTATCTTACATCCCTCTACCGGGGTGAAATGTTCTAGTATTTGGAACATTCCCCTTATGTTCACTGCATGTAAGAGTTTGTTTGTTCGTGTTAATTAAATGGTACCTCTTCCTTAGTCTTTTTATTGTACGTTTGAGAACCACATGTTCGTAGATAAATTAGTCATAACAATGTTAAATTGTTAAAGTGCTCATTTCTTTGTGAATTTCAAAGGAAGTCTACGTACTTGATCCTTGAAAAAGAGAGCAAGAGCTCCTACTTTCTGCACTGCTCATATTTTTACGCCAAAAATGGCCTCATGTACTGTGTGATGCTTCTTGTGTCGAAGGATCTCATTTACGTTAGTTAAATTTCTCCGCCACCCTGTAACGAATTAAACAACGATCGAATATTTTATCTGTTAATAAGTAGTAGAATTCTCATCCATACTCAACTGTATTTTTGCGTATATGCTGGTGTGATACAATTTGAAGAGAGCTCTTTTAACTTTGTATTAGAATACTCATTTCTTTATTTGTTCCTCTCTTCATCCATTATTTAATATTATTCTGATCTTTCTCACTTACCCAGAAATCAAACAACTTTTTACTTGCTCTTTTGATATTTTTTGAAAATTATTACTCCGTTCAAATAATACTATTTCCTAAACACTTTATAAACATTTTCTAAATTATCCTAAACATTTACTGAACATTTTCTTAAGCATTTTTAAAATAATGCAACATTTGGAAATCATTCAGTACCATAAACAATCGGAATATTTTGTTTACATCAGTAATAAGTGATGACCAGAAGATTTTGTTAAGGAAACGTCAGATAGGTGGGAAAAAGAGACGATTAAGATATAAAAGCTGTAGAATCAGCCAGAGATGAGAAAATATGTGACAATGATAGAAGCATGAAAGAAAAGAATGAAATGCAGACTCTTGATGGAGTCGAGATTCCTACTTCACCGAAAACAGATCCATCCAAGTCTTTCAGAATTACTAACAATAAAGCACCTAATTTGCAATAGAAGAAGAAAGAGCAGGAAGAAGATTATACTGGGTATGTAAGGGAAAGGGAAGCCAAGAAGAATATCCCCTTCATTTTTTCCATGAATTCATTCCCTCTCTCTGTCTTCTAAGTATAACTCCACGTGGAGTAATCTCTAAACCGAAGAAAAAAAGAAGAGAGAATTTCAATACTTGTCAGCTGCCTCACAGGTGCAGTTAATTATGTTGGGCGTGCTAAAAGCTTTTACCTCACCGAGGAAGCACTAATTTCCATAGTCGGAAAGCTGCTAGCCGATAGTTTTCCTCTCCACATGTTAAAAACCATTAAGACTTGGGTAAGACGAAAAACGCTAATCCCTCTGGCCGCCGAAAGTGGTCAGCCAGTCGGCTAAGTCTGCTAACGAGGAGAAACAAAAAAAAGGGCTGTCATATAAATACCCTGGGTTTTTGAATATCTGCTGATTGAGGTTTAGAACCCGTCGCCTTCGGTTCAGATCGGGTGTCTGTTTCCCTACGTCCCTGGTATTCACTTATACCATCGGGGTTTGATCTCACCAGGCAGACCCATCTCTTTTGTGAAGCCTTACTCTGTTCAGAGCAAGCCTCGAATCGTATTCGTCCCCGAAAGATTGGCCGGGTTTCATTTCGTCTCATCTGCCTCTCCCGCCTCAAGGATCTCCAGTTTCCCTTGTGAAATTTTGCACCGAGCCGCGTCAAAGTCTCGATTTTTGAAGGTTGTACTTCTCTGAAGCAGAGGTGCCATCGTCCGTCTTCAAGGAGGATCGTGAACTCGTCTTCTGGTCCCCCCTTCATCCTCGTCACCGTCAGGATATTCGGCCGAGAGTCACGTCCATTCTCCGTCTCCATTTCTCCGCGCCTACTCGCTAAAGGATTCCCCTTCCTCAAGGTACCTCCATTAATGTAAAACGACCCTTGATATATATCTCCCCTTAATCGACCCACTTTCCGACATATAAATATTCCCTCTATATAACTGATTTAAAGTATTCCATTTAAAAGCTGATTAACGAGTAATTAACGTTACTCGATTGCCAATTAATCTATATTGGGTCAGAATTGTCCTTATTTATATTTCCTATATTTTCCGTATGTATTAATATTTTAACTAGTGACTTATTGAAATTATATTTTGGTTTTCACTCTTAAAATATACCATTAAACTACACCTTGGTAAACTCATTAAACGCTATTAGTCCCTGTAGTAAATCGCACTCTTATACCTCGTAATCAATGGATTACTCCTACGAAGCGGACGTACTTGTACGTAGCGAAGGATGCATACGTACATTAGAGGATATATGTATATATAACTGTATATATATATATATATATATATATATATATATATATATATATATATATATATATATATATATATATATATATATATATATATATATTCGTGGCTTTTATCTCTTTCCTCGACAGGGTGAAAAATGGTATAAATCGAGTATCAGTTATACACATTTGGGATTTTTAAATTGTTTATGTTGAAGTCAAATTTATCGAATCTATTCTTAAACTTCTTTACTGATATGATTTCAACAACTTGCAAAAGTAAGCAGTTGGATATTTGAGTATCACATCAAAAGAATTTTTTTTTCTTCCATAGTGTTGAATCTCTGATAACAAGTTAGAATCCAATACTTCTAGATGCTTCTCGTTATTTAAATCATAATGTATGCTAGTAAAATTTTGGTATTTTAAAAACTTCTATTAGTTTTTTCTGGAAATGCTGATTTTTTAGTGCAAGAAGATTAAGATCCCTCAGTCTCTCGTCATATGCTTTATTTCCAAACTTAGGGATTAATTATGACGCTCTACGCTAAACACGATCTAAGCTCACAATATCATTTTGCTTATGATCAGACCCTAATTGAACTACGTAGTTTAAATTAGGTTTAAAAAGGATCATATATCTTGAAAGATTAATATATTTTTATTTAAATGAAAAACGTACAGTTATGTAAACTAGAAGTCATCGTGCAGGACGGTAGCAATTCGGATCGATTCAAAGTATCTACATTTTTTTTCTCAGACTATTTCCTAAATAAAGTGGTGATTTTTCACCGTAATACTGTGCTTTGGCGTACACTGACACCCGAAAAACCCTTGCCTTATATACTGTATATTCGATTTTAATATGATCACATATCCCTTTTCTATGTCTTGCTGTTTCTACTCTAATTTATGATTCTACTCTTTCTCGCTTCCTCTCATCGCACTCAAATGTTGCTCGAAAAGACCTGACGACACCCCAGGAATCCTCATTTCCGGATGATTATCTTCATATGCGGTCTTGTACCTCTGCGGATAAACTATCAGCGGAGGGTCGTGAAATATATGTGGACGGAGAAAAACCAGCAGATTCGGACTCTTCCTGAGTCCCAAACTGGAAAACAATCAGACTTGCAATCTCTTAGACGAATCCATTGGTGCAGCTCATTCACCAAGGTCCAGGATCCTATACTGTAGTTATTTTCAGAATTGGTATCTTGATATTACGGAGTCATGAAATGATTGCCTCTCTTACCCTTAGATCAAAAACTAGAAAAGATCAGTAATTATAAAGACCACTCGAAAGAGCGAAAAAATCCAAATTAAAAACATTATATTCTTTTCTTGCGATTTTACTTCTCACCATTTTTTTCCTCCGAAAGAAATCACAATCAATTTTGAAAAACTTTGAGGAACTTTCCATCATCGATTATTGGCCGTGAATCTTCAAATAGGGGCAACCCTTAATATTGAATCCAAATATATTTTATTCAAATTAAATGCTGTTTTGCATGATTTCGTGTTTAATTTTCTATTCCTAAAAGTTTTTTTTGTTACAGTATGGGAAACAATCACTTTTTTACACACTTTATGCTCTCACCTTGACACATTTGGATAGGGGGCAGGTATTTGCAAGGGTTATTTTGTTCTTCGAAGGAGTAACTCAACCTTCTCTATTCCTCATTCGCAAAACGTCTATTTTGTATTGGACCTTGAGGTACTATTGCGTGATAGAGTTACATCCAAACGGATGATCCAATTTGATATATGATTTTCCCGTCTTCTCCTGTAGGAGTTGCTCCTTGTAAACTGTTAGCTCTGGTATTTGAAGGAGGGCACCTATATCCCACCCTAGGGCTACCGGCAGTCTCGAACTAGATTGACAATACCTAATATCTAGCCTTTATTACATCTAGACATTTCCATTTTATTTTTTACTCGTCACACTTTACCAGCTTCTTCCCTCTCTTACTTTGTTGGTCCGTGGCTGATATCGCAGGCTAGTCGCCCAACCAGCTTACGTCAATTCACCCTGGTTGAGACTGAGAGAAGCTTGCGAGTATTGGTTCCGTTCTGCCTCTTGGATCATTTAGATTTGTTTGTTTTAATCTAGTTCTCTTCTTCCTACCTTTATTTTTGCTTTTACTGCTTTCCTCCCCTTATTTTTCTTTTTTTTATCTGTCCCTTTTACGTTCTCGTAAATAGATTTAAGGTGATATCACATAGCTTGTGCCCTTCCGGCCCCCGAACTGGCTGTTATTTCCCCCGAACCCAACGTATTCATGAAGATCTGCTGCCATAAATCTTCCGCACATTTTCACTTGTTTTATTTTTATCTCTTTCTTTAAAAATCTCTCCCTTCTAACTTGCTTCTCGGTTCGGCCTCGTTGCTATTGGGCCTAAAATTCGAGAAAATAAAGTTCCATTTTTCAGACATTTTCCATCGCAGGCATTTTCTGAAAAGTTCTTGGATCGACTTTTACTAAATCAAATGGCCCCACTATTTTGTAAAGATTTGGCCTGAAAATAAATAACCAATTAGGACCGTTCACTCGACGATCGTTGGGTTTTAGGGGTGTTGAGGCACTTAATTTCAGGCACAAAACAATATTTTGGTTTGAACTCATATATAGGGCCAGGTGGACACGGGTCGTACTGTTAGTGTTTTTTTGGTCATCAAGAGTAAAGTTTTAAGTCTAGCAGAAATCGAAAGTTCCCAACAGGTAGCTCACATAAATACTTTTATTTTACATATACAGAACTTTGAAATATGTTTACCAGTTCTGATTTATGGTGTCATTTATGAAGAAAGTGTTTTTGTACGGATGGTGACCATGTAGGACATGCTCCGTACGCCATTGATAACACAGTTTTGTAGCTTTTTTATATTTCACAACTTAAATCAAAGGATCTACTACTACTAAATGATACACTAATGTTATAAAAAGACATATGTATAATATAAAAGAATGGTTAGAATTGTTATTTGACAACATTTTTACCTAGGCATAAAAAAAATATAAAAAATAATAAATTTCTTAATTTTATAGAAGATTTTTGAGCAAGTAATGCACAGCTCCCATTGTTTATCATTGCATATAAATATGAATAACCTCATTTGGCAATGTAAAATCACCATCTTATTACAATAATGCAACTGGAAAATCGAAAATTGCAATTCACAAAATTAAAAAATTTTCCAAAAATATTTAAAAATATAAACACTTATTCTATTACTTAATACACAACAATGTATATAGTTAAATCTTGCATTTAACGTAAAATAATGTTGAATAATAATGCAAATAACGTCATTTAACAATGATAAATCTGGTAAAATTTGCGCTTTGGTATCTTGTATTTTTATTCATTTTTTGCTCACTTCTTCACATTTACAACACAAAATAACGTTACGTGAACTAAATACAATATTTCAAAACGAAATCTTCTTTAGTATATTTTTCACGAATTTCTAAATCATGCCTGGACTGTGTACTACGTGCCGATTTTTGTAAACTGAAAACACAGAAATCCACTCACTGGTTACTGTTATGAAAGTTTGCTTCACAATTATCATATTCACCGTGGAAACTAGAATCAATGGAAGCAATCAATATTCACGAACACTGTGGACTATAATGTAACTCGTAAAAATTACATCATACAAGTAAAATATCAAAAGACTTAACTAGTAAACAAAAATGGTGTCGGAGATCCGTGGGAAGAAGAGGGAGGTGACGTCACATCGGACCCATTTACTATGCCAAAGGTAAACTGACTCAAACCCACATTTTGGCAAAAAGGCCTTTTGTACGGTCCTTGTTCACTTCATCCTACATATTTGAATGTCCTTTTATTGAACCCCTTTGAATATTTTTGGAAATATTTAAATGGTTTCTTAGAATCATTGCACTTTGTTTAAAATGGTTAAATTGTTGCAATACTTACTAGATTATATACAGGGTCTCCCTAAATTCTGGACACACAGACAAAATTCATATTTTCAATATAAAGATGAACAACTTTTATTTAATTTAAACTACATTTCCATCCTTTGCGATACAAAGTTCGCTGCGCTTTGCGCGATTCACTCGATGAACGCGATGCATCGAGTCCAAATTTCCGTCAATTTGAGCACAATCATTTATGATGCGTTGTTCCCTCCTGCGTCTCGTATCTTTCTTCCATTAAGAGTCTGGTGAACAAGTAGAAGACCATTGAGTACACCCTCTCCCTTTAACAATACCCCAGGAAAAGAAGGCAAGGGAGCTAAGGTCTGGTGTAAGAGAACATTGTAATATTTCTTCTGCGTGCAGACTATACGGACACCCTGTACATATTACTGCTTTGATTCGACCCAATCTAAGGAAATGTCTGAAGAATTATACTCAGATTTGAGCAATTGTTGAAGACGAGCCTCAAAACACCGGTTTCGGTTTCAACCAGATTTGGCTAAATTCGTTATTCTCTTCCCTAAATACACAAACTTTGTTTCTTTTCTGCGAGCGAATAATGGTTGCCGGTTCCTGATCAAATAGTACTAATTCAACATATCTCATCAACCAAGCACTCTATCATAGCTAAGAATTTAATCTCAGAGCACTATATCGAGAGGAAAGGGAGTTTTTCATAATGGTAACATATTTGTTACGATGAAACAACTTTAGGAGAAAGTTCATTAATCTAGCAAAAGGTTTTCCTCAAGGTAAAGGGTAAATAGCCTTGGTAATTCAGTCTAGAATTTATTAGTATATTTGAGCTATTTGAATACCAACAGCTATGAAATCCTCCAACCTAACCTAACTCAACTTAACCTAACCTAACCTAAACTATGAAATAGATGTAAAAATCGCGGGAAAATAAGAGGATTTCATCATAATAGGAATAAATTTATTTTTCTCTCATTCAAAACACAATAGCAGCGAGGGCTTATAAAGCAGTAAGTTTGTAAGGAAGGGGCTGTGTAAGAAAATGAAAATGTATACAAGATATATAGATACAGATCCTCCTCTTTGGAGGGCAAACTGACGATTTGGGGCTAATAAGGACAGACAGTCCTCAAGATGTTGGCGGCATCAATCTTTCCCATGCTACCCCTGCCTTATTCTTGCGGATTCGTGAAATGATAGATAGGGATAAGAAGGCTTGTGGTAATAGAAAGAGACAAGGAAAGGGGGTGACCAACTCCTCTCTTCCATACCCCAACCGTGGATGTATGGACGAACGCTATTCGGCGCCTAACATTTAACTTAATCCCACAACCAAGAAAATAGTCAAAAATAAGCATTTAAAGTAATGGAAAAATTTGGAATATTTAGAAATCATAAAGCCTAGGTAAACTCAATCTAGTATAAGACTACGGAAGATACTAGGGCTGAGAGAACTTGCTGCTGTTTCAGTTTCAGGTACAAGGGTAACAGTTTGCACCAGGTTTCCCTTGAGGGAGAAAAAAATAAACAACGATCGTGTTATAGAGTTTGATCGTAAAACAAGGCACATTACACTATTTTCCTAAACTAATTTTCATGATTACATATCAAATGATCCATATTTATTATTCCAACTAAGTAAGATTGATTAGAAAAGAAAATTTGTAAAACTCGTCAATGTTAATAATACAGAAATAAAAATCTTGACAGTAATCTCACATCTAGCTAGGCCTTCTGGTTTAATGAACACATAACTTAAACCATTAAAATTCATTCGATTTTCAATGCAATTATCCATCTCCTTTTGGCCTACCATTATGATTGACCGAGGTTAGTCCAAAAAGGATGGGGGGCCTGTAGAGGCTTATTTATCTTCAATATGATTTTTATTAATTAAACTATCAACAACACACAAAAAATTTTTTTACATAAAAGGAGAATGGAAAGGGTCATGGGAATATCTGACTAATTCAAGGATTAAGATTTGGAAAGATTTAAAAAGGTAAACAAATAAAAATTAAAGGGGGGAAATGGTTCGCTAAACCATTTAAAGCACAGGGTAGCGCTGACAAAAGGTTAGATGATTAAAGGTAATGCTCAGCTTACATAATTAGAAAGTTGTTGTGCAGAGGAAGACGATGCGAAGGAATCTTCGGTCCACTGGCGATTTCCAGCAGAAGGGTTCTTCGGGGGGTTGTCCTTAGCAAAAGGGAAGGACTGTCTTTGAACAGTGAGAGCAAAGTGGGGCTTGGAAGTACGAGCGATCTTTGTGATAGCACATCAGGGATGTTCTAGATGAACAATGGAGGTTATTCTTGAAACCAAGCGTTCTGTTGAAGAACGTTAATAAGGGGGGAATTAAATTATCCTGACGTGATGTCTTGGGAACGAGAACCGTTTCTTGACGAACGGGCTTGAAGAACAATGGCTGTTCTAACGTTGTTCTCTTTCTTAACAACAGGAGTGGGTGAGAACTGCCTCTTGTCAAACGGGGGTTTAAAGAACAATGGTTGTTCTAACGTTGTTCTCTTTCTGAACAACAGGGGGGGGGGAGGCAGATTGACTTGGCCTCTCGAAGGCACGAACCTTGGCACTCAAGGGATATTGTCATCTTCTGAACAATAAGGGGGTTCTTGAGGTAGAGAGTTCCCATGTGCACAAGGAATTCCGGATCGGCGCGATGCCTCGTGAAGATAATCGGGATCTGATCTTATTGGGGAATGCTATTGTATAAGTACCCGGGGCCGTCTCCATGGCGTAGGGGATAATTGAGTGGGGGACTTTGGGAAAATGCTCCGGTCGCGCCTGGGAAAATACCTTATCTGCCCATACGCCTAACTCAATCTGGCGAGATCGACGTATGGAGGCAAAACGGGGGAATGAACCTCCTTGATTAAATATTGGCTAAGGTGGGCGATAACGCGCTCTGCTTCCTCTCGCAGATGCACGTGGGTAGCATGTGTTTCTAAACATGTGATAGCGGCTGAATTTAAGCGGCCTCAGACCGTTCTATCACACTGCTTAAGGTCCAGACCTTCGACTATTGAACGAAAGTACTCTAATTTACCTCATAGTCTCTGGTGTTACATTGAGAGTAGTTTATTTGGACATGTATGAAGTGTTTCCATGATTTTTTTTATCATAATCTAAGCATCAATGGAAGATTTCAGACGTGTTCATTCTACAGTCCCTCCTGGTATTCATGCTTGATTTCCCTAATCGTGTCAAAAGACGACCCTTCTGACGAGATTTAGAATAAAGGTGCACCAATAAGTTTCGAGAAGCAAAGTCAGTCTAATAGGGGCCGGAAAGGAATGATGTCAGTGTCGTAGAATGACTCCCGACGATACTATATATAACACTATTCGTTGAGGGAACTTCCTTAATTATCTTTAGAGTGCGTTTTACTGTCTGGCGGCCGATATTATGTATCTTCAAAATGCTTAAGAAGTGGAACTGAGCTCAAGGATAATAATATTGCTATCATTAATAAAATAGAGTTTTATTAATAATAACTATAAACAAAACACAAAAACGGAAAATATTGACAAACAGAATGGAAAGGGTCGTGGAGACTCGGGCTAATCCAAGGATTTAAGGGATCAAAAAAGGTAAAACAAATATGGAGTTAAAGAGATGGTATGGTTCGATAAACCATTTAAAGCACAGGATAGAATTGACAAATAAGGGATCAATACTCAAAAGGTGACGCTTGGCTTACGTAACTTCATTAGGGTGCAGTGGAAGGTACTTGAAGGAATATTCGGTCCGCTGGCGAGTTCCAGCTGAAGGGGGGGGATAAAAGGATCCTGACGTGGCGTCTTGGAAAGGAGAACCGTTACTCGACGAACTGCTTGACGAACAATGGCTGTTCTAGGTTGTTCTCTTCTGAACAAAGGGGGGGGATGAGAACCGTCTCTTGTCTACGGGCTCAAGAACAATGGCTGTTCTAATGTTGTTCTCCTTTGAACAACTGGGGGGATGAGAACCGTTTCTTGGCGAAGGGCTCAAAACGAACAATGGCTGTTCTAATGTTGTTCTCCTTGAACAACAGGGGGGGGATGAGAACCGTTTCTTGGCGAAGGGCTCAAAACGAACAATGGCTGTTCTAGGTTGTTCTCTTCTGAACAAAGGGGGGGATGAGAACCGTCTCTTGTCTACGGGCTCAAGAACAATGACTGTTCTAATGTTGTTCTCCTTGAACAACAGGGGGGGTGAGAACCGTTTCTTGGCGAAGGGCTCAAAACGAACAATGGCTGTTCTAATGTTGTTCTCCTTGAACAACAGGGGGGGGATGCCTTGGGGACTTGGCGTCACTAAAGGCTCGAACCTTTGGCACTCAAGGAATATTGTCCTCCTTCTGGACAAGTGATGGTGAATCTCGAGGTCGAGGTCCCTTGGCGCACAAAGGGAGAGAGGGTCGTGGTGATGTTTCGCGACGAAAATCTGGATCTCCAATCTGATCTTAGTGGTAAAGTTTCCATATAAATAGCCAGTACATCTCCTTGGCGTGGGGGAGAATGGGGTGGAAGCCTCGAGGGAACGCACAGCTGGGCCGGAGAAAAATGCCTTATCTGTCCATAAGCCTAACTCGATCTGGCGAGGTCGGCGTATGGGGGCGAACGGGGGGGACGATAACCTCCTTGTTTAAACATTGGCGTCCGGTAGCTGTTGATAAGACTCCAAGCCTCGAATCGAAGATGCACGTGGGTAGCCTCATGGTTTTAGATAAAATGTGATAGAAGTTGAAATGAATGCAGCTCTGAACTCGTTCTATCACACCCCTCCATTCCAGGGGAAGTTGTCACTTCGAAAAAAAAAGAGAGAAGGGACAACGATAGAGCTCCGTTGTAGGGAACTGGTTTTCTTGTACCAACCGTATCTTCCTGCACCTAACTATTATTACCTCAATACATGATTATTTTGATCTTTAGATTACAGGGGAAAATAACCTTTAATACAACTTAATAAAAAAAAAAGGCATGGAACAATGAAACGATATAAACTTAGTACATACGGGACAAAATAATTTATACGTAAATTAATAAGAACAAATATATATACATACAAAAAATTAGACATTGAGCGTTACAAAATTCAGACATATACATTAATTAACTATATTACAAAAGAATCTTAAATTAAGTCGTACAAGACGGTATATACCTACATGGAGATACTAATCCTAAGAGTACAATTGTTCTACGCTATTCGGTAACGCATTCCTACTAAGTGCGTCGCGACCTGGTTATCGGAACCTTTGATATAATTTATTTTAAATTGATACTCTTGCAAGAGTAAACTCCAGCGCATGATGCGGCCGTTTGAGTGTCTCAAATTCCTAATATAGGCTAACGGACGGTGGTCGGTTCCTATTTGAAAATCTTTACATATCAAGTACAGCTTGAATTTGTCTATGACCCAGATAATTGATAGAGCTATCTTTTCTCTAGTGGCATATCTATTTCCGCGTGGTAATAATTGACGACTAGCATATGCAACTGGATGACTCGTTCTGTCATCCACGTATTGAAGGAGTACACCTCCAATGCCCTCGTTGATCACGTCGGTCTTAA
The DNA here is from genome assembly GCA_963969495.1 of Ceratothoa steindachneri. Lineage (NCBI taxonomy): Eukaryota > Metazoa > Arthropoda > Malacostraca > Isopoda > Cymothoidae > Ceratothoa > Ceratothoa steindachneri. Next base: position 6,872,378 of record OZ018329.1, read on the forward strand.
CCCAAAAGGATTTTTCCGGGTTGGGCAACTTAAAAATGGGGGCAGAAATGAACTTACTTTTGAGCTGATTAAAATGGGAAACAGCGACATCATTCGAACGTAAACGATCGGGGAAATTCTTTTCCTGAAGGGGGCAGAGGGGGGCCAAAATTGCAGCGAAATTCGGAACAAATCGCTGATAGGGAGAAGCTGATCCTAGGAACGATCTTAATGGCTTCTTTATAATCGGGAAAGGCAAGTGGGCGATTGCCTTAATCTTGTTCTCGTGGGGACCTAACTTGCTTTGTCCTATTTTGAAACCCAAATATTTGATGGTTTCGTGGGCAAACTGGCATTTGCTGGGGCCAATGGTGAGGCCATTTTCACGCAGTTGCTCGAAAAGAGCTAATAGGGCGGGTAAATGGTGATTCCATTTAATTAGTTCTTGGAGCTGACTCTTCTGGCGTGGTGTCAGCTGCGCGTCAATATCCAGGTCAGAGGGTTCCAAAGACTTGCCTGGTAGGGAAGGAGGAGGGTAATCGGCATCAGGTTGGATGCACACTGTCTGGATTACATTAAGGGACTCCGCGGGGCAATCCTCTTCAAGCGCCGATGCTTCGTCCAGTTCTACGAAGGTATCTCCATGGGCGCGTTGGGGGTTCTTTTTTTCTGGGGGTCCAGGGACAGTCTCCGTGTCCTTGTCTGGGGCCTTATCACCTAAGGGTTTTAGTGAATCACATTCCTCTTTTTCCGTCCTAAAGTCCTGGTTAGGGGTCTCCGAGAAATCGGACGGTATCGGGGTTCTGATGGGGACGGGCTCCTGGGCTTCTTTCTTATCTCGGCCTTGAGGAAGGGCGGCCTGAAACACCGGGTCAAAACTTACTTGGGGGCTCTGTCCTATAAGTACGTAACAGAATTTTATGGGTGCTACAATGACTTCAGCCCAGCCATTATAATATTGACACTGCAGGTAACATCTAGCGACGGGGAATCTGTTCGCCCGCCCAAGGTAGTCACGTACCACCGCAAATTTTTCGTGGTTAGAGGCCACTGGGAGGAGTTCGTCGGACACGATGAAGCATGTACATCCTGTGTCCCTGACGAGAGTCGATACTCGACAGCTGTCCACGCTGCCCTCCTCATATTTCAAAGTTCCCGCTGAACTTTTATCAAAAAAAAAATTTACCTGGTGGCCTGACGGATGGGGAGAAGTTTCTGCTTGGGTCTGCACCACCGGGGGAGCCGGGGTTGCATTAATCTGGTGAACTTGGTGAGCTGGTCCGCTTTTAAGCCTAGAATTTTGGGGGCAATTCCAGCTCATGTGGTTTTCTACACCACAGGTGAAGCATATGGTTGGTCGCTTCGGGAAGAGAGATGGAGGAGAAGTCTTAACGGGAGGTTTGGAGTCCCGTTGTTGGTATTGGGGAAAGAAGTTTTGGGGTTTTACGGGGCTCGGAAACTTTGTCAGCTTTCCTGGGAAGGGGCGCGAATCCTTCCTTCTTTCTTCTCGTTGGATTTCTCTTTCTCGTTCTTCTCGTTGTATTTCTCTTCTTTGCTCCTCTTGAATGTACTCAATTAGTTCTTTTCCGGAAAGTCCACAGGACTCTCCTTGCGCTTTAAAGATTTCAAACTGAGTCATCTTTGCACTTGGGGGCGCACTAGTCAACCAACTAAAATTCCTCGCAACAAGAATTATGCCTCTATAGAATTAGCCTACCTAAATATGGGCACTGACCTATTCGTACTTGGTTTCTCAATCTAAATAACCACTGACTAAAATCACAAAAAAAAACACAAACAAATTATTATAACCGTTCCTTGAGCTACTCCAGCTTCTTAAGTTAAAAAAAAAAGGGGAAGAGCAATCGTTAAAACAAAAGGGAACTACTATATTCTATTATTATAACGAATAACACTACGCTTTACTCGACTGAGACCAGTGTTTGCAAAGATATAGCGTTAAACCTTACACACCTGATACCAAATTAAATAGTATATATATATATATATATATATGTCGTAGAATGACTCCCGACGATACTATATATAACACTATTCGTTGAGGGAACTTCCTTAATTATCTTTAGAGTGCGTTTTACTGTCTGGCGGCCGATATTATGTATCTTCAAAATGCTTAAGAAGTGGAACTGAGCTCAAGGATAATAATATTGCTATCATTAATAAAATAGAGTTTTATTAATAATAACTATAAACAAAACACAAAAACGGAAAATATTGACAAACAGAATGGAAAGGGTCGTGGAGACTCGGGCTAATCCAAGGATTTAAGGGATCAAAAAAGGTAAAACAAATATGGAGTTAAAGAGATGGTATGGTTCGATAAACCATTTAAAGCACAGGATAGAATTGACAAATAAGGGATCAATACTCAAAAGGTGACGCTTGGCTTACGTAACTTCATTAGGGTGCAGTGGAAGGTACTTGAAGGAATATTCGGTCCGCTGGCGAGTTCCAGCCGAAGGGGGGGGGATAAAAGGATCCTGACGTGGCGTCTTGGAAAGGAGAACCGTTACTCGACGAACGGCTTGACGAACAATGGCTGTTCTAGGTTGTTCTCTTCTGAACAAAGGGGGGGGGATGAGAACCGTCTCTTGTCTACGGGCTCAAGAACAATGGCTGTTCTAATGTTGTTCTCCTTTAAACAACTGGGGGGGTGAGAACCGTTTCTTGGCGAAGGGCTCAAAACGAACAATGGCTGTTCTAATGTTGTTCTCCTTGAACAACAGGGGGGGGGGGTGAGAACCGTTTCTTGGCGAAGGGCTCAAAACGAACAATGGCTGTTCTAGGTTGTTCTCTTCTGAACAAAGGGGGGGGATGAGAACCGTCTCTTGTCTACGGGCTCAAGAACAATGGCTGTTCTAATGTTGTTCTCCTTGAACAACAGGGGGGGTGAGAACCGTTTCTTGGCGAAGGGCTCAAAACGAACAATGGCTGTTCTAATGTTGTTCTCCTTGAACAACAGGGGGGGGATGCCTTGGGGACTTGGCGTCACTAAAGGCTCGAACCTTTGGCACTCAAGGAATATTGTCCTCCTTCTGGACAAGTGATGGTGAATCTCGAGGTCGAGGTCCCTTGGCGCACAAAGGGAGAGAGGGTCGTGGTGATGTTTCGCGACGAAAATCTGGATCTCCAATCTGATCTTAGTGGTAAAGTTTCCATATAAATAGCCAGGACATCTCCTTGGCGTGGGGGAGAATGGGGTGGAAGCCTCGAGGGAACGCACAGCTGGGCCGGAGAAAAATGCCTTATCTGTCCATAAGCCTAACTCGATCTGGCGAGGTCGGCGTATGGGGGCGAACGGGGGGGACGATAACCTCCTTGTTTAAACATTGGCGTCCGGTAGCTGTTGATAAGACTCCAAGCCTCGAATCGAAGATGCACGTGGGTAGCCTCATGGTTTTAGATAAAATGTGATAGAAGTTGAAATGAATGCAGCTCTGAACTCGTTCTATCACAGTCAGTGTCTTAGGAAGTCGAGCACAAGCTTTAAATAAGTGGCACGTGTAGGGAAGCTCGTTGTTTTGATGGAGACCCTAGTCATCGTTTTCCTACTTTCCATCAAATTTGTCACCGATACTCCCCTTCATACACTTCAAAACTTTACAGTAAAACCTTCCATTAATAACAAAGGGAGTAATTTCTTTTACAAAATTGATTGGATATTGAGTAAAACAATTAACATAAACTTGAAAATCTTGCGAACTTGATGCATTATTTTGGCATCGGGGTCTTGGTAGACTTCCTCTGCAATTTTAGCTACTTAGTCTCATGGTTTCAACTGTAAACCCATGATTACTTTGGAGTTGGACTCATCTCAGATTTGAATATTGAGCTTCTAGAAAAATGCATCATGCTGCAAATCTTGTTTTAGTTTTCTATGCTCCGTTAGAACCCCGCAGTCAAAGTAAGAAAATGATCTAAACAATAAGTAAAGAAGATGTAACTCACCAACCTCCCAATTACTCACATAATTTCTGGTACTCTGAATAAAAACAAAGGGTGCTGCTTGCTTTTTCAAATGGAAGAGTGCAGGTGTTCATCTGATTTGGTTCCACTACCCTAAATTCCTGAAACAAGCATTATAGGGTAAGTTATAGGGGAAAAATGGGAAATCAGGGTTTCGAACTGTAGGGAATATCGACAAGATTGAAAAATTAAATGCAAAAAATGGGTCCATCTTATTCAGAAAGTTTTCAAAAACATTGAGATAATATGATAATTGATGAAGGATGGACCTAATGCCAGAGACGCGTAAAAAATCTGTTAACCTTTGAAATTTCTCTAACTAGAATGAAACCGTGCTCACTGACTGGAAGTTGTGAAAAATACAGTTTTCACAAGTATATATATACAAGTGTATTCGCTTAGGATTCCAAGGTTCAACGTATGCCAGGATGGGTGCGAATGTTCCCTTCATTCGCTAGTGTTTGTACCGGGAGTGCCAGAATTTTCAAAGAAATAAAGTTGAGGGGAATACCACTCGTACCGTGCGTCGGCGAAAGATTGAATGATCAAAGGAATACCAAAGACGCGCGAGAATAGCTTTCGTTTGTTATAAATTTTCTATAAGTAAAGAGACAATCTTGTTCAACGCTGAGGAAAGGCACGCGAGACTGGCGTGCTTGCAAAATGTTGCAAGAGCAAAACTATGCATAAAACACGCTGGTTAATCACAGTTGACTCGCAAATTTCACAAGTGTGTTTAACTCATTCCAACAAGTGTCCTTAACATTCGCGTACCATTCTTTATTGATGGTCGCATTCTTCCTCTGTTCTTTAAAGATAGCTCTGATTAAAAAGTTTACAAGAAATTACTACCCAAAAATTACATCTTTCTAAATTTAAAGATTTCTTTACTACTTCTTCTAGTAGTTGTTATGTCCAGAAAACTTTATTTTTCCCAATTGGTTGTACTAATGAGATGGAAATGAGCTTCGTCTTAAATCTAATGTAAGAGAGACATACATCTTTACTTGAGTGAAATAAACGCTTGAACTGGCACTTTCAAAACATTGATAAAAAGGAGAAACGGGTACTCAAACTGTCTCATGAGCACTTTGTGTCAAATTACTCTATCGGCCCCGCCTCCCATCAAATTTATCCCTTCTTAGTTATGCAAGCATAAGTCAAGCTCATCTATCACAAATCTTTTGTATACCTGAGCGAAAGACGACATGTGTTGCATTAAGATACGATCTAATTCACTATTTACTTTCAGTTACAGATTGACGTATTGAATCATATTATAGAGACCAGAGTTTCTTCCATTCGATTACTAAAGCTGAATCTACACAAGGCTTGCCTTCGGTACAGATTTAATGTAAAATCCAGTTCAGGTTGTAGTTTTAATACAGATCAGTAATAATTTTTTATGCCTTTTTATTTATCATTAAGGCAGTTCAGTTTAAAGTGGAAATCGAATCACTGATCACTACAGTCTATGGAAGCCGCCGTGTAGTAGACTCAATTCAGGATTACATTCTACGACTTACATCAATCGATGTGGCTTAATTTCGCTGAAAAAGAAAGCATCGTTTCCACTTGGATAGGCCATAGACTTACCTAATTATCGTATTCTTTGTTCATAAAGAGGCAACGGACAGTTTTATAAGATCTACTTTATTCAAAAGTACCTTTTATTTAGTCTAGGGCAAATAATCATATATTTAAGGCTTTTAGGAAAGGATCTCCGCGAGCAACAAGTAGCAGATACTCGAAAATCTATGATATTGAAAATTAAATAAAGGAAAAATAAATCTGGACAACGAAAGAAAAAATGCGTAAATCAAAAACTGAGCTGTGAAGTCGTATATGTTAGATGATAAAATGTGGTTTATGAAATTTTAAGTAATGTCGTTCTCTTCACAATGACTAAAAAACAGCCCACACAAATTACCAAGCAAGGAACTTTTTTGAAAAATTAATGAAAATTTCATAAGAGATTGGTAGTTATATTTTCTACCCCCTCTTAAACTTTTAGCACTAAATCCTCTCTATTTTTCTGAAAAGAGCCTTTGTTAATGATGAAAAAAATTTTCTAGTGTTTCTTTGGGAGTCAAAATAAAGTTTTGTAGTATAGTTTTGCACAGCGCCTAGGATTAGGCTCATCTATTCTTTGAAAATTTCATTTAGTTCGACAAGGGATATGGAATGGCTAGCGAAATTAAGGTTGTTGAAAGAAAAATAGGAATTTTTAAAATCGGGACCTATGAACACACTCAAGTTTAGCTTTTCGACGATTCCTCGTTTCCGGAAGTGTTCAGACAGCCAATCTCTCGTCATAGGGGCTAGATGCAGTGAATAACCATCTTTGTGCAACCAACTTCTATCCAAAGAGATAGATGAAATGAGGTTACCTCATTACCAGACGTGACAAGGGCATCAACGTAACGTTCTATAGTGATGTTCGCATTCTTCCACTATTTTGAAAAACTGGGTTAGATAAGAAATTGAAAATAATTTGCTATCCAAACATTCCATCTCACTAAATGTAAAGGTCTTTTTGTTATTACTTATAGTAGTTTTGATCCAAAGCAAATTAGGTAAGTAGGTCTATTTTGGTTTGTTAAAAAGAAGATTTCGTCCATTAATTCACTTTTAATATTGTGAGTGCCAGAAACCCGTTGTTTACTTTGTATCGAATAAGGATAGTTCTTACTGTAACCAAATAGAGTCCTGTTAAGTGTTTTTTTGTGATTCCAAATGATAACTTCTTTTCCTAAAGGAAGATTTGTTGCTTTATTCTAAAGATTTACAATCCCTTAAAAAAATGTCATTTTTTTTTTCGAATTCTGAATCTTCCATTGTGGCATGGCCGTTAAGAGACTAAACAGTCCTATATATCTTCATTTTGACCCGGCAACTTTGTGCGAGGCTTTTAGCAGTGTCTATTTTACACTAGGCACATTCATTAATTACGAAAATGCATAGAGCCACGATACTTGCAAGAAGGTAGTCTTCGGTTACATTATAGGCAAAAATCGTCGAGAAAATTCGGCATTTACCAATAATTTGATATTTTTCGTTCTTTCACATTAAACTGAGGTCGTCTTGTTTGATTGTATATTTTTTTAAACATTTTCTTCGTAGGTAGTGAATCAACATCAAATCACTTCTTGTTTATTTTCCTCTTATCATATGCCTAAGAGTTTATCTTTATGCAACAAGATCACTTTTGTAAATTCGCATTCTCTAAGAGAACACCTCCTAAGTACAATAGAACTACGGCCAAACTGAATGGAAATATTGCATTTTACGTTGAAGGCAACGACGTAAAATGAGGTTAGTATCACTATGGCAGTCACGATTTAGTTGTTTTTGTTGCAGTAGCTAATGTATGAAACATATCCTAATTAAACTCACATTAGCTCGTTTCTGCTTTGCACGCAAGGATTCAGTATCTTAGATCCGGGCATCCCGAATAACATTGTCAACTTTGGACGATCAAAGAAGCCAAAGCAGTGAAAACATATGATACAATTCAATAGCAAATTTATTGTCTAAGTTTCTTTAGCGGAATAGAACAATTTTGATGTGTTTAATCCCCAAATGAAATTGGTATTACTCACTCAGGTCAACTTTTTGACTTATCACCTCGTGATGTTTTTTACGTGTTGGTACCAGTATTTCTATTTATATGATGCAGCAAGCAAGAACTGAAATATGTTTGGCTGCAAAAAGGCAACTATTTTTCCTCTCTACCCATCGCTTACTCGACTACACTGAAGGAGAATTATGACGCTGTGAAATAAGTGTTGAAGATAATTCGTTATGATCAGCAAGATTGGTTAGTTTGTGTTGAGCTGAAGATAGTGAACATTTTTTTGTGACAACAGTCTGGATTCAGCAAATATCCGTACTCTGTGTAGATGTGGGGTTGTAGAGACCGATTTTAGCATTAAACAAAGAAGAACTGGCTTGTACAGGAGGAATTGGTGCCTTGCAGAGTAAGGAAGGTCATAACCTTGACCTTGGTGGAAAAAGACAGGAAACTTTTCTTAGCCGATGCACATCAAGCTCAATTTGATTAACTTAACAAGTTCGGTAAAGCTCTCGACAAGGATGATGGCTGCTTCACTCACTTGCGCAACGCTTTTCAAGGATGATAATGGAGAAATTGAAACCTACCATCTTTAAAGGTCCTCAAATCTGTCAGCTCATCAGAGATCCAGAGTTTGAAAGCTTAATGAACGAAGTGGAACTGAAAGTGTGAAAGGCTTTTGTTCTGGCAGTGAAGAACTTTCTTTGCAAAAAGAATAACTGGAACTACACAAAACTTTGGAACCAATGACAGGTGAGCAGATGGTGAGACTCCATCAGCGGATGAAATAATTGGGGTTTAGTTATCAGGGAGGCTAAAAACTAACCTATTTAGGGTGAGATATTTTAACAAAAATCAAGCGAAAATGTCCCAAAAATGTAATGGAATTAGTTATAAGATGGTAATTTTTCAAAAATCGAATTGGACAAAAATTATGACCTAATAAGAAGAAACGGATGGCATTTTCGGATTCAGCGGAGAAAAATTATCCTAAATCAGTTGAGAAAATTTAGACGAATTACAAAGGTTTTCTTTGTAACATAGTCTTAGTATTTGCCTTCAACAAAATACACCGGATAAATCCATCCCAAGTCAGCAGCTGCCAAACTTAGGATCTTAGCTAGGGTAGTAAAAATTACTAGATGTATGGAAATGATTGCCAACGTTTAAGCACTTACGTAACGTGCAAAATTCAAACAATGCAAAGTAACACTAAACACCATGAACTGGAAGGTGAAATAAAATTATCAATATTTGTTGCCTCGATTATAAATGCAATAAAAATAAGAGCGCATCACGTAGAAAGTTGTAAAAGAATGTAGCGAAGAGAGACAGAGGAAAAATGTGGGGAATTTTCCCCAACATTCTTCATTAGGCATTGGGGAGAAGAGGGCAAACTGAAGATATTTTGGTCAGAAAGACATGTAATCCCCAAGATGTCAACTGCATCTTGATGGCAATGTTGCCCATCCTACACATGACATCCCATTGCGGGTACTTACAAAGATAGATGAACATTAGTTTCATCAAGAACCATTTTAAGAAAAATCAGCGATATGTAGCTAACGTGAGCCACGTTTCTCTCGAGGTGCGAGATACAAAACTGATTGCAAGCGAGATGGAGCAGAGGCTGAAGTCGATGTTGGTGAAAGATACAGATGGTCAGAGGGAGACCCAGCAAACACTAATCTCGTGAATTATGGAATCTAACAAACAATAGGTGGGTCGAGAGGTGTCAAGTGAAAAGTTATCTCATCCAGTTTATTCTTCTTCGCGCAGGCAGTTCACTACTACAAAGGCACGACTCTTTCATTTGTCACGAGATTATACGTTTCTTATAGTCTCGTTTTGTCTAAAATTGTCAAAGGCGGTGAGTATTTTAACCCCTCTGCTCTGGCCTTGCAAGCTCACTGTGTGAGAGCTTCTGTGTGCAAACTCTGGTTGCAAACCCTTTTGCTAAAAAAAGTATTTGCCTACATTTGTCCTAACAAATTGTCTCTTAATTTTAAACTGTAGTTTTATATTCCTATTTACCACATAAAATCAACTATGGACTAGAAAGTGATTAAATTGGGATAGGTCATCTATATAAAGATCCCCAAAACGTAATAATTAGAATTAATCAATTCAAACAAAGGACCGAGCGAAGGGACATAGAATCGGTAACGCATAAACAACAAAGTGGAACAAAAGAACAAAATTTTATGGAAGAGCTTTATAATTCTTCCTTTTTCTTCCATTAAGAAGAAGGAAACGTGACGTTAGGATAGTCTGGATTAAACACAAGATAGTTAACTATATTATCGCATAAATTTTCAACAGTCATCACCGTTAAATCTCAAATGTCATTCCTAGCACATAGTTGATACTGTTCTTAAAAGAATCACAGTCTTCTATTGATCTTTCACCCAGACTTTCACTTTGTAATAGCGTAATCAACCAGAATTACGTCCACTGCTTTGATTAGATTAATTGTATATATTCTGTCATTATTTAATCTGGTTAGTATCACTGAAATAAAATAAGAAAATTACTTACTCTCTAAATGAAGCTATAAATTAAGAAACGGCCGTGTGTATTTATGCTCTTGTATGTGTGTTCGTGTGTGGTGACAGAAAATCAGTATGGTCACTAAATTAGTAGAATAACGATGTTTATCATCTTATCTCTTTAACCCTTATTTTCAACTATTTTCACAGGAACAAAATCTTGGAGTGGGGACGTATTTGTGTACGTGTGTGATTGTATGTGCGTGGTAATGTGAGTGTGTAAAATTGGGTTCCTCCCTTCAATAATACTGACGTGGTGATTAATGCATGTAGAATTAGAGACTGGATCGATCTACAACAGAGGACATATCAAGACTGAGAATTCCTGAATGATTAAAGGTTTAATTTGTGGCGACATAAACTATCTTGCAGTCTATTCTTACAAAAAGGAACGAGTTCACTCAAGGTTGATAACACTAGAAATCAGCAAATCACCAAATAGGTAATGGCCTGGTAAATACGTATCAAGTAAAATCAAACTTAGAAAAAGCAGTCCAATATCTATAAAAGGCAGCGGATATCGAAATAATCGACCAATGCTACCGATACTTTTAGGAAAGACATGTTTTCGGAATGAAAATAACATCTAGCAGCTATAAAAATTGCATGTCGAGAAGACAAACAAGGCAATTGAGTAAAAATGCTAAACTTGTTAACCAAATTTTAAGGGTTAAAAATTAAGAAAAAAACAAAACCTAATTGCACATGAAAAGTATTACTCGTTTACCTTTCCATTCTTATTAATGGGTAAACAAACACAAATAATGTGGAACTTTAAAGAATACAACACAAGAAGCAGAAGGCATAGAAATCTGAGAAATCTACGCAAAGAAACAAGAAAGGGCTCAAAATCACCATCAACAAAAGAATAGAGAATAAGAAGGAAGATAAACTATCTTTCCTCAATATTTAGAGAGCTAAGAGCAATATCAACATTACGTTTCCAGCGGAAGAGAGCTGAGAATTGAAAAAGCACGGTTGTTTATTTAATCAAAGACAATAATAAGAGATCTCAAAATGAAGCTTTAACCCGAAAAGTGAACAACAACCGATCAGGACAAATATCCTAAATAAATAAGAAGGAATTCACTGTTAAGGTCCTAAAAAAATCTTAGGTAATTATACCGAATACATCAACTGCAAAGGACATAGTTAAAATACTCATATAAGGAAACTAGACAATTGATTTGGCACATGTGTAAAATTTGGAAAGTGTAGATTGGTAAATGTTAAAATCAAAGTTGAAATTATTATCAAAATAAAATACGGGTGAAAGGATATAAGGGAAGTGCAAATGTTTATATAAAAAGCAAGGCTGCTTTGTCTCGCCTAAACTAATACAAAAGATGAGAGTAAAATGGCAATAGAATATAAAGAACTGCATAAATAATCACAATAATAGATACAACAAACGACTAGACTCACAACATGTTAAACAAATCAGACATCTATAATGCACATAATAGTATTCTAAAACATGAATATTCCGACAAGATGATATAATAATCGTACAGCAAATAACACCAAACACTGTTCGTGATGGGGAAGGAATGAGATGATGTGAATCATAAGTAAGTATTTTCTGAACCAGGCCAATGAAAGACAAGGAAAATGTAACTGCATAAAAATGCCACTATCAGATCAATTTGACATTCAAATTAGCAATGCTAATAACTTTTAGTTAACGTACGCCGTATATACACTTAAAAAAATATCAACATTAATGACACCTAAAACTAGGATAGAAGTTTCATATTTTAACAAAAACAAATTGATTCGATATTTGAGTTGTTTCCAAAATCAAACATTTCCTCGGGAAGTAAAAATACTGAAGTCTAGATAATATGAATGAAAACTTCTTAATATTAAATTATGAACCAATAAGCAAGCAGATCAGAGCAAAATTTAAGCAAAAGGAAATATACTGTATGAAGTAATGGCTCGAATATATGAAAACAGAAAGAGTTTAGGTGAAGTTTTGAAATTCCAAAAGGACTCAGGTGAATCAAACAAACTTCCCTCATGTCTGGAATGATTATGTAAAAGGAATTTCAGTAAGGATTTGTTATTTTATATTCACAACTGCACCTTTATCATATATTTAGGAAGCATTCTTCCCTCCTCCCTTGAGTTATTTTTCTTAAACTTACATAGGCACAATACCTTTCAATGGAGATAGTTTTATCTTTGGGGTAAATTTTTGTAAGAATTCAAACTATTAGAAGATTTCAATGGCTCCCAAGTACAATTGCCGGCAATTAATTGGCATTGCTTACTTACTAATCGTTTAGAAGACTTTCCTATCTAGTGGAAAGAGATTAGGTTAAGGACAGATCCGATCTCTCTTTGCCCCAGCGACACAATATCTCTCCGTAAATTTTCACGTCTAACAATTTAACCAACTTTCTACAAAACCTCACTTAAAGTCTTTTGGGGAAGGTACCTTGTTGTTTTAAACTTTAGGATTGCTTTAACATATTGATTCCTAAAGCAAAAATTGAACATATTAATTCCCATTTTTTGACATTTTTATATATTTATTCACATTTTACATGAGTGGATATTAGCTTTTTTACCGTTAGCCATACAAAATTTACTGTTATCTTGGTTAAGACGGCTACTAAGTATGGGCACACGATAACATATTCATACATACCCACAATAAGAGGAAAGTATGAAAAATGAACACAGGAAAATACCCAACAATGTAACATATGACCTATTACATCTACCATGACCTAACTTAAACAAAATCGATTATTTTGAGATCTCCAACGCTATTATCAGGGGTTCGTAGATGGATCCAAAACGATCACATTAACTTGTTTGTTCTTATTTACAATTCTTCAACATATTGCATTCCACTGCACAAAGAAAGCCTTATTTTAATGACATCGTAATATATTAAATTAATGGAAATCTTATTTTAATGCATACCTCAACCTATAATATAGAAAAGGAAAACTGACTTTTGGAATGAATTTAGCACCTATGATAAATTCTCATTATATACCTTCGAGACTCGTTGCGAAAGATTGTCTCCTGTCACGATGGTGATCAATCTAATAAATCACTGCAATAGTGTGTTTTCTGAGTGGGGTAGGGAAATTATTGCCACCAAAGAGATAAAACTCTTGTTCATCTTCACTCAATAAGAATGTTCAAAATTGGCTGTATAAGGAAAGGAACGAAAAAAAAATTCATTCTTTTGACACTCGTGAAAACACATCTGTTTTGATGGCCACTGTTAGCAAAGGAGCGAAATGCGCTAACCGAAATAAGACGTAATAGAGTGCAAAAAAGTAACCAGACAAAGTATGTAATACTAAATCAAATAGCTATGAAGCTATTTTATATAGGGGAAGAAGGAAAGAGATTAATAGAGTAACCCTAAAAGAGGAGGATAACGGAGTTAATAAAGGTAATAGTGCTAACAACCTACTTTTCTACAAATATAAATTCTTTAGTTGGAGAAATCATCAAATATTTAATAGATGAAAAAAGATGTAATATATAAAGAAATTTCTCTCGATATTAACTCCTTCATATTTTCGAAAAGAAAACAAAGAAAGGATCGCCTATTAATGAAACACTATCCAAAATTATCACTCTCCAGTCAGTTCTCCTATAAAAGCAACCCGCCCAAAACCATTTCCATTGCTGCCAAGACAAACCAACCATTTTTATTTGACTTAAATTAGTCTGATGAATGGATGACGGCACTAATTATACGCGAAAATCCACTTACATTAATAGACATACATATTCAAGAACAAAATGTTTTCTCTGAGAAAATATACACCATCATGCCTTGGAGAGAAAATTAAACAAGTATTGATTCTGGCACGATGTTTGAAATAGATTATCCAGGTTTGCCTATTTATTATTTGAACAAGATGAATACAAAATATAAGCTATACACAACAATTTGTTCAATAACTTTACTGGTTACAGTGTTGAGAGAATGGCATTTCTGTCGGTTAGGGCTTACACAAAGCCAAATAAAGTGCACATGAGCAACAGACAACAGCAGGGTATGGAGTCTGGTAGTCAAATGAGTAAGACTCACCTAAACTAATATAGTCGATTGAGTAAGGCTAAGCTAACCTAATATTGGTGTTGACCATCAAATTATGTTGTTTTCTTTCTGGCCAACCATATAGTAACTTCCCTTAGGTTATTAGATAGCCAATTTCATACAGAAAATACTAGTTCCTTTGTTACTACCATTTTCTTTCTGTTAGGTTATATAAGGTTTTAAAGGAAATGTGCGCCATGCATGGTTCATAAAGAGTTAGCTGCTAATGTCTTGTGAGAAATATCAATAAGTTGGTACTCTTAAATAAAGATTTTAGTAGATGATAGAATTTCTTGAAAGTATTTGCGTTATACTTAACTTTATTCACGCATCAAAGAGCCAGAGAGTTAACAATTGAAATCTATTTACTAATTTCATTTCTTACTCGTCTAATCAGCAACAAACGCTTTGCTGATGGCCTAGTGACCTGCTACCCTGGTAATATCTGCACCTGGTTGTTAGACAGGTCTAACTAACCATGACATCGAGCTTTAAGTTGTCTGTCCTCTTTTCATTGGCTCTTCCTCGCACCCTACAACCTTTCATCTCTTAACATTCTAGGATATCTATTCCAAAGTATATGCGGCGCTTACCCCCGCCACTTATTTCTAATATATAATATCTTGCTCTAGTCCAAGCTGGACTTTGGTTCTATTGTGTACAACCAACCATCATTCGCTATTTTTTCCAATTAAACTGGTCTACAAGATGTTTGGTGTCTAGGAAATAGGCATCATTCGTATACGAAATTGGTCTCCTGAATTGAAAAGAAACCTTAATTTTGAAATATCAGGTATACTTTTTAAAGTTTTGAACATCCTTATTTAATTAATTAGGTTTGCGTCAAAGTTCATATATTTATAATCTATATGTGAGCCAATGTCCATATGTATGTAAGTATACGTGGGAGTTAATGTCTATATGTATATGTTATAAATGTATATGTGAGTTCATATGTATTTGTTATATAAATTTTGTCAGTATGAATGTGTGTACGTCCAATACACTAAGTTCTTTACTTTATCCTAATTCTAACTTTTTTTCCTTTTTTTCGATATTTGCGATGTTGTGGTCAAATAAGCAATAGAAAATGAGCAGGATGTCCTTTTCAAGAATATGTTGCGTTAATTGTCGAAATGTGATTTGTTATGTTTGTGGAGAATACACGTTACCTGAAAATCGAAAACCATCACTAATTTTGTTGAAAGAGCGCATATAGCATATTTTGGGGTCAAACTGGGAGACCAAGATAAATATTGGGCACCGAATAGTTTCTGCCAACAATGCACAGAACATTTGCAATAGTGGGCTATAGGGAAAAGTAAAATTATGAGGTTCGCTATACCAATGGTGGTTGGAGCCTAATAATCACGTGGACGACTGCTAATTTTGTGTCCTAAATTTGAAGTCTATTAACCGGAAAAAACATCAAAAAGCTCGTCTATTCTAATCTTGTCTCTGCACTTAGACCGGTTCTATACAGTTAGGAGCCTCTCGTTCCTATCTTCAATGTCAGGCCTCATATAACTTTGCCCTCAACCGAAGAAGATTCATTACCTGAAAATGACACGAGAGATCAAGACTTTTCAGTTGAGTCCTTAACTCAACTCTTCTCACAGCTAGAGCTGAATGATCTAATTCGTGACCTGATCTACCCTAAAGATTCTCCAGAACTGTTGGCTTTCCTATTGAAAGAGAAGAATCTTATAAAAAATGGTATCCGTATAATCTTTTATCGGACTCAGCATGAAGAGTTCCTTTTTTTGTTTGCACAAGAGGAAAAGCTGGTTTATTTCAGAGATGTCATTGAGCGTCTTGATAAACTTGGCATTGAGGAACACTAATCAGAGGAATAGCGTCTTGTCATACAGAGTTCTAGGCGTAGTTTAAAAATTGTATTGTTACACAACGGAAATTTGTATGTTTTTTTCCCACTCGGCCACTCAACAATATGAGGAAACTAAACTGGTTTTAGAGAAGCTACTGTATCATAATAATAAACGAGTCATTGCGTTGCCTTACAGATAATGAATTATCTTATGGGACATTAATTCGCTTATACCAAGTACCCATGGTTTTTTTGCATGTGGGACAGTAGAGACCGAGTAAACCACACTGTTACTAACGAGTGCCTCCTCGAACAAATATTTCTCCCTATCGAGCTACAAATATATTAGAAAAACATTTAAATGACCGAGGAAAAATCATTTGCTCCCTCTGCTTATCAAACTTAGATTGATCAAGCAGTTCGTCAATATTCTTAACAAGAATGTGGAGAGCTTCAAATATATCTGACCTGTATTTCCAGGCTTCACGATTGGAAAACTTAAAGCAGGGATTTTTGATAGACTACTGATCCGTATTCGATTTAAGGACACAAATTTCATGAAAACGATGAGCAAAAGGAAAGCAATGCATGGAAACCTTTTTAGATGTAGAGCAAACCTTCCTTGTTAAACACACAAGTGAAAACTATAAGGACCTTGTTACCAACTTGGTATAAAATTTTCGTGATATTAGCGCGAATATGAGCATCAAAAACAATTTCTTTTTTGTCATCTTGATCGTTTTACTGAAAATCTCTGAGATGTTAGTGACGAACGAGGCAAAAGAATCCATTAGGACATTCACGGTGCACAAATAAGCGTAAATTTATTCCTTGAATTTTCTTCCCAAAACTATGCTAAGGTGCATTCTCAATTTTGAATTTTTATTTGAGCTTTGTTTGTTTATGTGTAATGCTCTCTTTATAGCTTCATATCCTTTTCCTCTGATATAAATAAAATGCTTTGCTAAAGAAACAGTCTTGTATAATTAAACTAAAAATCACTAATATCAACTCATTTACACTGTTGTAAATATTTTTATCGCATGTTTGCATCTATTAGAGCCAAATGTAGATGCAAAGAGACACGAAGTTAGGACCTGTTGGAAACAAACTGAGGTTATTTTCGAATTTAGCAGGCAAAATCGCTTAAGAATTCTTCCAAATATTGCTAGCACTAAACAAAATTATCTTTGGTTTCCTAGCGTTATTAATCAGTGTCTTTTACTCTTTTCCAGTGTATTTTCACTCTTTAACAGTAGTCAGCCTACGTACATTATGCAGCACATGTTCCAGTCAAAATGTATGCTGGTTTATCTGTAATATCTCCGACGTAAATGGGTGAATATGGGTTAAATCTACTTGCTAAACTCTTTTTACTCTTCCCCGATCCGTCAAAATTACTAAGCTAATGGTAAATCCTTAATAATTCTTCCAATTGATATACAACGAAATAGTAGTTATAAAAGGAAAATTTTATGCATAGAGAAAACACAACGTGTAGTCTTTCTTTTACAAGTGATTTTAAAGATATTAAATATCTTTAACCAATTTCTTTTTGTAAGTTCTTTCAGGGCTCAATGAATTATGTAAATCAAATTTCGAATTCATGAAAATCATACTTGTTTACAAATATGACAAGAAGTTGTGCAATAATGGACTCCTTGTATAAAACCAGGAGGGCAGTATTTTAAAAATGTTGGACCACACTATGAGTAGATCTCTATTTATCAAGCTAAAAACGGCTAAAAGGGGCAGGCACATGTCTTCCAATAGTGAGGGAAGAATCTAATCGAATTAGGGAGGACCCCATCTCTCATTAAAGGGCAAGCGATTGTCTTCCAATAGTGAGGAAAGATTCCATCCCAATCAGTGAAGACCACAACTTTCATTAAGAACTTGATGCGCAAGATCAGGCAAAATTCAAGGAGGAATGAAAGACATATTGCTTTGGACCTCAAAGTGAGCCATGTGACCAGCAAAAAAATGCTTGAAGATGATCTGAAACTTCGTCCATAAAAGATAGATAAAAATAGGTTGATTTCAAACCCCACCAATACAGAAGAAAGTCGAAAGAGAAACGCTTCTTCCCTTCCAGCTCATTATAAATCGCAGCTTAGAATCATGTCAACGGATGAAAAGTTTTTCACTGATAGGGGCATTAACAACACACATTTGGGAAACAAATAAAAATGAGATTCCTGTTGAACTGTGGCCATCTTTCCGAATATAGAAATACGCTTCGGTGAAGGTGTATGGTGGGGTAACATTATTGGGCCCCAAAAAACATCTCATATCTTTATTAAAGAGGCAATAAAGATAAATCACCATGTATATTTAGACATGATAAAGGTTAAACTCATCTTCTGGGGAGATATCACAATAAGAAATGCCGATGTAACCCTTCATCAAGATGTAGCAAACTCACAGGCAAAAAGAAGTTAAGATTTGGTGCCAAGCAAATTTTAATGGGTATTGGTCAGAGGAACTTTTACCTCTCAGTTTGCCTTATTTGAATCCTATTGACTTTGTTAAACGGTCGATGCCTAAGAAGAAGGCTTGTAACAAATTTCCTCAAATTATCGAAATGCTGAAGTGCAAACTGGAATAATGATTGAAGGTAATAACAGGGAAACCATACGCTCTAGCTTAGTTCACGTCCTACCTAGACTTCATTGTATCACTGACTCTAAAGGCGGTCACATTGTACTTTATTTGCTTTATTATGTAGTATAGAATACTTTCTTTCATTTTACTCTATTGGTTGGAAATTATAGAGATTCTAGCAACCAAGAAATGTGGGTGACAGGACACATGATGGGATTTGGCAAGAGTTTATTAGTAGATTTCACTCTCTGTTGATGAGGTTGTTGGTTTAAAAGTGGTTTAATCAGTGGTGCTAGCAACGCTTGGAATATTTTAGGTATGGGTTTAGGGAAGTATGCTGGTTATAGAAGGTCGCGAAGGTCTACATTCTTAAATCGCCCTTTCCTTCATTCTGCATATCTCTATAAGGCAATTCCATTTATTATATATTCCCTGTTATGGAACTAACACTAAGGTCCAACTTGAGTCCTCCCTTTCAGGAAGAGACCACGTAGGCCTAAGCTAGATCTTGAAGCGCAAGGAGAGAGAACTATTCTCGCGTGGAAAAACTTCAGAGTGGTTGGTAACAACTGTGTTTGATCAGTAGACCTATCCCCGGTGTGACGCATTTTTCCATCCCTCTCCTGCCTGGAGAGCTTCCTCGGTCGTCTCATCTCGGCTGGGCCTAAAGAGACAGGCACCAATGGTTACTCTCAAGAGACTGTAATGCCTGGAATGCCTGGCTTCCTTGCTTCCTAGCAAGGAAGCCAGCAGGGTATTTAACCTAAGGTCAATCCTTTCTAGTAAGAAAGTACCACCCGCCCGTTTGCGAAGATACAGACCCTCGTCTCGAGTCGAACCTCGGAGTTAGGTATCCTAGGCTAGACAGATTGGTGTGAGTTTAAGCACAGTCAATCGGTAAATTCGTGAAACAACTTTTTCTTTGGAGAATTGCGCGAACCACGCTTCTCATCCTGTCATGAAATCTCACGCCTCGTCCTAGATCAATAATCTCTATCCGAGAGTGTCTTAATCACCCTAGAAATTGCCTTACTCGTGCACCATGCAATTCTGACCCCTTCGCCAGAGCAAGAATTGGAAGAAAGGACAGAGGGAGAGAAATTGAAGAGAAGGAAAGGATTCAGCAACATGAACGCAAACTTAGTCGCAACCAAATAGAAGCTCTTTCCATCAGTTCTAGAACCGAAGCCACTCAGTTCCTCTCAGTCAAATTGCCAGTATTCAAAGATGGTGAGAACTTCTGTGCATACATCAAACACTTCGAGAAGATGTTTGAGGTCAACCACTGGGATATCGAAGCAGATAGCGTCACTAGGTTGCGTCCACTCCTTAAATGCAACTCAGAGAGATCTTTATCCCCCTTCCTTCCGAAGCAACGATAGCCTACTCCACCCTTAAATCTGAACTTCTATCGGAAGTCAACATGAACCGCGAATTCTACCGATCAAAATTCCGTCACTCCAGAATCCAGCCCGGACAGATTTTCCGTCAGTTTTGGCTCATTCTCCTACGAAGTTTTAATTTCTGGCTAGATTCCGCCCAGATTTCCCGTAAATAAGAGTCTCTCGTAGATTTACTCTTTAGGGACCACTTGATGGCAGCGCTGCCCCCGGAAATGCGCGCATTCGTGAAAGATAGGCAATTCACTTTTTAAAGAATATATCGAAGAGGAGGATGTGTACATGGCCATCCATAATCTGTACCCGAAGGAGTCTAAGAAATCACACCCTCCTCCCCACACATGTTAGAATAGTAACTCCCGGTTCCCCTCGAAGAAGTCCAAATTTTGTGAAGATTCCGTTCTCCCCAAACCGAAGAGCCATCCCCCGGCTGAGTCGATGGATATCAAGCTCTTCATTTCGACTTCCCTTTTTCGACGTACTCTAGAAGGACCGTCTTCTGTTTTTCGTATGGCATGGAGGGCCACGCGAAATATAAGCCCTAAAAAAGTCCATCAAATCAACGCTGCTCTAATTCTCCCGCCTTCAAGCCCCAAATCTTCCGCAACTCTCTAAACAAATAGTCCCCCAGAACACCAGGTGAACTTCATTTTCAATAAGAACTCCCCTGGCAGATTATAGTTGTAATATGGTTCCGTAAATGGATACCGAGTATCTACTCTCATGAGGGACACTGGCTGTACTCATATAGTAGTGCTGTGGTCCACGACTACATTGGACGAGCAAACTGATTCCCCATCGTCCGGTGCTACCTGAAATGCCAGTATTTTACTGAATGGTTTGAGATAGTTGCTGCCCCGATCAAATTTTGTGCCATGTTAGTAGACCAGAGCCCACATATAACCCCAAATCCGCTGCCCAGGCTATGGTGAATTTCGCACCTCTTATTCCTCTAGAGATCCCCTCAGACCTGGAATTTGCAGCCCTCCGTAACGAAGCCTTTGTGAAAGCCCAAAAGGAGAGCGTAACTCTCCCGCCACTTTGGAAAAAGCGAGGAGTCACGATCTAGGCTCTGCCCGCAGACAAAGATAGGTTTTCTACCTCATTAAGGAAGGCCTACTTTAACGCCTCTGCTCGGATGGAATCATCCCCTGTGATCAGGGGCTGATGGGAAGAGCTCATATAATATGAAAAAAACATGACTGTAATAATGGCAGTTACATGATTGCAACTGCCTTAGCCTTCCTTGCAGCCACTATGGCTCAGAGAGCACGAAGTCATAAGATTTCACCTGCAATAGGGTTGATTAGGCTATACCTGAAATACCACTGCCGTAAAGCATTGGTCTTTATAACATAGAAGTTGCTCTCCTGAATAAAGAAAATGTTACTGAGCCACTGTGAACGAAATACAAGGAAAATGTCTGTTAAATAGCGAAGCCGCAACTCAAGGTCCCCCAACTACATACCTTAGTCGGCTACGCACTGCCCCTATTATCTTGTGTTAAGGAAAGCCTCCTAGAGCAAACGCTCTCTATATCTTACTAGCACGCTCTCTGACTCTGTATGTGCAGGCCTCAACATATTAACTTTTAGAATAAAACTATTATTGTTATGGTAGTCGATTACTTATCTCTGGGCACCAGAACAAAAGACTTAAACACCGCATTGGTATTCTTCGTAGTAGCACCTCATTTGCAATCTTAGATCAGTAATTCAAATTCTTTGCTTAGAGCGATCTGTAATCATCATTTACAACGGAATAACATACATATATTGTAAGTCTAAAGATTAATTACGCGGTGTAACAATAATATTTCTACAAATATCGAAATATAGTTTTAAGGGGTAGTTTTGTACCTAAATTACGAAAATGAGTTTCGTTCTGTATGAAATAACTCCATTTTTTAGTAAATTATAAATACATTTTAGAAAAATATCACGAAATTATAAGAAAAGCAAACAGACATATTGAATGGAAGAAAATAGTTATTTAAATACATTCAAAACCATGATATTATAAACAAAATCTCTTAAAAAAAGTAAATTTTCGCATATTTACCTGCGGTGAAGCGCCGGGTTAAGGTGTCGCTTTTTTTCAAAACTAGTAAAGTTCAATTGTACCCATTAAGAGCAATGAAATGACCCGTATGACCTTGGGACATAGGGTTATTCACCCTGGAGATTTCGCATCTGCCATCGGATTTGGCGCTAGGTGGCGCTTGTGGTAGAAGCCTCATTTAGCCATTTAAAGGCACTTGTAAGTGATTTAAAACATAGGAAACCATCAACGCAATAAAGATTTATCATCTTATCACAAAACGCCGCAGATCAAAGGAGGGATTTTCCCTCTTGTTATAATATTACTCAGGTGAATAGGAATTTTTTACCTCATTTTTAGTGTATTTAAACCTTTGCCTGTGTAAGGCAGAAAGTCTATCTCTCTCAATAATACAACAAAAATCAGCAAACCTGGTCGGACTCCATTTCCCGTTATAACCATTTTTTATTGTATCAATATCTTGCCAGACTCTTTCACTATGCTCATCAGTGTCTTCTGTGGCATTCTCAGGAAAAAAGGGCAAATGAGAATGTAAAAAATGCATAATTGGGAACATAAGACAACAAAATCTTTTCGTATGATTTAATCGTATACATGACGAGCATTTCATAATTGGGTGTTTTGTGCTTTTCAAAGAGACCATTACACAAGCTTTTAAAACTTTGCCTGTCCTCTAATTCCAATTCATCTAAAGTACTTTCAAATTCGTTATCTATCAGAAGTTGTCGGATATGAGGCCCGACAAAGAATACTTCTTTAATGTTAGCATCATTTAATTTTTAAAATTTTGCTTTCAATTAAGAAAAAGATGAACCGTTGCCTTGTAAGGCTTTCACGAACTGCTTCATGAGGTCTAATATTATATAAAGTGGTGTAAAAAATGGGGTTTTTTTCCATATCTACTAAGTTTTCTAGTATGAGGTTATATGGCAAACTCTTTGGCTCGTTTCACACTGGCCATTGTCTGCGTGTGTATTTCTATAAAACATTGAAAATTGTGGTAACCTTAAAATTTGCACAAATCAACCACTTATGCTTAGTATATATAAAAAGTCTAAAATTAAAGTTAGATTTTAATAACTTTATTTCAAAACAATAAAATTAGCTACAGGAATAGATGGCAATTTATTCCCAACATGCAAAAGCACTGCATTGGTGCTATAGAGCGAAACGTCCATAACGAGCCTCTTGATTGGCTCGTACTGTCAATCTAACTCTTCCCAGAGTCCAGGTATATAATTGTAGTAGCATAAGTTGTTGTTTATTGAAAATTATTGTACTGAAATTCTAAAAATGTGTCATAGATTTGTCTTATAAATATAAGTATTGAAAAATAGTCCTTGTAAAAATTCAATTTATAACATATAATTATTTTATATGTAAAATACTTGCTATGTCCACTAACAAAAGTAAGTCATATAATGTCTTGAGTCTCACGCCAGACCATTGGAGTGAATCATTTGCACAGTGTATTACAGCATGTTGAGCAACAAATATTGGGTGGCCACGATTTTTCTGGATCGCCACTTCTGTAGGGAAAGTAAAGTTGTACACCGTCTTGAAAAGAAGCGTTGTTTCTTTTGTTATTTTATATAGTGAAAGAGATACAAAGGTAACATAATCCCTCAGGGTTATATTTACATGGTCCGCGCGTTGTTTTTTATTAAAATTTTGTTTCTATATTCGAAGAAAATTATTTAACAAATCGGAAAATCAGAAATATAATAGTTAAAATTTGATTAAATTTTAAGAATTAGCGTTAAATTTAATTAGCAACTTACGAAAAATTGTAGGTATTTCTTCAAACACGAATATTATTTTCCTAATTTCGGTACAAGTAAATTTTAATCTTCCTAGTCTATAAAAACAATAATTGTTAGACTTTGTTATTAAAACAAAGCGAAAAACTGACCCATGGAATAACTCACATTATTTATTAAGATTTTGATTTAGAGTAAAAGATTTTTCATATATTTCGACTCATCCAGGACAGTTCTGAATGTTCGAGCTCATTACCAGACAATTCAAATTATAATACTTCAGTTGAACTTCTAACTGACAATTTTTACTCGCCCAAATTAATATATACTATATTTTCCGTGCATTTTTAGAGTTCATTGCAAGCAAAGTTATTCCTGTCATGGTATTGTTAAATCTTTCGTTTTTGCCAGTATCAAGCCCCATTTTTACAAAGAACCAGATATAAGTAGTTAAAAAACAGATCGTAGAAGAGGCCACAAAAGTTAACATTTGTTACGATAAAAAAATTTAAGAATGAATAATAACTTAATATCTCAATCTCAAATACTCAGTGCCTTCTCCCTATTATTTAAGCAAGGTTTGTTTGTTTTTTTGTTTTGTTTTGTTGTTTTTTTTGCATTTTTTTTTTTTCCTTTAGTTGCACGCTCCTGCGCCGGGGGGACCTCTCCCCGACGCACCAGCTTGCTTCCTTTCCCCCTTTTGGGTTTTTTTTTTTTTCTCTCTTTAATTTTATTTTAAAGTAGCCTAGAACTAGGCCAGTTTTAATACGGCGACTAATGCCCAGGTAGGCAGTCGCCAGATGACTCTTAAAAAAAAAAAAATAAATAAAAAAAATCAAAAAAAATCAAATACTCATCATTTTTCTCATTTCCCCTTAATAAATACTTTTTTCCTGGGTGGCAGTTCCATTTCTGTTTTTGCACCCATCATTTCGAAAGTTTCCTCCATTAAAACGGCCGACCTTTGCTGCGCAGCAAGTACATAGTCTTATGAGAGATAGCCTCTAACCTTGGTATGTAATGGTTCTGGCACTCCTAATTTGAGATTGATCGAGTTTATAGAGGAGGCGAGACTCCTCCTGCGCCTGAGTATGTCTTTTTCTTTTCGTTTTTAGTTTGGTTTTGACCTTTTATTTTTAGATATTTGGTGTTTTCTAATCGATTTTGTTATTAAGTTATAATGCTGCCTATGTATAAGCTGTTCGAATGTCTGGACAGCAATGCCCGTGATCGCAGGAACGTCTAAATTAAAAAAAAATAAAATAATTTCCATACAATCCTTTTCTATCTAGAAACCCATTCGTGATTTTAATATTTGTATTTCTTGAAATATAAAATTTAGAAGATCTTTATCATTTGCGCTAAAAATTTGACCTCAAATGATCTTGCACGAAGTTATCTTCTCTCACGATACAAATTTGAAAGTTGCTTAATTATCTAATAATATCAGAGAGTGCTTTCATTCGGAACGGAAATTAGGAATTTGGAAGTTTACATTGTAAATTTCCAACAACTTTTGGCTAATTATTTTCATTTCTTTTAAAATCCTCATAAGAATAAATATTTTCCTGGACAAAGTTTAGTGAAAAGCGATTTTTTAGCGAGGTAAAATGAGTATAGATTTCACGAAGTAATTTAAAGCAGCGAAATGAATTTTTAATCCATTTTATTCCACAGAATAGAAATCTGCGCTGGTATCAAGGTTTACCCAGTTGCAAGGATAGTTTGGAAGGGAAAACAAGCATCCAAATCGTCCGTGTAAGCTTTCTAGTGAGGAGCTTTGGAACTTTCTTATCTGCCATTAAGTTGCTGTTGACATATTTTTGAAAGGCCAAAACCACTCTTCCCTTAAAGCTTTGTAGGGTAGATGCCAATAAAGCTAATAATAAAGGCAAGAAAGGAGAATTACCCCAAAATATATCAACTGGAAAGATTTATATTGGCTACTTTGGCACCGAAAACTGTTGAATTCATGAGAGAAGGGAAATTGATTCAGGAAAGAAAGAATAATTTGCGTTCATTGCATGCAAGAACAGAAAGAGGACGAAATAAGATGAAAATGAATGAGTCAAGAAAAAGAAAGATTGATGAAAGTAAAAATAATTGAAAATCGTTTCTTGTTGTAGAATTAAAGAACATTGGGGTGGAAAATAATAAGGTCTGCTGACCAAAAGATCGCGTGCCATCACTTATTCTGATTTATAAGCTTACTACCTTCAATACTTTTAATACTTCCTAAACTAACTATGAAAGGTCTTGGTAAGTGTATAATCCAAAAGTAAATGTAAAACAACATAAGGGTTTCAAATTTCATTAGAATCGGCCGAATAGTTCTGATATTATGGCTGAAACCACATAAATTTCGTGCTAACCTTGGCATGACCTTGTCAATTATAGAATTCGAAAGAGAATGTAAAGCAATATAAGTCTTTCAAATTTCTTTAGAATCAGCAGAATAGTTATGCTGTTATTGCCCAAACAGTATATTCCCTCGCTAAACTTGGCAGGACTTTGACAATTATATCATTCTAAAGAGAATGTAAAACAACATAAGGGTTTCAAATTTCGTTAGAATCGGGTTAATATTTAAATTGTTACTACAAAAATTTTAAATTAGCAAAACGGGGACCGACCGACCGATATAGTGAGATGTAGAATTAACCGTGACTATACTCGCACGCGACTAAAAAACAAAAGCTAAATCTAATAAAAGCTCCAAGTAGGCCCCAAAATATATATTTCAATGATTCCTGCAAAATAAGGAAAAAACCGATGGAATCATAACACTTTTGTATGAAAAACAAAGTTTATTCAAGATAGAGAGCGAATGAGAAGTGAAACATTCAAACTTGAAAGATCTTATTCAGCATCACTTTTCTCACATAAGACTCAGTTGTTTTAGGTTCACAATAGAATAGGCTTTGATATGAATTCATTAATGGGGGTGCACCTTGTGTTAGTGCAGGCATAGCAAACAACACTGAATAGATTAAAAAATAGATACCTTTATAAGGGCAAACGTATTTAGGCAATTTTAATAGGAGGAAATTAGAATATTATTAGCAATGAATGTACAACAAAGTAAAAATAAAATTATGATCTGAGAGAAGCCAAAGGCCCAAATGAAGGGATTTGGAGTGTCGACGATCACGACAATTACAGAAAATATATCAGGATTTTCGAAGGAATCTGTGTGTGCCCGAGGTGCGCTTTTTTGTAAAGTAAATCAATATTTTCAGGTTAGTCTGGTTTCGAAACTTTTACAAAGGTCAGATGATTTTCAAGTGAGTTAGGATTCAGTAGTGTAATGGACAGCAGTTTTAGAAAAGTACCATTTTAAGAGAAACCAGTCCTACTTCCAAGGCATACAGCCATCTCTGAAAGATCTTGCCTTGGTAAAGTGAATTGCATTTCATTCAATTTGGGGCATACAAAACTGATTGCAGTTGAGATGGAGCAGAGTCTATTTCTTGTTCGTTAAAAGGTTCAAGATGCTCAGGCGTAGAACCAGCAATAGACTAATCTCGTGAATTATGGAGCCTCCTAAACAGCAGTGCGGCAGAGGTATGAGAAGACAAAGTGGACAATCTTGTCCACGTTGCTATTTTCTACGCAAGAAGTTTACTACTACAAGGGCAAGACTCTTTCGTTCTTATCACGAGATTATACGCCACGGAACGCTTACATGCACGACCCGTGAGATCTCTCTTATTCCATTTCTTCTTTTGTTTCCGCTCCGCCACTAACTGAATTCTCGCAACTCTCGACTCCCTCGTAGTGTATTTATTCTCATGGCTAAACATCATTAAGTAAGATTCGCGTTTAATTCTGAGGTTAAAATATAATTACTTCCAATCAAATGATATTTTTCCCTGACGAATTTATCAACTTGAAAAGTCCATTTTGCTCTCCGCCTGGGAGAAATAGCAGTTACCATTTTGAAAACCTTTAAAACAAGTAATTTATTTATTCTTCATTGCATTTCTTGTGTTTATTTGATTCATTGTATGTTTGTGTATTCAGTATCAAAACACCAAGGTCCAGCGTCTTCTTTTACTTTACAGAAGTGATAGTAATAAACTTTCCTTAGCATTCTCTTTTTATTATAGGAATGGTCCCTTTTTGTGGGGCTTCAGCAACCTTACAAATCTAAAAATATAAATTCGGTAATACATATACGAATTTAGGAAGAAAGATTGATGCAATTTCAAACCTGAGGCACTTTAGGGACCTGAAATAGTTTAGAATGTATTGAGAAGGGTTAAAATGTAAATCTCTTCAATGAATACTGCGCAGGGGTGGGGGCTCTATCTAGCTCGATATTTCTGAATGCATTAAACAAGGGGGCGTACCGATGCTCCAAATACCAGAGTAATAGTAATTACGGGGCACCAACGTAAGGGAAATAGGAATAAGCAAATGTCTTTTATATAAGTTAGTAGATGTTGCACAGCTTCGCATAGTGCTATGATTAGCAATTTATTAAAAATTATTGCAAACTGTTTTAAATGACAAATTTGACGTTACACCCTTATTTAGCTTCACATCGAAGTTTCATCCTTGAAAGATTTTGCAGATCTACGATGCCCAAAACAAAAATCCATTGTGTAAACCTATGGCAAATTTTATCAGTGTTCGCTGTACAAAGGAGTCAAATATTGTTTCTCGTGATCAAAGACAGAAGACTTAATGGCAGTTTCATTTCCTCTTCCGGGTGATTTCTGTTTTGGTCATACTTTTTGATAGGATGATTTTCTATGACTCAATTGTTCCTTTTTAGAGGAAACAGCAGAACTTCTTATAATCAAAATGCATTTGAATTAAACCTGCAAGAACACTTAGTCTATTATATCTATTTCGCTTTAGTTCCCTCAACTGAATTATTTTGCAAAAATTAATTAACTTTTAGTTAAGTAAACTCCATATGTTTTTTGAGTTTTTCCAGTTGTATTAATTTTGGTGAGTGTTTATTATTGTGTTTAAGTTGGTGTTTTGAGGGAATTAGTGAGCTTCTTATTTTTTAGTATGACTAAAACCCCGGGTGTTTAGAGTTGTGCTTGTCTGATTGTGTTGCTATGTTTGTGACTTTGTTTTTTTCCGGCCTGCTAACCTAATATTCTCTAGTGGTGTTTACAATGTTATTTACTCTTTTCTAGTATTCAGCAAGCTCTATCTATTTCTATATCTCTCAGAAATATCTAAATATAGAATATAAAACACCTTAATACACTTCATATCTAAGCTCTTCTTCTCCTCCACATTATTTACTACATTACCCCAATGCCGATTCCATCTTTCTGTTAATGCTTTCAATCAAATTCCCCAAGAACTTCAAGACCATACGATCATATAAAAGCCATGGTAGTCTATGTTATCTATCAAAGGAGTGAAAAATGCTTTTAAAACAAATAGTCCAAACATATTTATTAAAAATTATAAGAAAAATACCACAATCACCATCACTATCGAATATACGGAACAATTTATGTGACCATGGGTAATCACAATATCCTAAGAACTAAAAATTACGAGTAATTCATTCAAGCAAATTGCACAGCTCCAAAGTACTGACCAAAACTAAGATAACATATAACATCATATAAACAATGATAAGCATCAATAACAAAAGCACAAACAATAGGTACTTCTCAGACGAAGACAAAATAGCAAAGTTAACTTCGTCCCGAAACCAGAAAAACTACCTTGTAATTTTAGCAATTAAAGTCATTTATCAATACTAAATTTTATGGGAAGTGTCCTCAAAAACTTCCTCCTATGAAAGCTGAAAGAATTGAAAGAAGAAATTAATCCATAAAATGATTAGCATTATATCTATTGATCTGGTCCTAAGACATTTTGAATATGTACCACAATTCGGGCAGAATTTTCTGCGATTATATCACATACACAAGAGCAGACGTGGCGATAAAGGAATTCAAAGGACCAAATTAAGAATTGGAGACTAAAATCCTAGAAGGAGGATCCCTAAGCATCTAGCTCTAATCGATCCATACAGCGGAATTTCCGAATGGTTAAGGTTCAAATTGCGGTGACATTAATTTGCTTAGCGTCTCTCCTTA
Organism: Ceratothoa steindachneri; assembly: GCA_963969495.1. NCBI lineage: Eukaryota > Metazoa > Arthropoda > Malacostraca > Isopoda > Cymothoidae > Ceratothoa > Ceratothoa steindachneri. Next base: position 6,902,278 of record OZ018329.1, read on the forward strand.
GAAAAAGGAACCAGTTTGATCAAGGATGAAGGCACTAGAAATCAGCAATCTCATCAAGTAAAAAATAGCCTAATATATACTAAACAAATTAGATAAAACATATAATAGGCAGTTCAATATCCAGAAAAAGGGGGCAGGTATGGAATTAGGAGAACAAGAATACAGATACTACTCGGAAAGACAAGTCTTCGTGAAGAAAATAACATGTAAAGGCTATTAAAATCGCAGATTGAGAAGATAAACAAGGCAATATAAATGCTTAATCTTTTAAATAAATAAAGTATATTAAACTGAAGAATAAAAAACAAACCTACTTACCCTCTCATCCTGATTAATAGGGAAACAAAGAGTAATAATGTAGAACTTCAGAGAATAAAACACAAGAAACAGAGAGCAAAAAATCTGAGAAATCGACGCGAACAAGTAATAATGGGCTCAAAATTACCATCAACAAAAGAGGGACGAATATGAAGAAGATAAAACCTTCCCTTAATATTTCTAGAGCTATTAGCCATATCAACATTAGTTTTTTTCAGCGGAAGACATCTGAGAATAACTAGACAGATAGGCCTAAATGAGAGATCTCTACATGAAGCATTAACCCGAACAGTGAACAACAAATGATCAGAACAAATACCCTAAATAAATAAAAGGGAATTCACTGATTAAGACACAAAAGACATCCTTGAATAAGACCCCTACTAAACGACACTGAGTATGTCAATAGCAAGGGACTGTAAAAGCAAACGCGGAACTCAGTTCACGCGACCTTGTTAGTAAACTAACAAGGTCGCCAGAAAATATTTATTCAGAAGGATAACCAAGTTCGCTTCGAGGAGCAAAAAAGGTCCCGCCACTAGGCTACACTATGTAGGTTACGGTTGGTTACCAGGTGGGGCCTGGAGTATCAGCGAGGGAAAGAGAAACGCAAGAAAAATTCTAATTTTGTAATTTAATGAGAAGAACTTCTTGACCATAAATACAAAATCTATATTTGATAACTTAATAACTTAAAGTCACCTTGGCCACAAACGACCCAAGTCGTTATATAAAAGGGTTGGACGATTAAGGATAATTCACGTTATATTAATTAAGGTAGAAACAATAGGCTTCACTCCTCGAGTACGAGGCACACACGGAATAATCCCCCCGTCTTACGTGGATGGAGAGTGGGGACTTACTCGCAGCCCTATTAAGGAGCAAGTTAAAAGAACTATTCCAAAGTACCTGATACTGGAGCAGTGGAGGGAGACCTCGGATGAGGTTAATCCAATGCAGGACGAATCCACGGATGGCGACGGCGAAGGTGGTGATAGATCCTGGTGACGAGGGATTCCGAAGTTGGTACAACCGAGGGATCGGCGTACCACACGAGGATAATCTTGAGTGACACAAAAAAGTAGGTGAGGAGAGGAGAGCCAAAACAAGCCCACAGTTTTCAGATTAGTTCATGATTAGTTGCACTCGTACAGCAGTTCAGCGTTAAACTGGCAGGAGATAAAGCAAGAGTCCTCGCCGTACGTACTTGAACGGTTCTTTCCCTTCTTGAGAGAAGGAAACGTCCTTTTATACGGGTGCTGTGACGTAATAACCTCGTGCGCGCGTGGGGCGTCGATCAACGGGCAGGGCTAGAGACGAAAAAATAACTTCAAAATGGGCGCCAAACTTTGTCGCCCTTACAGGGACATAGTCAACTTATAAAGAAACAAGACAATTAAATTGGCACATGTGTAAAGTGGCGAAAGGGCAGATTATTTTATGTTAAAATTAAAGATGAAATTGTTATCAAATGATAATACAAGTGAAAAAAATATAATGTAAGTACAAATAGTGATATAAAAAGCAAAGTAATTTTAGCCCACCTTACATCATTTAAAAGGGCAGAGTAAAATGCTAATACCAATGCTTGAGATTTTAAACAAACTCAGCCATCTAAAGTGCACATAATAGCATTAATCAACATAAATAATTATAGAAAAGGAAGGAGATGATATGAGTGCTAAACAAATATTTTCAGGACCGGGCCAAAGAAAGACAGATTAAAATATAAGTGCATAAAAATGCCACTATCAGATAATTGAATGTTCGAATTAGCAATATTAATAGATCTCCGTTAAAGTACGCACTTATAACACTTTAAAAATTATCAACATTATTAACACCTAAAACTAGGGAAGGAGTCGCATATATAAAAACAAGGTCTGCTTAGCAAAGTCGCATGCTCTTATTTATTGTGATATATGACCTTACGACCTTCAAAACATTGAATAATTCCTGGACTAACCTTAAGAGGACCTTGTCAGATTTCAAATTTCGTTAAAATTGGCCTAATAGTTATGATATTGCTAAATAATTCCAGGATTAACCTTGGGAGGACTTTTGCAATTATATCATCATAAGGATTTCAAATTTCGTTAGAATTGGCCTAATAGTTATGATGTTATTGCCAAAGCAAAATAATTTTCGGGCTAAACTTGGGAGGACCTTGGCAATGATAGCATTCAAAAGAAAATTTAAAATAACATGAGGGTTTCAAATTTCGTTAGAATCGGCAGAATAGTTACAATGTTATTACCAAACCAAAGAAAAGCAAAACGGAACCGACGGACTGACCGACATAGTGAGATATAGAGTCGCACGCGACCAAGCGCACTCAACTAAAAGTATTATTGTTAACATTTGTATTGGTTAGATTTTCTGAATTTAATAGCTAAAAATGAATCCAAATACGATATACTATTTTACAGTTTGATATTTTAGTTATTTCGAAAATGAAAAGATATCTTAGCTCAGTAAACACACTAAAGGCAAAATTTAGGCGAACGGAAATAAACTTTCTGGGGGAGTGAATCGAATATATTAGAACTGGGAATGCTTCATTGAAGTTTTGAAATTACGAAAAGACTCAGGTGATTCAAACAAACTTGCCTCATGTCTAGAATGATTATGCAAAATGAGTTTCGGTTAAATTTCGGTATTTTATATTCAAAACTCCATCTTATCATAGATTTGGGAAGTATTTTTTCCCCCAGCCCTAGTTATTTTTCTTAAAGTTACATAGGCACCAGACCTTTCAATGGTGAAGGTTTTGGCTTCATGGGAAATCTTTGAAAACTTAATTTATTGGAAGATGTCAGAGAGAGGGAGGGAGAGAGATAAAGAGAGAGAGAGAGAGAGAGAGAGAGAGAGAGAGAGAGAGATAGAAAGAGATATTCACTTGACGAAGAAGCCTAAGTGGGTATCTCACGGACTAACGAAACTTCAACCGGCATCTTTTGGTAAACTTCCTGGGCGATAACGAAGCGAGGAGTCTAGCTGGAGCCATGAACCCAAATCAGCGAGAAGGCACTAAGCCTTTACTTGCCGCGTCTTGAATTGGAGTGGGACCCACTTCCGATGGCAAAGAAAATCGCTTCCGGCGAAGCCTTTTTTTATTTCCTAGCGCAGGAACGAGAAAATTAGTATTCAAACAGAAGGAAGGCGCTTCTTACGCGGTGTCCAAGTGGTAACCAGAAGGATTTATTGGAACCAGCCTAGGAACGCACGCGCTCCTTCATACGTGAATTCCTGTTACTCTAAGGACTCGCAGGCAAGAAACCAGTTATTCAGAATTACGGCGTTCAAGGACGTAAAGACTCAATCTAGAATACACGCTTCGCTCCGTGCCCTGCAAGGATACTCAAACGAACCACCGCTCGGTGCCCCCCTCCCCATTCTTGGAAAATCGTAACCCTATTACCGTTTCTCGATCCCCGTTGAAGAGGCGTGACACTTTCCGACTACGAAGCTTCACCCCTTAATCTCCTCCCATTTTAGCTCGATTAAATATTGTGCTACTCATAGCTCGTGTCGAAGCATTTTCATTGTGAATTGATTCATTTGCTGAACGATTAGTTTTCCCATAATGTATATATTATTGTTTTTTCTGTTATTTGTTTGTATAATAGTTAAATATTATTTTGTTTCTCTTGTTTAAGTCGGCCAAAGGAATATAGGCACTCGAATATCCCTAATTCTTAAAAGGAACTCTCCCCCCCCTCCTCCGCCTCTAGGGCGGGCAAGCGAAGGGCAATGAAATCTACCTCACCTACTACAGAAGACTTCAATGGCTCCCAAAAACAATGGCCGGCAATTACTTTGCAATGCTTACTTTAGAGGTCCATTTAATGACATGCTTTTATAGCGGAAAGAGATTAGGGTAAGGAATGTTCCAATCTCTCTTTGCTCCAGCGACACAATCTCAATCCATACAACTAAACGACCTTTGTACAATCCCCTATTTAAAAGTTTTCTCTGGAAGGAACTGTGTTGTTTCCTAAACAACAAGTGAATATATTAATTTACATTTTTGAGATTTTTATATACCTATTTCTTCACATTTTACAAAAAGGGGTATTTTTCCTCTTATCAACCATAATTAATTTCTTCTTATTTGGTTATGTGGGCTACTAAGTATGGATTCAAGATAACCTAATCAAACATACCAACGAGAAGAGGAAAGCTTTACCAGCGAAGACAGGAAAGTACTCATCAAGGGAAGTATGTAATATAACCTAACTTAAATTAATCTCGATTATTTTGACATCGCCAATGGTATCAAGCATTGGTATATGCATCGAAAACTATCACTCTAACATATTGCTTCCTATTTAAAATACTTTAACATATTACTTTACACTGAACATAAAAAGCAATATTTTAATGATATACTAATAAATAAAAGCAAATCTGACTTTGGTCGTTAACTTATCCTATAATACTTTAAAGAAAAGAAAAACTGACTTTGGGATTGTATTTAGAACGTACGATATATTCTTATAGAATGAAAACGTTATAAGCCTTGGAGACTCGTTGTGAAAGATTGCCTCCCGTCACGATGGTGGCAGGTTAATAAATCACTGCAAATCGTGTGTTTTTCTGAGTGACGTAGGGAAAATATTAACGCCAAAGAGATGAAGCTCTTGTGGATCTTCAGTCAATAAAAAGGTCCAAAATTGCCTATATAATGAGAGCATCGAAACAGGAGATGAACACACCAATTTTGACGGCCAAAGTTAACAAATTTATTGACTGCAGGTTAGTTCTCTTGTAAAAGCACCTTGCTCAAAACCATTTCAAATGCTGTTAAAACCATAACACCACATTTATTTCACCTTAATTGGTTTGATAAACGATGACGGCACTATTTCGACGCAAAGGCCCACTTCCATTAATGGAAAGGCATATTCAAGACCAAAATATTTGCTCTGAGAGAAAAATACATCATCACGCCCTAGGGAGAAGATTAATAGAGTATTGATTCCGGCATGATGTATGAAAGAGATTATACAGGTCTGCGTTTGAAAAATTATCTAATTAAGTTATGGTTTTCTTAACGATTTATTTATTATTTGGACATACTAAATACAATGTATAAAAATTCGTTTAATAAATTTAGTTGTTATAATGTTGCAAGAATCGCATCTAAAACCTTGACCCTAATATGTTAAAATTACAGTTTTGAATTCAACTTGCAAAATTATATAATGAATGGCAAAAATTTCCACCTCAGAAATAATGCAGACCTGTTTTATTAGCTAAATAATAACTTCATTTAAGTTATTTAGATAGCCAACATTATGACTGCATAGCTCTTCTGGGCGTTACCTCACCTTCTTTTTCATTCCGCTTTTCCCACGGCTACTCAACCATTCCCATTTCCGTCATAAAGTTCGCCTCATATGAATCCCATTGACTTTAGCCGACGAGTCAATACATTTGTTGAACGTAGAGTTCTGCAGTGACAATCTTGTTGTTCGCAAGGAGCTCCTAAAGAATGATGCCTTCACAATACCCCCCACATAGAATCGTATTTCGTGGATGAAGTTCTTGCTTTAATCGCGAAAGTGGTTTTTATTGGAGCTAAACCATTGTTTTCGATCGTTCATGTTGACATAAACACACTACTTTTCGTCACCAGTGATGATGCGGTGAAGAAATCTGTCCTTATATCCACGAGGAGCCTTGTACCGTGCAAGCAAATCTGCGGCAATCGTGGAGCGTTGAAGTTTGTTGCTTACGCTCAAAGCGTGTGGAACCCATGCACAGGAAGAAAAAACAGTTGTAAACATCTAAGGCAATATGAATGAGACTAAACCTCATATTGTGCGTTCCAAAGTAATGTCTGTACGCTATCCAGAATTTGGCACCTTTTACGATTGAATGTGATACATGCTTTGTCCCAATATAATAACCAGATGCATAACGAAATGTATCGGTAGAATTTTCGCAGCCTCTAGTAGCAATAGTCTAGAAAGTTAGTCATATCTTAGAAAACAATCTGAAACAGAGAAAATACATTAAATTGTGTGATATACAAATCATCCTAAAATGCACGTTTTAATACTATAAAAATCAATGTAATTATGTAATTTTGATGATACAGAAGTAACATGGTGGATGAAAATAGAATAAAAAACATTGTAAAAATTGAATGAAAATGGTTTTTTATTGAGTGTTATCGTAGATTCTACAATTTTCAATTAAATTGAGATCTTAAATATGAAAATTAATTTTGTTTTGTTGAAATTAATCCGTGAGTTAAGTCGAATGAAAGGGAATCCCATCGAGGTATAATTCCCTTTATGGATATCACTTTAGTGCAAGGAAAAAGTTTGGCAGAAAGGCAATGGTTGATGTAATGTCAGAATCATAATGAAGTTTGGGGAATCTTCTGGATTGAAGTAGGTGTCCTATCGTAAACGGAGATGAAAACACCATTTAAAGAGCTCCTCTGTGCAAGTCGTAAAGATTTTTCAGCTTCGCTGAGAAGGGAGATGAAATATTGCGATTAGATTTAGAATTCTTATTTTTATAGTGTGTATTCTTGTACTGGTTCATTGCAGGTATTGAAATGAGATGAAAGTTTGCGTGAGACAGATCAGTTTATCTTGAAACAGGAAGCCCCAATGACTTTATACATATGGAAAATTAAGCCTTTGTAGCTAAAGAGAAATATATTTTTTAAAAGTTGTTTTTTATGACTGGCATTTCTTTTTACGCACAATGAGCCATCTTTTTCACTCATTATTTACTTCTGTTCTCACATTTTTGTTATGGTTGAAATTGCACTTTGATCGATTTGTTTTGAATGATCTTATTTCTTAAATCCTTCCCACTGCACCATAACATCAGATACACTGATTGTTTGCTGGAAAGGGTTAAATCTCCCAAATGTATGGACTTTTTGACAACCTGTGCAGAATTGTATGTAAAATGGTCGACCGTAAAAGAAAAAAAAACAATGCAAGCGCTTTGATTTTTATTTAAAAGGACCCTATTGATTGGAAATTTTTCTCCTTTATGTACAGAAATCACTCATGTGGAGATTTAACCTTGTACCAGCTAAAATTCTCATTTGTGAGTATATTATCCTAAATAATATATATAATTCGGCACTTATATATTACCACTTTCTATCTCATATATTTAAATACGCTCCATAAGCAATATTTTCATAGAATATTAACCACATTGGCCTCTTTGATTTTGCCAAAAGGAATATAAAATATCGGTCAGTTCAATATTTTTATGTGTTTCTAATAAAAAATGCAATTTTAGACAAGTCCTAATTTATTTTTAGAAAAACATTGGAAATGAGTGGAGAAAAAGGATTTTATTACTCCATAATTTATGAAAAATTAAAGTCCCTATAGATATCTTAGGCGGAATCGTGCTCAAAGAGGGTTTTGTTTTTTTTATTACTCTCAAAATGAACCGAAAAATGCTGGTAAACATAAAAGATGTCTACGCAAATTATCTATAAAAGGTTTTGAAAGAGAAATGTTTTGACTAGAAGTAACGTAATAAAACGTTATGTTGTAGATTTTATAAAATTCTTGAAAATAGAGAAAGCTTATCAGCATGGAAATAGATAAATGGTAGGAGTGAGTGGCAAACTAATAGAGGTTGTGAAGATTTTTATATGGAAGTCATGTCTTAAGGAGAAAGAAAACCGAAGTTGTTTGACATACGTGGGTAGCGAGAAAAGCTTGGGTAATTTCTCCAAGCCTACTTTGACAGATGGTAGGAAAGGTACCTAACCGCTGATAGTATTGGTCATAACTGGATACTCTCTTTGTGTGCCTTATGAAAGCCGTATAAAAAGGCCGCAGAAGTTGAGTACCATTCTTACCATCTTCCAAAGGGGCTTGCGAGATCATTAAATTTAGTTGACAAAATTTCCAAATCTCATTTAATCCATTCATGAGATATCGTCGTTGTAAAGGTTAGGAACTTAGGTTTGATTAACAATAAAAGGGTAAGCTTCGATGTTAATAACCTATTAAAAAAACTCATTGGACAAAGCTCATAATGTTCTTTCAACCTAATTCCCTAAAATAGATATTACACTGTCAAACAATGAATTTGCAACAGAAATGAGAAAGTAGTTTTCTATTGTAGTTTTTTGCGTAGATTACGAAAACTACCTTTACTTTTCATGAAATGACTTCAGTTTTTTATAATCTGCATATTTAATTTTTATTAATATTAGATTATTCAGTATATAGAGGTATGAAATATTTGTTATTATTTTTATTTTATTTGACAAAAAGTATAAAGATAAGTGGAAAAAATAGCTTATTCATCAAAGGAAATTAATAAGTCGTTTTAATACATTTTAGAGTGTGGTATTATAAAAATATATTCAATAAAATAATGAAGATTTAAGATTTTTTCAAAATTGCTGCAATCTATATAATAGTCATATATTTTTAAAAGATTTAGGCTTCATTTATGTACAACATCTTTGCTGTCTCGGTGAAGGGTCCAGCAGAAGTCAGCAAGCATTGCAGGACTCCATTTTCCTTTATAACGATTTTCTATAATAGCAATATCTTGGTTGAATCTTTAACCATGCTCATCGCTGACGTCTGCTGGATTCTCTTGAAATAAAGACAGATGGGAATGCAAAAAATGCACCTTTAGTGACATACTACATCCCAACTCATTATAAGACCTAATCAAATTCTAAACAAGAATGTCGAAATTTTCTGATTTGTGCCTTCCAAGGAGACCATTACATACACCTTTAAAACTATGCCAGGCCTCAAATTCTCGCTTGCTCAATTTTGCCTCAAACTCACTATCTACCATAAATTGTTGAATCTGAGGCTTAACAAAGATTCCTTCTTTAATTTTAGCATCACTAATCTTGAGAAATTTTGATTTTAAATATAAGAAGGTTGGCGGTTATGCTTTAAGGCTTTCACAAATTGTTTCATTAAACCTAATTTTACGTGAATTGATGGCAAAATTATGTTTTCCTTAGGAACCAATGGTTCACGTATGACATTATGACAACCTACTTTTGTCTCTTCTTTTAAAGGCCATTTTGAGCGTATGTAATGTTCTCCACGAGCTCCACTGTCCCACTGGCACAAGAAACACATGAATTTTGTGTAGTCTGACTGCAAGCCATTGAAAATGGCTACTACCTTTAGGTCAGCACAAATCAACCATTTATGTTCACTGTATTTAATGCTTTTTTAAATGAAATCTAAATTCTCCTAAGTTTCTTTCAAAACAACAGAGTGAAATACTCATATCAATGGTAGTTTATTTCCATTATGCAGAAGCACGGCTTTACTACTATATAAAGAAGCGTGAATCAAAAGTCTCCATTGACTGGATTCATAATGTTTATCTAAATATTCAAAGAGACGTGGATTATTATTACAGTAGCATAAATTGTTGTCAAATGAAAGTTTGTCTTGTAAATTGTTTGATCTAATGCGAAACTTATTAATTCGAACATCTTCTGCTACTAAATTTCTTTCTTTCAGCCTCAAGGCCAGTAATTCACTCTGTTGCTTTGTTAAGTTTAGATCTCTTACAAGATCATCTTGACCAAGTTGTGCGCAAGGTTTTGGAGTAGTATCAACAGTTTCAGGAACATAAATTTCAGTTTCTGGTTCACATGATTCCATATCAGATTTATTAGAGTTAGACAAAACAATTTTAACCAGGTGGTTCAGCTACTGGAATGTCTTTTGAGTGAGGTATAGGCCGAATAGCAGATCTAAGGTTGGGATATACTACAGCTGAAGCGCACTTCGTTGTTTTACCTAAAACTATGGAAATTATATGCATAAAATTTAAAGTTATGTTCATATGTGTGATTACAATAAATTGGTTCTAAATTTAATTAATATTATATTAAAAAAAATAATATTACAGGATACTACTTCTAAATATAGGTACAGTGAACAATAAAAAATTACTTACTTCGTATGTCTACCAAACAGAAATGGCAGTCAGTGGCGTGATCTTGAGGCTCTTGCCATACCAATGAAACACCGAATTCAGGGCTTTTTATTTTTCCTTTAGACCATTTTAATAAAGAATTAAAGCATGTCGTGAAACATATATGTGGTGCCCATGGTTTAACTTGGTCGCCAATTTTACATCCAAAGAACAAATTATATTGTTTTTTCACTAGAGAAGAAATTTTTCTTTGAATTTTTTCAAATGTTACTGAACCACATATGTAGCAGAATTTATCCTGGCTATTTTTACACTGTCCTCTTGGAAATTTAATTAAAAAAATTTTCTTTTATTTAAAATTTTATTGAATTAAATAACCTGAAAATAAAATACTGATATTCGTTAAAATCTTCCAAATTTGACAAAAAATAGTAATTGGCACCTTACACAAAACTGGAGTCATTTCGATAAAAATGACTTCCATTTTTTAAATCTATACATAAAACTACATTGAAAAATGTTATTCTATTCTTTGTAGGCGACAAAAAGTTAGATTTTGTAAGACAGTGTTATTAATATTGTACGTTTATGTGTAAGATATAATGTTTTCACTTGCTGAGACAGTTTATATTGCTAATTGTACGGCATGAGCAATAATACCATTTCACCTATTCTCAGCAATTTATTTATTGAAATTTTCGAAAAAGAACTATTACCTTAAATTCCCCTATTAGTTTTTGTTTGGTTGAGCTACGTTAATGATGTATTCTCTCACTCTCCATATAATTAACTTAAAAACATTCATAGCTTCTAACAAAATCGTAACAACTTGCTCCTCACTATAAAATTTAGAGTCGAGTGAGAAGCAGACAACTCACTGCCTTTCCTAGACAAAAAACCTATGAGAATCAACTGCTCTATAATACATTCTGTATAGCGTAAATCCGCAATAACAAAGTCGTATATACATGTACATTTCTATTCATTACATGATAAATCTGCTAAGAAAGTCCCCATTTTATCACAAATCTCAAGAGTTTACCGTATTTGCAGCCCTTTCCTCCTTCAAGAGGAAGTTAACTTTATTAGTTCTACGATTATTGGTTTAATGTACCATTATGGTTTAATGAATAATGTCACTCCAGTTCAAGGCAGATTTTTATTGTTCTAATAAAACCAATAAAGCTTTCACAAAAACTTTTAATTATTACCTTTTGCGCCACAACCTTCCAAACTAAAGGACTTCGTCACAAATACCAATATTAAGATTAACTTTGAAAAAAACTAGACTTTAAATAAAAGGTTTTTCAAAGAACAAATCGAGTAATCAGAAGTCTGTAGTGTATCTTTCTCCCTGTAATAATTGCCATAAATCTTAGGTAGGGGAAACTGGAATCTTTAATAAACGTATGCATAAACATCGAGGGGATACAAAAAGAGGAACTTTAGCTTCTATTTTGTTCAACCACACAAGTAATTGTAATTAGCAATTTGGTTTTAATAATGCAAAACTAGTTAATAAGTCTGATAATGATTGCAAAAGACGCAAAATTTAGTCAATATTGATTAAATAAATTACAATCTGTCTGAAGGCTATAATAAATTTAACAAAGTTATTGAAAATTCTTGGCCCAAATCTTAGTTCGAAAATCAGCAAAAATGTACCTGTACCCTAATTTATGCTTTCCTTTGTCTCCCCATCCCTACTCCTCCTTCTCTATTGATTCTTCCTAAAGCCCTTTCCAATATATAAAGCATATTTGTGCCCATCTTTTAACTGTATAGCTGAAGTAGTAAATAACAAAACAAGTCTTGTAATGTAAGAAATTGATTCTACTAAAGTGTTATATATATATATATATATATATATATATATATATATATATATAATGGAGGATATCACATTGATGTGTTGTATATCAGTGGAAGATAAAGGTAAACAACACAATTTGAATCAAGATTTTATTTATAACCATCAGGCTAGTTTCTGCAACGTGCCATTTTCAATTAATAATGAAGAAGCTAGGCAAGGAGCACAGTATATAAGGTAAGACAAATCCTAAACAAAATGAAACAGCAGAAAACAATCTGAAAAAAACACTCGAGTAAATCTGGCGTGAATGACAAGCTAGACAAAATGAAAAGGAGCAGGAAACAATCTGGAGAGTTGCTAATCCCCAAAACGCATTGCGTCCGGGGCCTTATAGATACGATTGGCGAATCTATTCGTTATATATTTGTTAAATTTGTATTGCCCTTCAGATAAATTGAAATTATCTACTTTGTTGTTAAAGATAGATTCCGAAATTCTTCTCTCAAAATAATTGGTTGATTTATGAATGGTTTTTGGATGGTTAAAATAAATTCTATGGTCATGCGTTTTATGTGCGTAAAGTGACTTGACGAATTCGTAGACTAATGATATTAGTTAAATGTTCTTTCATCCTCTTATTAAAGTGGCTTGACTCTCTGATGTATGTTAGGTTGCAATTATAGCATGGTATACTGTAAACTCCCGCATCGGGATTGATTGGAAATAGCCTAGTCAAGTATTTTCGAATGGTATTGAAATATTTAAATGTAATATTTATGTTATTTCCGTTCGCATATGATTTTAGAGGAGTCAAGGCTGGAGCATATGGGAAACTAATACATCTTTTAAAATCATCCATTCGCGGTGGGAAAGTGGCATAGAGGTTTTGTCGTGCTTTGGAATAGCATCTATTCATAAGGTGAATTGGATATTTTAGTTCAATGAAATTGAGGATAAGGTGGTTAATTTCATGTTGAAAGAAGATTGAGTCGCACGTTGTATAGGCTCGGAGAAAGAGGGAAGAAATAACAGATATTTTAACGGATTTATCATGTAGTGAGAAAAAAGGTATGTAATCATTTGAATTTGTAGGCTTTCAATTGACTGAGCACTGGATATAATTATTTAAACGGTGGATATTTACGTCTAAAAACGGTAGAGAATTATTCTGTTCCATTGTACTTTATATTTTATCTATGAGTGTAACGAATTCAGGTTGTTGAATAATTGATTGAAATTGTTGTTGTCTCTGAGCCATTTCGACAGGATGTTGTCTACATATCGTAAGCAGATAAGAGATTGAAAATGAATCATAGGAAGGAGCGTTACTTCATAGTTTGCCATAAAAAGATTGCATAAGATGGGTGAAAGGGTGTTACCCATACTTACGCCATATTTTTGGCGAAAAAATTTATCTTCAGTTGGAAATACATTATTCGTTGCACATGAGCGCACTAATTTAATAATTTTACCGATCCCTAAAATTATTAAATTAGTGCGCTTATGTGTAATTCTCTACAGTTTTTAGATGTAAATATCCACCGTTTAAATAATTATATCCAGTGCTCAGTCTATCGAAAGCCTACAAATTCAAATGATTACATACCTTTTTTCTCACTACATGATAAATCCGTTGAAATATCTGTTATTTCTTCCCTTTTTCCGATCCTATAGAACGTGTGACCCAATCTTCCTTCATCATGAAATTAACCACCTTATCTGCAATTTCATTGAACAAAAATATCTAATTCACCTCATAAATAGATGCCATTCAAAAGCACGAAAAAACTTCTATGCTACATCCACACCACGAAGGGATGATTTTATAAAAGAAATTAGTTTCCTATATGCTCCAGTCTAGCTCCTCTAAAATCATATGAGAACGGAAATAAGATTAATATTTAATTTATTTTTTTCAATACCATTCGAAAGTCCTTGACTAGACTGCGCCTAATCAATCTCGATACTGGGGTTTACAGTATACCATGCTATAATTGCAAATTAACATACATCGGAGAGTCAGGCCACTTAATAAGAGGATGAAAGAACATTTAGCTGATATCAGAAGGTGTACGAATTCGTCAAGTCTCTTTACTCATATGCAAACGCACGACCATAGAATTTATTTTAACCAAGCAAAAATCATTCATAAATCAAATAATTATTTTGAGAAGAGAATTGCAGAATCCATCATAACCAACAAAGTTGATAATTTTAATTTATCTGAAGGGCAATACAAAGTTAACAAATATAAAACGAATAGATTCGCCAATCGTATCTATAAGCTCCCGGACGCAATGCGTTTTGGGGATTAGCAATTCTCCAGATTGTTTCCTGCTCCATTTCATTTTGTTTAGTTTGCCATTCACGCCAGATTTACTCGAGTGTTTTTTTTTCGAGATTGTTTCCTGCTCTCTCATTTTGTTTAGGATTTGTCTTACCTTATATACACTGTGCTCCTTGGCTAGCTTCTTCATTTTTAGTTTAAATTGGCACGTTGCAGCAACTAGTCTGAGAGTTATAAATATAATCTTGATTCACATATTGTGATTTACCATTATCTCCCAAATATATATATATATATATATATATATATATATATATATATATATATATATATATATATCGTGTAAGTGTAAATCAGAAAATACCACCGTTCATTTCCTCGAGTCCTCTGTGGGGCGTGCCTCGTCCTTTCCACGGAAGGTTCGGCAGATCTTCATTCTAGCTAGGTCCAAAACGCTCAATCCAATGACACTCGTATATACTCGTATCTTGCCTTTTGGTGTCCTAGATAACGGAAATATATTCTAATGATTTTCGTTGGTGCCTATACTAAAACTCTTACTACTGTTACACGTAAATCTATACTCTGTCACGTTTTGATATTTGATCTAATACATCTAGGGTTATTATTTTTCATGTTGATTCAGTGTTGTAATATTCTCAGGCAGAACAAGATTAGCCTCAGCGGTCTTTTGTAGCGTAGGTAAATGAAAAGGAGGAAGAGAGTATGAGAAAGATAAAGATATAAGACCACTAGGTGGAGTTCTCGCTAACCTAGTGGATAAGGCGGTGATTCCTGCTGACAGAAAAATATTAATGAGTTGGTGGGAGCTGCCGCCAATCAGGGGCTGCGTCAAATTCAAGGCGTATAGACAGAAGGTTTCGCACAATTACATTACTAACAAGGCCAATCACAACAATTTTGTCTCTTCCACTCCCCCTTCGTCACAAAGACAAAATATGGCTTTTCTGTCTACGGAATTCGTCAAAGGAAAAGTAAAGTTTGGTGAGCGTTCGTAACATGAATCTAAAATTAGACGTAACTGCTTGGATCATTCTTCCTTGGGTGACGACGAAGATTAACTTATTTATTATAATGTTAGCCGAGAGTGACTGGTAATGTGAAAAGGCAATAATACCTCTTGAACATGCTCTTATATTGTAGTAGTGCAACACGCGTCTCTTTAATGTCCCTAGCGAGTTTGATAAAGAAGGAATATAAGATGAAAAATGACTCTATGATGAAAGAAAATAAAAATAACGGCTTATGTAGGTAATTTACATTTATTATAATTGTCACTTATTGTGTAAAAACTGCAGTAATAATAGTCACAGAGAAGTAGAGAGCAAGATTAAACCTCCTTGAAATCATATCTCTAGAATTCAGCCGCTAATTATCTTAATTTCACATAACGCTATTAGCACGTGAAAACGGCAGAAAAATGAGCAAATTCAATCTTCTCTATGCAAATAGTATTATGTAAACGAGTAGCACAGCAGCGCCCAAAAGAGGCAAACGCATTTATATTCTCCTGCATAACAGATGGAATGTTTGAACTCTAAAGCGAGCTTAAAGTCCCACGGGTACATTTTACATTTCCAACAACTGCAATTCTACATCTTTGCTTCAGCTCCTTTATCTTACGCGTAATTACTCTGTATTTTAACGTTGTGGCTGTCGTTAAAGTCATCCTTTTCTTATGCGGAGGCAAACAAAAGCTGAGCGATGGCGAAAGCCTATCAACCCCGCTTCGTTTGATTGCTGCAACGATTCCATATGCAAATACTCATACAGAACTTATAACTGGTATGTTTGCGCAGCGTTATACGCTGTCGTTCTCGCAGAAAATCCCATTAATTTAACTCTTGCTGCTCAAGAAGTAAAAGTTTTGTTTGATCAACAACATGTTTAGATACAGCATATTTTTTACAGCTCATAAAACAGTGTTTCATAGTATTAATTTGATATTTCAGGGCTAAGAGTATTCAAGAGAGGATCTGAATATACGCGGGGAAAGTTTAATGATTAGCTCGTAAACGTCAATTTATATTTTTAGTCCATAAAAGTATGCTGTAATTCCTGCATACTTTCCATCGATACTATTGTAGCGTTATATGCGACTAAAAAAAAAACAAATAAACTAAAAATGAGGTCTTTCCGCAATGTCTTTCAACATCAAATTCGACCGCCATTAATTCATTTGCTCTGTCGCCAACCTAATTCAGACATTACGAGTAGTCATTCTATTCTTCGAACAGATCCAACTCCTCCTAGTCCATATTTCCTAGAGTGCAGCGTAACCTCTTAACCTAATGATAGATAATAGATGAAGAATGCCATGGATAAAACAAGTTTTTATTTAACTGGGCCTATCAATATTTTGTTTACTACGTGAAATCATACTTATTTAAGTAGATAATTCTTTGAAATAATTCTAATGCCAAAGATAATCTTAAGATTTTTTTTATTATCACCAGCTTCTTGGTGTCCTGGAAGCTTTTTATTTATTCTAGCATAGGATTTAAATAAAATGAAAGGCAGGAGAAACTGAGCAGAGGAATAGTTAGATGTGAAACAGCTAGATATGAAGAGGCGTCCTCCAAAACCCCCCTCCTGCTCCCTAAATTCTGCTTTCTAACAATTAATATAGTTTCCAGAATGACTGATTAATCTCTCGAATTCTCGGTTAAGTTATTTGTGTTCTGATAATGTTTGGTTCTATCGTATTGAGCCTGATTTAGAAGTAAAGAGTACGAGAGAATGTAGGCAAGTTAGAATTTGATCGTACTAATTTTTTTCTGTAAGGGGCTTTTCGGCGTCTGCGATCAAGGGCGGAAATGTTGACCTCGTATGGAAGATGAGGATTATTTCCATGTGATCAAACTAAGTGTAAAACCAAAGTTATATAAAAAAGTTAAATAACGACGGTAAAGTAGGTAATGGCAAAACATAGGAGAAGTGAGTTTTTCCCTGAAGAGATCATAGAATGAAAAAAAAATGTCTTATTATCGATGCGTCGGGTTGGATTGGATTGGATTGCAAGATTCTCTTGGCGCTCACTGCGAGATAATTGCACGGTAATAAACGAAAGAAAAATTGTTGAGTGATTTCAGTAGTTAGGTGATTGTGTAGGGGTGATTGAGCAATGGTGGTTCCGCTACCGGAGAGGATATTCTTCGGAGTTAATAATTAGCTTAAGATGTCGAGGGTTCCTCCACCATCAATAGGTAGGTACCCTTGTCGGAAATTTCCATAATTCAGGTATTCTGTGATAAGATGTATAAATGTGAGTCGTACAATACAGTCTTTGCAGTAAAGTGGTAGTCCTTTTCCATTAGAAACCATGTGATTAATGTGTGCCCGATGAAAAGTCAGCACACCGATACGTCGTGTCAGAGGCTGAGGTCTTGGGGCTTCAATGCCAGTAAGCTTGAGAAGATGTGTCGCGTCTTATTTTATCCGTAGAGGTCTGCCCATCTAGCTGTCCAGACCTCTCCGATGGGGCTCTTATTGCGATTATGTAGTCTTATCTAGGTATTGGGATGTCAGCGGGCCTTATTGAACGAAGGGTGGTGGTATTTGCTTCTGTATCCCCACTTTCTTCGGGCTCGTTTACGTAGACCGAATGCTGACTATGAAATTTTACCCCAATTAGAATATAGTTTGGTAGCCACCAATATACAGCAGACTTTGCCTAATGGAATCAAGCCTAGACTAATTTCAGAGAATCAGACTACTTTTTCTGGTAGTAATTAGCTCGATTCTTGGCCACCGTGCTGATTCCCATCAGCACGGTGGCCAAGAACACATATCCCTGTGCTCCTTACCGCGTCGAAGAATCAGAGACAGCCATGTACGATATGAAAATAGATTTATCAAACTTAAGTCATAGCCGTTTTCCTGAATCCGATGAATGAATGCAAACTAAAATTAGTATTTTGCCGTAGTTTCCTATTTTTTCCATCTAATAGCAAAGCAATTAGTTATCCCTTTAATGATATTCAGAGAATCAATTTTTATTTGGTGTAAGTTTTTCTCTCTCATGATTCGTCCCCAAAACAGAAGGCGATGGGGTAAAATCCTCTCTAATATAAAATGCTTTCATTACTTCGTGTTCAATAACGTTGATGAGATTTGAAAGGATCGATTTCTAGATAGTTTCAGAAAAATAAATAGGATTTGAAAAATTGTTATTGGGATTTCCGAGGATCCTTATCTTGGTGTTAAAAATAAATGCTGCTTTAAAGGCAATTTCCACATAGTTAGGAAGCCAAGTGTGACTAAGCATATATAAATGCACACAGGGTAGGGGGAGTAGCCCTCTGCAATGTATTACAGCGTCTTTTGAAGGTTTCTCCAAAACAACGTCCAGGGGATAGAGAGTTGTTTGATATACTTGGTATCAAAGGCAAAGGCAAGTTCATTCCAGCGGGTTGAATTAAAGTGGTGCTTAAGATATTTGGTTATTGAAGAGGGAATTCTGATCCTGGCAAGTACATGTACGATGAAAGTTGCCCAAGGTTTGGCAATCTCTAGTTCTATACTTGTTATGCTAACGTCCTCTGGTTAAGAATTAATAGGCTGGATGGCGGAATAGAGGAAGTGAGCCTACAATGAGAAGATAGTATTTCTCGAATCTTTTTGAATCGACAATCTTGGTTAAAGCTCCCTCTTAAATTTAAATATCAGCCCTAGGAGACGACGGATTTTGTAAAACATGAACACTTGTGTTAAATTAAAGAAAAAATTTGAACGCAAATTAATGACCTTGGAAGTTTTCATCGGAGGATGGGAAAATTTAATTTAAACGGATAAAACACGCCCCGAAAATTATGAAAAATCCAGTCTCGTTCTCCCTTTGAAATTTTTATGCAAATAACAATTTTTTTTAGCCAAATGCTACTCTATTTCGTAAGAGTGCGGAAAGACTAAAAAGTAGGCCAGTCAGCGAATTGAGAGGCGTCATTCAGCTCAGTCAAAATTCCCGAATAAATCATTTCAGGGATTATTGAGGATTCAGCGACCACTAATCAAGAAAATGCCTCCGTAAGGGCGGTATAAATCTATTTTTACGGGGAATTTCGATGAAGTCCAATTCGCCGGAGATGAAGCAACCTATAGCGGAGATAAGATTAAGTGATATTGAGTAATAATCTCTAAATTTCACCACTTAAAAATGGGGAAAAAATAAAAGGAAAAATAAAACTTCAGAACTTTTCCTATAAAAGAACTCTGATGGCCGTAAGGAAGACTTCCAAGCGTAGAAATAAAGGCTGGAGGTTTTCTTGCTAAAACCGAATCCGAAATGTTTGTTACAAAGAGAGCTCGGCTGTCGCATTTTAGGGGTGCTAAATGAGTCATGCTTTCTAAAGCATATTTAATACCACCTATAACAATGATTGTCTAATCCATTAATTAAACCTAGCGATTCCCTATTTTAAAACATATATAATTTAAATCGTCCAAACGGTGTACACACTCTAGAAGAAAGCAGCTACAAAAATACACCATATGTGTTAATTATGCAAGTGAGAGAGATGAGTTTGATGTAAGTTCTTTATTACAGCTATAATATCTTACTTGTTATTTTGTATAAAACATATCTTCGCTTTAATGAAGTCAAATGTGGCTGGTTTTATCTTAAGTACGGCCCAGTGATGGCGCCTTAAGAGACCCGCAAGTGCTACTACGATACATAGTGATTGAACTTGATAGTATTATGATCTCTCTATAATATCATTAAAAATTCAGGCCTTGCAGCATTTTTACTTTCCTTTATCTTAGTTTACCTGCTTGAAGGCACATTCAAATAGGGCTTCCTGACTTCGGAATGAAATTGGGATTAATGCTGATTTAGTAGAAGTCTTCTATATTCTCGAAAAAATAGACAACATATTTACGCCAAAAATATAGACCTTCCTTATTTTAATTGGCAAGATCTCCTTTTCTATAAATACATCCCTCCTCCTGCATTGCTTATAGGAAGCAGGATGTAGTTATCTCCAATTATCAAACTTAGCCATACACATTAAGGACTTATTGTATACGGTCTTACTGCAATTTTATAGACTTCGGGCTAACCTGACTCTACACGTCTACTACAGTGATCCGTGGCAGTAGTAGCACTTCTGCAGTTATGGCACAGGTGCTTTCAGGCAGTAGCGATACCAACAGGAACTCACAGACTCAGTGAGCCTGTCACGATCAAACGTGACGAAGAGCGTAGGAGGTGATCTTGAGGACCCTTTCCTCTTTTCACATCATCCACTAGACCATGACCAATCCTTGGTAAGCCACATGTTTGGTCATTTCTTAAAAGGAGTCATCAGAGAGATCTCTCGCATAAACCACCCATTTTACGAACTTCACGGTCGAGTGCGGTGACACATTCACTGCTCACCACTCTTGCAACTTTGTTTTCAGGTTGTGTTCAGATCAAGAGGGCGTCTACCGGTTAAATGTGCAGGTCTTGGCATGGACACTTGCCGAAACGGCAGTGGACTCGTCCCTCCCGCGATCATTCCTGGAGTAAGAGTAACCCTTAGTCCTCTTTGACTTTACTTGCACTTTTTCTTTATTGGGTAAGAGGAGGGGAGTGAATCCGCTTCTCTCCCCCTTATGAAGTAGCCCTAAAGTCAAACGAGTCAGTTTTGGTGTCTAGCACCGAACGCCGGTTCATTTACATGGTGTAAGGGGTTATTTATGGTCAGCCACAAACGTCACTGGGCCCGGCTTTCCAACCTACATTTTGGAAGAAGAGGGAGTGTGCATGACAGGCTCCTTTCAAAGTGACAAACGTCAGCTTTGCGAGTTATTTCTTCAAGGGTAGTTGAGGGCACAACCTCATACCACTCTAAGTAGGTTATGGTAATTTGCCTGACTTTACCAGAACGTGTGGGAACCGAGATGGCGCTCTCATTCCCATCGTGTTCTTCGTGAATCCCTGACAAGGCAAATGGGGCCCACCGCACATGGATAGTCATTCAGGGGCAACTCTAAAAAAGGAATTAAATATAAAACACCCAAACAAGTCAATAATGGAGAAGGAGCAACGCCTGGTTTGCTAAAAGATTGTTGTAACGGTCCCTCAGAAAACACAAGGCGCCACCGTCATCACAAAGGGGGATCTCCACTAAAGCTGCTCCGAAATTGCAAAGGGGAAGTCCCCTTTCCGTAGCTCCAAACTAAGTTGCCAAAGAAACAGGGCGACATGCTAGATATACTTAATAGGACGTTCTAATCCTGGAGAGGACGGCGAGGATAGGAATGTTTGTTGTGGATGACCTAGAGAAGGGACCTGAGACTATTAGTTGACATGGCAGCCAACAAGGCAGTAAAGCTACCCTGTTTTAAGTAATATAGCCTTATGCAGCTAGAAATGACCCCCTGGAGGTTGTAAGCCCATTACCAAGAGGGAAATGGTTAGTGTGACAAAACTGATATCTATATTAATCGTGCGCCAAGCCCAGGACGAATAAAGTCTCTGTCTCTTGCGAACTGCATGCTTTAGATGGGGTAGTTTATAGAGATTTCCAATTTCTCTTCTGACATGACATGATGCACGGGGCCAGCCCCTTAAATTTAGAGAGAGAGAGTTGGGGGAATAGTCTTTGAGAAAGGAGACTACTGAGAGAAAACTAGGGGGAATAACAATAACTTACAAGTACCCCGTTTCAGAATTAAAGTCAACCTATTGACGAGGCTTCACTAATTTGTACTTAGGCCTGGAGAATGCGTATCTCCTCCAGGTACCAGTGTAAAAGGCTAAATATGATAATCCCTTGTAGTGAAAGAGACTGATATCGGGTGCAATTGGATCCAGGTGAAAGTAGTATTACGGTATAATATATAGAAAAGAGATATTCCTAAGACAATTAAATACAACTATTAAATGTTCTCTTTCTAATGCATTTTATGTCATTTTTAAAGCTATATTACTTACTGAGTAATGACAGGGGCAATTTAAGTGGTCTGACTGTATGTCATGTTGTTCAACTTAATTTTCCTTGTCTCCTACGATAATGATACATATCAGGCTGTCAATTTGAATAACATAACATAACATAACATAACATAACATAACATAATTTCACGGATGAGAAAGGCCACAAGTGCCTATCAAAGGTCATCCGCCTCCGTCAAAACCCACCCACAAAAAGCACCATCACCAGGGGAAGACAAAATCAAAGTCCCCCACAATATAATATAACAGATGACAAAAGCCATAAGGGCTCATCATAGGTCATCCGAGTCAAACGGTCTCTTTTTTAAGGCACCCAAACTCCCAGGAAAACTACATCCAAAGGATTGCGTCCAGAAACAAGGGTATCACCAATCAAGGCTTGTCAAGAACTAAATCATGCAGCTATAGATATATACAAACAATATTAATATATACAAAACTTAAGAACCATCACAAACTTCCCTCCCCATAAACACATCCAACCTACTCTTAAATACATTTAGATTTGGACTACCTACTACCCTCCGCGGCAATTTGTTCCAGAAGTCTACCACTCTATTGGTGAAAAAATATTTTCTTAAATCCAACCTACACCCTTGCTTTTTATTTTTCAAGTGGTGACCTCTAGTCCGATTTCCATCATCTAACTCAAAAAACTTGCTAACATCCAATTTATCAATCCCGGAAAAAATTCTAAAGAGCTCAATCATATCCCCTCTCACACACCTCCTTTGGAACGAGAACATATTTAATACCCTCAGTCTATCGATATATTCAAGGTGCCTGTGGGAAGGAATAATCTTTGTTGCCCTCTGTTGCACTGACCCGAGAAGGTTAATATCGTGTCTAAAATGTGGGGACTATGCCTGTATACAGTAGTCTAGATGTGGCCTAACATAAGAGTTATAGAGTTTAAGAATAACCTCCTTACTTTTGTAACTGACATTTCTCTTAATGAAACCCAACACTCTATTTGCCCTATTTCTCGCTTCAATACACTGCTTAGAAAAGCTTAATGACTTATCTATTACTACTCCTAGATCTTTCTCATCCTCTACTGAGCTCAGCCAATGCCCATCCATTTCATAGTTAAATTCTCTATTATCTTTTCCCATGTTAATAACTTTGCACTTATCAAGGTTAAAAGTCATTTGCCACTTATGTGCCCAGGATAACAATTTATTTAAATCCCCCTGCACTTTAAAATTATCACCAATATCTTTAACTACAGCTGCTAATTTGGTATCATCCGCAAAAATTGACACTTTATTATTAACTGCCTCCCCAAGATCGTTTATATAGATGACAAATAATAATGGACCAAGAACTGATCCCTGAGGAGCCCCACTGATAACATCCCTCCACTCTGACTTTACACCATTTAGCACTACCCTTTGCTTCCTGTCTTTCAGCCACTCAGCTATCTAATTTAAAACACCCCCACATATCCCAATCATTTTTAATTTATGAACTAGTCTCCTATGTGTTACCTTATCAAATGCTTTACTAAAATCTAAGTAAATTATATTTACATTCTCTCCCTTATCTACATGATCTGTTACAAACTCCAAAAAGTCTAGTAAATTAGTCAAACATGATCTACCTGATCTAAACCCATGCTGAGCATCGCTGATTAACCCCTCCCTCTCTAGATGTTGGCAAATCCCTTTTTAACTATTTTCTCAAGAATTTTACAGACTACAGGAGTTAGGCTAACCGGTCTAAAGTTATTTGGATCCTCTTTACTACCCTTTTTGAAAATGTGGACTACATTTGCTCTTTTCCAATTATCAGGTATTTCTCCATATTCCAGTGACCTAGTATACAACTTCTCCAGAGCTATTGAGATACTTTCTACCCCTTCTTTAAGTTTCCTTGAATAAATATTATCAGGGCCGGAAGCCTTGGTAGTATCTAACTCGCCTAGTAGTCCTTTTATCGTCCTCCGATCTACACTAATGGTAGTAAACACCTCTTTCCCTGACCCATGAGTACTATACATAAGACTATTTAGTTTCTCCTTTGTAAATACTGATGCAAAATTACCATTTAGTACCTCAACTATTTCCTCTTCAGTTTCTCTCACAACCCCTTCATATTTGATAGGTCCTATTTTAACTCTGCCAGACTTGTTATTAATTTTATAGTAACTAAAGAACTTTCTAGGATCTTTGTTGGTATCCTGAGCTAATTTTATTTCTGACATCCTTTTGTTCTTCTTTATAATCTTATTTAACTCATTCCTAGCCATTCTATAATCACTTAAATTTTGAATATTATTTTCTACCTGTAATTTTTTATATGCCCTTTTCTTTTTTGAAATTTTTCTAGCTATCTCCGGATTCCACCATAATGGTTTCCTACTTTTGTTCCTAATGGCCTTCATTGGGATACATTGTTCTTGGACTACATTCATTATATGCTTGAAAGTATCCCACATCCCATATGCATTTTACCTCTGAATTATACATCCCAGTCTACAAAATTTAGCAAGCTTCGGAGTTTTACATAATCTCCCTTATGAAAATTCGGAACTTTTACAGCATTCTCGGTTATTTTACCCTTCTCAATTCTCAAGTTAAAACGAACTATCTTATGGTCACTATTTCCCAATGCTTTCCCAACAGTCAATTCTTGAACTAAATGATCACTGTTAGAAAGTACTAAATCTAATATATTGTCCCCCCTCGTTGGCTCATTAACAAATTGATTAAAAAAATTATCCTCAAAGCATTCTATGAACCTGCCACTTGTTCTATCCCTACCTATCATATTTTCCCAGTCCACAGAGTTTAAGTTGAAGTCCCCAATAATAACTGCATCTGTTTCACATCCCTTACTTATTTTCCTTATCATTAGTTCATCCATATCATCAGTCTGTCCAGGTGGCCTGTAAAAAGCTTCCAAATGCACCATTCTATTTTTACTGAACCTAATATCTATCCAAAATGGCTCAACTCCATCCTGCTTTATTGAAGTATTTAAACTTGAAACAATGTTGTTTTTTATATAGATAATTATTCCTCCACCAATCCTACCTGTCTATTGACTAATGTACATATTATAGCCCTGTAAATCAAATTCACTTATAGTGTCACTAAATTCTATTTCATTAACCCATGATTCAGTAACACATAATATATCTATATCCTCATTGCTAATATAACTAAATAGCTCATCCTTCTTGTTTCTAAGACTACGAGCATTTGTATAGAAACAATTTAACCCCCCTATCCCTGAAGCACCTCTTGAAACCTGAATAACCTCACCTCTATCGTCTTGGAACCTATTTCTGTTATCTGCCAAGTCCATTCTACTTTCAGTACTATAATGTTCTCTCATAATTTCCTGACCACTATTAGTATCTATTTTCCCGCCCGCATCCATCATTGTTCGTTGAGAATTCTATCCACTCCGAACTGTTGTGAATGAAAGCTCTAGATGTATAATTATTTTGCCTATAATATATTATGGTCACCTTTGTAATGTTTAACTTTCACGCATTTACAATTTGGGATAGATATTGCCTCAATAAAGGGTTGGTGAAGGCTAAAAAGTGTTAGTTATATGTAGAGTGATATTGTGTAAATAGTATAGTAGTAAGTACCCATAAATTATATTTATAATTTTAAGTCAACGTTTCCTATTCAACTTCTATTAATTTTCTTCGTTGATGCGATTGATATTTATCGCTTTTTTATCAGCACTTTTCTTGTTTTAAAAGTTTCGGGGAACAATTCTCTTCAAAATTGCTGGATAGTTCATGACCGGAAGAACTGTTCCCAAATTTGTCCTTTTACTTCTCGCCATTATTTCAAAAAGTGAGGATGAATATTATATCACCCCAACCCTAGTGGTCTATTACACTTTATTACTCATCCCTAGCACTTTTGTAACTAGAGATAGTGCATACTTGCCTCTTATAATTTACCTAAGCCCTAACGGTGGTCCACTTGAGTATCTTTGCCCACTGGGTGTGCGGTCACTTTACGATAATCAAAAGCTGCAGACGTGTTATTTAAGAACTTAAAACGCCCACCGAAATTCGACAAAAATGTAAAAAATCTGTTCTTGTAAAAAGAAGAAATTGATACTTCTTTACTGTTCAGGTTTCACATAATTATCTTCAGAAAATCTCTATTCTACATCCTCTGCCTTAAGACTACTTTCACCTTGATCCAATCTCACCCCAAAAAAACTGCATAAGAGGAAGTGTATCGCTTTTTATTAAAAGAATAGGTTCAATTTTCTCTTCAGGGTCAACTGACGATTCTTTAAATCACACAGCACATACACAGAAACACACACTATACATTTACGCTTTTTTTCTCTTATTATGCATAAACGGTCATAATCACTCACTCATACTGTCCAAAATGAGCGCCGACCGTAGCCCTTGACATCTCAGTGTGTGTACACATTAAAATCTGTGTATATATAATTGTAGATTTTACAAATAACTTTGATAATTGTTTATCTATTTTGTTTCTTTGATTCTTATTATGAATGATGTGTCATCTGAGACACATTTCTCTTGTCGTGGTCTCTTGACGCGACTCTTGACTCTCAGCTACTTACAATTGCACGACACTACCAACCTTTGAGCCGGCTAGGAAGAGTCGTCAAGGGATCAAGGCAGGAGAGGATAATATTACAGTCAACTGTCCAAACGACCATGTGTTTTGCCTCAGCGCCCTGCCCCTTTTTTCTTTCTTATAGGTGCCTGTCCGAGCATAGAGGGACAATTAATCACCTGTGATTTCATATAAAACTTTAAAGACGTGCCATGCTTCCATAACCAAGGGCACTGCTACTTGAGTAGAAAAGGAATTTCTTCAATTCCTTTATTTCGCACGCTGGCGACATTATTAATCCAAGAATATTTGGGGCATTTAATTATTATGGAATTCGATCTATTAAGTTATATCCATGAGCATCTAAGCTTATTATCATGTCATTAATACATTAATGTTTATTCATACTTTATTTGCTATAAATTTCTCTCAATTTCATTCCTTTCTATATTATTGAACCATTAATAGTCCGACAGAAGAGGTTGTTACCTCATTATATTGATAGTGAAAGAACAATTGTCTTAAAATGCAACAACTGACTCTCGGACCCATATATAAGGGAGGGGCAATGAGGACATTTGATTATTCATTTTAAGTATATTTTGACTATGTTTCATATATAGACAAAATCCCCCAAATAAAATGAGCAAATTGTTTAAGCCGAGATCAATTGTCAAAACGAAACGATGAAATTCGATTGAATTCACGCAGCGGAAGAAACTTTAACATAAATGATTTAGTACTCACGTGTTAAACTTTCATCTAAGAAAAAGATGCAAAGAGGTTGGATTCTACGGAAATAGCGCCAATCATAATAGATCAAAAGTTTGGCAAGAAGATAGAGTGCGCTATTCGATTTAGGTTTAACGCACTGATATATTTACTGAACCACGCTAATAGAGACGTCAGTGGACGAAAATGTGTCGGAAGTTTTTGGCCGCAAATGCTGCTGACGTCGCCAAAAAAACTGTAAGGCTGGTCAGTTAGCCGTCTTAAAGCAGGTTTACCCTTGCTGGCTATACTACCAAAGTGGGGCAACTGGCACCAAGGATTAAACAATATAAGCAAGTGCTAATTCGTCCCCATGGAGATAGAAATTTGTTTATGCTAAAAAAAACAAAGATGTGACTTTGCGTTGCGCAATTTTTCGTTAGAGAATACAGTCGGCTACTATCTTTTTGATTGTCAACCTGCTGCTAGGATTGTTTGCAAAGCTGAGCTTTTACCCTTGGCTTTGTGAACCACTATTTTTCCGGTTTACTGTGTATGTGTTTGTACATGTACATATGTTTGCTGTCGTGTGAACGTCGTGAATTTATTCTTTTCGCCTCGTGCAAAATACAGATATTATAATTTATATAGTCCGAAAACTAAACATTATTATTTTACAAAGATGTTATATAACATTTAGACGAAGTTATTCTTATTTATGAAACTTCTATGCATTTGTAGATTTGGCTTGCCTGTTACAAGCCTCTATAGGATTCACACGATACTCATTTGTGCGGCCTTAGTGATGAACCTATTTCGACCTGCAATTCACTTTTTATAGCTCTATAAAAATTCCTTGATAGATTGTAGTGCACTTTGCTTGCGCATGACTATTTGCGTGCACATCTCAATACTTCATAGGATTTATATGACACTCATTGGTAAGACTTCATTGTTAATCCCAATCAACCTTGCAATGGGTGCTACATAAACACCTTTAATAAGGCCGCAGAAGCATGTGTCGTCTTAAAAAAGGATGACAGATGGAGAAAAGGTTCCATGAGCATGGCAAGAGAATGCCATTTGAATGATCATATAATGGTCAAACATAAAGGAATTAGGAAAGTTAAAGTCTAATAGCATCAAAACACGACTCATCATCCCATTATGGCAGGCTTTCATGATGTTCAAGAATTTCTGGGGACACCCATATTTCCTTAATATTCTCTAAAGCAAGTCCCTATACATTGTATCAAAAGCCTTGGAGATGTCGATAAATGCAAAACAGCGATTTTGTTGTTGCTTTCGGCTTTTCTCATGAACTTGTCTCGCAGCAAAAATCATATCAACTGTGCTCCTCTTCCAACGGAAACCTCATTAAGACTCAGGAACAACTCTGTCAATCAGATGCTGGTTAATTTTGAATAGTATGATTATTGCCAGAACCTTCTTTGCTACGACTAGCAAAGATATTCCTCGGCTGTTCCTACAGTCTGCACGGCTACCTTTGTTCTTATATATAGATATAATATTAACATCTTTCTAATCCTATGGTAGGTCTTCTTTTTGCCAGATGAGGGCTATTAGATCGTGTAGCCTATGTATCAATGTTCCTCCACCATTTTTATATATTTCTGAGTAGACTTCATCCAGGCCTGGTGATTTGTGGTTCTTTCAACCTTGGATTGCGCTGTTAACCTCCTCTATTGTAGGCTCAACATCCAATTCATAGTATTGTTGGGTAATCTTGTAGTAGGTTTAGCGCTGTGGGGTCAGTATGATTGCATGTACTTAGGAGTTGCCTATAGTGTTCTATCCATCTTGCAACAATTTCATCTCTTCCAGTGTATATATAGTGTGCTTCCATCAGCTGATCTAACAGGTGTTGTTTTTTGACCGAATGGGCCGTATACTTGTTTTAGCGGATCATAGAAGTTGTGGCTGTTTACCACGTCGGCAAATCCTTGTATTTTCCTGGCTTTTTCAGTCCACAACTTATTTTGCATTACTCTTAAGGCTCTCTGTATCTTACCCCAAATTAGTCTTCATTTATGTAATAAAAACTGAGATCTCCTTTTATTTAAGTATGCAGAGTGGGCGTCATTTCTCCTTTCAGTAGTGTAATTATATATTTAGAGCTTTCGTCAAACCAGTCTTGATTTTTTTGCGTGGGAAGCCAAGAGTATCCTTTGCAGCACTTGATATGCCATTCCTTAATGATTTCCAGGCATCATTAATGGTGCCCACTTGATTGAACGGCGAGAGCTCGTTTAGCCTGCCGCGTATTTTTGTAGCTAGTGCAGTTTTTGTCTGTAGATCTGTTATTGCTCTGCATTTCAATTTCTGCTGAGGGGCGTTACGTCGGCAGGGAGGTCGAATTCGTAGCTGAAGGACAGATCTGACTAGTCTGTCGTCGGTCCAATATTTGGCTCTGGGCATCGCTCGTGTTATTAAAACGTGATGTTGTCCTGTTGTTTAACAATCACATAATCCATCATGTGCTAATGCCCAGATCTTGGATGCATCCATGTGCCTTTGTATGTATTTTTCATCTGAAAGATGGTGTTGGTAATCGCAAGGGAGTGTGTTGAGCATATTATATGAAGGCAATGTCCATTTTCATTCATTTTCCAAACTCCATGATGCCCAAGTACGCTTTCCCACACATGATGTTCCACAACAACCCGAGCATTAAAATCTCCTAGTAGGATTATCTTGTCATTTTGTCTACCAGCTGAAAATGTGCATCAAGCAAGTCATAAAAAAGTCCTTATTCTTTCAAATACTATTTAGAGTAGGTGCATTAGTGATTGCTTGCAATATACGGTTTTTGATAGCCAAGCCAACACCATGGTTGCGTTGCTCCTGAGTTGAGTAGCCTATCCAGTAGAATATGTAGCCGCCACCATCCTCTACCAAGGAACCTTCGTTGTGCAGCCTTGTTTTACTTAATGCTGCAATATCAATGTTATATCTCTGAAGTTCAAGGGCCACCAGAGCTGTTCTCCTTGGAGTTCGATTGTCATTTTCATCATCTTCTGGTCCGTCCATTAGGGTGTGAACGTTCCAACTTCCAATAGTGAGTTTTACATTATTATTTTTTATTTTGCAGCCACATTTATGGGTAGACCTGACGAGCGTGGCCACCCGCCCGGTTGAGGGTGAAGAAGACAATTTGGGGGCAACTTTTGCTATGCCTCTTCCCCGTGTAGGGGTCAGCAGTGTGGTCCTAAAGAGGGCTGCTCAGTCGCACAGAGAGACGCCGAACACATCTGCTGCCTCGTCCAGGAGAGTGAGTGACCATGAGCTTCACGCCGCCAGACCTGTAGATTACCAGCTAGGGACCACCAGTCGCAGCCACAACATGTCCCCGTCAGCAGTCACCCAACGCTGCCGTACTACTCATGTAAGACATAAGCACCTGCACTTAAAGTGAGTGAGTGAGGAGACGTGCAATCTTCAGACCTACTATATTTTCCACCAGTCCCTTGCCCCAATTGGAAGGAGAACCAAGACAATTGGGATGAACTAGTAGTTACAGAATGTTGCGGATAGCCATGGAAGTAAGTATCCTGGCGTCGTCTTTATGCTTACCTCCGGTGCATGCTTTTTCCTAAGGGGTATGCTCCCGAAGTCTTTTGCCCAAAAGAGGCTAACCAACAAGACAGCAGACCCCCTCACTTGGTTTGGTCCATCAGTCGAAATAGTGTACCAGGGTGTCGCGCTGGGAGCCACAAGTGGGAGATTTAGGGGGGCTAATGCGAAAAATTGTCCAGAACCACCCCTTGGGCTGCGACTGTTTTGAAACAAGAGTTACTACGCCTTCAGACAGCCCAGACACGCCTGGGGTGTCTGGGGTGTTAAATATATTCACCATATGGTTGTCAAGTTTGCTTTTAAATGAGCTTAAATTGTTCTTATAAGATATTATTTGTATTCTCTGTTTATTGCATGAAATTTCAATATAATAATCAAAACTGTAATATATGCTTTACCAGTATATTTGCACAATGTTTTAATTTACAATTGCTAAAAATACTTCGGGGATTCTGTATTTTTATTGCTTAATATTTCAATAGAGAAAAAAAAATGTAGTATCCCATAAAAAACACCCATTTGACTGTGTTTTTTTTATCTTTACATACGGTTCCCGTGCATTGAGACTTTGCAAATATTCTACCCATTAATTTCAATAGAAAAGTACACAGTGAATTTGGGCATCTGGTACATATAGATAGCTATAGTAAACAAGAAATAACACAGTAAATAACGAATTTACCTTAACGCAAATAGAACTCTGAAATAATAGATTTAAGCATTTGAAATGCAGGCTGAACTCGAACTCGAATCGAATTCGAATCCAAATCCATATCAAAAAACCGAAAAGCTGAAAAGTTTGAATCGAAAAAAATATAGAGAACTCGAATCGAAATCCGAATTGATATTTTATAAAATGCCAAACTCAAATCGATATTCATTTCAGTTCCCAGCACTGATATATATATATATATATATATATATATATATATATATATATATATATATGCGGTTAAGAAGGCAATTTTATGGCTAACTAAGCTCTTCATCAAGCCCTCGGAAGGAGCTCTTCTCTTCGAAATCACTGATAACATTTATAAAACAGCTGATTGATCGCAATCTTTTAGATTGCTTAAAAAAGCACGATTATATGTTCTCCTCTCGTGATTGGGAGAAGCGCTCCTCTCGAGAGCTTGATGAAGTGCTAATTTAGCCATAACATTGCCTTCTTAACCGCATAATTACAATTGTTTTATTGAAAATATAATTGTCGATTCATAAGGCCGGGCTGGTGTTTTTTCTTGGGCAAATTAAAAAAAGTGTTTATTTTGTTGTTTTTTAGGCTATTATGTACAATACATCATATTGTATTATATACTATTTTTAAGGTTATTTGGAAATTGTATTAAATTTGAATAGGACGATATTAGCAAAGCTTTTTAAACATTAGGAAAACGTAATTTGTTAGATGTTTCAAGCCTTCAAATCTATGACCTTACGCTATATGGGTGAAGTAGGTTGAAACCACCTTTCAGTAATAGATGTTGATTGCTGCTGTATTGGAGATGCTTTATTGTGGAACTTTTCTGCTGTACTTTTTCATTCAATCCACGTATATCATGGCCTACCCTTGTCTCATTTTTGTAACACATTATGCGAGTTCGACCATTTCAAACACTGGACACAAAAATTATAATATACAACTATGAGAGTAATTTAGTTCCAAGACCTGGCATGCTAAATTCAAGTAATACTGCGCACGTCCTGTTCCTTGCATGTTTTATAATAATATTTCTTTCCAAGGACCTTTAAAAATCCAGGGAGTAGTCTTTTATTCAGGATATTGCGGTTATAAAAATGTGCCGGCAACAGAGAATGGGTTCTTTCTACTACAATTAAGGTTCTTCCCCAGGCCTATTTTTTCTACATGCTATTTGGGGAGAAAGGTTTCAGTGCTACCCTTTAACTTTATAAAACTACTTTACAAGGCACGGAGATATTTCTCCTTTCCCCTTCCTTTTGTAGCTTAAGGAACTTGAAAAAATAAATGCGAACAATGACGTTTGCCCAATTATGCACCAGAAAACTACGAGGAATGATGCTTCCTCTTAAGTAGGTGAGGCATTATTTGCTAATCTATAAATAGAAAAAATAGCCTAAAAAGATATAAAACATATGCGTAATTTGAAAGATTATATTCTTTAATAATGAGTGTTATCAAATCATCCACATATTCGAGAATCACGATGTGGCATATACATATGTTTAGCTACAGCGGCCTAAGCAGGATGTATTGAACTCTCTCAGCATTGTTCAGGAAAAGAGTCTGAGCTTCTTAGGTAAAGGGTTAGGAACTTTTTCACGTAAAATCAGTTACGTATTTCATCAACGAAATTAAAAAGATTATCAAAAGCGAGATAAAAGCTACAAAATCCTCGATGAAAACTTTATGTGGTAAATTTAATAACGATACTCGTAGATAAATTTACCATTAAGGTAACAAAAAAATGAATTCATAACAAATTTAGAATTAAGAAAAACAAATAAACTTCTTCTTGCGATAACTATATATTGAAGATAAACTTGCAGAATTCCTACATAATGAGACTTCCAATTGAAAGTGTTATTATTGACCCTGTCAAAGTATGCACTAATTCCATGATTTTAGTAAGGGAAGAACATAAATAAGGCCTCCTTTAGAAAAGATTAACGATGGCATATTAGTAGTGATTCTATAATTTGATGTGGAAAGAGGGTTAGGTGAAACACAAAGTAGTTAGCAGAAGATTAACGAGGCAATATCTTCCGATATTGACATTGCAATTAAAAAACAGGCGGAGATTACGATAGAAATTTAAAGTGCCTTTGCTCTTGCGCGATTAGTCTACCTCATAACTGGGTGAAAACGTGAATCTATATCGATGTGTAGTCATATCTATTTATGTACCGTAGCCGGCACTTTCTGTATATCTGCTTGTCCTTTTATCAAACCAAACGGAAGTGGACGAGAAATGGTGATGTAACTCTGACGCTGTTGATCGTAAGTGGGAATGAAGTTATATCCTTGAACACATTTCAAGAACCTAATATAATTTGTCATACTCGACTCAATATTCTACTCAGTCACTAGAAAATGAAGTAGCCCTTAGATCCTATAAATTAGCTAACAAATCTTCGAACTTTAAGAGATAAATATAGAGTTACCTGTCAAACTATACGATGATATGCTTACCTTTAGTTAGGAAAAGCTATGAAAGAACATTATTAGAGAAATTACTTGCAGATTATTTATAGTGCTGATGAAGATGACAAACATGTGGGTGAATGCATATGACGAAGCAAAATATAAGAGAAACGAAATGATTTATTACCTTGAGTACGAAGCAGTGGTAACACAAGAAGGTGACTTCTAGCAACCTCACGTCGTTATTAGCCTATTCAATGGCACAGATAAGGGATGCAATTCATTGTTCGTGTTTTCCTGGCCTCGCCACACGTTTAAAACGCATTCGCTCAACGTCAAGTGACAGTTTTCCCTACCTCCAAGCTCTCAATTCCCGTGAGAAGCAGCAAGTTGAATTGAGAAATCAAGATATTGTTAATAATAATTAATATATTACATGATTGAAATGTGTTTATATAACTGAAGGCTCCATCGGTGGCCCTTCGTAAAAATTTTACTTTCAACAAGCTTGCATCAATCAACCTTATCGCTCAACAGGACTCTCCCCACACACGTCCTGGCTCAAAAAGAAAACAAACAGCAATCTTCTACCAAGAACACGCAAATTGTTTGCCAGTTAGGCGAAACACTGGTTCCGTTTCTACGAGCTAGCATTTGAGAAACAAACCCTCTCGTCCACCAAGAAAAAATTCCGTCTAGCCAGGTCCCATTTAACAGCAAACCTAATGAAAGTAGCGGAATGATTGTTCGAGTAGCTAGTAAAGCAGAAAATTGACTAGAGTCTCAAGGAATCGTCCTTCGATACTATGAATCCTCGGATCAGCAACGATAGCAGAACCTCACCAGGAACCTTATCTTGGTGGGCCTGACACCCAAAACTCTGTTTCGGCAGCTCTGAGAAGCCGCTTCTGCCGAATTCTTGGTGGTACAGTTGAGGCAATCCTTCATCTCCGTGTCCACATTCATATAACACACTCTGGTGGACTTATTGACTTTTTGGGGGAGGCCGGCCTTCTCCCTTTCATTTAACACGGTTTAATTGTTGTTGTTGTTTTTGTTATCGTTTTTGTTATTGCTTTGTTATTGTTATTTCTTTTTATTGTTGTTTCCTGTTCATTTTTTTAAAATAGCCTAGAACTAAGCTGTTTGTTTACGGCAACTTATGCCTGATTCGGCAGTCGCCAGATAGCCCCTTAATTAAAAAAAAAAAAATCATGTAACACACATCCTGGAGGCACTGGGGGAAGTTGAACCAATCTACAGCTTGGCAGACACTGCCGATCTGGCCTTAGCTCGAAATAGGTTACGTGGCTAGGAAATAGTCATCGCTGCATCCTACAATTGCTCGACCTACCAAATTTTGCGCAACGCTTTTGCAGCATGTGAGCGCCCATCGCCTGAAGCAAAAATTGACAAACTCATTGAGGCCCTCT
This sequence comes from Ceratothoa steindachneri, assembly GCA_963969495.1. Classification (NCBI taxonomy): domain Eukaryota; kingdom Metazoa; phylum Arthropoda; class Malacostraca; order Isopoda; family Cymothoidae; genus Ceratothoa; species Ceratothoa steindachneri. Next base: position 6,938,025 of record OZ018329.1, read on the forward strand.
AGAATCTGACCAAATAGCTGCCAGGGGGAATGCTCGTTCCGAGATAAGAGTTGTGGTTTCCGCTCACGCTCGCAGTTGTTGAGTTTATCTGTTCTCTCTCCACTGGAGATTCAGACTATGAGTCATCTAGCCGGTGTTTATATCCCCAGAAATTGAAAGGTGAGGCCCATTGCTGTTTGTCAATCTGCGTCTTCCGTGTGGAAGCAATTCAATAACTATCTTATCCTGCCTCTTCAAAGTCTCAAATTCTTCAGCAGCGATCATTTTCTACACTGTGCTTTATACGGAAAACACAGAAATTTGCACTCCATTAAGCTCACTTGTCATCAGTCGGCATACCCACTGGAAATCCCAACCGTATTTGACGGTGAAATACAAAAGGTAACTTCACCTCGTCTGATTTGTCATTCCTCTTCCTCCGCGCTACCTGTTCTACCTCAGTCACACCTTCCTGATGTAACTCCATCAGCCTGCTAACACAATCACTGTGGGAGCGATGCAGGCCTTCGATTAAATTTACTTTAGAAGTTGAACAATTTTGCAAAGTCCCTTTCCTAGATATTTTAATTCATCGGACAAAGCATTGTTTCAACTATGAAATATATAGAAAACGCACAGCCATAGACTCTTATATATACTTTTATTCTAACCACCATAATAACATCAAACAAAGTGTTTTCTACTCTATGTTTTTGGGTGCCCTTAGAATTGTCTCACCACAATACCTAGACAAAGAACTCGATAGAATATATAAAATAGGAATAAATTTGTGCTACCCTTTGTACTCTCTCGACAAGTGTTATAAGTCTGCCTAAGCGTTCCTATTATCAAACTTATGTTAATATTTTTAAGTTTTAGGCTCAAAACTTATTAGTTTTACCTTATAGCCATATTTTCATTAAATTACCTCGTTTACTTAGGCCTCTGAACATAAATGTTAATTTTACGGACGAGACTACAGATTATCGCATACTTGTCAAAAATTCCCCCCACCCGACCTGGCATTGTTTATTCGATAGTGTGTAACAACTGACAAAAATGTCATTATGGACAAACCGGGAAAGAACTAGATGTCGGGTTAAGCAACATCATCCCAATGTACGGAATCACAGGCAACAATCTGCACTTTTTCAACATATGTACAATCTTAACCATAGCATTAACTGGAACAGTGCCAAACCAGTCATGAAATGCAGTAATTATATTTCGATAAATATATTAGAATGTATCTCTATTAACGCTTTCTTAAATTTCAACCTTAGCCCTGGTTTGTGCATGCTACACTCCATTATTACTACATACATAAAATCTTAAATAAATTTGTTTCAGGATTTTGTACCCCTTAAATAAGGTTCAAAGGTGGGTAGTCTAATCGACCCTTCTACTATTTAAGGCAATGTAAGTTCAGCCTCATGTTCATTCCTTGAAAAGTTCTTTAATAATAAAGACGAAAGCGCTCGGAATCGTTGTTCACTTTTCCTTTGTGGGTATATATATATATATATATATATATATATATATATATATATATATATATATATATATATATATATATATATATATATATATATATATATATATATATATATATATATATATATATATATATATATATATATATATATTATATATATATTTAATGACGCCACTTTTTATGCCGGATTCATTGAAGTCCACAGCAACGGCTGCATTGTCTAATTTCAACTGCAGCTTCTTTCCCTTCTTTATAGCTTTAATCAAAATACAACTTCAGCCAAGCTCTATCTTCGCAACGACTCGCGCCGAATCTTTAGCACCCCCGCCTGGAACCAGTACTTACCTAAACATTTTCACTGCAAATGCGAATGGTCTTTAAAACCTTTTAAATAATGAATTCAAATATAATAGAAAGCCTACATGCAACTAAAATTGGAACCACATATTGGCAGACTCTAACTGATAGCGAAAAGAGAGAGAAGAATGATTGAAGCAGCGCATATTATTTCCAATAGGTCAACAAACCGCCGTGGCTGGTTTTTACTGCTAAGAAATTGTGCAGCTGTGATCATAATCAATGAAGCCGAAAGGGGGAAAAACTATCACATAAACCGACGAACTCAAAGAATCCGACCGAGGACGAGCAGACATCAAGTGGATGACATGTGCGTACATACAAAAAGAGTGGTTTCCTTGACTTTGTAGTTCCTAGTTTTATAGTGTTTTTACTTACACACACACATATATAAATATATATATATATATAAATATATATATATATATATATATATATATATATATATATATATATATATATATATATATATATATATATATATATATATATTTATATATATATATATATATATAAAAATATATATATATATATATATATATATATATATATATATATATAGATTACGTTAGTCATCAAGGCGACAAAGAACGGCAAGAGGTCCGGCTACCAAAAAGAGGACTAAGAAGAAGCTCATCCCGAGCCAGTTCCTGGTGATCACACCGAACTTTAAGTTAACTTGATTTAAGAAGCAAGTTCAAATTACTCTCGTAAGAGAAACCCCCCTACCCCGGTGTATCCCAAAGCAGGAAGATAGGTTACGCTCTTGAGGAATATTGGAACTAAGACGAAGCTAATCCGAGAGTCAGTTCCTGGTGGTCACAGTGAACTTTAAGTTAACTTGCTTGATTTAAGAAGCAAGTTCAATTATTCTCGTCAGAGAACTCCCCGTCCCCTATACTGGTGCATTCCAAAGCACAGAGATAGTCCTCGCCCTTGAGGAATATCCCCAAGTGAACTCCCTCCAGCACTCTCCTGAGACAAAGGATTCAGGCATTGACTTATCCCTCGCCAGTGCGAATTATTCTCAGAGTATCCCGAAGAGAAGAAGAAACATTCTTTTCCTGTCTCCTGGTGAGATCATTCCCTCCTGAAGTCATGCGTCTCTCCATCTGCCACACGCCCCTAAGTCCTCTGTGGCTTTAAGGTATTTCTCCCTTCGGCCCATCTGGGCGTAGTGTAACGCGTCGGCCCGGAAACAGCATTCTTAAGGTGTCAACTATTGAGTTCAAGGTCAGACTCAAATCCGATTCTCGAGGAATTACTTAAGGTATTTTAACCACTGTTATATGTTCTGTTTAGGTCAGTTGCCTTTACGATTAAATTGAGCTGTGAGTCAAACATTACTATAAATTCAGGTATGTCATTTAGAAAGCCTCACTTAAATTTGTTGAATTCATTTCTGTGTATTTAGTGTGTTAAATTTCATTGGTTCATGTTTTTTTTAATTAAAGTTCTATTTTTTTTTAGAAACAAATTTTTATTCAATCCTCGAAACGCTAAGCAAGGCACTAGGAACCCTCAAAGATTAAAGAGGTAATAATCAGATAATAATAATAATAATAATCAGAAAAAAATATATAGCACTCTTAGAGATAAAACTTAACCAAGGGGTGTTGAGGTACGTAATCAGCCTATACGTAGGAACTCCAGCTACCACTCGGTCCTTCCTATACTACGAAAAATTTGCTTCAGTTTTTAACAAGGTATTCTGAATTTAAATAATGCATATCAAGAAAACATAAATGCTAACATTAAAAAAATGAATGAATCATAGATATTTATGAATATGTAAAAAATGTAATTTATAAATTAAGTCCAGATAAAGCAAAAGGCAGAGACGAGATATTCGGACGAAGTATTAAGAAAGTGAAGAACAAAACTTCCGTTAACTCACATTTTTCTTTAATTACTTTATGAAAGCAAATATGCTTCCTATGTACAAGAAATAAGCAAATGTTGTTTTCCATACTCATAAATGGTTGATGTAAAGAACAGTAGATATATCGGCCATTAAGCCTAACATCACTTATATATGTGTAAAATAATGTGGCCAATTATTGATATAACTTGATGTAATTACTTGGAAATTAATACATTTTCAATAAATTCTCAACACGTTTTCAGGAAATGGAAATCTTCTTTCGCTTGTCTGCTCACATTTTTTACGCTGTGATAGAACCTGTCTCTTCGGGTTCGAGGTGATATATCTCAATTTTGTCAAAGCATTTAATAAAAGCTCCTTCAAAATTATTCTTTCAAAGCTAAACTCTATGCAAATCGACGACAATACAATAACTTGGAATAAAGGTTAGTTAATAGATCGTAAGCAAATGGTACTTATAAAGGTGGAGACATCAGAATCGTTAACAAACACAAGGGTAGTTCCGCAAGGAAACGATTATTGAGCACTATTTTTAATTATTAAAAAGAGTAAAGGTTCTGGAATAAAGGTACATGAATATTAATTTGCTGATGATGAAAACCTCGGAAGATAATATAGGATAAAGAAGACGGAATTTGTTTACAAAATTGCTGAAATATGTTAATTAAATGCTGCGACGATTTTGGCATGAAGTTTAGTTTTCAAATGCGGTGTTTTACACTTCAGAAAAAAATAATTCTAAATTCAAATAATATATCTAAGGAACTGATCTGATAGAAGTAAAAAAATTTATTCATTAACGACCGATACTGTAGAAAATCTCTTTAAATTTTCAGGCATGCCAGTGACAAGAAAACAGGGCAAAGAGATGAGAAATTGAAAGTTCCAAATAATGACTGATTAAATTTGCTAACAGAAACCGCATCGTTTAGGTCTGACTAACAAAAGAGGTAGTCAGCGATTCAACCATCAAACATGCGAAATTTATAAACCAAAATGAAAAAAAATTTACCTACACCTTAATTCATCTAATATTAAAATATTTACCGAATTTGATTTAGAAAATTATTAAAGCTTAAATATTTTATAATACTCCATATTACTTTAGTCAGTTGATTTCAAATATTATAATTTTCATATAAATAAGCACGACATAAATTTCTTCTAAAAGACATAGGTACAAAATTGATCCTGTAATTTCTGGCCTCATTATGTAGTTCATGTTAAAAGATAATTATTTTGTATATCTCCCTTTCTATAAGCTGCCATCGACTGCTTTGGTTTTCTAAGCTAAAATGATTTAAAGTTTTAGATCTTAATTCGTAGTTATGGTTTCTTGGAGTGGGTATTAGTTTATTTGCTCGAGCCTGCCCCTTTTTATGCCTTTCAATATTCTTTTTTAATTGTGGTGACAAGAATTGAGCAGACTATTCTCACGGACTATTGCATTATATAAATCCAGAATTATTATTTCGTTTCTGAATATAAATTACAACGAGACGTGCTCCAAACCTTTCAAACAATACGTCCTCCACTCATAATTGACTGAATTTGAGGTAATATGATATATATACACATAATTTTCTCGATTCATGTTTATTTTATTTTGGAATTTACAAAAATGCAGGAAGCCTATTGATATCTGCTTCAGATATGCATTATCTTACACTTGCCTAAGTTCAAGGCCATTTTCCACGCGTTAGATGATTTTTGACAGTTGTCCATTCTGAGGCACATCCATTGAATACTTTTCTCTGGTATTTATCAGTAAGCCTAATTTCGAACATCTCCAATGTTTCCTCTGATTCGGAAGTTCTCTAATGTTTGCCATTAATAGTTTGTGGGGAATTTTATTTAACGGGTTGGATTTTCTTCTTAATAATATTGTTTAAATAAATAATTAAAAAAATCAAGTAAATCTTTGAAACAAGATCTCTATTTTTGATCCCAGAAATTAATGATCGAGACGTTTTCCCACAACTGAAATTATCTCATCGGTCGATTGTTACTCACTTTTGCTTTGCCTTCATTGTAAGTATTTGCGCAACATTAACCTACTTTCAGTGACTGTAGATATTTTCACCCTCTAAGGAAGCTTTTAATTTATTTTTTAAATATTTTCTAATTGCAAATTTAACTTTAAGAACTCTAGGTTAAAACATCTCTGGGTCTGGAGATTCTGTCACGCGCAGTTTAGTGACTAAATTTCTTACATCTTCCAGGGTAAAGCTGACATATTCTAATCGCTAGTTTTCTTAATATACAACATTTTTTTCAGGCACATTTGGAATTTCTTCCTTAGTAAATATACTATGAGGGCCATGAGAGCTGACTGGATTTTGTCGTGTGGCACTCAGAACCACTTTCTACAGTACCTCTATTTACTGCTGTTTCTACGGCTCTCTAGGATACGTCACTTTACTTGATTTACAAACTGTATGAGTCTAACCCTGAGTGATCAATGTAGTATGCGTCGCAGTGGAATAATGAAATGTGAGCTCTGTTTCCTTCTGGTCGGTTACCAAGATTACCGGAATTACTAGAATTTTTTTTTTACATTCAACTATGCTTCACGGTGTTATCTAAAAATGGAAGAGATCTTTTACTGCGTTACAGTTAAAACCTTCGAGAAGAAATTTACTGAATCCAATTTATATTCTTGTAACTATGCAACGGAGCCTCCCATCTCTTCGGCACTTTTATTGTAAGAATTCCAATAAGAGAGTCAACTAATGAGTGAACTACCAGACGGCTTTGGCTATCGCAGTTTTTGACATAATAGCTATGTTTTTCGATTTCAGAAAGGAATTTGTAGATGTGATCTGCTACGGTTTTCTCTTAAAGAGCACTTTACTCGGTAAGGAAACGGTGAGTTACCTTCGTCATTTGGAAGATATTTAATGAAGTCGAGACTCCTCTCCACAAATTGACACCAATGGAGGGGTAAGTTCTAATCCATCCCTCAGCACATACTGAGGGATGTCATGTCAGCGAAGGCTGCGAGTAGTTTTGACTCTTAATTGTGACTGATGTTAAGAGCAGATGAAAGGCTGCTATTGGCACTCGTTAAGTCTGATCCAAGAACAGGCACATTTATTGTGACTTCGCCATGTTTTTAATTAACGTGGGATCAGTGTAAATAAAGCCTTCAGTTACTGAGTCTTAGAGAGTACATCAATTTAAATTAGGGATGAGTGAAAAATGCTGCAGAAAATTTACCATAAGTTGAAGCGACGTAGGTCTGCAGTTTAAAATAGGCAGGGATAAAAGTGACCAAAATATAGAGCGGGACATCAAATACTTTTGTGTAAGTCAGGAGTTATCTGAACTGATAGATCGTGTAGAGCTGATACTTTTGAATGGCAACTTTTCTCTTATTGCAACGCAGAGATGATTCAAAAGGTCCATCCAATGACAACCACAAAATTTATTCTCGTATTGAGGTCCCATATAAAAAGGAAGGGCTTCGACCCAAGCAATTCCTACACCGTGGAAGTGGAGTGGGATAATTATATGAACAGAACAAGACTTGTAGGGAAAAACCCATTTTCGTCTTGATGTTAAAAGTTGAGATGATATTGTACGTAATTCTTCCAGGAGAATTCACTGTCGTGGTGTAGATGGTCGTATGGTCATAGTGTGCGTGGAATTTAAGGTGAGAGTGGGAGTAAAGGTCCAGATGATTTGCAAATTTCTCGCTCCTGAGCTCGATTGTGCTCTCATACCAGCAGATTCGATGAGACCGTCAAGTTTGGACTTATATAAAGCCGCTCCTCATCAGGAGAGTTGCGTGATCCGCTATTATCCGTGGTAAATGAAGGTCCAAGTGGGTGAGAAGCACGTTCGAATTACAGAGGAGTGTGTTTCTAGCGGGAAATTAGGAATAAGCTTAAATTTCGGTTCAGGTAAAAAAAGATTGATATGAGTAGAAAATTTAGGGTTTCTCAAAATCTACAAACGACCTCTGTTTTGGATCCCCGATGCAATTAGCTCTTGTGATTTGACAAATTTATGAATCAATACCGTTTCCCATGACAACAACGAGCGAGGTTTCCAGACTTAGAGGGTTGATTAGCGGAGCAACACAAAAAACACAAAAACAAAACACTGATCTCTGTCTTTTCATTAGGGGGGTTACTGTTTAATCTCATCTCAATCGTTGTGTGCCATTATGCAATTATGTTGAGTAAGTTCCTTGAGTGCTTGATTGGAGGTTCCTTAGTACTCAGGCAATGATTTAAGACACAGTCAAGAAATGGATTCACTTATCGATCACAGAAATTTAGCACTGAGTTCTGATTATGTTCCTCGTAACATGAAAGTTACAATGAGTGTTCGATAGGTGTTCACAGAAATCAGGTTTCACCAACATCGGTGTATTTAGTCTGCATAGGTGGCACAAGCAGAAAGTAACTTGGCAAAGAAGTATATTTTATTGCAACAGTATAAAATGATTAGTTCCTGCTCTTGTTATGTGCCGAAGACACCTTCTTCACATATATCAATTCCTGCCGTTCAAGGATCGGTCTCTATAGTCACAGTCAAGCCTTCAGTTTTACCAGTTCCTTATCAATCTCCTAAACTCTCACGTGCTGGCTTCAATCGCAACACCCTGTTACACCTCCTCAGACGGCGGGCTAAACCACGTGAGGTAATAGTGTTTACATTGCACCAACAAGCTATGCAGAGGAGCTGCCTATAGCTGCCAACGGCTAGCTGGGCTGATGAGATCCTAGACTAATCCAACGGCTAACTGTAGGAGATTAAACCTTTCAAATCAGAAGTGGATCCCCAAAGGCGGACCAGTGCGCTATTCTCTCTGACCCCGGCAGCTCCTGCAGCCAAACCGATGCGAAACGTACAGCACTTTATTTCTTTGGATAACACCGGCGAGACCGAGAGGGGGATCTTGACCACTGGGCAACCCAGAATCTTTATACACTTTGCCCAGGCCTGCGCCATGGCGCAATCTCCATTGTCTTCCGAGACAAAAGGAAGCCAGCGAATATGTGCTGTCATTGGAAGAGACACAGGATTTTGAGGCGCGCATCAAACAAGTCAGACTAATTCAAGGTCAAAATTGAGATGCAAACCAGAGAGACACATAGAAAAGCATAAGGTTATAGGCAAAGGAAAAGATAGGGAGAGGAGGTAAGAGAGAAGGGGGTAAGAAATGAAAGGAACCGTTCACCAAACTGCTCGTGAACTGATGCTCACGATGTTTGTCGCTATTAGGGACAATTTAAAATAAAATGAAGAGCTATTCTCGCACTTTCTGGTTCTAAGATCTTTCCCTCCCCGTCTTGTATTTTTTTATATTTCCTAGAATTAATCTTCGATAGCCTTTCTGAAATTTACATGGTATTTCCATGAAAAATTTGAGATGAAATTATTAAAATTGGTAAATAATTTGTTGGTGTTTTTATCGAATCGGAAAAGACATTCAAGATTGGACTTTCGGCAACTTCACAAAGATTAACTACCTTTGTTGATATCAACAAGGTTCTTTTTATTCCATTTAATAAACAAAATCAGGCAAAATTCGATTCATTTTATTAAAGTTAATATTATGCAGGGATTTGAATCGTTAATATAATAGAGACCTTATTTACTTATGCATTGCTGAGTCCTACTTTAATGAAGGTTATTATTACTGTAAGAAAGATATGCTGCATCGCTAATACAGAGAGAAGAAATATAAGCTTCCTCTAAAGTAACATAAATGGATTGTCAAGTATTTTAGAACATATTATAAGTTCATTTTCTGTTGCAGATTAAAAGTTGCCCTATTTTGACTGAAAAAGAGAGATAAACTACGGGTATGTATGGTTTACTAAGAATGTGTTCTCCAATACCGGTTCTATCAAAAACTAACAGGTTTAACATTAACAAACGTTCAGGAAGTGTGCTTTGATTGAAATATGGCTGAGAGAAGGAAGGGAAATCTTTGAACTATTTTTTACTGCATCATTTCTATTATTTATGACATGGGAAAAAGTTTTGGGAGAAAGAAATACAATTGGATGCCTTTTGTTATTTGGCCCATTAAGTTGTAGTTATTTATAATAATGAAGTTATAATCACCAGAAGCATCTCAGGCAGAAAGTTAAGAAAAATCAATGATTAAAGACCAACCTTAAAACGAGATAAGAAATGGGCGAGATTGCAGCTCTCCTTCACTGCCGACATTCTGCAAGCAGCGCAAATCTCACTACTGGGGTTAGGTCCTTTATGCCGACTCAATCTTCACTGAGATAATTTTGAGGTTGAAACATGGATTGCTGAAAGAAGAGGGTCAGCTATCACTAGTAGCTATTATCCACTGTTATTGCGTTAAGGTTTGGATAGAGATTACAGTGATAAATTTTCCTTTGAGGAAATAGAATTTATCAAATAAATCAAAAAATAACAAATATAAAAATGTACCATGAAAGCGCATTTAGAAGAGCAGTATCAAAAATAATAACTGTATGTGTTAATCAGATAGTTATTCAAATTCATTTGAGTGCTGGTTAAATCGAAGAAAATCCAAAGTGCGACATTATGTCTGCATAAAATACTCTCGCGAATATTGGTTCATTCGCTAAATCATGAATACAAAATTAATAGAGTAATCTAATGTGGAACTTACTGATTCGCTGATTTGGAGCTGAAGTTCGAGGAGAGTCCATGCAGCTTATATCATAACTGCAGACACATGAAGAAGAAAAGGAATATCCAAAGAGTACAAACTACTAATTATGGAGAGCATTTGTATTTAACATTTTTATATTATATATTACATTTAGCTTGAAATCAAGGTCGAGAGAGATTTCTGGCTGTACTTTGACATAATCCTTATGCAAAATCTTGTGAAATGTAGATAGAGGTATAAAGAGACAGACAGTATTACCCCTAAACTGATGATATGATAGATTTATTTCCCTATCCTAATCTAAATACTCTAAGATGCGTCAACTATTTAGTTTTTCTTGACTATTTTTCCTTTAAAAAGATGGTTGCTTTCTATAGTGTGGTGCTCTCAACTTGAAGACTTGGAACATTGCATGCCATAAATTCCGTTTGCTCAAATCAGAAAATATGTATGAGAAACTTAACCTGAGAACTGAGATAAGAATAGCTTTTTCGAGCACAGAGTTACCAAATGTAGAGACATGTAGTTCTAGTCGCTATAGAACCCCCAGATCTAGGCTATTCAAACAACCAGTGAGTGAATAGCTTTGGAAAGTAACGCAGCCTAAAGGCACTTACGTATCAAAGAAGAACTAAATTTTGTAAATCTCTTTTATACTGTCCTGCTTTCCTTATTTTTCCTATTTTCTTTATCGGTTTCCTGATACAAAATACATCTATCTGCTTCAGATATCTCTTCCAGTTGGAAAGCATCAAATGCTTAGGATTTCTTTTCGGCAAGTTAATGCACAATCCTACACCACTCACATAGAAGGAGATCTACTAAATAGGAGAGGTTGGGAACCGCTAACTCACCTGCCATACTCTCATAACTTCTTATCCGAACAAAATAAAAGTCTATCTATGCCACTTGAATAAAACTCAATAGGGTTTTGAGCAAAAGACAGTTGAATTCTCGGTTCGAGGTTATCCTTATCAAATGATGTTTCATAAAAATCAATGTGGTAATCCGAAGGAGATATATTAGAAGAGTATGCTCGATGAGATACAGGCTCTCAACTCAAAGTATTGAGTGTATCTTGCACCAGGCATTCGATGTGTATTCGTGGATTGTCTTATAAAACACGAACACTAAGCAGTTGAATAACTCTGAATGTTTTCGGATAAGTTCACCTTGAATTCTTCTTGAGACAATTAGATTAGCAATAGAAGATTCTTTAAATAAGACGCGCTAGAAAAAGGACTGACAATTCTTTGCTTCAAACCATAAAGAGACTTATTCCAGAGGCACATATAAACATTTATTTCGCTAGGAAAAGATCTCTGAAGCAGATATAGAACTATATTGTATCATGTAACAAATGAATACGAATATTTATGGTTACCTGATAAAATATCTCATTTCACTTAACTTACATAAATATTCTTCATGTCTGCTGAAACGAGAAAAGTGGAAAAGTATTTTTCCCTAAGTAATTCAATTGGCATTTCCACTCCATCTCATTTCATGACCATTTTTAACCCAGATTTTCATTTGAATTGCAATCTGGTGATTGCAAGAGCTAAGAAAGGTAGTGTATTTTATGTATGAAAAAGCTTTCCTAAACCAGCAACACAATACCAATCTTGAAAGGATGACACCTTTACTTCTTCCAGGATATCCATGTTGCCAGCAACTTCAAGTTACCTTTAGCACGACTGTCAATTGAGTGATATATTGTAAGTAAATTCATAGTTTCAAATTATTTACGACCTATATTCTGTAAGATATGGCAATTGAGGTGATAAAAAGATAAGCGCAATGGTTCCACCATTAGGAGAAGAAATACTTTACTACCATTCATTTATTAATCAATGTAGTCAACTTGTTGATTAAATGCGGTCAAAACATCGAAGTTCCACAATATTGTGATCTTCTTTCCTTGATTAAAATGACGCAATTAAAAGGCAAAGGTAATGGATAAAATTGGTAGATGCAAATGGATAGACAATACGAATAATCGAAATTTAACCCTATAAACAACGAACGAATCTCCCTGGAGGAAGTTTGTAGGGAGAAATGTGAAAAGAAATAGGTGAAGCTGGAAGAAGTAAAAAAATGTGAAAGATACATATTTATATAGCAGCAAATACTCTTAGTCTTTGATGGTGAAATTCCCGCAATCCTTCATACCTGGGATTTCATGTTACACCAGACACCGCTTTGTGTGTTACTGCTGGGGAAGTGTAGCAAGGAGGCCAGATCCATCTTCCAGGTCTAATATTCTACCCGGGGATCCCTTTCGAAGACAAACAATGAAGTTGTTGACAAAACTTTAATTAAAGGATACCTTCGAAATTATAGAAAATGGAAAGGTGAGGAAAGCCAAAAATCAAGCAAAATATGAGGATACAGAGAAGAAAAAAAAAAAAGCAGGGAATAAAAAATATAACATGTAAATAAGAACGTATGGGAGAATAAATGAATAACGTATGGTAATAAATTTCGAGAAATCAACCCTGACATCTAAACTTTCTCGAACCAAGAAATAAACCCACAAGATTATAGTCATAAAATACCCAACTACAACTTGCTGGATCAAAGAATCCAGCAAGCGAGAGCTTCAATGGCGTCTGTAAAGCAGTCCAAGAAAGAAGAGAAAGCGCGGAAAGGATGATGGACGAGGCGCAGCTCGCACTCACATTGCAGATGCATTTCACCCCATTAAACAATGGAGGCGGGGGATATCATTTGAAAGAGAATGTAAAACAACAGAAGGCTTTAAATCTTTTTTAGAATCGACCGAATAGTTATGAGGTTATTAACAAATAATTACCTGGCTAACCTTGGGAGGACTCTGGAAATTATATCATTCGAAGAGAATGTAAAACAACAAAAGTGTTTCAATTTCGTTACAATCAGCTAGATAGTTACAATGCTATTACCCCACCCCCCCTAAAAAAAGCAAAACGGGGACTGAGGGATCGACCGACGGACGACCAACATAGTAAAAAATAGAGTCGCCGGCGACTAAAAAGACCCCAAATATTAAGTAATAAACAGCTCAAAGAAAGATAGAATTGGCCAAAACCTGGAAATAATAGTAAATTCAGCATTTAAAGAAGAATGGGGCAGGTCTTTACTTCTAAAACCACTAAACAACAAAATACGATTATGCCAATCCAAAATATTACCCAATTACGAAACAGTGAATAACCTAAGGTCTACTCGAGGTGAGGTTAGTTAGTAAAAAAAGGATCTGGTAAAACTCACAGAGGTGAAGAAAAGGAAATGAAAGAAATTATACGGATAAAGAATTAGTTTCAAAGAGCTATTTCTCTAGTCATATTTTAGAGTAATATTTACAAAGTCTATTTTTAAACTTATTTACTGTTCTTCAACGACACGCGATGGTAACCCTTTCAAAGTCTGTTTTATTTTATATGTAAATACATATTGTGCTATCGCAGTGTTAAATAGGGGTTTACTAGCTCGAAACTATTAATTCCAGTTTCCTATCGCTTTTCGAGAGTAAAATTGAGTAATTAGTTATAAAAGTATATCCACTTAGTATTTAAAAGAATTTAATAAGTTAGTCATATTTATGCCAATGTTACAATAAAAGTTAATTCTGGTGCTTCAGTGTTTCATCGTGCGATCTCTTTCTAAGTCCAGGAATTTATTTCTAAGGCCAGCAAGGCCGCGTTCCAATATTATAATGTCCTTGTGCATGTATACATATGAGAATTGCTCCTCATACTCTATATGAGGACTTACAAGTACTTGCCTTATATAATGGAAGATTAATATCTTTCAATTTAAATGCAGAGTATATATTATTTATTTTATAACTATATTCGCTTCTAAGACGCCGCACTACCTGTAAGGCTGACAATTTTTGTGCTCGATTTTGAGAATTTTGGAGAACCATATGGAGAGTGTACATAATATTAACCTAACGAGAGGTTAATAAAGCGAGGCTTAACATCTTAGAAGGCATAGTAATAAATTAGGATAAGCCGGCCATCAACAGTCAAGCAACAAGCTGGAATCGCACATTAGAACTATTTTAAAAATTCCATGCACAAGAGTGGCTCATTTCCTCTAACCTTACGTTTAACCAAGGCGGAATAAATACCTCTTAAAAATCGGATTTTTTCACTTTACTTTCTGCCAGATCATCACACCACTCATTACATCGCTGAAAGAGGCAAAAACATTTCAAAACTCTCCGAAGATGATCGAAGAAGATCGAAAGCTTAGCAATTTAGTTTGGTTTTTACCAAACACATTCATTTAAAAAGAGAGGAATAATGGACAAGTAATTCACCATCTACATGATTGAATATAAAGGAGTTAGAAGAAAATAAAATTGCCAAAGGAAATTTGTCGAGGGTTGGTGAGTAGGTAATCCTAGTCCCACTTCCTTGGCATATATTATAAACCCGCACTAATGTTAAGTAGGGGTGATATAGCCAATATACCTACCGTAGCAACTTCCGGTGAATAAGAATAACCCCTGTGTTTCCCTTTTGATCAAAATTTAGATAATGATCCCCTGAGTGTGTTCTCATTCAGTAAAAGCCAGTCATGGGTGGACTTATGTAATATTAGGAATTAAGCCGAGTGGATTGCTTTATAATGGCCAAAGGATCGTCCAAAATAGTTAAAACAAAAGATACAAAAATAATCTTTAATATACATGAATTAGAAATATTAAATAGCATATATAGGTATAAATAGGATTTGTCTTGTCACTGAATTGGTAAGTCTATATAATGTCATGGGGATTACACTTGAAATCTACTTACTAGGATGCTTGCGTCTTAATTGCCCCTGACAGAATGAATTGAATAATATTATGGAATTAAGCAGTGAATTAATCACTTGTAATAATCTACGTTATGAGCTCGGGATGGAACTTGTAGTTAACGGTTAAACTGGTGGAATTTAGGGGAGGGGATAATTCACTTAAACGATCCCTTGGAGTTTGTAAATATTTGGAGGATAACGGTGACGATGTTCGCACTTAGCCCGGTCGCCTGAGGTTACAAAATGTGGGGGTAATCCTAGACCAGTGCCCTGATATAATGTTCCTAGGCTGGATCGCGAAGGCGAGTCAAACTGTGACTCAAATCGGAATTCTTCTTCTCGAAGTGTCCGTTCCGATTATTGGGAGGTGGAGTGGGTAGCAAAAATGATTACCTAACTGCGTCTAGGGAAATCCGCAGATAGAGGTCCTGTTGTAATCTCTGTCTCTTAAAACGGGGGGGAAGGTCTGCGAGAAATTTGGCACCTACAAGTACCGTGACGGCAACAACTAATTCCCCGAAGTTTCTTCCTTGCAATGGGTGAACTGTTTCCTTTGTAGGCACAACGCAGGTCCAAAATCTTATGCCGGACTCCAGAGAGAATTTTCCCTTTTGTTTCCGTCAAGACCTAAAATATAGAGAGAGCACCGGATTCTCCTAAAATCTTTATCATGGCGTTAAAAACCTTTTGTCTGCTGCCAGAACATGCAAAATATTCACGCTTCGCCGCCTTCCGAGCTTTCCTCGTCTCCAACCACGGATTTGTGACGGCGCGAAAAGTGGGAAATGAGATTCGATGCAAAATGGCGAATTTGGAATAAAGGGGGACATACAGCTGTGTCAATGTATTTATGTATGCACTAAGGCATGGATGTATTAAGACTTCTACAAGATGAGCCGGTCATCAATAGTCAAGCGACAAGCTGGAATCGCACATTAAAACTATTTTACAAATTCCACGCACAGAAGTGGCTCATTTCCTCTAAACTTACGTTTAACCAAGGCGGAATAAATACCTCTTAAAAATTGTTGTCATTCACTTTACTTTCTGCCAGATCCTCACACCACTAGTTACATCGGTAAAGGAGGCAAAAACATTTCAAAACGCTACGAAGATGATCGAGTAAGATCGAAAGCTTAGCAATTTAGTTTTGTTTTACCAAATACATTCATTTAAAAAGAGATGAATACTAGACAAGTACTCCACCATCTACCACATGGAATAAAATCATAGAAGAAGAGAAAGTTGCCAAAGTAAATTAATTAAGGCAAAATATACAATGGTCTTCCAACAAAATTTGCATTCAACTACACTAAAATATATATATATATATATATATATATATATATATATATATATATATATATATATATATATATATATATATATATAATATATATATATTTATATATATATATATATATATATATATATATATATATATATATATATATATATATATATAGAGAGAGAGAACGAAACCAAAAGAGAGAGCTGATAGAATAATGGGTGATGGGTTTTTTGGAGAAAACCATAGAAATTTCGATGCCATTTCACCATCAAGTGCTACTTCAGTCCTCCATTATTTACAAAGAAAAAAGTTCGCAATGTACATCCGAGGATTATAGAGGATCGACACAGCGTATCTACATGCTTGTGTTTGTCCCTTTCTTGCAATTAGTAATAGAACAGAAGCACCTACCACTAAGCCGGAGAATTTCTCCATTTGATTACATTATCAGAATCGTTATCCCAATCACAAAGCCACTTTCGAAGAATTCTCCATTTTATACCATCTTTAGCAATGAAGTGCATCTTCACATATTGGAATAATTTCATATTAAACTTAAATACGTGAGATTAAACGATGATACAATCTCCTCTCGTTTACTATTACAAATCTAACCAACAAAGAAAACGCTTCTTCATTCCACTCCTACCCTAACAAATTATAGCCCTCCGATTTTTTTAGTTTCTCCCTCCTCGATACAGTTTTAGGGGGCATCAATAAGGCTAGGCCCCGTTCTTAGAACTATTTTATTCAAAAATTTCTCATACAATCCGTTTAGAAATACTATTTTCAAATTTAACTTTAATATAGTACTTTCATTTTATATTCTATTTACTTCAAAATGAGTTTACAACCTGAAACGTTGGACATGAAAAAACTTCTATAAACAAGATAATGAAGATGGAAATTCACCATGGAGCTCTATTATTTCTCCTAAAATTTTTACATATATATATATATATATAAAGCTCAAAGTTTATTTCAACGCAAACAAGGAAATTATTTGATCAACCAGAGCACTTGGATTTCACAAACCAAACCAACGTAAAACACACTCATTTCGCTGGACGGCAGTTATATTTATGCTATGTAAGAGGAAACCGTTGTTAAAAAACAGTGATAAAAAACAAAAAAGAAGCTACCCGCTTATCCCACATGATGCGGCCACCAAAACGGATATGAACATTAAACTGAAGAGTATGGTGGAGGACCTTATAGAAGCACAGTACACGAGTGTATCTAAATGAGAATAATAAAAATAATAATATTGAAACTTTACAGTTTGTTGACCAAGGTCATGGGCCCTCACAAAGCGACTCCCTATATTAAGGAAAGCCTTGAGAGAATATGCGTATTTTCAAGGCTCAATTAAGGATCCAAGTGATGTGGCTGAGCATATTGCAGCAGAACTTCATAAAGAAAGAAGGCGCGATCACTCAGTCTCACGCACGACTACGAGACACAATCAGTAGCGTAGCAGTGCCAGACCGTGGAATACTTGTGATTCAGCGATAAGGCTATAATAAAGGCGGGAGGTGAAGAAGACTGGCTTAGCAATATCAAAGGTGTTATGGTTAAACGTGGAAAGAAAGCGGGTGGGAATATGGAGAATAAATGCAAAGAGAGAATTTATATAAGTTAGAAAAATAAGATTCAAGGAAAAACAGACTATTAAAGCTAACGCCCATTTTTTAACTGGATAGAAGAAATAGACGGGAAAGGGGCGAAGGATATTAAGGCAATAATTGGTGTCCATCAAGCTACAGACATCTTGCCTACCAATAACATCATACAAAAATGTAGGTTTAAAGACCAGGGCAACGAATACCGAAATCGAAAATATAAATAACTTGGGTAAACCTCGAAAATTTAAAACCAAGTTTGAAAACCTTAAGTTCATACCAATAGCTAGGAAAAAGACCGGTCATGAATTTACTATTAAATGGCGTCCAATATATTTAGGTCAGTGAAGGGCAACGTCACTAGATTTCTTTTTGGTCATATGGTCGCTGAAATACCAGAAATCAAAAACGAACCCTTGCAATAGGCCTTTGCTAGTCATTATTTGAAGAAGGGTATGCCCACCGGTAAGAGCGGCGGGCGTGTTTCATACATAACGAAGACTCTAGAAATGTTTCTCGAAGCCCCTCACTGTTTGCTCTTTACACGTTCGAACTTGACTGCTCCATGTTCGGTCATCTCTATAGCGATGTCTTCTTAGAAGTAGTCTACGGGTTCCTTGCCATACTCCACTTCTTTCATGGAGTTAATGGTAGAGAGCGGCGTCACGCATCCCGGCAAGCCAATGAATTTCTGAAGGGCTCTAAACATGGACGTTCGGAAGGATCCGACGCATTTTCCTAAAGCCTCTCCTTCGGCTCTTGACCATTCAAACTAGTTAATGCTCTCATTTGATGAATCTTGACAGAAAATCTCTGACTGGTGAAACCCCTATGAAACGAAGCTCTAATCAGTGCACTTACGAATTTGGTGTTTGCCTGGGGAGCCATTCGCAACGGTTCCTTGTCGATGATCATGCCAATCTTGGCTTGGTTGCCTCCCGAAGCCGTTGTAGACACGTCCGTCTCCCGTTTTCCGCGGAGGGAGAGGGACCTTTTGTCGATTTTTGTCTAATTCTTGTCTACTTCTTGGAAGTCCCCCATGGAAAGACAGGCGGAACGACGCTGGTGCTGAGATGGAGTTGATCAAGGGCCACTCGAAGAAGGAAGTGAAATTGAAGCTACCACACTCGTAGATTTGGGAGATGAATAAAACTCCTCTTTGGTAGAAGATGGTTGGTGTGGTACCTGAAAAAAGCTTAGGGGCCACCTCCTTTCTGAGTATTAGCTTACCGCTGGCAGCTGCAAAGTTGGAAAAGTGCCTGCCCCTTTGCCCCTTCCTGGTTGCAAGGGGGTCTACTTATCCCTCTTACTGGTGGGAACAGTTCCTCCTTGTACCAAATTGAGCAGACTATTCTCACGGACTATTGCATTATATAAATCCAGAATTATTATTTCGTTTCTGAATATAAATTACAACGAGACGTGCTCCAAACCTTTCAAACAATACGTCCTCCACTCATAATTGACTGAATTTGAGGTAATATGATATATATACACATAATTTTCTCGATTCATGTTTATTTTATTTTGGAATTTACAAAAATGCAGGAAGCCTATTGATATCTGCTTCAGATATGCATTATCTTACACTTGCCTAAGTTCAAGGCCATTTTCCACGCGTTAGATGATTTTTGACAGTTGTCCATTCTGAGGCACATCCATTGAATACTTTTCTCTGGTATTTATCAGTAAGCCTAATTTCGAACATCTCCAATGTTTCCTCTGATTCGGAAGTTCTCTAATGTTTGCCATTAATAGTTTGTGGGGAATTTTATTTAACGGGTTGGATTTTCTTCTTAATAATATTGTTTAAATAAATAATAAAAAAAATCAAGTAAATCTTTGAAACAAGATCTCTATTTTTGATCCCAGAAATTAATGATCGAGACGTTTTCCCACAACTGAAATTATCTCATCGGTCGATTGTTACTCACTTTTGCTTTGCCTTCATTGTAAGTATTTGCGCAACATTAACCTACTTTCAGTGACTGTAGATATTTTCACCCTCTAAGGAAGCTTTTAATTTATTTTTTAAATATTTTCTAATTGCAAATTTAACTTTAAGAACTCTAGGTTAAAACATCTCTGGGTCTGGAGATTCTGTCACGCGCAGTTTAGTGACTAAATTTCTTACATCTTCCAGGGTAAAGCTGACATATTCTAATCGCTAGTTTTCTTAATATACAACATTTTTTTCAGGCACATTTGGAATTTCTTCCTTAGTAAATATACTATGAGGGCCATGAGAGCTGACTGGATTTTGTCGTGTGGCACTCAGAACCACTTTCTACAGTACCTCTATTTACTGCTGTTTCTACGGCTCTCTAGGATACGTCACTTTACTTGATTTACAAACTGTATGAGTCTAACCCTGAGTGATCAATGTAGTATGCGTCGCAGTGGAATAATGAAATGTGAGCTCTGTTTCCTTCTGGTCGGTTACCAAGATTACCGGAATTACTAGAATTTTTTTTTTACATTCAACTATGCTTCACGGTGTTATCTAAAAATGGAAGAGATCTTTTACTGCGTTACAGTTAAAACCTTCGTGAAGAAATTTACTGAATCCAATTTATATTCTTGTAACTATGCAACGGAGCCTCCCATCTCTTCGGCACTTTTATTGTAAGAATTCCAATAAGAGAGTCAACTAATGAGTGAACTACCAGACGGCTTTGGCTATCGCAGTTTTTGACATAATAGCTATGTTTTTCGATTTTAGAAAGGAATTTGTAGATGTGATCTGCTACGGTTTTCTCTTAAAGAGCACTTTACTCGGTAAGGAAACGGTGAGTTACCTTCGTCATTTGGAAGATATTTAATGAAGTCGAGACTCCTCTCCACAAATTGACACCAATGGAGGGGTAAGTTCTAATCCATCCCTCAGCACATACTGAGGGATGTCATGTCAGCGAAGGCTGCGAGTAGTTTTGACTCTTAATTGTGACTGATGTTAAGAGCAGATGAAAGGCTGCTATTGGCACTCGTTAAGTCTGATCCAAGAACAGGCACATTTATTGTGACTTCGCCATGTTTTTAATTAACGTGGGATCAGTGTAAATAAAGCCTTCAGTTACTGAGTCTTAGAGAGTACATCAATTTAAATTAGGGATGAGTGAAAAATGCTGCAGAAAATTTACCATAAGTTGAAGCGACG
The DNA here is from genome assembly GCA_963969495.1 of Ceratothoa steindachneri. NCBI lineage: Eukaryota > Metazoa > Arthropoda > Malacostraca > Isopoda > Cymothoidae > Ceratothoa > Ceratothoa steindachneri. Next base: position 6,959,236 of record OZ018329.1, read on the forward strand.
TAGGTCTGCAGTTTAAAATAGGCAGGGATAAAAGTGACCAAAATATAGAGCGGGACATCAAATACTTTTGTGTAAGTCAGGAGTTATCTGAACTGATAGATCGTGTAGAGCTGATACTTTTGAATGGCAACTTTTCTCTTATTGCAACGCAGAGATGATTCAAAAGGTCCATCCAATGACAACCACAAAATTTATTCTCGTATTGAGGTCCCATATAAAAAGGAAGGGCTTCGACCCAAGCAATTCCTACACCGTGGAAGTGGAGTGGGATAATTATATGAACAGAACAAGACTTGTAGGGAAAAACCCATTTTCGTCTTGATGTTAAAAGTTGAGATGATATTGTACGTAATTCTTCCAGGAGAATTCACTGTCGTGGTGTAGATGGTCGTATGGTCATAGTGTGCGTGGAATTTAAGGTGAGAGTGGGAGTAAAGGTCCAGATGATTTGCAAATTTCTCGCTCCTGAGCTCGATTGTGCTCTCATACCAGCAGATTCGATGAGACCGTCAAGTTTGGACTTATATAAAGCCGCTCCTCATCAGGAGAGTTGCGTGATCCGCTATTATCCGTGGTAAATGAAGGTCCAAGTGGGTGAGAAGCACGTTCGAATTACAGAGGAGTGTGTTTCTAGCGGGAAATTAGGAATAAGCTTAAATTTCGGTTCAGGTAAAAAAAGATTGATATGAGTAGAAAATTTAGGGTTTCTCAAAATCTACAAACGACCTCTGTTTTGGATCCCCGATGCAATTAGCTCTTGTGATTTGACAAATTTATGAATCAATACCGTTTCCCATGACAACAACGAGCGAGGTTTCCAGACTTAGAGGGTTGATTAGCGGAGCAACACAAAAAACACAAAAACAAAACACTGATCTCTGTCTTTTCATTAGGGGGGTTACTGTTTAATCTCATCTCAATCGTTGTGTGCCATTATGCAATTATGTTGAGTAAGTTCCTTGAGTGCTTGATTGGAGGTTCCTTAGTACTCAGGCAATGATTTAAGACACAGTCAAGAAATGGATTCACTTATCGATCACAGAAATTTAGCACTGAGTTCTGATTATGTTCCTCGTAACATGAAAGTTACAATGAGTGTTCGATAGGTGTTCACAGAAATCAGGTTTCACCAACATCGGTGTATTTAGTCTGCATAGGTGGTCACAAGCAGAAAGTAACTTGGCAAAGAAGTATATTTTATTGCAACAGTATAAAATGATTAGTTCCTGCTCTTGTTATGTGCCGAAGACACCTTCTTCACATATATCAATTCCTGCCGTTCAAGGATCGGTCTCTATAGTCACAGTCAAGCCTTCAGTTTTACCAGTTCCTTATCAATCTCCTAAACTCTCACGTGCTGGCTTCAATCGCAACACCCTGTTACACCTCCTCAGACGGCGGGCTAAACCACGTGAGGTAATAGTGTTTACATTGCACCAACAAGCTATGCAGAGGAGCTGCCTATAGCTGCCAACGGCTAGCTGGGCTGATGAGATCCTAGACTAATCCAACGGCTAACTGTAGGAGATTAAACCTTTCAAATCAGAAGTGGATCCCCAAAGGCGGACCAGTGCGCTATTCTCTCTGACCCCGGCAGCTCCTGCAGCCAAACCGATGCGAAACGTACAGCACTTTATTTCTTTGGATAACACCGGCGAGACCGAGAGGGGGATCTTGACCACTGGGCAACCCATAATCTTTATACACTTTGCCCAGGCCTGCGCCATGGCGCAATCTCCATTGTCTTCCGAGACAAAAGGAAGCCAGCGAATATGTGCTGTCATTGGAAGAGACACAGGATTTTGAGGCGCGCATCAAACAAGTCAGACTAATTCAAGGTCAAAATTGAGATGCAAACCAGAGAGACACATAGAAAAGCATAAGGTTATAGGCAAAGGAAAAGATAGGGAGAGGAGGTAAGAGAGAAGGGGGTAAGAAATGAAAGGAACCGTTCACCAAACTGCTCGTGAACTGATGCTCACGATGTTTGTCGCTATTAGGGACAATTTAAAATAAAATGAAGAGCTATTCTCGCACTTTCTGGTTCTAAGATCTTTCCCTCCCCGTCTTGTATTTTTTTATATTTCCTAGAATTAATCTTCGATAGCCTTTCTGAAATTTACATGGTATTTCCATGAAAAATTTGAGATGAAATTATTAAAATTGGTAAATAATTTGTTGGTGTTTTTATCGAATCGGAAAAGACATTCAAGATTGGACTTTCGGCAACTTCACAAAGATTAACTACCTTTGTTGATATCAACAAGGTTCTTTTTATTCCATTTAATAAACAAAATCAGGCAAAATTCGATTCATTTTATTAAAGTTAATATTATGCAGGGATTTGAATCGTTAATATAATAGAGACCTTATTTACTTATGCATTGCTGAGTCCTACTTTAATGAAGGTTATTATTACTGTAAGAAAGATATGCTGCATCGCTAATACAGAGAGAAGAAATATAAGCTTCCTCTAAAGTAACATAAATGGATTGTCAAGTATTTTAGAACATATTATAAGTTCATTTTCTGTTGCAGATTAAAAGTTGCCCTATTTTGACTGAAAAAGAGAGATAAACTACGGGTATGTATGGTTTACTAAGAATGTGTTCTCCAATACCGGTTCTATCAAAAACTAACAGGTTTAACATTAACAAACGTTCAGGAAGTGTGCTTTGATTGAAATATGGCTGAGAGAAGGAAGGGAAATCTTTGAACTATTTTTTACTGCATCATTTCTATTATTTATGACATGGGAAAAAGTTTTGGGAGAAAGAAATACAATTGGATGCCTTTTGTTATTTGGCCCATTAAGTTGTAGTTATTTATAATAATGAAGTTATAATCACCAGAAGCATCTCAGGCAGAAAGTTAAGAAAAATCAATGATTAAAGACCAACCTTAAAACGAGATAAGAAATGGGCGAGATTGCAGCTCTCCTTCACTGCCGACATTCTGCAAGCAGCGCAAATCTCACTACTGGGGTTAGGTCCTTTATGCCGACTCAATCTTCACTGAGATAATTTTGAGGTTGAAACATGGATTGCTGAAAGAAGAGGGTCAGCTATCACTAGTAGCTATTATCCACTGTTATTGCGTTAAGGTTTGGATAGAGATTACAGTGATAAATTTTCCTTTGAGGAAATAGAATTTATCAAATAAATCAAAAAATAACAAATATAAAAATGTACCATGAAAGCGCATTTAGAAGAGCAGTATCAAAAATAATAACTGTATGTGTTAATCAGATAGTTATTCAAATTCATTTGAGTGCTGGTTAAATCGAAGAAAATCCAAAGTGCGACATTATGTCTGCATAAAATACTCTCGCGAATATTGGTTCATTCGCTAAATCATGAATACAAAATTAATAGAGTAATCTAATGTGGAACTTACTGATTCGCTGATTTGGAGCTGAAGTTCGAGGAGAGTCCATGCAGCTTATATCATAACTGCAGACACATGAAGAAGAAAAGGAATATCCAAAGAGTACAAACTACTAATTATGGAGAGCATTTGTATTTAACATTTTTATATTATATATTACATTTAGCTTGAAATCAAGGTCGAGAGAGATTTCTGGCTGTACTTTGACATAATCCTTATGCAAAATCTTGTGAAATGTAGATAGAGGTATAAAGAGACAGACAGTATTACCCCTAAACTGATGATATGATAGATTTATTTCCCTATCCTAATCTAAATACTCTAAGATGCGTCAACTATTTAGTTTTTCTTGACTATTCTTCCTTTAAAAAGATGGTTGCTTTCTATAGTGTGGTGCTCTCAACTTGAAGACTTGGAACATTGCATGCCATAAATTCCGTTTGCTCAAATCAGAAAATATGTATGAGAAACTTAACCTGAGAACTGAGATAAGAATAGCTTTTTCGAGCACAGAGTTACCAAATGTAGAGACATGTAGTTCTAGTCGCTATAGAACCCCCAGATCTAGGCTATTCAAACAACCAGTGAGTGAATAGCTTTGGAAAGTAACGCAGCCTAAAGGCACTTACGTATCAAAGAAGAACTAAATTTTGTAAATCTCTTTTATACTGTCCTGCTTTCCTTATTTTTCCTATTTTCTTTATCGGTTTCCTGATACAAAATACATCTATCTGCTTCAGATATCTCTTCCAGTTGGAAAGCATCAAATGCTTAGGATTTCTTTTCGGCAAGTTAATGCACAATCCTACACCACTCACATAGAAGGAGATCTACTAAATAGGAGAGGTTGGGAACCGCTAACTCACCTGCCATACTCTCATAACTTCTTATCCGAACAAAATAAAAGTCTATCTATGCCACTTGAATAAAACTCAATAGGGTTTTGAGCAAAAGACAGTTGAATTCTCGGTTCGAGGTTATCCTTATCAAATGATGTTTCATAAAAATCAATGTGGTAATCCGAAGGAGATATATTAGAAGAGTATGCTCGATGAGATACAGGCTCTCAACTCAAAGTATTGAGTGTATCTTGCACCAGGCATTCGATGTGTATTCGTGGATTGTCTTATAAAACACGAACACTAAGCAGTTGACTAACTCTGAATGTTTTCGGATAAGTTCACCTTGAATTCTTCTTGAGACAATTAGATTAGCAATAGAAGATTCTTTAAATAAGACACGCTAGAAAAAAGGACTGACAATTCTTTGCTTCAAACCATAAAGAGACTTATTCCAGAGGCACATATAAACATTTATTTCGCTAGGAAAAGATCTCTGAAGCAGATATAGAACTATATTGTATCATGTAACAAATGAATACGAATATTTATGGTTACCTGATAAAATATCTCATTTCACTTAACTTACATAAATATTCTTCATGTCTGCTGAAACGAGAAAAGTGGAAAAGTATTTTTCCCTAAGTAATTCAATTGGCATTTCCACTCCATCTCATTTCATGACCATTTTTAACCCAGATTTTCATTTGAATTGCAATCTGGTGATTGCAAGAGCTAAGAAAGGTAGTGTATTTTATGTATGAAAAAGCTTTCCTAAACCAGCAACACAATACCAATCTTGAAAGGATGACACCTTTACTTCTTCCAGGATATCCATGTTGCCAGCAACTTCAAGTTACCTTTAGCACGACTGTCAATTGAGTGATATATTGTAAGTAAATTCATAGTTTCAAATTATTTACGACCTATATTCTGTAAGATATGGCAATTGAGGTGATAAAAAGATAAGCGCAATGGTTCCACCATTAGGAGAAGAAATACTTTACTACCATTCATTTATTAATCAATGTAGTCAACTTGTTGATTAAATGCGGTCAAAACATCGAAGTTCCACAATATTGTGATCTTCTTTCCTTGATTAAAATGACGCAATTAAAAGGCAAAGGTAATGGATAAAATTGGTAGATGCAAATGGATAGACAATACGAATAATCGAAATTTAACCCTATAAACAACGAACGAATCTCCCTGGAGGAAGTTTGTAGGGAGAAATGTGAAAAGAAATAGGTGAAGCTGGAAGAAGTAAAAAAATGTGAAAGATACATATTTATATAGCAGCAAATACTCTTAGTCTTTGATGGTGAAATTCCCGCAATCCTTCATACCTGGGATTTCATGTTACACCAGACACCGCTTTGTGTGTTACTGCTGGGGAAGTGTAGCAAGGAGGCCAGATCCATCTTCCAGGTCTAATATTCTACCCGGGGATCCCTTTCGAAGACAAACAATGAAGTTGTTGACAAAACTTTAATTAAAGGATACCTTCGAAATTATAGAAAATGGAAAGGTGAGGAAAGCCAAAAATCAAGCAAAATATGAGGATACAGAGAAGAAAAAAAAAAAAGCAGGGAATAAAAAATATAACATGTAAATAAGAACGTATGGGAGAATAAATGAATAACGTATGGTAATAAATTTCGAGAAATCAACCCTGACATCTAAACTTTCTCGAACCAAGAAATAAACCCACAAGATTATAGTCATAAAATACCCAACTACAACTTGCTGGATCAAAGAATCCAGCAAGCGAGAGCTTCAATGGCGTCTGTAAAGCAGTCCAAGAAAGAAGAGAAAGCGCGGAAAGGATGATGGACGAGGCGCAGCTCGCACTCACATTGCAGATGCATTTCACCCCATTAAACAATGGAGGCGGGGGATATCATTTGAAAGAGAATGTAAAACAACAGAAGGCTTTAAATCTTTTTTAGAATCGACCGAATAGTTATGAGGTTATTAACAAATAATTACCTGGCTAACCTTGGGAGGACTCTGGAAATTATATCATTCGAAGAGAATGTAAAACAACAAAAGTGTTTCAATTTCGTTACAATCAGCTAGATAGTTACAATGCTATTACCCCACCCCCCCTAAAAAAAGCAAAACGGGGACTGAGGGATCGACCGACGGACGACCAACATAGTAAAAAATAGAGTCGCCGGCGACTAAAAAGACCCCAAATATTAAGTAATAAACAGCTCAAAGAAAGATAGAATTGGCCAAAACCTGGAAATAATAGTAAATTCAGCATTTAAAGAAGAATGGGGCAGGTCTTTACTTCTAAAACCACTAAACAACAAAATACGATTATGCCAATCCAAAATATTACCCAATTACGAAACAGTGAATAACCTAAGGTCTACTCGAGGTGAGGTTAGTTAGTAAAAAAAGGATCTGGTAAAACTCACAGAGGTGAAGAAAAGGAAATGAAAGAAATTATACGGATAAAGAATTAGTTTCAAAGAGCTATTTCTCTAGTCATATTTTAGAGTAATATTTACAAAGTCTATTTTTAAACTTATTTACTGTTCTTCAACGACACGCGATGGTAACCCTTTCAAAGTCTGTTTTATTTTATATGTAAATACATATTGTGCTATCGCAGTGTTAAATAGGGGTTTACTAGCTCGAAACTATTAATTCCAGTTTCCTATCGCTTTTCGAGAGTAAAATTGAGTAATTAGTTATAAAAGTATATCCACTTAGTATTTAAAAGAATTTAATAAGTTAGTCATATTTATGCCAATGTTACAATAAAAGTTAATTCTGGTGCTTCAGTGTTTCATCGTGCGATCTCTTTCTAAGTCCAGGAATTTATTTCTAAGGCCAGCAAGGCCGCGTTCAAATATTATAATGTCCTTGTGCATGTATACATATGAGAATTGCTCCTCATACTCTATATGAGGACTTACAAGTACTTGCCTTATATAATGGAAGATTAATATCTTTCAATTTAAATGCAGAGTATATATTATTTATTTTATAACTATATTCGCTTCTAAGACGCCGCACTACCTGTAAGGCTGACAATTTTTGTGCTCGATTTTGAGAATTTTGGAGAACCATATGGAGAGTGTACATAATATTAACCTAACGAGAGGTTAATAAAGCGAGGCTTAACATCTTAGAAGGCATAGTAATAAATTAGGATAAGCCGGCCATCAACAGTCAAGCAACAAGCTGGAATCGCACATTAGAACTATTTTAAAAATTCCATGCACAAGAGTGGCTCATTTCCTCTAACCTTACGTTTAACCAAGGCGGAATAAATACCTCTTAAAAATCGGATTTTTTCACTTTACTTTCTGCCAGATCATCACACCACTCATTACATCGCTGAAAGAGGCAAAAACATTTCAAAACTCTCCGAAGATGATCGAAGAAGATCGAAAGCTTAGCAATTTAGTTTGGTTTTTACCAAACACATTCATTTAAAAAGAGAGGAATAATGGACAAGTAATTCACCATCTACATGATTGAATATAAAGGAGTTAGAAGAAAATAAAATTGCCAAAGGAAATTTGTCGAGGGTTAGTGAGTAGGTAATCCTAGTCCCACTTCCTTGGCATATATTATAAACCCGCACTAAGGTTAAGTAGGGGTGATATAGCCAATATACCTACCGTAGCAACTTCCGGTGAATAAGAATAACCCCTGTGTTTCCCTTTTGATCAAAATTTAGATAATGATCCCCTGAGTGTGTTCTCATTCAGTAAAAGCCAGTCATGGGTGGACTTATGTAATATTAGGAATTAAGCCGAGTGGATTGCTTTATAATGGCCAAAGGATCGTCCAAAATAGTTAAAACAAAAGATACAAAAATAATCTTTAATATACATGAATTAGAAATATTAAATAGCATATATAGGTATAAATAGGATTTGTCTTGTCACTGAATTGGTAAGTCTATATAATGTCATGGGGATTACACTTGAAATCTACTTACTAGGATGCTTGCGTCTTAATTGCCCCTGACAGAATGAATTGAATAATATTATGGAATTAAGCAGTGAATTAATCACTTGTAATAATTTACGTTATGAGCTCGGGATGGAACTTGTAGTTAACGGTTAAACTGGCGGAATTTAGGGGAGGGGATAATTCACTTAAACGATCCCTTGGAGTTTGTAAATATTTGGAGGATAACGGTGACGATGTTCGCACTTAGCCCGGTCGTCTGAGGTTACAAAATGTGGGGGTAATCCTAGACCAGTGCCCTGATATAATGTTCCTAGGCTGGATCGCGAAGGCGAGTCAAACTGTGACTCAAATCGGAATTCTTCTTCTCGAAGTGTCCGTTCCGATTATTGGGAGGTGGAGTGGGTAGCAAAAATGATTACCTAACTGCGTCTAGGGAAATCCGCAGATAGAGGTCCTGTTGTAATCTCTGTCTCTTAAAACGGGGGGGAAGGTCTGCGAGAAATTTGGCACCTACAAGTACCGTGACGGCAACAACTAATTCCCCGAAGTTTCTTCCTTGCAATGGGTGAACTGTTTCCTTTGTAGGCACAACGCAGGTCCAAAATCTTATGCCGGACTCCAGAGAGAATTTTCCCTTTTGTTTCCGTCAAGACCTAAAATATAGAGAGAGCACCGGATTCTCCTAAAATCTTTATCATGGCGTTAAAAACCTTTTGTCTGCTGCCAGAACATGCAAAATATTCACGCTTCGCCGCCTTCCGAGCTTTCCTCGTCTCCAACCACGGATTTGTGACGGCGCGAAAAGTGGGAAATGAGATTCGATGCAAAATGGCGAATTTGGAATAAAGGGGGACATACAGCTGTGTCAATGTATTTATGTATGCACTAAGGCATGGATGTATTAAGACTTCTACAAGATGAGCCGGTCATCAATAGTCAAGCGACAAGCTGGAATCGCACATTAAAACTATTTTACAAATTCCACGCACAGAAGTGGCTCATTTCCTCTAACCTTACGTTTAACCAAGGCGGAATAAATACCTCTTAAAAATTGTTGTCATTCACTTTACTTTCTGCCAGATCCTCACACCACTAGTTACATCGGTAAAGGAGGCAAAAACATTTCAAAACGCTACGAAGATGATCGAGTAAGATCGAAAGCTTAGCAATTTAGTTTTGTTTTACCAAATACATTCATTTAAAAAGAGATGAATACTAGACAAGTACTCCACCATCTACCACATGGAATAAAATCATAGAAGAAGAGAAAGTTGCCAAAGTAAATTAATTAAGGCAAAATATACAATGGTCTTCCAACAAAATTTGCATTCAACTACACTAAAATATATATATATATATATATATATATATATATATATATATATATATATATATATATATAATATATATATATTTATATATATATATTTATATATATATATATATATATAAATATATATAGAGAGAGAGAACGAAACCAAAAGAGAGAGCTGATAGAATAATGGGTGATGGGTTTTTTGGAGAAAACCATAGAAATTTCGATGCCATTTCACCATCAAGTGCTACTTCAGTCCTCCATTATTTACAAAGAAAAAAGTTCGCAATGTACATCCGAGGATTATAGAGGATCGACACAGCGTATCTACATGCTTGTGTTTGTCCCTTTCTTGCAATTAGTAATAGAACAGAAGCACCTACCACTAAGCCGGAGAATTTCTCCATTTGATTACATTATCAGAATCGTTATCCCAATCACAAAGCCACTTTCGAAGAATTCTCCATTTTATACCATCTTTAGCAATGAAGTGCATCTTCACATATTGGAATAATTTCATATTAAACTTAAATACGTGAGATTAAACGATGATACAATCTCCTCTCGTTTACTATTACAAATCTAACCAACAAAGAAAACGCTTCTTCATTCCACTCCTACCCTAACAAATTATAGCCCTCCGATTTTTTTAGTTTCTCCCTCCTCGATACAGTTTTAGGGGGCATCAATAAGGCTAGGCCCCGTTCTTAGAACTATTTTATTCAAAAATTTCTCATACAATCCGTTTAGAAATACTATTTTCAAATTTAACTTTAATATAGTACTTTCATTTTATATTCTATTTACTTCAAAATGAGTTTACAACCTGAACCGTTGGACATGAAAAAACTTCTATAAACAAGATAATGAAGATGGAAATTCACCATGGAGCTCTATTATTTCTCCTAAAATTTTTACATATATATATATATATAAAGCTCAAAGTTTATTTCAACGCAAACAAGGAAATTATTTGATCAACCAGAGCACTTGGATTTCACAAACCAAACCAACGTAAAACACACTCATTTCGCTGGACGGCAGTTATATTTATGCTATGTAAGAGGAAACCGTTGTTAAAAAACAGTGATAAAAAACAAAAAAGAAGCTACCCGCTTATCCCACATGATGCGGCCACCAAAACGGATATGAACATTAAACTGAAGAGTATGGTGGAGGACCTTATAGAAGCACAGTACACGAGTGTATCTAAATGAGAATAATAAAAATAATAATATTGAAACTTTACAGTTTGTTGACCAAGGTCATGGGCCCTCACAAAGCGACTCCCTATATTAAGGAAAGCCTTGAGAGAATATGCGTATTTTCAAGGCTCAATTAAGGATCCAAGTGATGTGGCTGAGCATATTGCAGCAGAACTTCATAAAGAAAGAAGGCGCGATCACTCAGTCTCACGCACGACTACGAGACACAATCAGTAGCGTAGCAGTGCCAGACCGTGGAATACTTGTGATTCAGCGATAAGGCTATAATAAAGGCGGGAGGTGAAGAAGACTGGCTTAGCAATATCAAAGGTGTTATGGTTAAACGTGGAAAGAAAGCGGGTGGGAATATGGAGAATAAATGCAAAGAGAGAATTTATATAAGTTAGAAAAATAAGATTCAAGGAAAAACAGACTATTAAAGCTAACGCCCATTTTTTAACTGGATAGAAGAAATAGACGGGAAAGGGGCGAAGGATATTAAGGCAATAATTGGTGTCCATCAAGCTACAGACATCTTGCCTACCAATAACATCATACAAAAATGTAGGTTTAAAGACCAGGGCAACGAATACCGAAATCGAAAATATAAATAACTTGGGTAAACCTCGAAAATTTAAAACCAAGTTTGAAAACCTTAAGTTCATACCAATAGCTAGGAAAAAGACCGGTCATGAATTTACTATTAAATGGCGTCCAATATATTTAGGTCAGTGAAGGGCAACGTCACTAGATTTCTTTTTGGTCATATGGTCGCTGAAATACCAGAAATCAAAAACGAACCCTTGCAATAGGCCTTTGCTAGTCATTATTTGAAGAAGGGTATGCCCACCGGTAAGAGCGGCGGGCGTGTTTCATACATAACGAAGACTCTAGAAATGTTTCTCGAAGCCCCTCACTGTTTGCTCTTTACACGTTCGAACTTGACTGCTCCATGTTCGGTCATCTCTATAGCGATGTCTTCTAAGAAGTAGTCTACGGGTTCCTTGCCATACTCCACTTCTTTCATGGAGTTAATGGTAGAGAGCGGCGTCACGCATCCCGGCAAGCCAATGAATTTCTGAAGGGCTCTAAACATGGACGTTCGGAAGGATCCGACGCATTTTCCTAAAGCCTCTCCTTCGGCTCTTGACCATTCAAACTAGTTAATGCTCTCATTTGATGAATCTTGACAGAAAATCTCTGACTGGTGAAACCCCTATGAAACGAAGCTCTAATCAGTGCACTTACGAATTTGGTGTTTGCCTGGGGAGCCATTCGCAACGGTTCCTTGTCGATGATCATGCCAATCTTGGCTTGGTTGCCTCCCGAAGCCGTTGTAGACACGTCCGTCTCCCGTTTTCCGCGGAGGGAGAGGGACCTTTTGTCGATTTTTGTCTAATTCTTGTCTACTTCTTGGAAGTCCCCCATGGAAAGACAGGCGGAACGACGCTGGTGCTGAGATGGAGTTGATCAAGGGCCACTCGAAGAAGGAAGTGAAATTGAAGCTACCACACTCGTAGATTTGGGAGATGAATAAAACTCCTCTTTGGTAGAAGATGGTTGGTGTGGTACCTGAAAAAAGCTTAGGGGCCACCTCCTTTCTGAGTATTAGCTTACCGCTGGCAGCTGCAAAGTTGGAAAAGTGCCTGCCCCTTTGCCCCTTCCTGGTTGCAAGGGGGTCTACTTATCCCTCTTACTGGTGGGAACAGTTCCTCCTTGTACCAAATCCGGGTAGACAAATGTTGAGGGGATAGTCGAAAAAACGAGCGCTGAGAGCGAGTGAGGGTGAAACTCATTTAGAACTTCCCCACACTCCACCAGAGTTCATAAACTCAATGAGAGGGCTTCCTTAATTTGCACGTAGGCCAAAATGATGTGTAGCTCCTCCAGGTACCATGTATAACAGGCTACCAAGGGTACCCTCTTGTGCGACACAAAACTAAGGTAACGATCAGAAGATTACCAAAGAGCAGAAACAGCTAATCCATAAGAGGTTATATCAGAGGTGAGAAAAATATCACGAATTTGAGGATTGTGTGTGTTGGTCTGAAATATGTGTTGGATTTTGTTTGGATCTTCCAGATCGTTGAAAATAAAGGAAATGTAGTCAGGTTTCCCTAAAGATCACTAAGGTATACTTCAGATAATTTTGTTGTGGACATCAATGTCCCCCTTAAAGATGATTTCATTATGATAGTTATAGGATAGTGGTTGTTCGGTGTAATGTATAGTTGGCAGGATCAGAAGAGCAAAGAAAAAGGAAATGGATTATGTTATTGGAGCCAAGGGTAGCCTGTGCCAGAGAGCATCATCTTTTAGAGACGCAAAATGTGAGAGGCAAGTGACAGGAATATATGAGAGACAGGAAGAACACGGTCTTTCCTTGTAATGAAAGCTAGGCTAGAGTTTATAGAAAGTACCAGAAAGACGAGCTGTGGATTTAGCACTATCCAATTCAGTTTCTTTATGAACAAAGGAATTTTAGAAGATGAGAGTAAGTCTTGATCATCAGAGGTGAAGATAGATGAAAGACCACGAATGTTAAAGAACTTCGATAGTCAAAGAAGAGCCTTACATATAAAAGCAACCCATATCATGGTTATAGCCATTAATTCGACTGTCAGTGTCCCATTGATGCCAACAGATTATGTTTGATACCCAGTAATTCTTTGTACCTCCCAATGCCATGGTCTTAAAACTTAGCATGACATTTATTGTTCCTGCTGGGGAGGAAAGGCAGATAAAAGGGTATCTCATTTGCAAGTGATGTAGAGTACGAGAACTGAACGATGGTTTCAGCGGGAAAAAGTAAATTAACAACAAAGGGAAGGAGAAATTAAAAAACATGAGAATCCAGGAGACACAAAAGAAAGTTTAATGCACCACACACAGCAAGGGAAAAGAAGTAAAGAAAGAAAAGAAGCGAATCCAATCAATCGCACGCGAAAAGAAAGAGAACAATCAGCATGTCTGAAATTCCCAAAATTCCAACATGGAAGCTGTCTCGGCTTCCAACGATAAAAACCTCTGAATTTGTACGGAAAAGGCCTTAATAGAAAAAAATGGTGCTAAATAAGAATAAATATATCTGCTATCGCCAACAGCAAATATTCCCTCAAAAACGTGTCCTAATTCAAACTCTAAAATCGAGAGAAATTCTCCTTTTAAAAATATACAACGTAATCGTGATTTAGAGTAAATTTTGCTAATACGGAACAAAACCAGAGAAAACTAATAAATATTAGAGAATAATGCGAGTTCGAATGATGATAAGTCAGAAATAATGGAAATATAAGTGTAAACTCTGTAATAACATATAGCTATAAGGACTTTCAAGTGACAATTTAGTTACTTTTAACCTATAATAAATAATATAAGTGAAATAGCGAAACAAATAATTGGTATAACAAGAAAACTAAGGCAATCAATGTGAAATTTATGAACTAATAGATTAGTATCATATTCAAATTTTAAAAAGAAAATGCGAATGACTAGAGTATGATTTTACTTAAAGAAAATATTATTATTGATAGATGTAATAACAATATTACTTATTTAATATTAAACAATGTTAAAAGAGGAAATTTTCTTGATAGGACAAAATCAATAACATCGAAAAGTAAAGGTTTGTATTAATTAATATAAAATCCTAAAATTAAGATAGCAAAAATATTTTGAAAATTGAATAATGTATAAATATAATTGTGTAGTTATATGAATTCATCTTAACAATTCTGAAACAATTTGAAGCTCTACTAGAATCTTTGTTTCTTCTATCGCTCTCTTCCCTAAGTATCCTTTCATTAATTTGTCCTCACATTTTGTGTAGTGATATTCCTGCCAACTTAATTTAACTTAATATACCGTTAAAATCGTTGCTATAAGAAGATGTGCACTTCAGGTAAATGAAGGAAGCGTCTCAGTATGAATGGTGTGATAATAATGACCCTTTGTGACTTGTTTTAATGTGCTCTCTTTGGTAGACTCCATTTGTGTGGTCAAGTCGCAGAAGGAAAGGATGCAGACTTTGGTTGAGCAAGGAAAAATTGGCCATGACTAGACAAATCGAAGTTATATAATATTCAATGTAAGGAATAAAAGCGGTTTTTAAGCGAGATCTACAAGGGGATTGACACAATTATGGAGCACCAGGTCAAAATCCGACTGCGAAATCCTCCGGCTTTAAATCTCGCCATCGATTTAGGCGCAGCCATGGTGACTGCCAGAGATGGACGCGGGTTGATAAAGGATGAAATAAACAGCGTTTACTTTGACTAGATTGCTCCAAAGAGGGACCTCAGGTTTAATCCAGATTAGCCCTGTCCTTCCTAAAGAACCTGTCAAGTGCATCAAACACAGCTTAATGGTGAGTAAAGATCAATCATTACTTTAAGCTGATGAAAATAGCAACACTCCATGTTTAACACTAAATTTGATGATACTTAGTCTATTGGTAGAAAGAGAAGGAAAGAGGTCAACCGAATTGCTCTCTCTTGTAGACTCTTTTGCCTACCTATACAACATCATGTGGGACAAAGGAAGCAAAATACATTGGTGGTGAAAACATTTTGACTAAAGGAGAGAAATATACTGTCTGAAATGTTGTAGAAGGAAAGCAGTTAACCCTAGTCGCTCTTCGAAACTGGAGTTGAGCAAGAAGTGGAAGTGACTTCTAAGCATTGAGGATGATAAACCTGCTATTTCAAGTGAACTTAATACAATAATGTATCTTCGTTTGTCGATCGTATGCTTTTATTTATCTTCTTGGTGTTTTTGCCTTGTTTCTTTAGGGGCGCCAAATTTTCGAGGGATCCAAAGATTTTCTATTCCTCCAAATCACTCACATCGTTTAGTACCTTCACACAGTTATGTTTTAAGTTGATGGTCGAAAAAGTATTCTCTGGTATTATGTTTTAATGTAAGTGAACTTGTACGTGACCAATTGTCGGGCGAATTTAAGGAAGTGATACTGGGTAGTGAATAGGGCACATGTAGATGTGCTAAATATGTAAAGAGAATGAAAAACACGTAATGATATATAAAGATGTGAAGTATGCAATGGATAGAAAATAGGGAGGTACCTTGGGCTGGTAAATAATGCAGATAAGGAAGGCAAAAAGATGCGTATGAATGAATAAGGAAAGCGAAAAGGAACAATTAAAGCGTCACTAATCATCGTAGTTAAGAAAGCTTCAAATGAAAGATGTGGTAGCACATATATGTGTTTAAATGATTGCAAATGATTGCATAATGCGAGAGAACATGAAAGGAATGAAGCGTTTGATTGAGATAGAGGAAATGTAGTGCGATCAGATGTGAATGAAGGTGGTTATTTTGAGGAGAGTAGGGCAGTAGTTTTGAGAGATGCGTAGCATAGGGCATCAATGAGTAGGAATGTGTGAGCTCGAGAACTTTGAGGGTGAAGCTAAGATCTGCGAGGGTGAAATGTGCTTGTAGTGTATAGGCACAATAAAGATAGAAGTGGGGGAAAGAAAGGAAAGTTCTTTAATCAATTTGCGATCGGTTTATGGTTGTAGGAGATATGCATGGATGCAGAGGAGACAGAATGAGAAATTTAATAATTGAGCTTTGGTTACGCTTGGAGTAAATGAATTGAAGAGAAAGTATTCCATTTGTGTCCTAAAAGAAATTTGTGCCTACCAAATAGGTCTTTGAGCACAATGATATCCATTAGTACTCATAAAATTAGAGTATGTCTAAGAGGGAGAATGTATAAGTGGGTCTGATATGCACCTGGTAAGTAAACGTATGTTTAGGATAGAGTTTATGTGAAAGAAGTGGGAGGTACTAGTGGAGTACTCACTGACCTTATGATCCTGACATGTACGGTTAAAACGTTTCATGTTTGGAAGAGAATACGTGAGGAAGGTGGATATGGAAAGGATTATTGAAGCAGCGAGCGAGGTGAGAACCCCGCTTTGTGGAAATACGCAATGTAATATGCAGTCGAGAAGAACGCGGTGATGGACTTGAAGATAATTGATGATTCCAATGAGCATGCAAATGAAATGCACACAAATGCATAGAAGAAGGCGTAAATAAGAGTGAAATCAATGAATAACGGGATAAAAAAGAAAAAATACAAAGAATTTAAAGGAAGATGGATGATGACCTGTATGGAAAGACGGAGGTATTCAGTAAGGAAGAAAAAAGTTGAGATAGCAAGTCAAGTGTAGTTGAATAATCAACAATGGCGCGAATGAGATGCTTGTTGTGACTAATTACGAAATCCAAAGTATGTGGCTTGAATTCTTCGATCAGTTGTATTCTGCGGGTATGAAAGATGAAATTAATCTGAATTTTACTAGTTTCGTGGATATGCAGGTAGAATAAGCTGCTAAGTGATAGTATATATACTATGGATAAGTAAGCTAAAAGTTGTTACTGGCTAATAAACTCTGTTTGCGCAGGGGAATCCTGTTGAATTTTGCACTAGAATCAATACGCCCTGGTGTTACGAGGCCTTCAAATATCATAAGCCAGGCCAACAGTTAGAACATCTTTGCTATCATCTCGATGGTAAATGTGGGGAACGGCCTGTAGCTAATTGGATATTATTATTTGCAGGCAAATGACCCCAAGGGCTAGGAATAATAGGAAAGTGCTGCCCTTGTATGGTCATCATGTCTGTTTGGGCTTGAGGGCTAGAATATCCTTTTGTTAAAATTCTTAATCGCCCTCGTGGCCATTTGTATATTTTCGCATTTTTGGATGGATACACGTGGATAATATGCCTGTATAATTTTGCGTGATAACATGAAAGATGCCAAACTGTTTGCTATAGCATTGGTCAAGATTCAGCACATAAATTCTTAAATATATTTGTGTCCTCAGTTTGAACATTTAATATATCATGTACTCTAATTAACCCTGCCACCTTGGACTTTCTGACCTTTGTGAATACGCAGGAAATGGATTCCAACTTTTTTGTCAGGATCATTGCATACAATCCAAGGATTGTAGATAATGGAACCACGGTAGCCCACTTTGTTGTCCATCCTCCGAGGTGTTCGCACCGCCATGAATCACAATACTTTTTTAATTTAATTATTTCGCCTACTTTGTATTTTCTTAAAATATTTAAATTTTGACTGCAGACTGAGGAGTCAAAGGGGAAAAAGATAATTGGGGTTAAGATAGCCTGAGTAAAAGGTTAATATATATAAGTTAGCGTAGCATGGAGCTTATTAAGTGTATTTGGTTTCGCAATGGTTCTTCGATATCTTTATGACTGCATTATTGAATGAAGTATAAAGTATAATGTAGCAAAAAAGTGCGAAATTGATTGAAAGTGGTAAAGGAAAGTTTTATTTATGTTAGGATATAATACCTACTTCGGTTTAGTGCATGGATGAGAGATGGATAAGGAAGTGTTAATCGACGCGTTTGACAAAGTATGTTTGAGATGATGACAATTGAGAGTGAAGATTTGGCACTGTGTGATATTAGAGTAGACAGATTTCCCCTGAACAACGTCACTGGTAAAATCTGGATTGATTATGAGAAATGAACATAGTACGACCCAAAAGTATTAAGAGTAAAGAAAGCATCGGGAGTGAGCATAAATTTAGGGGCTGCTTAGGACTGTGAAAGGGCGGAAATCTTCCGGAAAGTGCAGGAGAATATGCCAGTTTTAACGTCTAAATATAGGATAGAAACTATGGTAAGGAAGGATATAATTTTTTAATGCAAAAGTCATAAGCTGTAAGGTCTATTTGTTAGATGTTTACTAGGATATAGCTCCCGGAAGCTCAGATAAAAACCAGGGAACTTTGCACAGGGAATACAAAGTTGCGGAAACACTAAAGAAAACTAAAAAAAACATAGCTCGCTACATGATAAGAATAACTCACAGGGAAAAAGAACAAGGAAGCAGAAAATAACCCTGGGTTCAAAATAAAAGTTGGGAAAGTCTAAATACGAGTACATATACATTCTAATACATTCAAATACTTCCTTTCCTTACCTATATGGTGTAGTTAAGTTCCATGAACTCAATAATCCGAAACCTCTGAAAAATAATCTGCCTTCAGGGTTGTGCATCCTATAATTTATCAAAATGGCTAGCTCCCATTTAAAGTCCTCTGGTCGGCAAAAGCTCAATTTCCCAGGTCGTTAACAATAGATATTTCATTAGCATACCTAATTCCCTAACCTTATATGGCAATTTAATTTTTGTCAGCTTAAAATTCTGTTGGCTGTTCTTTAAGGTTCCGCTAAATGATCTTCTTAATTTTCTTGAAGAATATATTGCTAAATTCCCTCTCGTTAACCCCTACACTATAGTTATCAAGCTAATCTCGTTTTGTATTAAAAATTGGAAATTAACGTTTAATTAATCATTTTACCGCCAAAAGTTTGGAATCGCCATTAAAATTTGTTTGTCACCCGTTCACGGCAATCTATTTATGGAGTTATTTGAGACTAAATTGATAGCAGAGATTACATCTCCTCTCCCCATGTTCTGGCTACACTATATTGATGATATATTATGTTTATGACATTATAATTGACATGTTAATATATTTTTAGCTAAACTAAATAACGTGGTAAAAAATACTGCTCTATTCCATTCATAGACTTCCAAGGGTTCAAATACGAAGTATACAGAAAACTGCCATCCACAAACTCTTATATGCACTTTTATTCAAACAGACACAATGGGCTAAATCGTTGTGTTTATACTTCCATTTTTCTCCGAACCCTAAAAATAGTGTCTCTTGAATACTTAAAAAAAATAGATAATATAATATAGGCTCAAATTTATGGTATCCATTATATTCCCAAAACAATTGTAGAGATGGCACTTAAAGATTCTTTTATCGTGTCGACAATAATATTAGAATGTTTGATGCAAAATACGCTATCCATAACTTATAACGATGTTTTCAGTAGAATTTCTTGTCCCCTCCGACCGCTAAGAATAAATGTCATATTTAGATATTAGTCATCGCTACATCACATCCTTATCAAGAACTCCCTCAGCCACCTATGTACGCTTCATTTTACGGGATGTAAAAAAAGGTACTAAATATTATCATTGTCGTAGAATGCCCCCCCCCTTTTGTTCTATTCTAAGAGTGCTAAGAGTGTCTAATATATATTGATATCTGAATATCTTAACGAACAGAGCCGTTCCGAAACACGTAAGGATATATGAGAAGCAACAGTAATTCCCAATATAAACTTATATTTTAACTTTAACCATTGAATACACAACATCTAAATATTAACTACAGCAATAATATTATCATAAACAAGAATTAATTAAATTAGTTTACCCCTCAAGAATTGGTTAATTTCTTTACACACAACAATAATATAAGATTTAAGCTTACGGATTCTACTGGAATTTAAAGGCCTCAGAAATGTTATTGACTCACGACGCGTGCCGCCTGACCAGATGTAGATGGGCAGGATCACAAGGTCGTTTTGTCGAGGGTAGCAGCTGAAGGGTCCACACGGTATTCCGGGGGAGGAAAGCTCTTTAAGGATAAGAACAATTACGGTGCTTTATGAAACACCTAGGCAGTCGTAGTCTCTCTGGCGAGAGTGAGTCGAACTTGGTTCCTAAATCAAGTTAACTTGGAGTGCGGTGTGACCACCGAGTAACGAGCTCGAGGGGGAGCTTTTCTCTTTCGTTACTTATTTCCTCATGGACGAGGACTGAACTCAGGGAGGGTCTTCTTCAAGGGCGAGTATCACGGAGGGGGGTTTCTCAGACGAGAATAATTTGAACTTGGTTCCTTACCAAGTTAACTTAGGAGTTCGGTGTGGCCACCGAATAACGGGCTCGAGGGGGGAGCCTTTTCCTTCTTCTTTTCTTAATTCCTCAAGGACGAGGAATACCCCTGGTATTTAAGGTGCACCAGGATATGAAGAGTCTCTCTGGCGAGAGTAAGTTGAACTTACCAAAGTTAACATATCGTTTGGTTTGATAACCAGGGACTAGCTCGAGGATGAGCTGCTTCTTAGCCCCTTAAGGTAGGTAGCCTTGCCTCTCTTGCAGGGTACTTCTTGGTCTGGCGAGCCAAGTACTCTACCTTTCCAGTTTTGGTAGTTCGGTTTGATCCGAAGACTTCGTCACCTAGAGACTGACGTATACTACCACGATTTTCCTCAGAGTTCCTCATTTATACCTCGCACCCCACTGGGGGAGTGGTAAGGGGGGAGGGGGGAGGGGGGAGGAAGGCCCTAGGAGAGTTCTTTTGCCCAACGGTTTTTCCCAGCGATTCTTACATCGGCTCCTCGTTAGCCTTCGAGATTGGGAGAAACACGTCTCCAATTTCTTATTTGACGTGAAACTGGATCTCACTCTCCTGGGGGAGATCTAACATTTTGTCCTTTAGGGTCTTTCATTGCAGCGAGTTGTGCCACGCTGCGGTTACGCTTTTGACTCGCCGATGCCTGGGCCGGATGTCTTGCGGTAACCACCTTGTGACTCCACCAAGAGTGAACGGGGGGGGTGGAGTGACGATTTCCCTACAATCATTGACAAACAGGAAAAGAAGTTAATATACGTTTAAAACAACATTAGATCAATGTACGCAACCTTTGGGAGCAATCTGCTCTATTTTTACAATGTAAAATTGTAATTATACAATCAATTAGGATAGCGCCAAATCTATCAACAAATATGATAATTACGTTTCCAGAAATATTTTAAAATATATATGCATTTGCGACCCTTCCCAATTTTAATTTTAAACCAGGGGTATTTCTTTAGACACCATTAGCTCTTCGTACATCAGGTCTCTAGATAAGATTCTCTATGATTTTGTGTTATTTACTTAGAGTTTGGGAAAAGAGTTCCTTTTTTCTCCTTTGATTCCGGCACAAGTCGCTGTTAATACAGTATATCTGCTTTGCTAAAAGAATTGTTTCATCTCTGCGTCGCGAGATAGTGCGTAGGGGATAACCACCTGACTCCTTCTGATCCGGTGGGCTCATATTAATATATATATATATATATATATATATATATATATATATATATATATAGTTGGCCAGTAAGTACTGACACTTTGGAAGTGAAAAGAAAACAACACAATTGTATGGAGTAACACTAACATTTCTTCTTCAACATAAGTCCATTAATCTCTACGATCTTCTTCCAGGGATAGGCCCGCATCTGAATATATCCCAGATACCAGTCACTTTGCTTTGAATAAAAAAACTTGAAACAAGCTTTCTTTGTTCCATCAAAAGTGTTGAATCGCTGGTGGCCAGGAAGTGTCGCATTGAGTGGCATAGGCTATAGTCACTCAGAGCAATACCAGAACTGAATGGTAGATGTGGAAGAATCTCAACACCTCCATCTCTTTCAACTTCTTTAAAGTCAATCTGACAGTATGTTGAATCGCATTTTCTTGCTGAAGCAAATCCTGACCTCATTGATCAAAGCAGGATACTCCTTATTTAGTTTGCCAGACAATCCTTATAGCTGCTAGCAATACAGTTGAGTGTTGATGGCGCAACCGTGTGGAACCACCTCGAAATGCAGTACTCCTTGCAAATTCAACCAGAGCGAAATCATGACCTTCTTGTTAAACAGATTTAGTTGTGGAACGCCATACACTTGTTCACCTCGCGGAACCCCTTTCCTTTCCCGATTGTAATTAATCAAGTACACCCACTTCTCATCTGATGTGACATTTCGCCTCCAGAATGGGTCGTCCATTGGGTTATTGAGAAGTTGGTTGCAAATCTCTAAGCTACGAGTAGCTTCTGCTTTGGTGAGGTCATATGGATCCAATTGGAGCTTTCTGTGACCAAAATCCATTTAGTACAACGAATTCAGCTCAGTCTGAAAGTATGACACTACAACAACTTTCGCAATATCATGGCTGCTTACAGAAATTCAACTTTCAATGCTTCCATAAAGCCTCACTGTGGAAGGTTGATGGTTGGAAGGAACATGATTGATCGTCAAGGGTAAGATCTACGGAGATGAAACGTCTGTATCACCTATAGAAATTCGCCTGAGTGGATGTGCCTTCTCCTTCAGTATCGCAAATTTCTTCACAGCAATTCTTGTACAATGGTTTATCTTGGAAGTGTAGTGAATCATCCCTCTAATTCCACTTCTTCCATACTTATTTCTCTCAGTTGGGGCTTACACAGAAAAAAAAAACTGCAGGAGCAAAGAACAAATACAGTGTACTGAGGCTGGTTATTGAATTACTAAGGCAAGATAATCAAATGTAGTCGAATGTGGAAGGCTAAATTAAAATAATGTTGGTTTTGCTTCATAAAATTTTGTTCTTTTCTTTCGGCTTCCTAAGTGAGTCAGGATTTTCTGGCCATCAATATATATATACATATTATATATATGTATATATATACGTATAAAAATATATATATATATATTTACGTATATAAATATATATATATATATATATATATATATATATATATATATATATATATATATATATATATATATTTATATATATATATATATATATATTTATATATATATATATTTATATATATTTATATATATATATATTATATATATATATATATATATATATATATATATATATATATATATATATATATATATATATATATATATATATATATATATATATATACATATATTAGATATGGGTAACCCTTATATACCCAATTCCTCTTTTTCTGTTAAAATAAACACCACTCTTACAAAGGCTCTGTGAAATTTCTCCTTTTCGAGAAATTGATGGTTGCTCAGTCGTATGTGTGGCGCTCCTAAATAGAGTTTGGGAACTCTAGGAGCCTTATCTATCAAATTAAGGCATTTTTAATATTGCCCTTACCTAAAAATTTATATATAACCTCCTAGCCAATAAATATTAACTTAATAAGGAGGTGAAGATTGATATTGATGCTTATATTTAAACCTTCCTGCGGATTTTTTCAGTTAAATAACCACTTCTTAATCAAGCGTTGCAAGAACCTCGATAATAATATAAATTTTATTTAATTTATTTATTCAGGTTCATATTTAACACCTTTAATATGGTACTTTTTCCTTTACAAAAACAATAACAACTTATTTTTAGCCTAATATATTAGTTATTTCCATAAAGATATGGATAGATTTACTTTTAATGAAAGTAGGTCTTTATGATGAGGGAGAAGCAGTTAAGCAATTAACATACTCAAATTGAATCTCCCGAAAAAAAATAATATGAGTCCGGTTGGAGGATATTATTAGATCACAGTTATTCATATATAAGGGGTTAAAAACACCTTTGTAATAATTTAGGCTTTTGAAATTTTAATACTTTGGGTGATATATAAAAGCTAAATATTTATTACTAGGATAGCGGAAATTACAATCTAAATCTTCCTTACCCTTAAGGTTTTATTTTTGTAAAATTACAAGATTTTAAATTAAGCAAACGTTCACAGACCCATAGCGAAAATATTTTTCAGCATCACTTTTGCTAATGATTATAGTTATCAAACGGAGTTTATTTCAATTTCCAAATGACAAATCTAAAAATTTAGGTCCATTACACTTTACAGAACATCCACAACTCATCCTTAGAGGTTGGGTTTCCTTGACAGCCGCACTTTTTAAGTTCTGTCACATCCTTTTTACGAGGTTCAAGTCGAGTCTTAGTGCTTGCCTATTTAAAAGAATTTTAGAATTTTCCAACCATTACATATTACATATTAGAGAGACTGTAGGTTTTAGATTGTTGTGTTGTTGAAAATAAAACCCCTTTACCAACTTTAGTTATTTTACCTCAGTTTCTTTCAAAATAGTCAAATGATCCTTCTTATTGTTATATCAATTTTAATGAGTGTTTGTTGACTATTACCAGCAAAGCAAGCCCATAACATTAAGCTTCCTCCACTCTGCTCTACGAGTGGTATGATGTTTAAAGAGAAAAGAGCTTACGAACCTTCCGCCAAAAATGTCTTCCGCACTTAATGTATATCTAAATAAATCTATTTATGTTTCGTGTCTTAATAATACTTTATTCTAATTACTTTAGCACTGTAAACAAGCTAGTTTTCAAACGTAGGATTACTCCTCATTTAAATGCAGGATTACTTTCAGTCTTCTCTGAAAAATTAAATCCAGTTGATTTTATTTGAACTTATGCTGTCTGTGTGTTCATTTGCGTGGCTATTTCCTCCATAGTTGCTCCTGAAGTAACACGCCTTCTAATATCTTCACTAATATTTTTACATTCGCCCATCATGTAAAGTTTTAAAAGAATGTTCGGTTTATGTTGGCTTTATGTTAGTTCTGAGCTTATTAAGAAACTTTAGGATAATCACAAAGTCTGCTTAAAAACCCTCAAATTATTTACAAGATATAAAATATAATAGGAACTGAGTTTGTGAAAAATTTGAAAGCTGTATCTATTCATCTGACACTTTACTCTTTCTCTCTCTCTCTCTCTCTCTCTCTCTCTCTCTCTCTATATATATATATATATATATATATATATATATATATATGTATATGTATGGAAACCTCACAAAGTATCGCGTGAGTAAGCAATAAATGCAACAAAGCCCACAGGGAAAATTAATACGAGGATTCCAAGTAGTTTTAAACTATATTTCGAGTTCTTTAACAAGGAATAACAAAAGTATTGAAGATTGTAATATTTATAAGGAGGATACAGAAGAGATAGAACGCCCACAATAAAGTATTAAAAATTGTAATATTTATAAAGATGATACAGAGGAGAGGGAACGCCCACAAAAAAGCAAAGAATGACTTAATATAAAATGGAAATCTTAGGAAGAGCGAAGATAAATACAAAATAAGATCATTAAATCAGGTAATTTTAAAAGACTAAAGGTTGACAAGAGGATTAAAATACCGCCTAAGCAATTAGGGAGGGATAAAATCACGGCGAGAGATTAACCTCAGAGGTCAAGATTGAAAAACCAAGGTAGAATAAGTATAATCCATATAAATATTACAATTTTCAATATTTTTATTAAAGTACAAAGGTAGTTGGAATCCTCGTATTAATTTTGTCAGTGGGGTTTGTTGCATATACAGTATATATATAAAGGGTGTTCCAATAACTTGGACCGATTTTAAATGTAAGTTATGTTTAAGCATATAATGATTTTTTCTTTTTCTTTCAGATTTAACCATGTCAGTCTTTGGCAATTTCAACCATAGAAAGATTAACAATCGAACATTCTGTTAAATTTATCGAAGCCTATTACAAAAATGGACGTTCAAACAGAAACGCACTTCAGGCACTTCGCGATTATGGGGGGCAACATAATCGACCAACCGAGAGTGCAATTTGGAAAATTGTTCGTAAATTCAAACAAACGGGGTCGGTGGCAGATACGAAAACGCCATTACGTGCTCGTTTACGCCGTTCAGCTGAAAACATTGCTGCAGTCCGCGAAAATGTGGCCGAAGATCCAGACACCTCTATTCGTTATTGCGCGTAGGAAATGAACTTCCTCACAACAACGTTTCATCGAATTTTGACAAAAGATTTGTCTCTACACGATTACAAAATTCAATGGATACAAGAACTGAAGAATGCTGACCATTTGAAGCGCCATACATTCGTAAATTGGGTGCACGAGCAAAAACAAGCCGATGATGATTTTTTGTAAAAATCGTCTTTAGTGATGAAGCCTATTTTCATCTTGGTGAATTCGTTAATAAACAGAATCGTTGCATTTGGGCTGATAAAAATCCCAGGAAGATTGTTAAAAAGGCACTGCATCCACAAAAAGAAACTGTTTGGTGCGAATTTTTTGCTAGCGGAATCATTAAGCCGTATTTCTTCGAAAATGATGACGGGAATTCTGTTACGGTGAAAGGCGAGCGATACCGTGTCATGATAACCAACTTTTTATGGCTTGAATTGAATTCTATGGATGTAGAAAAATTGTGTTTTCAACAGGATGGCGCCACATGCCACACATACAATGCAACAATGGCTTTATTAAATGAGAAGTTTCCAGGTCGCATCATCTCTCGAAACAGCGAAGTCAATTGACCGCCACGATCGTGTGACTTGACGCCTTTTGATTTCTTCCTTTGGGGTCATTCCAAAATTAAGGTATATGCCAACAAGCCAACAACAATTCAACAAGTGAAAGATGAGATCATAAGGCATATTGGTGAGATTGAGGAGTAACTATGCAGAGACGTCATAAAAAATTTTGACCATCGAGTGGAGGTGTCCCGCCAAAGCCTTGGCGGACATTTAGACGATATTATTTTTCCCACAAAATTGCCATGACTCAATTAACATGACACAATAGTGAAATCAAGAAATTTTCTCTAATAAAACTGTTTTATTTACTGCTAACTTCGATCTGTCTTAATGGAACACCCTTTATGTATCTATCTATCTATATATATATATATATATATATATATATATATATATATATATATATATATATATATATATATATATATTCAGGAAGAAAAACAAAACGAAGAAGGCGGGTCCCATCCTTAATTCCAACGTTTCAGGTAATTACAAAACCCATTTTCAGGAGCTAAAAACAAATTCTAAATGAGTAATCTTAGCCTAAAAACATAAACAACAGTACAAGTTTAAAGTTAAAAACCACAGATCAAAGAAAATCACAAAAACGACGTTAAAAATATAAAATGAACGTTACGTTAATGAACAAACAAAATAGTGAGGTAAAGAACAGCAAATTACTTGTAAAGAATACTATCAATTAAGGACAAACAAAGTAAACGTAATATTACAAAATTAGACAATTGAAATGTAAAAATAGAGAATTGGATACAACAAAAGGTAAAAGTAAAATATAAACACTGAAACATTACCTTACATGGTTGGATCACAATGACGAGTGAAAACAGGAAGGAATTCAAATAATGAATACAGCTTCGTTAAGTTATAAACAGAGGAAAGCATGACGTGTCCTCATTTAAAGTTGGGTGGTTGTATTTAATACAGAGTGATTCTTTAATGCGGAGAGATGAAATAAATTTAGCAAATTTTAAGAGAGAAAAATCATTTAAGGACACGTCTGTTTTACAATCAATAG
Source organism: Ceratothoa steindachneri (assembly GCA_963969495.1). Classification (NCBI taxonomy): domain Eukaryota; kingdom Metazoa; phylum Arthropoda; class Malacostraca; order Isopoda; family Cymothoidae; genus Ceratothoa; species Ceratothoa steindachneri. The sequence goes on from OZ018329.1 coordinate 6,986,970, forward strand.
CATGTTTCCTGATATAAAAAACTCTTTGTTACTTAATGTTTTACCGGTTCTATGGCTAATTCCTATGTGAGAACAAAAACGCGACTGAAGAGTACGTATTGTGCTTCCTATATAAGTCCCCAACTTACAGCTAGGGCAAATGAATTTATATACAATGCACGAACTAAACGGCGTGGGAATACTGACCTTTACTTTAAAGAAATTACCAATATTTTTGTTATTAATGAATATAAGCTTAAAATTAATTTGACAAATAAATTTACTAAAAATGAAAATTAAACTTTTTCGGAGAAGGTTATTACTAAGTCAATAAACCGTCTTCGCCTTTTAAAAGTAAATTTCGCATTAATTTATCATACTTCATTCACTCAAGCACTCACATAGTGTAGTGCTACCTATAGTAACGCGCCATTAATTCATTCGAGCACTCACAAAGGGCTATGGCAAAACGCCATCAATTAATTCACTACCATTCTTATAGTGAAACGAACGACAACATGCATTGCAACTCATCAGTATTTATACAATACTAGGTACGGCGACATGCATCCAAACTCATAACATTCACATAATGCTACCTATGTCAACATGCCTCTCAACTCATACCATTCACGTATTGCTACATACAGCATCATGCCTTTTATTTTATAGCATTCACATAATGTTACATAGGCGACATGCCTCTCAACTCATAGCATTCACATAATGCTACATCTGCTAACGTGCCTCTCCTCAAACGAACCGACTAGGCGAGTTAACTTTCAAGCATTTCGCCATAAAACGCGTACGGTTTTAAACTCGATACTTGGCTTGCACGTTTGTTCGATCACATCGTTCGCCAAACTATTTATCAAGGTTAACTAACTATATTTTTTTAAATTCGTTGTATTCACGTTACCCTCAATCGATTTATTTTTGTTTCTCTATGTTCAACCTAAATTGACACAAATGCATTCAGGTGACATACAGTTAACAAAAATGACCTTTGACCACCACCTTGTTTCAATATGTATCGTTTAAGATATTTAAATAATATTATTTGTCTAGTTAAATTCTATCAGGTAAATACCGTCTTAATTAAAATGTACAAGATTCAGTTTCAAGAAAAAAACATAGATCTCATGTGCATTTTATTATGGAGTTTAATGTGCTGAATTCGAATTTGATAACAAAATTTCCCTTCACTGAACATTTTCTTGTAAATTTTCGATTTAATAAATAGGCAATTGATACCGATTTCCACGATACCATAAATGTATTTCGCTCCCATATTCAGAGTAAATGTGCCCATTGTAATTATTTCATGAATATTAGCATTATATAATGTATTAACTACATTTTAGTATTTACTTCTTTGTTTGTCAGACATCTCAGGTAGGTCACGCCTTAGGTTCCAGCAAAAGTTTCCCAGCATAGAAGCGCTCAATTTTCCCTTTTACCTGTTTTCCATTGACCTATATTTTGATGGAACCTCTCTTGCTGTTCATCACTCAAATCTCCTGCATTCTCTGGGAGGAAGGACAGATGATAATGAAGAAAGTGTATCTTCAGTGACATTTTGCATCTCAGGTGCTGGTAGCACTTTATTAGGCTCTCCACTATACGATCTTGCTGGGCCTCTGGTGCTTTCTTAGAAGTCATTTGCATACGTCTCTGAATGCATGCCAGGGGGGCGCTAGCTAAGTTGCATCCATTGCCCCCTCTAAGTCCTCATCACTATAAGTTGAAGAATCTGAGGAAGTACGAATATGCCTTCTTTAAACTTGGCATCACTTATTTTCAGGAAGATCGCTCTGAGATACTGAAAACGTGGCTTGTAATGTTACAGTGCTTAGGGAAATGGCTTCATTATGGCTAGTTTTAAATGCAGTGGTGTTAAACTTATTTTCTCCTTCTTAACTAGTGGCTCATGAATTACATTGCGGCATCCAGGTGTCATAGTTTCCAGAAGTAACCATTCTGAGTGTACATAATGTTCTGATATGGCCCTAGTGTTCCACTTGAAAAGGAAGCACATAAACTTGGTGTATCCAGTTTGAAGTGAATTAATTAAGTAGGGCTACATCATAGATTTCTTGCCTTTTCCGTTGCGAGCTGCAATCAAGTAAAACAAAATTAGAGTAAAATGGATATTACTGGCTTGCAGAAATAGTGGACGTACTTCATAGTATGTATTTTGATCTTTTCAATCAATACATCGCTTGAAAATAATTTAAAGACCAGGAAAAAAACCCATGGAATACCCACCATCAGTATCTGTTAAGCAGGAGTAGCATTCCGTTCAGTGGTCCTTTGGCTCCCTACAGACCATTGGTACGCCAAACATGAGGCCAGGCCCTTTGCCTTTCACAGTGTTAATAAACACTCTGTACAAACTTGATTCAATTATTATGTCTAACTATTTCTAATCATTATTTTACTTTACAGATATTTGATGTATCGAATATTAACATTTAGTTCACAAGTACTAATAGCATTTTATACTTATGTATTGTTTTAACCGATGAAAATGTACAAATTAATGTTATGACATTCATTCATTTAACTTTCATAAGTTATATTACATTTTTATTCAAACTATTTTTTAACCATTCAATTTTCAAAAATATTTACTTTATTTTGATCCAGCTGTGAAACTAGTTGCTTAGATGCCAGCAAATTCCTGTAGAAATTACATCATATATTCTATCGTGCTCCTGTAGTAAATGAAAAATATGTTGCACCTAACAAAGGGAAATAATATGTCCTCTTTACCCCCAATAACCAGCATATTTCTGCTCTGATTATGAAGGTTGGGAAGATTTGACGGATCTGTGTAGAACCATCTATGGTTGGAAATACCTTAATTAAAAAATATATAATTAGTTGTGAATGAAAGTTCATGGAATATTGCACGGCAATTTCGCGTTCGCTAGCGAGATAATCAAGATATGAAGTAAGCTGCTTTTTTAACTCAGGCAGCCAATTTGATATAATTTACATAGGAAAGCATAAATTGCAATTTTACCTAAAATCAGAGATTACTTTTTTATAGGCTTGTATACAAGTAATATATTGCGAGTTAATACATAGTACAAACGCACTCAAAATACCAAATAACAACAGTTCTTGAAGAAAAAAAGTAATTAAAAGCATCAAAGGATATAATTATGAATATTCTTTAATGTTCAAAGGATTTACCAGAGCAATTATGTAATCGATGACTCTGAACACTGCGGAACCCTGTACTTTAATTTAACTAGTCTAATCCCACGGGGTGCCATGAAGTATACCACTCACTTAATCCATAGTATCACATTCATACATAAACCGCTGAATGAGTATAGGCTTAATCTGACAATAAAGCGACCACACTAGAAGGACAAAAGGCAAAATCTGTCTCAATATTTCAAGAAAGCTGATTAATAATAAATGCTGGTAACCGTTTGCCTTAAATATCCGCTTGCCTTGATTGGTTTTGGAAGCTTAGAGGCCTTTAAGATAGGACAACCTTTTACTCGGTGTTAAGTCCTCGAGAAAGAGGCAGATGTTGGGTAAAATAAACAAATTAGCGCCCGTGATTGTAGAGTAGACCTACAGAGATATGCAAGAACGAAATAACACCAATTTAATTACTCAAATATATTTATTTGTAAATTTAACCAATGAAGTACACTTTCAACAATGAAACTACATAATTAATGGTGTGTGGACTTCACTTTACCAGCATTTAGAGCTGAATCCTCTAGGCAATTTTGACCGTGTTCCTGTTTAATATTTACTTTTTCCATAAAGTCTTGGATATGATTCTTGACACATGTTCTATTTGATTGATATCATGGAACTGACTTGGCTAATTAGGCAGTTTGATGCCTCTTGGCTACTTTCCTACCCATTTTATTTTTCGCTGTATGAAAGGGATCCAGATATTCCATGAATAAATAACAATTTTTTTCAAGCTGACCATTTACATACAATGGTAGACATCCCTAAGTTTTAATGCAATTGTATTTGCCCGAGTTGATATTGCAAATTCAGTAAAACACAGTTGACCTACCGTCATTTCATATTGTTTCCCACGCAAAACAGAAAAGCCACTATGTTGCCCTCTTAGTTGTATCTTTCCTATGAGAGACTCTTAAAAAGGAAATCTAAAAACGCACACTCGTGATTCATCGTATAAAATTAGGGTCAGCCAAATTTCCAAAGATTTGTTGCTCATTTCTTCAGTCCATTCATTCGTCTTCTTAATATTGTTCACATTTAAAAGTGTCTTCTTTTAAGAGAGTCTCCATAATATCTAAGACAATACAACAGGTAATTCACCTCTGAGTTAGGCCTAAATTGAAATATCATGCCAGTTCAGAAACTTTTGACCGAATGTTGTTGTCAATGAATCTTCGAACGACAGCTAGATATGCTTTAGAAGGCCCACTAAGCACAAGTATCGAGCCAACTGTTTTACCCTTTTCTTTAAAGTGAACTATAGTTATGTTAACGGAAGAATGGGGTATACCTATATTACCCCAAGGACCGACATTCGGTTCTCCTTGAAAATCTAAAATTTCCTTAAAATTTTGCTTTCTAGGCATGTTTAATAATTACAATATTAAACATTTATTAGAGGGAAAAAATAATATTCACAATAATGACAATAAACCGAATAAATTGTCATTTTAATAATATTGTCGGTTTCTATAAACTGTGTATCACGCTTTATTCCAGGTCAAAGTTTTGGCTGATAGTTTAAATATTAAACATTTTAAAAAAATGAAAATTGGTCCACTGAACTATCGTAGGTAGTTAGGTATACACGAAATATTTCAATCGTATTGATAAGATACATACAAAGTTAGGTTGAGTTATGTATTTTGATGTGCTTTCAACTATCTCACGCTTTATTGCAGGTGTATAAAATGCCCATAAAACGACGTTTGACAGCTACAGAGAAGACGAGGTTTGTTGCAGGTCTCGCAGAAGGCTTATCTGTTGGAGAATTAGCCCAGGAGATTAGTCGGGATACAAGAACATTGAAGGCATATTTGGAAAGCCCAATCACCAAATCAAGGCAAGATAAAGGTACGAGAAGAAGTGTATCTCAGCTTGACATTCGGAAAATAGGTAGAAAAGTAAGAAAAGCCCTCGATAGCACAAGTGCTGCCATTTTTGAAAGGGGTGGAATTGCTCCTTTGTCTAGAAACACCCGATGTAGGATCCTTAAAGAGACGGCCAGAAGTGTTAAGTGCATTGCTATACCCATTCTGAGCAGTAATCACAAAGAGAAGCGTATTGATTGGGCACATAAGTACATGAAGATCAATTTCCAAGATGTCCTCTTCACAGATGAGGCCAGAGCTACTCTGGATGTCCCCAACCGATGGGCCAAAATTTGGCTACCTCTTGAAGCCTTTCGCCCGCACCGCATTCGGCGTCAACAAGGAGATCGTGGTGTCATGCTTTGGGCGGTAAGATAGGAAATGATCTTGTCGCGCCTTTTCGTGTTCCAGAAGGTGACAAACTCACCAGCAACTACTACACCGCGTTTCTGGAGGTCAGCATTTTGCAGCATGGTTATATGATCTGCCACTCTCACGCCGACGGCGATTGATTTTTATGCATGATAATGCTCCTTAGACGTCAACCAAGGCTACTATTTCGTACTTCGCAACTTTGGGAATCACAGACCAATCACTTATGACCTGGCCTCCCTGCTCTCCTGACCTAAACCCTATCGAACAGTTCTGGTCGATTATGAAGAGGAAAGTGTATGAAGGAGGTATCCAGTTTTCATCGAAGGATGCCCTGTGGCAAAAGATCAAAACAGTTGCTGGTACCATAACATCTTCCCAGAGTAGTCGGCTAACATCTTATATGGACAAAAGACTGTTTGATGTCATTTCTAAACAAGGAAGTTACGTAGACAAATAAAATACAGCACCAAAAATTTAATTGTGTTTAATTCATATCTTTTGCTGCTATCCTGCGATAGCGTATTTCATTATTACAATGAAATGGTAATATAACGAAATTACTTTGTTTCATTACCTTAAATTGGCATTTTCGTACACCCGCAATAAAGCGCGACAGTTGAAAGCACATCAAAATATATAACTCAAGATAACTTCGTATGTATCTTATCAATACGAGTTAAATGTTAAATGAGTGCGTAACTAACTATGATCTTTCAGTGGACCAAGTCTGCCGTTTGTCAAAGGTCTATTAGCCATCAGAATCTAGGACGAAAGGAACACAGCAGCTCATCAGAATAGTCTCTAGTGGTAATTTCTTTAAATACTAGAGGCTACTAAGCCATGACAGAGTAGGATATATATCGAAGTAAAGTAAAGGTAAAAAAACTGAAACAACTGAAATCTAACGAAGTCCCTCTATGGGCAAATCCGGAGGCCTTAGGCCGGATAGGAGCATCTCAAATTATGCACCGTCTATCTAATCGAAAAATTGGAATTAGGAACCAAGTAGGAAGAAGAAATGACCAGACCGAATAAATACACTGAAAGGACATCTAATTATGTAACCACACAATGTAACAACAATACGCCAACAAGGTAATAAGAGAAGACTCAAATAAATATGCAGAACAAACAAATAAATAGGAAACCAGCAGAACATCACTAAATAACCTAGATTTATAGTACCCTCTCCCAAAATCAGATGCTTGTATTTCTATAACAACATCTTCCATACCTTTTGTCAGAGAAAAACTAAACTTTAAAAAAGTAGTGTACAATAACCAACCGGGATAAACGAAAGTTATAAGCAGGTAATCAATTTAATAGAAAAATTGAAGTGTTGTAAATTACTGGAATGGCAGCAGAAACAAATATCTATTAGAACATAGCAATTATTTTTTAAGTGGAAAACATTTTCAAAAGATATAAATAATTAGTATTTAGGCGAAGCAACTATCGACACTCTTGCGCATTAATCTTGAAGAATTTCCTAAAGTTCTTGAACTGTTATCGGATTCGTCGTTTTTGACCTCCTTCTGATTGTTCTCCAAACATATATGATCAGCTCGCGGATCGAGGGGGCGTTACAGATTTCTTAGACACGCTCCTGGCGGACAGTTGGGAAGAGATTGAACGTACTGTATATGAGAATGAAGTGAGATTAGTTGCTAGGCAAACAAGGCCGGTTCTCTCTACCAAAAAAATAAGCTTCTTTTATCATTATGAACACTTCATTCAATGTAGTAATTGGCTTATCTGCTGATAACGTTCGATTTATTTATTTAAATTTGCATAAATTTACTACTACGTAATTTATACCTGTAGATTATCCTATACCAAAAATGAAAACCTTGGATTTCGTCAGGTCAATCTTATGGAAGATGGGATCAAAATAAAAGCGTTCTATATTTTTAGACAATACAGCATATATTACCCGATCTCTATTTGCTAGAGTTGAGTCGATTTTGATGAAACCTTGCGATAAGAAAATATCTATAAAACAGAACGGGAAAAGATAATATAGAAGATAATAATTTGAAGAAATCGGCCGAATAGTTACGATGTTATTACCAAAACAAAACAAAAGCAAAACAGGAAGCGACCGACCGACATATTGAGATATATAGTTGCCCGTGACCTTGGCAATTATATAATTCGAAAGGGAATGTAAAACAACATAAGGGTGTCAAATTTCGTTAGAATCAGCAGAATAGTTAGGATGTTATAACCAAAACAAAATAAATCCCGGGCTAACCTTGGAAGGACCTTGGTAATTATATCATTCGAAAGAGAATGTAAAACAACAAAGGATTTACAAATCTCTTTAGAATCGTCCGAATAGTTATGATGTTATTGCTAAAATTCCCCCCACCAAAAGAGAGGGACCGACCAACATAGTGAGGTATTTAGTTGCCCGCGACTAAGCGCACGCGACTAAAATACTAGAAACCTGTTTTTTATAATTGAACTTGTAGATGCTTCTCCTTCCTGCTTCCTTTCTTTTCTAACCTAACTTTATATGTATCCAAATTATCTTCCCCGGTCCTCCCTCGAACCGTCTTCCCGTCGAGACCAAATAACTGGTCTCTTTCATTGACGAGAAGGTGGTTTAGAGGGAGATGGTTGACCCATGCCTTTTATTTTCCCTCTCGAGTTGCTATCTAATTTTATTTAAAAAAAAGATTAATATGTTAGTGCTGAAAACGAAGACAAGTTATAGAAATATAGAGTACCGTACAAAGATATCAGAACGTCTGCATTTCTATCACAATATCTTTCTTAACTTAAAGAAAATCAAATGTTTCTTACATTGGTATTCAATAACCAACAAGTATAAATAACGTATAGGTAAAATTTAGACAAACTTTGATGAATGATGTGACAGTTATCACCGGCATTCTTTCCAGTATTAAAAATGGATCTTATAAAGATGAGGCATCTCAAAGTTTTTTAGACCCTAATATTACCTAATCTTAACCCATCTAGCCCCTATTCTAGATTAAGTAGGTTAGGTTAGGTTATATTAGGGTAAAAAAATCCATAGGATTGCTCATTATTATAAGATCTGAACTAACTTCCGTTCGATCTGTGTAGGCTAGGCTTATCAGCTGTCCTCCAGATAAGATGCGTAGATATCGATCACGCTTTTGATTGCAAACTGTTCGTAAGATTGTGCCACTAGGATGGTCTTTAAATTGGAGCCATTGCTGAGACTGCCAAGTTGTCCAAATGTGTAATCCAGAATATTTTGTCAGCCTAGGGCAAAATAGGTATATGTAAGGCAGATAACTCACTCGATAGGCCAAGGCATTACCCAAATTGTGCAAAAGGACCGTTTCAAGAGGGCTGCAGCAGTCTTTTTGAGAGTTCAGTGAGATTTGAGCTATCACTATTTCAAAGCAGAATGTGTCAGGTGGGGTGGGGGAGGCAAGCATCACGCTTGCATGCCCGGGGTCAAGCTATTAATCCTTGCGAAGAATAAGAAGACTCGTCTTGTATTCATCACAGAGAACCAAGGTGACCCTTAGTTGCAGGTAATTTTGTGAAATGATCCATTTTTCGTCTTCCAAACTCTTAAATTGCTGCTCTAATCCATATAAAAATGCTCTTTATAAAATCTGAGCTCAATCAGTGAATATTAAGTTGGCCCCCAAAGGCCTTAAATTTTATGATTTTAACAATATTGATGACATTATTTTATTTTTTTTAAAGCAAATTTAGAAATATCTTCTTTATCTCTATGATGCCCAAATATAAATATAGATATAATTAAAATTATTAATATGTTGAACTAGTTTTAGGGGAAGCAAAATTTAGAACAGAACACCATCATTTTTTTATCTTGAGAAAATGTAAACTAAATTATACTTAGCTCCATATTGCACCATATGACACACAAACAGGTAGTTCCATATGGCACCATTTGACACACAAACAGGTAGTTCCATATGGCACCATTTGACACACGAACAGGTAGTTCCATATGGCACCATTTGACACACAAACAGGTAGTTACATATGGCACCATTTGGCACACAAAGATGTAGTTCCATATGACACAATTTGGCACACGAACAGGTAGTTCTATATTACACCATTTGACATACGAACAGGTAGTTCCATATGACATCATTTGACACACCACCATGTAGTTCCATATGACACACGAACAGGTAGTTCCATATAGCACCATTTGACACACAAACAGGTAGTTCCATATGGCACCATTTGACACACAAAGATGTAGTTCCATATGACACAATTTGGCACACGAACAGGTAGTTCCATATGGCACCATTTTTCACACGAATAGGTAGTTCAATATGGCATCATTTTACACATGAACATGTAGTTGCATATGGCACACGAAGAGGTAGTTCCATATGGCACCATTTGACACACAAACACGTAGTTTAATATAGCACCATTTGACACACCAACAGGTAGTTCCATATAGCAGCATTTGACACACGAACAGGTAGTTCCATATGGTACCATTTGACACAATATAAAAGTTAACTTTTAAGTGCTTCTTGATGAAAGGTAAATGTACATATTGAAAGGAAACGCTGATATGATACTTTTTTAATTGTGTTAGACCTGTATATTACTTTCTGTGCAAAGGTCGAAAGCAATTTCGTTTTGCATTCAAACAGAGTCCAACATTACACTCCACACATCTCACTTGTGTATGAGCAGTTATGCATTACTTGCATCTTATCTTTTTGGCACTGCACTCTGTTAGATGTAGTGTATTTTTAAAGCGCAATGATTCTGCTACCTTAGAAAGGAACTTGCGCCTTTTAGGCAGCTTTGAAGCACTACTGGACAGCCGTCTCTGTATTTCCAATTAGTCCCGTTGCAGTATCACAGCAAAATTCACTTAGTTGGGTAATGTCTCAAAGATTTATTCTATTCCGATGAAGTTTTCATAGTCACTTAGGTAATCAAAATTCCTATATACACTTTTATTTCGTCCTTAGAAACGTCTATTTCCTGTCCTGATTTTTCAAAAGCATATATTCTTGTTTGTTCTGAAAGGTTCTTTATCATTTCCTGATCAAAAAATAGATGAAAGAAAAATAATGGAGTTCTGCCACCAATTTTCATCAATATCCACAGAATCCTTCCACTCCGTATCATTCGGTGGATGGAAATCAATTTTCCGATAAATTCCATCAACTTTTCTTTACTTTCTATTTTTTACTTTTCTAACAAAGGAGGAGAGAAGAACGTTTTCTTCACCCGATGCTTCTTCTTCTTCTATTTCAAACGAGTTGTTTTCTTTATCTGTTATGCCAACGCTTTCCTCAAAATGCTATAAATAAATGTTATGCAATTGCACATATACTGCCTACTATAGAGTCCGCTGCTCTCGTAAAGATAGACTGGCAAATTCAACTGCTTAACGACTTCGTATAACGACTGGATAGTGATTCTGTCCCCGAAGCCGCCTAAATACCATATCGAGTTTATGTTGATGGACGGATTATAGGAAACATCTGCGCGGTGATTTCCAAGAACTGTATCAATTAAGCAGCAGAATAGGTCAATTTTGACCAAAGTGCCTGCTATAGAGAAATGAAGGATGAAATGAATCGAGGGATATTAGAAAAACAACGGCAAAGATTGGAGGAGACCCCTTTGAAAGAATTCCTGGAGAGATTAGTGAAAGCAAAGTTCTGTATACGAAGTAAAACCATTAATAAAAATTACTTTTATTTCACTATGAATTAAGTGACCTTTTGGTAGTCAAATCACTATCATTTTATATATGATATTCTTTAAAATTCTAACACTTATTTCTGTCTTTCACACTTAATTAGTTAATCTGTTGGTTTTAATAGTAGTAAAAATCAAGTCAACCAATGGTTAGGAAATATCCCGTCAAGTAATAATTTTAGTATCGCTAGGCCAAATCTAACTGCATTAGTTGAGAAATTGAGAGCTTGTTGTTAGTTAGGAAAGAAATAAATGGATTATTCCTCTTAATTTACAGAGAAGGTTTTTTAAAATCATGTAGGAAAATACACTGAATTAATATAAGATTAAGAAACATATACAACCTCAGACCCTGTTGATAAATTACCTGAGCCAATAATCAAAGTTCCAGGAAAGAAACATCGGTAATAATGAGTTACCTCCTGCATTTACCTAAAAATAAAAAAAGCATAACACTGTTAGCACAGTTTTTGCTGACTTATGTTTTGTGGTTGTTTTTAACTAAATATGGCATCCATTTTTTGTATTATATCAGGTTTTATTCTAAAGCTTATTCCTTCTTTATGACGTACCGCATGTATTTACTCGGTAAGGATAGTTCCCTAAGTGTTATAGCTTCAAACCATAATTTAGAATGTCAACAGAATTTGAAAGGATAAATGCATTGTAAGATAACATCACCTATTACTAAATACATAAAGATTATTTTTCTAATATTATGGAGAAATTACAAACAATCGTACACATACTTATACATTCAAGGAAGAAATATTTGCTTGCGAGAGTGTCTGTAGTCTTTGATGTCTACACAGTTTCGATGAATACACCAACAGTAGTCTGCCATCATGTTAGTGTCACATTGGCCTTGATATCTCTCCTTCATAATCTTGATATCTTGATGACAAAGGTCTCAGTGTTCCTCACTCACGTTGCCAAGATTAGCACCAGGAAATGAACCTTTATGCTCAAGTTGCAGTCTAAACGATGAGAGCTATCAAATAATGTCTTTACCAAATCATTGTAGTTAGCAACCTTTTTGTTTTCAAGAAATCCTTTCAAAACAGCCACAAATGAATCCCATGCTCCTTTTTCTATGTCACTCATCGAATTTGAGAAGTTTTGGATTTCCATTAACTTTCTGATTTGTCACCCATCAAAATCTCCAGCATTTATTTTATAATAACTTAAGCCAGGAAATATTGTACATATGAATTTGAAACCGTTACCCTCCACATTAAGTGCTTTTACAAATTATTTCATCAGCCGTAGTTTAATAAGAAGGGGCGGGAAGATGATTTTCTTTCGCTCAACAAGTGGTTGGTGTATAATATTCTTCTACCCAACAGTCAAACTTTCTCTAACTGGCCAGAGTTTCTGTTTCCAATGTTTGTCCTTGGCTCGGTTGTCCCGTAAACACGGGAAACACGGATATTTTGTAAAGCCTCCTTGTTTGCAAAGTAAAAAATTTTCCCTTTTCAGATCCACACATATGATCTATTTGTGTTCATCATATTTGAGTAAATCTAATACAGATCTTGTGCGTTCATGCTTCTCTTTTAAATGAACAGAGTGACCAATAGGAATCGCACCGAACAAGTTTCGATTAGGGAGTAACACACATTTTAGACTCTTCTTTGAACTCTCTAGAAAAATTCTCCATTCACTTGGACCATACTCTAAAACACCCGTCGCGATTAACAGTCCCACCACGCCACAACAGTAAACAATATCTTCTTTAGTTTTAACGAATGCCAAGATATCTCTCTCCCTGTTCAGATAAACATTGTTGTAGACTTTAGCCATGCATTTATTAGTGTTTCCCGTGTCAATGACTGTACTTTTGGTATAACAGGTCAAAGATGGTTACGTACGGTCAGGAGTGGAAGAAGGTCGATTATAATCCTTACCTGTTGAGAATTCTGCGCTTAGATCATAGTGAACTCAAAGATGGTGCTGGCTTGGCGTCCAAAGGTAGTGGCTGATGACGAAGTGGTAGATTAATGACCTGGGCTTTCGATGCATTTTCACTGCGACCAAGAAGGACCTCTGATAATGTTCTGACATGGGGCCATAACAAATGATTTATGTGAAATGACCCAGCAGCCTTAAGTTACAGAAAACGTCCTAGCACCAGGAATCACGCTGCACACGTAACAATGGTTCATCCTGCCACAAGTTCTCTGCTGACGACCGAATCGCGGGTATGGTTTGAAGTTCGCACTAGAAATTTCAACATGAGATGAAAGAAAATTTTCCTGAGATTTATCACAACCGCCAAAAAAAATGTATTTTTTCAATTGCAGAGATAAAGGTTTACGGATGTTTCTGCCGATGAGGTAGAATGAGGAATGGGTGAGTAAAAGGCACTTTAATTGTAAAGAAGTGTGTGAAAGTGTTTTTTATTCTATGTGCTTAGAGTTGGTATGGGAATTTAAAAATATGTGGAAATAGATTTGTAAAAAAATATAAAAAAGTATCAGGATCTGGATGAATTTGCTCATGGGTTTTTATGACGAGGTATGATTTGGGGTTGACGAGTTTGAGAGGTGGTAGTTACTTTGCATAGGGGCTGATACCAGGTAACCTACTTTTGTGCCTAAATGGTTGATGCTGCTGCTTATCATTTTCTTTTACAGAAATATCTAAATGGAGATTAAATCGTGTTTCAATGGAGTGGAAGTATTCTTGATGGCCGTGGGTGTATTTCCTTTCATCCATAACTATTTTTTATCTGTTAACGATTGCATTTCCTTGTTACCCTCTCCAAGATTTCGGTCGAAATGTCATTGTAAAAATAGCTGGATTACGGGTCAGCAAAGGCTTTAAGCTCTACATCAGCCCAGTACAAAAGCTGAAAGAAGAGAGTGAACTAATATTTATTGCCAGATAGAGAGAGAGAGAGAAAGAGAGGAGATTCACGCAGAGTAAGAAGCCTAAGGGGGTATCTCATGGACGAACGACTCATAAACCGGCATCTTTCGGTAAACTTCCGGAGCGATGCCGATGCGAGACGAGACTAGCTGGAACCAAGAACCCAATCAGGGAGAGGGCGTTGAGCCTTTACTCACCGCGTCTTGAATCGGAGTGGGACCTACATCCGAAGGCAAACAAAATCGCTTTCGGCGAAGACTTATATATTTCCCAGCACGGAAACCTGAAAAATTGGTATTCAACCATAAGGCAGACACTGCTCACGCAGAATCCAAGCAGTAATAACGACGATTTAATTGGAACCAGCCTAGGGACACACGCGCTCATTCCTATACGACTTCCTGTTACTCTAAGAACTCGCAGGCAATAAACTAGTTGTTCAGAACTAACGCAGTGAAGGACGAAGGGAGTCATTCTGGCATACGCGCTTCGCTTGTTGCCCTGCAAGGATACTCCTTCGAACCACCGCTCAAGGTCCTTTCCTGCTTCTTAGAAAATCGTAAGCCTATTACCGTTTTCTCGATCAACGTCAAAGAGGAGTGACGCTTTCCGACTACGAAGCTTCACCCCCTAATTTCCTCCCTTTTCGCTCGAGTAAATATTGTGCTACTCATAGCTCAGTTCGAAGCATTTCTTAGTAAATTAATTCCTTTGCTGAACGATTAGTTTTCCCATAGTGTATAATTATTGCTAATTCTGTTATTTGTTTGAAAAATAGTAAATATTATTTTTGTTTCTCTTGTTTAAATCGCAGAACCACATAAAAAGCCATGGATCTACTTTCTTAGTCGGCTAACGGACTACACTCACTCGAATATCCTCCATTCTTAAAATGGACTTCCCTGCACCCCCATCCCCTCCCCTCCATCTAGGGCAGGCAAGCGAAGGTCAGTGAAATCTACCTGACCTATGACATTTATCTATTCTTCTTAAACATATTCCCTGACGTGCTTTCCACTATGATACTTATGTATAACGGTATGTATTCCACATATAGTTAACCCTATACGAGAAAACATTTTTTTACTCGCAGGGTTTAATCTATTGCTACAAGTTTGAATCCATTATCCATTTTTAGTAGCAACTCGATAAACTAACTCAAAAAGCAACTCATGCAACATATTATTAAAGGCATTTATTATTTTAAAGATTTACATAAGTTAAGCGCTGGCCTAAAAGTAGATTAAGATCTCTCGGTCTCAATTCATTTGATTTATTACTTCTTTCATCGAATAATTTTGCTGCTCTACGCTGAACCCGCACTAGGTTGCTATGTCCGTTGGATATGAGGTAACCAATGTTGATTTGCCTACTCTAAATGAAGTATAACATCCGCTTTATATAACTAAATAGTTTTTAGGTTTACATGCAAAACTCCAAGCAATGTAAGATGCAATGGAACGTTAGGTGTAAAATTGGAAGCGATGCTTCAGCTGACCTATTTTGGAGTTTTTGCTCTCTTGGCCCCAAAACTCACAGCTAGGTTCCCCCTTCCCCTTAGCTCCTACATTAGCAGTTTGCTTTCCAAGCTATAAAGCATTCAGAAGGATCTGCGGCTATAAAACTACCACACGTTTTCACTATCTCTAACTTACCAATTTTATTTCGCATCAACAAACTTTGAAGTTTTCGATATCAAATTATTGTTAAGGTCATTGACGTACATTATGAACAACATCGGTCCAAGAACATGTCACAGAGAGACACCTCTAGTGACTGATGCCTATAGGCTATAAAATGCTAAACTGTGCTAAAATATAATGTACATAAATAGTATGTTAGGCTAGACAATACTAAGCTATTCTCGACTAGTATATGATAGGATAGTATAGCCTATACTTGGCTAAGCTAGTTATTAATAAGCTAAGTTATACCTGGCTAGGCTAAGTTACGCTAAGCTATGCTAAGCCATACTAGGCTAGACAGGATTATATTATGCTATGCTAGGGTAGACTGAATTATAATAGACTAAATAGGGCTATGCTCTGCTATGCTAGGCTATGTTAGGCTACGATAGGCTAGCTAACTTAGGCTATGATAGGCTAAGCTATGCAAGGTTACTCTAGTGTAGGGTATAGTATAATATACTGGTCTAGGATATACTAGGCTAGGCTATAATATGATACGATTGGCTATATTATGTTAGGTGTGGTTATGATAGGATAGGCTATAAGAACCTTGCCTATAGTATGCTAGCTTAAGCTAGCATATGCAAAGATATATTGGCTAGGCTATAGTAGCCTTTTCTAGCTTGGCTATACTAGGCTAGGCCACTCTAAGCGACGTCAGGCTAAGCTCTGGCCGGCAAGGCTAAGCCATACATGTTTAGACTAGGCTAGGCTATAGTAATCTAGGCTACACTAGACAATGCTACACTAGACAAGGCTATAATAGGCTAGGCTAAGCTATGCTAGGTTAAGCTAGACTATACTATAATATGTTAAGTTAGACTATGGTCTACTAATCTTGCCTAGGCTATACTAGGATACGATAGGCTACGCTATACTAAGCTAAAGGAGGATAAATTAGGCTATACTATACTAGGGTATACTAAGCTTGCTAGATTATACTAATCTAGGCTAGGTTAGACTCGGCACAGCTATGGTTTACTATTTTAGGCTAGGATATCCTATGTTTGGCTAGGCTTGGCTATACTATGCTAAAACAGAGTAGGTTATAGTACTCGTATGTTATTCTTGGCTATGATATTCTATACTAGACAAGTTTAGGGTAGTCTATTCTAAGCTATACAAGGCTATGCTAGACAATACTATGCTATGCTAGGGTAGGATATTCTCTACTATGCTATTCTAAAGTATCTGGATATACTACGATAGGCTATGCTATACAATTATGTGTTATGCTATACTATACTCTGCTATAATATAGTATGCTATGTTATACTATGTTTTTTTTCTATGCTGTGCTATGCTATACTATGATATGAAATGATATTCTATAATATACTATGTTCTAATCTGCTATGGTATATTATGATATAATATGGAATACTGTGCTATTAGTGTTTGTTAATCTTTTCAACGTTCTAATTACATAAATGAGGGTTGCTCAAAGTTCGCAGCTCTACTTATGAATTCTAAAGATATTTGATTTTATTTTAATATAATTTTATTTCTACTTGTTTAGCTATTTAAAAGTTTTGACTTATTTTTGTCATCCTGGGGAATTAAATGACCATTATTATAATATTAATTATATCTCTTTCACTTTCTTTTCTTATTTCACCGTTTGAAACATATTTTTCAGTGTGCTGAAGATTCCGTGGCCTTCAGTACTACCATCCTACCAGTGGGTTTTGATCTACAATTGCTCATGAAATTAGGACAAGACTGGCGACATTCACACATTTGAACACCTAAATTGAAAATAGCAAGTTGTTGCCATCTCAATTTCAAGCTCTGGTTGATGTTCTGAAATGTGAATATGAGAAACTACCCAGCAGCCAATATTGCCAAGGATATTTACCCAAAAGTGTTTGAAAAGTGGGAACGAGGGAACAGTTCTTTTCTATCCCCCGCTGCAAATTCAAGAGTTACAATCTTAAATATATCCCTTAGGATAGGAGAGCAACAGGCCTCCGACACTTTTATTACAAAACTAGACAACCTGGTGATATCTTCAGGCGCAAGTGTAAAATTGTTTTTTGTTGTGAATTTGGTTTCCCTGGTTGCAAGAACGAAACTCAAATTAATTTACATCCCCTATGGAGATGAAGATCTCTTGGAGGAACTCGCTTTCATTAAAGGTCGAAGAGAAATGATTTCTTCTTTTGGGCCACATCAGGTTTGCTTTCGAGATTAACTTGATTAAAATAGAAAAGTCAATAAGGAAAAGCCATCAAATGAAATAATTTCTTCCTCCTGAAGAAAATGAAGAACAAATAGTTGATGGTCATGATGAAAAGGATCGACTTGATTAAATGACATTAAAAATACCAAACAAATTTTCAAATTCCATTAAAAAGTAACCTGGGAAATATTTTTGGGTGCATTAACATCATAACTATTCGGCTGATTCTAATGAAATTTGAAAATCTTATATTTTTTACCTTCTCTTTCAAATAATATAATTGCCAAAGTCCTCCCAAGGTTAGCGAGGGAATTATTTTGTTTTGGCAATATCATCATAACTATTCAGCCCATTCTTACAAACTTTTAAACCCTTAAAGTGTTTACATTCTCTTCCGTCTGATAAAATTGCCAAGATCCACCCAAGGTTAGTCTGGGAAGTCAATGATCAGAACAAGTGAGAGCACTCGACTTTTTGGTCAGCAAACCTTGTTTAGTAAAATAGAAGTTAGTGAAATGGGTGAATAATGGTCGGTATTAGTTGCCATCTAATTTTAATAATTATGGTCGCATTAACCTCTTTAAATCCCTAATGACTATACCTTTAATAATTAAGAGGATTTATTTTTTCGGTTTCTAATATAAAAAGATGATTGGGAAAATCTTTCAGGCGTTAGCTCTTTACAAATTCTTATTTTAATTATAGACAAGATTATTTTGTTTACTTTTACACTAATATTCTAAAACGAAGGCAACATCAACTAAGTATTTATAAGGGACGCTCATGTGCCGGAATATGAATTAATTCAGGTAACTAAGGGTGCAGTCAACAATTTAAAAAAGGCTATTGGAGAGTTCCACCTCCTCCAAAGATCAACCCACCGCAACCAGTGTTCAGTGGTGCCTGGCAATATATCGAGCCAGGCGCTAGCTACGCTGCCTGTTGAGCTGCTGTAACAGCTACTGTTCATAAAGCTATCCAGATCTAAGACATAGAACAAGGCCTTTGTTTTCCTCTGGAGTCCCGTGCATTCATGACAGATAGGTTCATAGGAGCACTGTTTCGAATGTTCCTGCACCCCACAAGTGTGTCTGAATAGTAAGAGACATAAATGACCTAATACCGTAGAAGCTTGAGGGAAAAATCGGGATGCAATAGGTCCAAACTTTAAATTCCCGTTCGCCGTCTCCCATCTTCTTTGATATCAAACCCTATAGTCTCTGTTGACTTTAGTAATATATAAGACGCAGGAAAGAGAAAAACGCCGGTCTGGCGACTTAGTTTGTGCAGACAGCTTTTATCCGCCGTAAGCGTGCTCATTTCCTGCAACCATGAAGTGTCAAGGAACCCAGCAGATGAGAATCTCGACCACCCCCCGACTTGTAGCAGCCATGATATCACAGCTACTGCGAAATAGGTCAGGTAATTCCAATGCCTACAGGCCAGTTAACCGGCTCTAAGTATCGCTATAAATTACAAATCAGTGTCTCAACAAGTGATGAATTTCAACCAGCCAGGAAGAACCCCAAAAGGGGAGAGAGATAGCAGATAGTAGAAAAAATGGGACATCATTTGCGAGACAACCGTTAAATTAGATTTCGTTATTGAATTAACGAAAACAGTTTTATCTATATCTAATGAATACAAATTTTTAAAATTCATTAACAACTTCCTTGATTTATCTATTTCAATAACGGATTGGAATTCAATACAGGTAATGAACGATATTGGGGCTAATTAACTGGCATATAATTTGTAAATGAACAGAAGCGTATACGTAGCAATTTGGCGCACATTAAAATCTTTCTCATCAAAGGGTAACCTGCCATAGCTTCCAGAAAATGACCTATGCTCCACCTGTCTAATTACCAAACGTGTTGCAAAATTTCCCCTGAATATTTGATCAATTGACTTTGCAGATAATCTGATCACAAGCTTAAATTAGATATTTGTACACAGGTAATAGGATACTTTGCAGGTGTTCGAAGCAGAGTTCTTGAGAACGTACACTGAATAGTTTTAAGACGCTTTCTAACCTTTCTTCTCCCAATTCTTTTTAGGATTGTTTTTAGTCTTCTCAGACTAATTAATTGATCAGATTCGGTTATTTCTTCTTGAACTTTACCAAATTTGATGAAACTCCTCCCGTTTGGGAAGGATTTAGTGACCAAAATTAATGTTGGGACACATGATTGGTCTTTAATCCCTGTTTCTACTCTTTAAAAAAATGGGCAAACATTAATCTTCAAGGAGAAGATATACAAATATGTATTCATCAAAGCAAATACATATGTATTTATACTTCTTGATTACTTCAATGAACCCCCACATTTATGGACATGCACAATTATGTGGGAACTTAATGTAAATCCAAAACCGAAGTAGCTTCAATACCTAATCGAAAAAGAGGAAAGATTTATGGAAATGGATCGCAATGAGCCGAGAAAACCTGAATTGCAATGAATTCAATCTTAATCAAAGGCAAGGAATTTACGGATGGAATCGTAATCAAGCTAACATAAATCTCGAAGCAGAAAAAGGCTTTTGACATCGATTTTAATATAACTACACAGAATCTAATGAGAAAGGACCATTAACTGTATATAACCCCAGAGGCGAAAACTCGTCTAGAGTTGAAGGAGTTTTCTTGTGGTGAGAGAGAGGAGTGGGGGCATTAAGAGAGAGAAAGGGGATAGATATACATTAAAATGGTAATACACTACAAAGCAATTTAAGAGAGCAATTTTCCTTTATTAAAATAGGCAAATGAAATTTTCATGGTACATAAATAATGCATTTAATATATTATATAAAGTTTTCATATGATACAAGCAGGCAATGGCTTCGCCACTCCCCCCCCTACGGGGAAAGATTACGCTTTGGTCCTAATATTAAAATTTAAAATAAAAAAAAGCAGCCGTGGTTAAATTTTTAGAAATTTTCTTGTATTATATGTATTTATAGTCAGCTATACAAGGCTCCTGCATCTTTCTTTCTTTCTTCAAATTTATTTGAAAGACAGAAAATAAAAATGGCATAACCCTGTGGTGGTTGTATAAGCACCCGCAGATCCTGTAGTTGCTCTTTCTTTGTATATATATATATATATATATATATATATATATATATATGACTGCTATGGAAGGCCATTTAGAGCCTTCTTAACGGCCAACAAAGGTAATCATTGGAGGTAACCTTTCCTAGGTAGTAACATAGGCTACACAGAATTGATAAAAGTGGCACCACCTGAGTGTAAAAATGCAAATTATTTCTTTATTAGAGCTGCATATGCTTTATTGCTTTAAAATGCCACTCTTACTTGATCTATAGGGCCAACAAATGTCAAAATTGGCGAAACTTTTCCCGGGAAGTAACACAGGCTACTCAGATATGACAAAAAGGGTGTCACCTGGTGGTCAAAATACAAACTAATATTTGCTAAGAGCTGCAGATGATTTATTGATTTAATTAACATGCCATTTTAAGTGATCTTTAAGCCAACAAAGGCCACAATCGAGATAGACAATTCCTATTTAGCTTTTTAGTCATGCAAACATTCAATTACACAATAAACAGTGATATTGTTTATGTTTGGCATCACTGTTCACAAGTGTTTTGCCTGGCAATCCTCTGCAACAAAGAGCAAATGCTTACTGTTGAGCAAGAGACAGTACTCTTAGAAACACGGTTTAGATAATTACAGAATATTCCAGATAATTGGTGAAAATTCTAAATTGATCAACATCTTTCTATTAGAACATTCTGAACCTTTTAAACCTTCTATTGGAACACTTTTGATCATTCTAGAATACACAGCTGGCACAAATATAAAAGGTATCTGGTTCTTCTCAGATCCTCAGCTTCAATACTATCTTCAAGTGAACCACATCAACAAACCAAAAGCAAAGAGAACAGTAGAGTGAATCAGTGTTACAAGATCCCAGTATTGTTTAGTACAGCAAATAAAGATATTTTTGTGTCACAATATGCTAGTACTAAATAAACAAACAAATAAAATATTGACCTTTGCAAAAAAAGAGAACGATCAGTCAGAAAATTGCCTAGCAAACAAATACATTAGAAAGAAACAAGATTTGCCAATGAAGAAACTTAAAACACTTAATATGAGGAGTTAAAACCTTTGATTTTTATTACTTCGGCAAAACTACGACCACAGAACCTCACCAGTTTCTTGCGAACGGCTGGTGTTATTTTGTTCCATTCTCGTTGAATTTTCGTCCAAAAATCCGTCAACGTTGAAGGCTGCTGGTCTCGAACTTTGTCTCCAATGACCATCCACAAGTTCTCAATTAGGTCTAGCTCAAGAATTTAAACAGGGCCCTTTATTACTTGAATTTCTTTATGTTCAATTAGTATTTTACTCACCTTGCAGTATAGCATGGCTCGTAGTCCTGCATAGATACTGCCGGTGGCTTCAGAGATGATTGGTTAGAAGGTATAACATGTAATTTTATGAGGTTTATGTACACATTGGCATTTACAATGGAGGATTTGAACGACCTTTTTAGGGCTTTAATAATATTAGTACAGGTTCTGTCCATAGGTGGATTTCTTTTTCTTAACTAGATTGTTCGAATGAGGGCCGCCAGCCTACGGCGAGCGAGCGCAGCTTCGAGTCGAGCCGTTTCGTTGATGTTGTCTGTGTTCTAACAGTAACTAAGCAGATTGATGGGTCAAGGGTGTCTATTCTTGGGAGTAGGGTTTATTGTGTAGTCCAATATAAGAACTAGGTAATTTACCATTGCAATGCATCACGTATTGTTTTTAAGTATTCCTCTACATTATTGGATTAATTGCATTTAATTGCTAAACACATTTCTGTTCTTAGGGTTTTTTTTTAGCTGATGGGCCTACAAATGAAGGACTATGTTTATCCCAGAATCATATATTAAGATGAGATTAAACATCCTTCAGTATTTTTATGTTTAATGTGCATGATCCAAAAGGTGTTCAGATGCACAAGCAAAAGTTAACAGTTTTGACCAAATAACTGAAAAGCGTATGTCACCTTTGACTTGTTTTCTATGAAATAAACGGGTAAAACTCGTCTAGTTTTTAAAAGCTGTCGAAAATCTCTACTAAAACTATGAATCATTTTCCGAAGATTTACGTGAGCAACGAATGCTTAGTACTTGAGGTAACAGACGGTTAATTCAGTTGGTGTGGAACATGAACCTTTAGGGATGAGAAAGTGGGTTCTATAACAATTATAGATGGTGTGCTTAGTTTTGTTTCTCATATCCTCACATCCTCTTTAGACAGGTATCAGCCCCACTCTCTTTATTCAGTATGTTAACTGCCCTCTACTATTGGCATTATTTTCTGCTTCCAGCGATCAACAACAAAGTTACAAGTGAACAAAAAATGGATTATATATTTATTTAAATAAAAGTAATTTAATTAACTATAAATAAACAGGCACCAATTGAAGCTTTGCTATTTGCGGGCCCCTCTCTCTCACCAAAGCCCGTATTTCCTTGTTCGGGCTAAGCTTTGCTTTTTGTAAATGTTTCAATGAGGGGCAGCGGCGAGGGGGCCAATGTGGAGGCCACACGCGCTCTGATAAGTTAACAGGTAAAACAATTAAGAGGCACGGTTGGTTATCACGTGCAGGAAGACAGTGGTACTGTCTTCCTCGACGACCAAATAGCGCACTTTAATTTTATCGATAAAATAGTATGGAGGACGCTTATCACTTACAAAAAGTAACATTAAAATCTGGAGTCACTGTGCCAGACCTATGCATCAGGGAAAAGTGGTAGCAACCATGCTGCCTACTGTATGGGAACAGGTATCACTCACGAAACTATCACAGAATAAGATTAAACCAAATTGTATCGCAGAGTCTAATGGACAAGTACTCTTCGCAGAATGATCCAAAGACCGCTCAATTAAATAGCGTTGCTTCCATTGGGTGTGTCCGATTCTGAGACGGTAAAAAATGAATCGATAGAACAGGGGGTGGAAGATACGTAATCTACGGGGAAAGTGGGAGCACATTTTAAAACACCAGCGCGCCGTCTCCCATCTTTTTTGTCATGAAACCGAAAGGCTGATTCGATCCTTGATTTGGATTTTTGTGGCCAATAATTTGGTAGCTGGAAACAAGGGTGAAATAGCTAAAAAAAATCATATGTGAATATTTTAGTTGTCTGTCAATATGAATATAACAGTGAAATAATGAGGAATAAATAGCAATCAGTAACATATGGCCCAGGTAAGCAACACGAATGAAAAATCCAAAATTTGCCAAAACATGGAACATCAGCGATATATAACAGATAAGGAGATAAGGTTTGTGAAAATTCCAACACCACTAAACTGATAGAGGAAGCTAAGGAGCTGTTTGAAAGTCATTTGTCTGTGAGGAGAGCATATATTCTTACAACCTAAATATTTCCATAGTTATTGTAAACTCCATTGAGAGGTATTTCCGGTTGGGAGATATAGCACATGTGTAAGATAATGATAATGTAAGCAAAGTCTGAATGTGGTCAAAGGCAGTCTTGCGTGGTTCTTCTGTCATATCCTTTTTTACATTTTATGTTTTCCTCTCTTTTCTGACATAGGTATTCCACTTATCGTTAATTTTTGCACTCTGTCCACATGTTAATGGATAATCGCGAATATTGGACAAAATCCATTCTTGCAAACTTCGTAATCTTTGCTGTAATAATTAAGATTGAACCTGAAAATTTGATGTTGTATGTAAGCACCACAAGCGGGATCTTCAGCTTTTCAGAGTTTTTTTTACTGGTAGTAAATAAATCTGAATTTTCAGGTAAGCTGTTTTGCTTGTCGTAGTTTCCTATTTCGCAAAACAATTTAAATAGGGCTTCAAAATTGACACGTTCTATTTTAGGCAAAATGTCCGTCTTTAAATGGAAGCATTATTTTCCTTTATGCAAACTTATTTGCCAGTAAAAAAACAGGTATAGCTTTTGGTCGTGTTCTCTTTATCTTTAGCAATGTTTGTTGCTTGGCTTGCCTTTCACGCGTAGTAATAGGGGGTATTGTCACCTCGAGCAGGCACTAAATTATTAATACCTGAAGAGGAATCATTCATCTTGATAATAATAATAAATTCGACAAAAAAAATCAACAAATAAATCACAAATGTATAAACAAACAAGCTCAGTTTCTAACATCAGCCTTCACTCAAATATAGAATCATGGTAATGAGCCTCGACCATGTAAAGTCCAGGAAGAATGACGTCAGAACGAAAATATTGAAGGGTGATTGGGTAAAACCCAGTTTACAAGGTCAGATGAGTACGCGGCGATTGTCTGTGAGCGATACCTTATTGTGTTGGTGTGTTGGCGTCATACTTTAAGCTTTAACAATCAAACGACACCTTTTAATAGCAGCAGGCTTTTTGTTTAATGCAAATACTCCTAAATACCAACGTTTAGATGAAGAAATGCAGATAAAGGTATATATTTCGCCAGGTTATTTTTATATGCTCAATCAATTTAGGACGAGTTGGTGCTTACCTCGTTATGTTAGTGGTGGCTTCAAATATGATATGATCTAAGAAAACATTTTGAATGTAACATACCGCATACTGATTCCCGAATTTCATACACTTCCATAGTTTGTAGTTTTATTTTGCTTTCCAGATGTACTGGACACAGATGTAAATCTAAGGCAATTTATTCATATATATATATATATATATATATATATATATATTAAAAAGTATAAATTGTGGAATGTAGCTGTAACTTTATTAGACATCAAGTTTCACCTTCTCCGATTATTACTGGTAGACTCTAGGGAGCGGAAACGTCGAACAGCGTCTTCCTTGTATCTTTTTTTAAGGTACTGATGATAAAGTTTTTCCTTGGAAACTCAAAAGAGACTATCTTCAACGACTAGGCATCTAATAGGAATGGAAAAGAAATCCCACATAATAGAAGTGCATAACATTAAAAGTTATAATCAGGTTAATAAAATATATCAATATATAAAAATTTCAAATTTTAAAAGCCTTTAAATCTCAACGGGGGGGGGGTAAAGAATTAAGAGTATTCAAAGGGAATAACTACAAACTAGACTGACCAAAAAAGGCAAAAAACACTTTAAACACAAACATAAAAGTATTAAAATCAATAAATATAATCGTGAACAAAGTAAAGCACATTTTACATAGCAATAGTTAAAAGATACAAATAAAGACAAGCAAAATAATGTGAAAAAAACTAAAAAACTAAAATTAGGAAATGATCCTTACCGTTGGGGCTGTTGAAAGAACCTAGATTTGTAAAAGGAAATAACCAAGAAGAAAGATCTATTGGGAGAGTTTTGTTTTCTGGTTGAATTTGTACTGGTTTATGTTGTAAACCTTTTAAGGGGTCAAGAGTAATCATTTAGTTGTGAATTGTGAATTTTTAATTTTAGAGAAGAAGAAGCAGATTTTACTATAATAAAAAATTCAGAAAGAATCAGGTGTATTTTCCTTAGAATGATTTCTAATTGAAAATAATTCAGGAATAGAAAACAGAATTTTGGTTTATTGGGATCGTCCAAAGTGCTTTACGATCATCCATTTTAGTTGTAGACCTATTTGGCTTACAGAGCGAATTTAGCAGGTCAGATCTGTATATATATATATATATATATATATATATATATATATATATACATTTATATAGATAGATAGACAGCCTTGGCCAGAATTATGGTGGAGGCATGAAAAAGTAAAGAATATGATGGAAACTCATTTATTTCATGCTTGACATAATACAAATAAACATTTTTGCGTATATTCAATCAATTATTAAATTTTATGTGTCTTCCTTTTGCTTTTAAAACTGATTCTATGCGTTGTTGCATATTTTCATTAATTAGCTAGGACAACCTTCTGCCATTCAATGTGTGATACTATCGTTTATTCATATTTTTTCAGTGATTATCTTATTGTTAACTTACAAGTGGTAATTATTTGTTAAAAAGGTCTCAGATCAAACAAATTCCTGAAGCTCAAAGATCTCAAATCATTGCAATGTCCAGAGAGGGATTATACTACGTCAAAATTGCATGAAAATTGAAATGCTCGAGAAATGGTGTCCAAACAACCGTGAAAAGGTACAATGAAACCAATTCTTTCATAAAAACGTGATGGTCAAGGTCGAAAAAGATGTAGTACTCCGAGAAAAGAGAGGTTGCTGAAATGGACATCAATGGGTGATAGGAAAAATCCCTCTTCTGATTTAGTTTTGGGCAGCAACAAACGAAGGGATATCAAGACGCACAGTGAGAAGAAGGATGTTAGAAGCTTGGCTCAAGGGATGTAAGGCTAGAAGGAAACTGTGGCTCTCTAGGCTGAACAAGAAGAAGCGATTTTCTTGGGCGAAAGAGCATGAAGATTGAACTGAAGATGATTAGGCTAAAGTTGTCTGGTCTAATGAAAGCAACTTTGAGGTTTGTTCTTCACATTAGTTTCCACCAATTTATTGTGCTTGTACACATTTTTATTGGCTACCAAAATTTAGGGGGATACCAAAAAAAGATTAGTAAAATTTATATTACACCTCAGAAATTTAGACCTCCTGGAGCTGTTTATGTTCGTCGAGGTGTTAAGAAAGCTTATGATACGAGATGTGTTGGACTAACAGTCAAATCTCTAGGTGGCAGTGTAATGGTTTTTGGCTCATGTGGTGCATAGTTGAGTTATTGCTCATTTTTGGTGGCAGAATAAATTTTAACACTTACAACAGCATGTTAGAGCAGGCTTATCAACCTTTCCTAGATAAAATTTTCAATGATGACATACAAGATCGTGTAATCTTTCAAAAAGACAATGTTCCATGCCACACATCGAGTCTCAAACCCTTTGAACATTTGCGATTACACTTGGGCACAAGAGTGAGGGTGGACAAATGTTCCTCAAAAAGGGAATTAACAGCCAAAATTCATGAAGAGGGGCATAAAACTGAGCCAATCGCCTCTGCCAACCTAGTTTAAAGTATGCAAAAACGCATAAAAGCCGTTATAAAAGCAAAAGGAGGTCACATCAAATGTTAATTATTGATAGAATATACACAAAAATGTATATTTGTATTATATCAAGTGTGATATAAATGAGTTTCAATTATATTCTTCACTTTTTATACCTGCTCCATAAATTTGGCTAAAGATATAAATATAAAATGACTTTTAAAATAATTAATAAACAAGCAAAAGGATCACAAAAGTAAAACGGTGTCATCTACAACTGAAAGCATGATTCCAACCACAGGTCTTTACATCTTGGGGCAACTGGGGTGTAACATGTATTAGACCTCCATCTGGCAGTTAACCTCCCCCCTGACGTTGTTTGACATTGCTCAAAGGAGGGAGCAGATCTCCTATAGAGAATAAGTGCCCGCTTAGTTATCCTTGGAAGGCCAACTTCAATCAAAAACCAGAGAGCGGTAAGGAGAGCCTACTCCCCATGAAGCTCTCACACCAAAGTCTGGTCGGTAGGAGACCAAATACCCCAATATATACATGCGGTAGTAACCCCGCTTTTATAGTAACAAGAGTGATACCCAGAAATAAGCATCCTTAGTGTATGTCATTCAACCAAAATGTGATGTGCAGTCTGGAGAGCTGAAGCATTCATCGCAGAAAGTTTTACTGGATGGCTCCAACGGCTTGAACTGTGTCTCGTTAGTATCCAATTAGGAGAGGACAAATTATAACTTGATACTGTGCAAGCATAAGTGGGAGAGGACAAAGGAAAAGCCATAGTAGAATAACCTACAGGTATCAATTCCTTTGCGCTTGAAAGTATTATTTACAAGGCTGAACTAAGGGCTGACTCAATCCCAACCATTTAGTCAGTGTGGCGAAGAGTGAAACACTTCTCCCAGTTTCTTAGTCCCTGCCGACAGCTTAGTTCCCTCATCTTTGCGCCTTTTCCCGGCAGCACCCACATGTTCAAGAACCCAGTAGGAGACAAGCTCGACGTCCTCGTGATTCGCTTAAGACGTGCCTTCACGAACATTGTGAACTAGAGGAAGAGGAAATTTCAATACCTCAAGGTCAGTTAGCGCACTATGTTCCTAGCTATGGATTACAAATCAGTCTCAGAACCCGGCCTTTTGTGTTATCCCGCCTACTTAGAGGTAAAATACAAGATCATTCGTGAAGACAAAAGAAGTATTCGATAGATCACAGCTATCTTCAATCGAGAGTCAATAACATTAAACGATGTTAATAAATTTCCAGGTAATCCAGTTATATAATCAATATCTTGCAAAAATCTACCGTCTAAAAATAATGAGAAAATTTTAATCTCAAATCTCCAAATCAGGATCTGTTAGAGAAAATAAATGAAATGTCGTCAAATGGCAATTGAACTGTGAGCAAAAAAAATATAGAAGCCAAAAGCCTTCTTCATTAATCGTCAAATAAAGACTTAACAAGCAGGCGCACATATGCGCACGCGTACAATCGCTTATTATACATACACAAGTAATTTTATAGGTTATATTTAACGTCCATGCGGAGTTCATGTGGTAGATAATCACTAAGGGAAGTCGTGTCTCGGCTATAAAATCGAGCAAGCGGATAACGACCGATAAAATTCGTGACAAATTTTATGACTTAGAAACAGAAATGTCTCAGTTTTTGCGACTTTAATGACTTTTTTATACTGTTTATCGCCGCCGTTATTCTGCTAATTAAACTTTTGGCTCGGACACATATGTTATACATAATTGGATAAGGGGCCGAGGGGGGACTATAACGCCTTTTTGCGTTGGATGCGCGGAATAAAGTTCAATTTCGCGCCTTATCTCTCCCGCCTTTTGGGGGAAGACGAGACGAAACCGTCCCAATTTTGACTCCTAGCAAAGACCCTCTTATTTTCGTTAATGTCGGAAGAAGAGGAGAAAATGATAATAAATGGAGAAAGGGAAGAAAGACGTCGACCAAATTTCTAGGATCATTACTCGCGCTCGTTTTTCAAACACTCTCGACTCACTTCATCGTAAATTGAATCCAAATACTCTCGATTCTCCTCTTATAAAATGATTCCCTATACTCTCCAATAACTCAAAAACTCACTTTGTTAAACTTTCTTTCTAAATACTCTCCACTTCATTCAAAATACTCTCACTTACCTCTTTATAAATTGAAGAAGAAAACTCTTTACCCCAATCCTCATAAATTCATTCCAACTACTCTCCAAATCTTCCCCACAAAGTTTTTCATTAATCAACCTTCTTCCTAATTCGATCCAAGCACTCTCCCCTAACCTCCAACAAATTCATTCCATATTCTCTCCGAATACTCCCATCCTTATAAGTTCATTCCAAATAATCTCGAAATACTCCCAACTCCTCACCTTATAACTTCTTTGCAAATACTCTTCATTCACCTCCTAATTAATTCACTTCACGACCAATTTAGCCAAAAAATTCCTTATCCTCAAAATATCTCGAAATCATGTTTGGTACAGATAGTGTCTGTATTATTGCTTCCCTCCCACCACTCCAAAAACCTTCGATCGGCGAATGGGGCTCACCCCCCTCTTCACTGA
The DNA here is from genome assembly GCA_963969495.1 of Ceratothoa steindachneri. NCBI lineage: Eukaryota > Metazoa > Arthropoda > Malacostraca > Isopoda > Cymothoidae > Ceratothoa > Ceratothoa steindachneri. The sequence continues at coordinate 7,017,433 of OZ018329.1, forward strand.
GGGTGACCATGTGTTGTTTATTTCTTCAATATTACAACGAAAACAAACAAGGGCCTCTCCCGCAGCAAGTTGGTGAGGCAAAAAAGGAGTAACAAGGAGTAACAAGGAAAGGAAGTACCCTAGGAGACCTTACGGTCCATTCAAAGAGGGTACCTTTGGACTAGCAATTGAGCGGGCACATGGCTGCTCAATTGTTTTGCGTCCCCAAACGGCCACTTTTCAAGACTTTGTCTAGTCTTGACTTGAACTGGTCAACAGATTCACTGTTGACAACTTCCACTGGAAGTGCGTTCCACTTACCGCAGATACTGTAGGTGAAAAAATTTCCACACAGATTGCGGTTGTAACGCTTCAGTTCAGGTTCGAAATCGTGATTGCGCGTTCTGTTCTCACTTAGTGTGAAAATATCCCGGTAGTCAACCTTGTCGAACCCTCGAAGTATTTTGAAAACTTCGATGAGCTGACCACGCAGTCTACGGGTTTCCAGTGAGAAAAGATCTAATTCCCTTAGTCTATCCTCATAACTTTTATGTCGGATAGAGGGAATCAGCTTGGTTGCCCTGGCTTGTACGCGTTCCAATCTCGCGATGTCCTTACGAAATGAAGGACTCCAAAATTGTACGGCATACTCCAGGTGCGGTCGGACCAGTGAGTTGTACAAACACAGTACAATCTCCTTGTTCCGATATCCAAACTGGCGCTTTATATAACCTAGCATCCTTTGGGCCTTTTTATCCGCCTCAATGCAGTGTTTCGAGAACTTTAGGTCACTAGTGATTGTTACACCCAAGTCCTTCTCAGTCTCACTCGATTCAAGAGCAGTGCCCTTAAGGATATACTAAGATTGGAGGTTTCGGTGGCCGATATGCATCACTTTGCATTTTCCCACGTTAAAAGGCATTTTCCAGGTGTCCGACCACTCCCCAATCTTCCCAAGATCTTCCTGCAGGCGGGCAGTATTTCCATCCTTTGCAACGTTCATACCAAGCTTGCTATCGTCGGCAAATTTGGAAATCTTGGCATCCATGTCACCGTCCATGTCGTTGAAGTAGATGAAGAATAGTAGTCGTCCCAGGACAGAACCTTGAGGCACTCCGCTAGTAACGGGCACCCACTCAGAAGCCTGTCCATTCACCACCACCCGTTGCCGTCTGCCACTTAGCCAGTTCTCGATCCAGCCGGCTACTTTTCCGTCTATGCCCAGCGCTCTCACTTTCCGGAGAAGGCGGCGGTGTCGTACCTTTTCAGAGGCTTTCTGAAAGTCTAAGTACACCACATCCACCGCCTTGTCCCGATCGTGCTCACTGAAAACGAAGTGGAAGAATTCTACAAGGTTCGTCAGGCATGACCGTTGCCTTCGGAAGCCGTGCTGGGAACTCCTCGGTAGCAGGTTTGACTCTAAATACGACGTCACTTTGTCCACCATGATGCTTTCCATGAGTTTACCGACTATCGAAGTCAGACTGATAGGTCGGTAGTTTGACGGTTGGCTTCGGTCTCCTTTCTTGAAGATATGAGTCACCTCCGCTTCACGCCAGTCTCTAGGAACGCATTCGGTCCGGATTGAAATGTTGAAGATTGCGCTCAGGTGTCGTGACACTTGATCGCGCACTTCTTTTAACACTTTAGGTAGAAACCCATCCGGGCCAGGTGACTTATTTGTCATTAGGTCACTGATCTTTTTTTTATTTCCCCTTCGGTGAAGTCTATATCCTCCAGCTTTTCCCCCGAATAGGAATCCATTGGCTGGGGATGGGACAACACTCTTGAGTAAACACTGAAAATGATACAGATGTCATCTGCAGAATAATTCCTTATTACACCATACAGCTTATTCCGCGGTGTGCTAGTAAAAAGAAAGCGGGTCAAGTACTGATAAGGAGAAGGGTAGGACGAAGGCAAGTATGGTAAATGCTCAGAAAAAGGAGAGGCTAACCCCCTTCTCTGGCTCCGAGAAAGGGTGAGTGAACGAAAGATGGTAGGCGACTAGCCGACAAAATTGACCGGAGGCCAAGAAAAATAGGAGAGAAGGGGCTTGTAAAGCAGGTGGCGAATAGAGATTGAAGTGGAGATGTCAAGAAGTATAAATGACCCAGATAGTTTCAATCTAGTTTCAGATTTACGGAGATACTTTGGGCGGCAGGATGTGCCCCTTCCCGGGGCCTGGCCTATCTCCCACACTTTCTTCCTCTTCACCTTTTTTAATTGGTTTGCTTATTCCTTATGTTTAATATACTCGTAATATCCTCTTTTCTCTTTCCCTCTCCCATCTTTCATTTCTTTTTATCTCCTTTTTGAGGTCATTTAGCCTCACATTTATTCTTATCTTATGTACATCATTTTCTTATTCATCCCTTCTCTTCACCCCATTTTTAGACTGTGTGAATGACCCTCTTTGTTTTGGATTTGTTTTCCGTTTCCTCTTGTTACTTTTTCGTCTCTGGTTGAGTTTGAGCATCTTCGTCATCCTTATGCTACCAGGCCCAAGAAAAAGGCTTTCCCTGGTTTCGGTTTATGCATAGTCGATAAATTTTGACAGCGCCACCAGAAGGTTCTACTAGGTAGCTAAAATGTGGTAAGTAGGTCCCATATCTGCAATCATTATCGATCTCACGATAAAGCATGGTTTAATGACCAGTGTCGCCTGGCCTATCGTGATAAACATGCTACCTATAATCTTTGGTCTGATAACCGCTCTCGGTTGTGTTGAGTGAGCTATGTTTCGATGAGGAGCACGGCAAATAATATTTATAAAAAGGCTACAGCTTAACATGACGATTTGGTGTTGATCCTTCTATTCCTCCCTTAATGAAGCCTGATGGTAGCGTTGGATATCATCCTTTTGATAAAGCCAGCATTCTTGCTGACAGTTTTAATTACAAGTAAAGTAGGGAATAGATTCAGCTGCCCTTAGGCTGTCACCCGCTACCTAGTTTTAATACATTTGCCTTCAGATCCTCTGAAATAAAATTTCTTTTATCCAACTTAGATGACTTTGGGGTTACTGATCCTATTGTTCTGTTTTCCTTGATTTAAAAAAAAAAATAGCAGACAGCTAGCTCCAAAACTGGCTGTTATATTTCCTATTTTAGTTCATCGGGGATCATTTCCTGAATGTTGCGTTATGGCAACATTACCCCAATTCCCAAAGGATCATCATCATCTCCATCTCCCAGTGAATATAAGCCCATGTCTATCACACCGATTTTATCTAAGACGTTTGAACATCTGATGTCCAAATGTCTTACTGAATATTTGAGACAGTTTCTTTCAGTCACTCTCTTTGACTTAAGAAAGGGAGCTAGGAACTGCCGATGCCCTACTATTGCTTTTACATGAAATGCAGTCTGCTTTAGACAATAATTATCAGTCTAGGCTTGTCTCTCTTGACTTGAGTGCAGCCTTTGACACTGTCAATCATAATAGTTTGAATTTTAAATTAAAGTCTATCGGCATTAGTGGTAGAGTCTTAAGTATTTTAATAGAGTATTTAACTAATAGACAACAACGTGTTGTTGTCGATGGGTGTTTTAGTCCTTATTCTAGAGTATATTCTGGAGTTCCTCTGCGTAGCATTCTTTGGACTTTGCTCTTTATATTATATACTTCAGACATGTGGTTTAATATCACTAATAAAATTCTAGCATATGCTGATGTCACACTCTCTATGTTCCTGTTCCATCTCTTGCAATGAGACTGATTTGAATAAAATTCATTCCTGGTGTCTTCAGGGTGGTATGATATTAAACACTAGTAAGTCTAATGAAATGAATGTGAGTCGTTCTAGATCTCAATTCCCTGAACATCCCAATTTGTTAATAAATGGATCTTTCATTAACAAGGCTGACCAGCTCAAGCTCTTGGGAGTAACTCTAGATTCGAAACTCACTTTTGAAACGCATCTAAGATACATGTCTCATGATACCTCGCATAAATTGGGCATTCTTCGTAAATCTAAGGAAATTGATGTGGATGATGTTGTTTTTCGCAAGTGTTTCTTTTTTCTTTTTCTACCTCAATTTGAATATTGCTCTGCTGTATGGATTTCTGTTACAGACTCTTATCTAAGATTGCTTGATCGGGTATTTTATTCTATAAAATCTTTACTATCAGACTTGGATTTAGACATTGAGCATCAAAAATATGTTGGAGCTCTTTGTATTTTATTTAAAGTAATAAATGATGTGAATCATTCTCTGCATAAATTTTGGCCGAGGTTTTATCAACCAGTCAGAGTTACTAGGTTATTCTGAGACTGTATATTCAATGGCATTCAAAATTGGTCTTCATTCTCCATCTCAATTTTCTTTGTGCTTTTGTCACACAAATATTGTGTGACAATATATTTAAAAGAATGCCTAATGTCTTTTTTTTGTGTATCCGTGGGGCTGTTTAATTCTTTTTCCTTTCTTTCTTGCTGTGCTTTGACCTTCACTGACACCTCTCGGTGGTATAATTTCCTAAATTTTCAGTGTGACTCTTTGCCTGGTCTATATAATAATAATAATGAGGGAGTTATATTAGTGTATAATTTTTGTAGGACTCCATTGTTAGGATTCCCGAGTGAGAGCATTAATTTAATTCTGGTTTAATGGTATCCGAATCTTCTCTTAACCAATCCTATTATCCGGCTACGATATTTGGGGATTTTTCTCCTTCATTTGAGGGATTGAACCATATGAGTTTTAGCACAGTTCAGTCTAGTTACTCTCAACTTATATTTCTATGCCGACAATTTTGATCTCAGTCTGATTCTCTACATTTTTTAAGGCTTAAATCTGATTTTGATACTCCGTTTTATAAGGTTGACGTTATTTATTTGACTATTTCTTCCGAATCTTCTTTTTGTTAGCCACGTCGTAAGATAGTTCTTGATGGAGATATTATGGTGGTGATCTCTTCCCAAAGACGATACAGTCTTTGTTTTCTAATCCAAGCATCAATCTTGCTAAGATCAAATGAGTTGAGGGATTATTACTGGTTGCTCTAAAGCAAACAGTCCGATAAAGGTGTTATAAATTTCTATGGTGATTAAACCTGATGGCTCGTCTCGTGTCAATACTTATCCGCTAATTCTGACATTTTCTACCCAGAAAGTTTCTTACTTTATGTGTCGTGGGTAACTCCGGAGACAAGTAAACCATTTTTTGAAATACCGACATGGTTTTTTACTGCCATCAGTTCTGACACGTGGGTCTTCCGTGTGGGCATGATCATACGTGTCATTTGCATTCTATATTGCTATGATCTTAAGTACAGTAGTTCCCGTTGCTATGGAAATAGTGATAACGCTAACGCTACTGCCATTAAGAGATGCCTAATTTTCATATTCACGCAGGTAGTTCTTTCATTCTGCGCCTCTTCTCGCCTGGAATTTACAGCGGCTTGCCGTAGAGTTATAGTAGACTCTCAGTTTTTACGACCCCCTGCAAATTGCAGGATTTTTCCTTCCAAAGATTCCTACGTTCATGACGATACTTGTCGCCCTCCTGCTCCTCACTAAGACGATCGGTTGCTTATTGCTTGTGTCTAACCACCCTAGAAAAATGATGGCTGTTGAAGGGAAACAGGCGACTAACGTTCAATTTGTTGGATGTGCGATGAGTCACTGAAAAGCAAATTATGCCCCAGCGAAAGAGGAAGATTTCTTTGGTTACGAGAAAACCATTTAATTCATGTCTCAACATCTTCATGGTTCTTACTATCTTCCTATAAATAAAATAGTTTCAATTGTGGCAAATGAAAAAGGTGAACATCCAGTAGCCTCCCAAGGTGTTATTCCTTCATCGTTTTCTAACACCTTAAATATAATTTTATTTCCACTATCCAAAGGTTTTCTATATTCCGTATATTATTATTTTCAACGCTCTGAGGCTAAAGTTTCCAGAGCTTAATTAGTTGTTAATAAAATTTACAGGAATGGTGTCATGTTTGATGCAGAGTGATAAGCTCAATGCTATAAAATTGCTAGATAGGAGAGCAAAAGGTAAGAAAATATAAAAGGTTTTGATCAAATGATTCACAAAAGTTAACTGAAAAGGTTGATAATAATTTTTTAATGAGATATTTATAATTAGATTAGTGAATCAGCAAACTGCTATCTGCAGCTATATGTAAGTTCCAGTGGCCAGTAAGAGCCCTTGTTTGTGCTCTGTAGCATTAGCACGTCACTTTGGAAGATTATTATTTATTTCTATCACATTATGATTTATGTACAGAATATATGAAATTTGTAATGTAACTTACAAATTTAGGCTTTCCTTTTGTATTTTTTTTAATTGAGAAGAATGTGATATATATATATATATATATATATATATATATATATATAAAAGAACAGCCTCTGAATCTCCTCCTATTTATTGGAGACCACTTGCTATGGTATCGCGCCATGCACAACGTCAATTCCTATTAGATCATTCGGGAATTTTCGACTCCTGAGCACGTTGGCAAAATATTTTCCAATCCTCCGAACTCGTGCCAAGCTCCCCACCCCACGGCGACGAGGTGTGAAAGAGCCGCGCTGTTTCGCCCCTCGCTGCTAATTGATGAATCGACTCCGCCTCCGGAGTAAGATATCTGGAGCTTGTGACTCCTTTCTCCAAACTCCCTCTTCCTCCTCAGTTTTGGGCATACAAATACTCGGGATATTCTGTAGTTCGTGGACTCCAGCCTGCACCTCAAAGTCGTCCTTATCGCCTCGTCCCTTGAACGTTCGGCAGACAACAGACTTCTTCAGCCGTGATTCTACTAAGTCAATTGGGAGCTTCTGTGAACGGCAAGCCTTCGAATTTGCGCAACAGTCTCCCTTCGTTTAATCGAACCGATGAAAATCTCCATCGATTACCTTTGAGGAAGAGAAGATTCCTTATACAGTTGAATTACGAGAATTCTCACAATCCTCGTCGAACATCCTTTTTGGAGTTTTGCTAACTTTATCGCAATGTTCTTTTGGATCGTGCCCCACCTGCCTCATTCAGATCGTGCCCCACTTGCCGCATCGGATAATTTCACACTCGCCTCATTGCAAGTACGACCTTCCTCGAAGTCATCGATCCGTAAGACTGAAACCCGTTCTATTAAAAGTATCGTCAAGTTTCCCCTTTTGTTCTGAGCCTAGTTACATTAATCAATTAATTCCATTTGAAAATCCCTCATGATAATAATTATCAAAAGACAATCTCAATTTAAATAATTCCCTTTTTTCTATTATTATTCTTATTTTGATCTTTGTAAATTCAATTGTGTTTTGGTGTTTCACTTTAACTGACCTTGAACGATACTCTTGGCGGATTTAAGTAAATCTCGCCAACCATTTATGCACTCTGTTTTATTATTAAGGATTTGAAACCCAACGCCCCAAGTGTGACCTCCTTTTCAGTTTTTAATCCCTGAGAACAGTCCTTCAACGGTTCGCTTTGCAGTAGGTGATTAAGTCACCATCCTACATAATATACGAGTAGTGTATGGTATAGCGTGGTGGTACCACGACAATATATATATATATATATATATATATATATATATATATATATATATATATATATATATATATATATATATATATATATATATATATATATATATATATATATATTATATATATATATTATATATATATATATATATATATATATATATATATATAGAGAGAGAGAGAGAGAGAGAGAGAGAGAGAGAGAGAGAGAGAGAGAGAGAGAGTTACAAGGAGTTACGAGGAAAAGAAGTACCTCAAAGGCCTTGTGGCCGATATCGAGGAGGCACTTTTTGTGGTTTCGATTCTTAGCATGTACTGATTACTTGCTATGAGATCATCAACTTTTCAAATATAATTTGTCAAGTCTACTCTTGAACTGTTCAACACTGCTACTCTCAACAACCCCCGCTGGTAGTTTATTCCATGTGTCGCAAATGTCATATGTGAATGACTTACCCACCAGAATGGTATTGAATCTGGGCAGCCCCACCTTCCACCCGTGATTTCGAGTCATATTCCGGTTGAGGGTAAAGAATTTGGTGGAGTCGACATTTTCAAAACCTTTCAAGATTTTTAAAGTCTCTATTAGATGACCGCGCAGTCTTTGAGTCTCTAACGAATAGCGATCGAGCTCTTGCAGTCTTTCTTGGTATTACTTGTTCCTTAGCAATGGGATCAGTTTCGTCGCCCTGGCTTGCACCTTTTCCAGACGATCGATTTCTTTTTGATAATGAGAAGACCAGAACTGAACAGCGAACTCTATGTGAGGCCTCACCAGCGAGTTGTACAAGGGCAAAACAACCTCTTTTGTTCGAAAGCTGAATTGCCTCTTGATGTAACCCAACAAACGATGAGCCTTTTTCTCCACCTGTAAGCACTGCTTCGAGAATTTGAGATCGCTGCTAATCAGCACACCTAAGTCCTTCTCGACATCAGTAGACTCAAGACGCATACCTTGTAGCTCGTAGCCTGACCGGGGGTTCGCATACCCGATGTGCATCACCTTACACTTGTCTAAGTTGAAAGGCATCTGCCACTTGTCAGCCCACTCGCTGATCATCTGTAGGTCATCCCTCAACATCTCGATGTTTTCGGGATTCGCTACATTAGCTCCAAGTTTTGTGTCGTCAGAAAATTTCGCTAGACGACTCACCAGTCCTTCATCTATATCGTTAATGTAGATGATGAATAATAGAGGGCCTAGCACGGAGCCCTGAGGAACTCCGTTCGTTACTGACGACCACCGAGAGGTGTGGCCTCCGATGGTAACCCTCTGTCGCCTGCCCGACAACCAACTTTCTAACCATTTTGCGACCTTTCCTCTTATTCGCCATCAGTCGGCGGTGGGGGACTTTATCGAAAGCCTTTTGGAAATCCAAATAAAGTATGTCCACCGCTCGACTTCTGTCAAACTCACTCATTATACCGTGGAAGAATTCAAGCAAGTTCGTGAGGCACGAACGCTTTCTTCGAAAGCCATGCTGTGTGTCTCTCAACAGGTCTTGAGACTCTAAATGATTTATTATCTTATCCCCTATGATGCCTTCCAGTACTTTGCCCACGATTGAAGTTAGACTTATTGGTCGGTAGTTTCCTACGGTGCCACGGTCCCCCTTTTTGTGGATCGGGGTGACATTGGCCATACGCCAGTCTGCAGGTACTTCGCCACTGTCAAGCGATGAGTTGAAGATCTCAGAAAGATGAGGGATCACCTGATCTTTAACCTCACGCAGTACTCTTGGCAGGAAGCCGTCAGGACCTGGGGATTTATATGCATTAAACTAACCTAGCCTCCTAGCAACTTCTTCGGAAGTTGTAGTTATTGCTTCTAGTGATTCTAACTCGCGATCTATCACTATCGGTGGTCTGGGTATCTCTCCGCCCCTTTCCCTTGTGAAAAACGAGGAGAAGTAGTCGTTGAGTATGCCAGCTATTTCCTAATATGAATCCCTCAGGGGTCCGATGCGTTGGCGTACTGGTTTTCGGCTGTTTACGTACGCAAAGAACTCCTTGGGGCTCTCTTTAGAGAGAGAGGCTACACGAATTTCTTCGTTACGCTTAGCCGTGCGCACTAGTGCCTTAACCGTTTTACTATTGGTCACATAGGCTTCATGGTGCATCGCACTACTATTTTTCTTCCATGCTCTGTGCGCTGACTTTCTAGCTTTAATAGCACTAGCGGTTTCTTGAGAAAACCACCTAGGCTGAATGCTCGCTAGTCTGACAGCCTTCATGGGAACGCACTTGGCCTGACGATCCATAAAACGATTTTTGAAGTCGTTCCATTTGGAATTCATCCCGCCTTCGTTGGTTGGTTGCATCTGGCCAAGTGCCTCCCGAAGCGTATTTAAGTCTGCACGTCTGAGATCCAATTTACGTGTTTGTTCATTAGTACATTGCGTACAGGGAGCACGTACTCCAAACCTTACCATGTTATGGTCACTACCACCTAGGCACTCATCCACTGACAGGTCAGAGACGAGGTCATCTTCAGTGGTAAATACTAGATCTAGAACGTTGCCCCCTCGGGTAGGCTCGCCGACCCACTGAGTCAGAAAGTTACTTGAGCAAAGTCTACAAGCCAAGATGCCTCTCCGTCACCCGTTCGGTCACTCTAGTCGACTCGGCAATTGAAGTCCCCTACCAGCAGCGAGGAAGGGCCGTCTAAGAGACTGGACAGTTTTTGCTACAGGTCTATATCAACCTCTACCGTCCGATGAGGAGGTCGATAGGCCACTATGAACCTGTACATTGTATTGTCGACCTTAAGGTCGACTCTTACTACCTCATGCTCTGGGACAGTTCTGCATTCGATGGGAGATAGATGGGCCCGTACATACACCAGAACTCCACCACGTTCCCGGTCAGCGTGATCTTTATGGAAAGTCGCGTAACCGGGTACTCCAAACTCACCTATGAAGTCCCTGGTGTCTGCACGAATCCAAGACTCCGTGACGGCCACTATTTCAAGCATCTCTGATGACATCAGTGCTCTAAGCTTGCAGAACTTGTTCCTTATTGAGCGGGCATTTAAGAGAAGAATTCTTAAGGGGCGTCCGCTAGCCCTACTGCCCCCTCCACTTTTCCGTTTCCCGACGGTTCATCGTGCGTCCTCCTCTCCGAAGCTGGATTCGGAGGCTGACCATCACACACTTCCGCCTCCTCCTTTGTATCGACGGAAGGATTGGGTGCTGGGTGCTCGACCTCGGCTGCCGAGGGCGCTACTTCGTGGGGTTCTCCCACTGGGGTCTCAGTTATCCTTTCCCCTACATCGGATTTCTTTACCAAATATAAACCGCGGCGGATGAGCTCACGCAGCACACCTCTTCCACGGACAGATAAGTGAGTGCCATCCTCACTAAACTGCCCTGACCGACCGTAGAATTCGTCGAAGGGGTTGACGAAACATACGCCGATTCCTGATAGGATTTCACCTAGCCTCCAATTTATGCTCAGAGCCTTTTGGTTGGCCAAGGCACCCCGGAGCGTCTCGGTATGATCCCAACGACGATTAGTTTTGATGTCATTTCTTTCAACGAGGCCGCTAAACTTCTGACATCTTCGATGATGCGCTCAGTAAAGCCTGCAGAGCCTCCCCGTAGAAACAGCTCGTTTCCACTGGCTCGGGCCACTACCGGCGTATCTTGCTGTCCTAGTCTAATCTTTTTAACTTCTTTTATAATCTCTAGCGAGATAGAGATAGAGAGAGAGAGCGTTGATTTTCATGAAGAGGAAGACAATCCGAGAATATCTGATATTTATTTCATAGTTGAATTAGTTCCAACATGATGAAGTTTTAACGAATGAAGACTCTGATGGTGAAAATAAGAGGGATTGGCATCACTACATCGCTGAAGTAGAAATTGTCTACACTGCCCTGTAGAAAAAAAACTTGAGTACCTTCGTTGGTTTTACAAAAGGAAAAAGGGGAAGCATCGAAAATCAGAAATGAGACGTTTGTTGTTCTCGGCCAACAAACGTACAGGCTTGGATCTTCTGTTGTTCTGCAGCTTTTTTTTACTCTGCCAAAAGCGATATCGTACAAAATGTATTTTGACACCTTATTCACTGGTTTGCTCATTTTCGATAAACCTACAGAAATGGATCATTTTGAAACTAGTACAATAAGAGAAAATCGCACATAGAACTTTATTCGCAACTTCATTCGACACTATTCACAACTTTTCAAGTAACTTCATAAGTCGAGGGTCTAAATTCCAGGGTTACACAGTGCCGAGTTCCAAGCATTCAGACCTGGTTGTTGGAGGTAAAAAGGTTCTGGTTACCAGATCTTCTAGGGTCCAGTTTAGGGTGAAAGTTTTAAGTTGTTTGCATTCATCGCCCACCGTTCCCCTTATACTGAACACACTTTTTCTTTCCTCATCTATCCTTTGAAGCTCCGATAGCGCCCAATGCATCGAAACGTTTAGCTGATCTGGAAGGAAGGCGGTCTATAATGGTACTAATACTCTCCAACCATCTTTTATGCGCACGATTTGGATCGGTTCAACGTGGCGGAAGCTTAGCATTTGCATTATCAGTAGAAAATGAAAGAATATCTAAAAATTCTATATAAAAACGTGAATTGAATGAATTTCCTCTTCACTTAATTATATCTGTAAATGAGTTTCTCCTTTCCTTCGTCTTTTTTTGAGGTACACTAAGGCGAATCAATTTCTATGATAGAGGTAGGTACCACCTAAAGTTTCTAAGAGCCCATACATGACAGTATAAATATCAGAAGAACCCAGCTCCGTTTTAGAAGAGAACTATGAAATAGTACATATCACTTTGCAAATGCACTTGTTGTAAATCCTACTGAGCTCTACCTCGTTTCATATCTGTCCTGTGTTCCAAGAATTCCCATTACGTGTGGTAGCAGGAATAAATCAAGTTCCCAGACAATCCACACTTGCTTGCAAACCTATATTTTCTCTCTGGGGCAGGCTTTCCCAGGAGTACTTAAACGGCAGCCCAGGCACCGCCAAAGGCAATATCCCTATGAATGCTCCGCCTTTGGTGTGCGAGAACACTAAATATGAAACCTAGTTGGTCTTACTCCAAAAAGCAGGGTCATCCTGTATGGCATTTGGCCTTCTAAGAACCGAGCATGAAGCCTGATCACACGCCGAGGCAGGTCTCTCCTAAGGCAAAGAGTCAACGAAGAGAAAGTAAAAAAATATATATGTTCGCTATATTTGGCGAAGGATCAAACTCTGAGTATGTCCTTCGCCGACATGACGAACGACCAAGCCAAAGCAAGCTCCTCCTTCCTCAAGAACCCCTTGGGAGTGGGCCAGAAAGAAGCCAAACCTCCGCCTTTCAAGCTAAAATAAGAAGCCTAATTAATGAAGCGGAGCTTTGAAAATGTCAGTTCCCTTCATTGAGGGGCGTCTCCTGGTTAATATTGCCAATCCATCCAAAAGCGCCAAATTGCGAGATATTTAGACACTCAACTCATTTTCACACCTGTCCCGGAGAAAAACACATATCGATGAACTATCTAATACGGCAAGTATTCATGTCGCAAACTACACGCTCAGGCACCTCATATCTTTCTTAATTTAAAAAAACGCTCAATTCAATTCTGTCCCTTCCTGGCTATGAGACCTGTAGATATCTCTACAATCTAAAATGTTCCTTGAGATTCTACTTACCCAGGGGGCTACACTGGTTTATATTTTCACTGTTATAACAACTAATATTACTTTTGTTATTATTGGAAATTTGTATATTCATTTTTCGTTTTCCTTGTCTTCATTGGTGGATGACAGAGCTAAACTTACACAAACAAACCCTAAAATAATTATTTTTTTTTTCTTTTCATTTTCCTTTCGCTATCAAATTAATTTGCCGTTTGTTAGGTATTCGCTTTGCTGTATTCCAGTGTAGAAAATTAATAAACTCATGCTTTATCTTTGGGGAGTTATTCCCTATTTGCACTTTTCCTTTGTAAGACCTGTTTATCACAAGCCTGCAAGAAAGTTCATAATCTTATGAGAAAAATTTCGTCTTCTCTTCAAAACTGATGCAATATAATTTTAAACAATGAAGCCTCAAAGTTAAGATCCCCAAATGAGAATACTCATTATCTCTGCATGGCAACCCAAATCGATTTTCAGTCTTCTTTTTGCCAAAATGCCGACGAAGGCGTCTAATCCTACATCTTATAATAGCTTTTTGGCATAAAATTTTCAACGACGAGCAGGAAGAAAGAATAAAGTTCCAAATATTGCCCTGTATATTTGAGCGAATTAACCACCATGTTTGAAAATTAATGCAAGGAAGATTCTTACTTTTTAATTTACGGTTCTGCTAGATTCTTTAATTTTAGAACGATAAGATGCTAGGAAAAGGAATCAAAATTCCACTTCCCCCGATTTTGCGTTACAACATTCTATAGACTTCCTATACTAATCATTACTAATCATGTTGCAGGAGGTGATTTTACCTGTCATTAATGCTATCCAAATGAGAGATTTATTTGAAGAAAATATAAATGGTTGAAAATGGAACATCAACGCTTCGGACTAAGAAAAGTTAAGGGAACCTAACTAAACCTTCTATTTGTATCAATGGAACAAATAGCCTAAGAATATAAAGGTTTAATTAGTAAAATGTTGCTTTGTCGGAAATCAATGTTGCACCAGGTAATTCTACCATTACCAGTTGATTGAGAGACATTCCTAAATTGCAAGTTCAGGGTGGCTCTCATCTATACAGAAGAATTTTCAGTGCTGTGATTAATTTATTAAAAATTCAGCTAAAAATTTAGTTGTAAGGACAGTTTAAATCTGTCGAATATTTCTGTTTATAAAAATCTAGCCATTAAAGTTCTACCTTTTGGGGGCAATATAAGATCAAAATATCTTTATTAAATAGCGTGATAAGCAGACTACAGGTGATCTTCATTTATAAAATAACCATACTTTCATCATCTTTATTTAAACTTAAACTTCGTTGTACTTGATCTTTAGGTGAGGCTAAAGAGCGAATACATTTTGCTAAGTGGATGGAATTTTCCCTCTTTTCCAAATATTATGGTGCAGATAAAGAAATATATCTGGTAGATAAAATCTTTAAAATACAATTATGATTTTTATTATTTCGAAACCATTGACAGATTAAGCTTTAATATGATCAAATCCCTGCGCCCGATCGCGAGGGGGCGAAGGGGGGGGGGCATGCCCTTAATGGTATCAAATGCACATTTACTCTGTTGTTGCATCTATTTCTCTTTCTTTCCTTCTTCCATGAAAAAGCTCATATTGCTTCATTTGTTGTCGAATTAACCTATTTATTTCCAATCTTCAATTGATCTGTAAGGGGACGAGTTTTGCTACAACCTGAACTTAGAGGAGCATCACTTTCTCTAGGATCCAGTGCCCCCAAGAGAACTGGGGCTCTCCTCGGATTGTCTTTTACACCTTCTACATCTCCTACTATCTTTCCCACACCGGTATAGACCCAACCAAGGATGAAAGTTTAGCTTAAAAATCCTATAATAAAATAAATCTTCAGTTAAGCCGAGAATCCCAAACAAATACTAAAATTTCTAATATTTTTTGTTTTGTAGAAGCGTTGAATTTATTAGGTGCAATTTTGTAGTTTTGGAAACTTGACGTCATTTCTGGCCGGTATAAATGCGAGGAAGTGACTGATGATTATTATAATCTTTTACTATTAATCTATTGTAATCCTTCAAACTACATGTTGTTATGGTATTAAAACAAAGTTGAGTTAAGAAAATACAGAATTTGAAGTTGTAAATGACATTCAACGAACCAAATCACGGCTAGGTAAATTCCGACATTTTCTTAATTCAGATGTCACTTCCAGTCTATTCGAGAGCAATATCGAATCTTTAATCAATTCCAAAGAAATATTATGTGTAAATATATACATTTCTACTTATAAGTGACATAATAGATGAAATTCAATATTTAAGGAAGTCAACAGAAATAGTTGCATAATAGATTTTGAGTTGTAGCTTCTCTAATTTCCGAAACACGGCTTTTTCGTCAGCAGTAGTGAATTTAACAGTTCAAAGAGTTTAATTTTTAATATTTATTCGCCAAGACGCCGTTGGACTGAGTCTTCTAGCTTCGGGGAAACTAATGATCTATTTGCGGTATATTTAAGTTCGAAAAATTAAATTTACTATAGTATATAGAGAAAAGATGCTTAATATGGAAAAGTTATAGAAGATCGAAAGGTACCAGATTACTTGATTTTCTCCTCAGGGATTTTAGTTATTTATATTTGTCGTTCATTTCTGATTATTCATCTACTCTTCTTTTAAAATTTATTCCTCTCATCGAAATATTTTGACATTATTCATCAACCATATCTGTCCCTTTATTAAATTCTATGTCTTCTCATTTTCATAACATAAAAAGGCTAGCGTTTTCGCCTCAGGCTCGGTGGTTTATGTTAAAAACACATTGTGATTATGTACACTATTTTAAAAAGGTTTATAATTAATTACCCTATGTTGATGATGGAAGCGACTCATGATTTTAAACGCGCATTAATGAGGCGATAGGAACTTAAGCTCAAGGTTGATCCGAGAATATGGGAAAGAGGGAGAGAGAGAGAGAGAGCAAGAGAGAGAAACGATAGAAAGAGAGAGATGATAAATGAAATATAAGAGATGTTAACTGCTTCCAGTGAGAGGTGCATTTTGAGAAGTGCTGGGTCATAGTGGGCACTCGACTCACTCTAAGAATCGCGTCATACAGATAGAGTCGAGATAGAAATGAGTGATAGTAAATAATTATAAACTTGGATATTAATTCAGGAATAATAAAGCTAATTAGATAAAGGAAAATCGATATGACCGTAGTAAAACTTCGCCTGTATGTAACGTAACAAAATATAGGTACCACAAGAATTTCATCTATTTCTTCTAAAATACTGACTTTTACAGTGATCCAATTTCTTAAAGAATAGAAATAGTCGAAGTTGGCAGTTATCACCTATGTACTTTTGGCTGAACCAACTGGCAGTTTTCGAGCATTTCTTGTCCTGCTTCGGAAAAATGTGTGAATGTAATTTTGTGGGGATCAATCAAAATGAATGTATGTCAGTGTATCTCCTTTGTCAATTCAGCAAATGCAACTTATTTTGTAAAAGGAGTGAACGCTTTCTTAAACGGAAAATAAAACACCTTCAAATTGTTAATGTTTGAATGTTTCCTTAAGATCGGAATCGGCGAAGATTTGTTACGAGTGGAGTGAGGGTAGGATTATGGATTTGAATGTTATAATAGCCAATTATCTGAGGAAATTTGGCCTAACTTTGGCAAAAGAAGAAATATTTCTCCCTATTTTCACCTTGGTAACAGCCTTCAAATTGCTTAACAAACTTTTGGGGGGCTTTTAAATATTTGACAAACTCATATGAGCAAGTGCAGAGGGTTTTACGAATGAGAACATTCTGAATTCCGGGAGTACAGGAAAGCGTATCTTGTGTCGATCTCTTTAGCTTTTGCGACGAAAGAGAGGTATGAAGACATCGGTTGGAATTTAAACTATTCAAAGTTGTTGCAAAGAGTAGTCATAAACAACTTGGGAATGGGAGATAGAATCATCAGTTTCATTTGGGAAGAGTTGCGCAGAAGAACGAGAGTAACTTTGGGTAGGTAGCATTGTTCTGGAGTAATACGAACAAACAAGACCACTCTTTCAACCAGTTTCATGATGTCACGATTGCATTCGCGCTTGGAATATATCGCGATTTAAAGATATGCCAAATGCCAAATGCCAAATTGCCTACTAAATTCGGAGAAAAAAGCTGGAGCAAAAATTACTCCTTCTGTCAGATATTATATTTATTATAGTTTCCCACACCAAAAGATATCATAAAGGCATCAGACACCAGGTTAATGAATTCTAAGGAGGATAGATCGAGGACGGGTATAGCTTTCACCCATTTATTATATCTTTCGACGAGAGATGATAAATGATGAGAGTCATTGAATTGAGGGGAAGGATTTGACATGTTCATGTGCATAATGGAAAATCGAGCTTAAGGCATTAGAGATTGCTTGTATTGTGTGTTTGCTAATTGTTTAGTGCATCGTTAATAGCGTGTTTTCAATGGTAAAATAGTTGCACGAGTTATTTACTTATTGACAGCTAAAGAATGAGTTTACCTACTAGAGATAGCTCTTATCTCCTCGTGCGTTATCCCATGAAAGAGATTGAAAATTTCTTTTTAAAAGGATTCAAGATAAAAAAAAACATGAAATCCATCCGAAAAGAATATAGTAAAGTGGTTTTCTAAGCGTTAGTGATAGTTTAGGGCTGCAAAATGCTCCGTTCCAGAGCCATAATTTATTTAGTGTGTGGCAGCTTTTTTTTTCTTTTTAAGTGGGAAGTAATGAAACTCTTTGAATAGATTGGATAGGACGGTAACTCAAGCCATCAGAGTCAGGTGTAGGAGTATTCTGTGGTTAGAGTCATCTAGTTCTGTAGAATTTAAGGGCTGAGAGGATTAGTGATCAAGAAATCAGAACCAACTTTAGTAGTGTTATATTGAGAAAATTTGTCCTTTGTGGTGGCAGGGATCTCAAGAGTTAGTCTCAGGCGTGATTTTAGTTTATGACCATTTCTCTTTATTTGCAAATCCTATATACAGTCCAACTACCTAATAAAACATATAACATAACTCAGCTCATGATTATGGTTTGGTCAGCAATAACGCGTCGTTCGTACTCTGGCATGTGAGAAAATTCCAACCGAAACTTCATCTTGGTCGAAAAACTTTTCTGATCATCAAAGGATGGGTAAGTAACAGAGCCCAAGTCAGGCAATCTATCTGCCAAGCAGATAATGAGACACATCTACTACCGAAACTAACGATTCACCTGCACACCAATCTCTTATGCGCCTCTTGTCACCGAGTCAAGTGCTAAACTTTGGCTGATCATAAAGGAAAGAAAAACTTGCGACCATGAATGATCTTTCAATCACTGATAATGATATTGTCCACTCGGTAAAGGATCGTCTTCACTGTGCCGCCCTCTGCTCCCTTTGATTCTGGATTCTTCTAATGTCCCTCTCTCTTACCTTTAAAAAAAACTCCGGTTTCTTGTCTCATTTGCTCATTAACGTCCAATTCTTATTCCTCTTGTACTATATGTATTTATAGTCAGCTACACCACCAGGTTTCTGCATCTTTCTTTCTGTCTTCAAATTTATTTGAAAGACAGAAAATAAAAATGGCATAGCTCTGTAGTGGTTGTATAATCACCCGCAGATCCTGTAGTTGCTATATTTGTATATATATATATTGGTTAGGGCTTCGCCTATGGAGCTTCAATTATATTTCAAGGATGAACGAAAGGACGTATAAAAGGAAATTCATTTCATTTTCTAGATACAACGTTTCGTAAGAACTTTTCACCCATCTTCGGGTACTGGAAAATACAATTCGTGGAATAGAAAAACAATTTAAGTAAGAGTTAAACAGATAATCAAAATGATGAATTTATGGAAAGTATTTAATGTTTATTAAGGGCGTGATAGCGAAAAATTTATAGGTAAGTGATATTTTTGGATTTTTATGTTGTGAATTAAAAATTAACCATTGGGGAAACACAAGAAACACATCAGGATAAACCAAACATAAACAATCAGACGTTAGAAGATAACTGGGGAAAAAGGGCGAGGAGCGTAAGAAGAAAGAGAAGGTTAGGAGGTTGGTAATATATTTGTTTAGAGTAGAAGTAGTGGATGAGAAGAAGAATCGGAATTTAAGGAAGGAGAAAGGTATTTAACATACATGGATTCAAGAATCCTTAATGATATGGGATCAGAGGTGGATTTAAGATTTTAAAATCGTTCGTTGTGATTTCAGTTTTACAATTAATAGAGTAAAGCGTAACAGGGGAGAATTCTTTCGTAGAGGGAACCTTTCCTGTCCTGTGGCTAACACACAAATGGGAACAGAACCTCGCCATCAGCGAGCGCACTGTACTGCCTATGTATCTTCCCAGTTTACAATTGGGGCAAGTAAACTCATAAATAACGGAGCACTTTGCTTCAGGCGGGATTCTGTCCTTACAATATTACAGTCTATCGGTATATTATTGGCACAATAATCATTATTACGCTGTACAAAATTGGAACGGTTTCCATTAAGGTACGCACCTACAGCGCAAGTGTGGAAGAAGCAATAAGTTTTTCAACGAGCTCCGGTTTCTTCTTCTCTAAGAGCCCAATTACTTCAGTTCTTAAGAGGTGGAAATTTTCGGTAAAAAGGACTACAGTCTGAAGTGGGTCGACGGTCTCGGGAGGTAGTGCAGCCAAGACATGAAAGAATTTAGTTTCCTCCCTACTTACTCTTGAAATGTTAAACTGAGCTTCCACAATCTTAAAGGAACTTGCAACTGTTGCCTCATTAAAGATGAGTGGCTTGATTATGATGGCGTTCACGATCTCCGTCTCTCTTTGTCCTGCCTGTTGTTGGTCCGATGCGTCCATTTTTCTTGTCACCTTCACTGTCCGGCCACTAATTTATGGGGACGTGTATTGGTGTGTGATGGAGGATCTATTTCAGGTCTACCCGTCGAGTTCGCTCTGATCCAAAGGTCTTTACAGAGATTCTGCTTTTAGACTGGGTTCCAGAAGGTGCCTTAGTTACTTCGGGCTTAAAGGAACGGACTTAGAGCCAGAGCGACGATAAATAGACTTTTATTCTTAGGTAGGGTCTACTGTATTCGTAGTAAGCGAGATGGTTCGAGTCTTAAGCGGGCCTATGTAAGTTTTTACTAATGTTGGGTAGCTGAGGCTAAAACGACAGGACTTAAGGAAAAGGATCGGACTCGTGACGCTAATAATAATAAAAGGACTCAAATTGAATCTAACCGACCAAATCACTTAACTGATCCTCCTCATAATGTTCACGTTCGTTTATTCATAATTCCCTTGCTTAAGTAGGCGTGACTTCTTTTTCTCCTTCTCCAGGCGCCGGGTGGAGCTAAGGATTGGAAGTATATTTTTTAGTCTCTTCGTTGACCGTTGATCGGAGTTACCAGAGGTATGTGCGTTCCTAAAGTAGATGTACAAATTTTATGACCAGGCTAGCAAAGGCTATCAATAGATAAGACAGTTTCTTTTCGTCTCACACTTTCAGGACAACTCAAGCGGTCAAAGCATATATCACCCTGCATTTGCTCGTCTCTCCTTGGTATCTAGCATTGGTATGTTTTCGGCTCGCAGCTGCTTCTTTGCTTGTGATGTATGTGTGGCCGCGTGGGCAACTAGTTATTCGCTTGCCTCTCTTATGAGTCTCCTAATAAATATACAGTTGTAATATAGGTACTTCTCTCCATTTTACATTGGTTCACCACATATTTCATGGCATAATACATGATGAAAGTTTATGCACTATCGCAAGTTTGATGAGGAATTAAACCAAACTCCCTGAAAACATATTTATTCTGGAACAGTTTCAGTGTATCACACACTCTTGTCAACTGGCAAGGGTGTGTGATACACCGAAACAGTTCTGGAATAAATATGTCTTTAGGAATTGTGGTTTAATTCTTCATGGCATATTATGTATCTAATAAATTCATGTGCTTACCCAATTTCAGGATTTCATAGATCCACCGAGAACCCATTTGTTGGGCCTCCTCGCTGGGCCTACCTATCCTGCAATATTGGTATCACAAGCCTACTTTCCTTGCAATTTGATTGACACATATATTATTCTATGTCGATTTGGTAAGAGATTATTGTCATATAAGATGTAATTAGACCCACTGGACGCATTTCATGGACATATTCACTTCCTTGTATATGACGTACCACATACTGTTCATATTTCCCAGCTTGATCAACTCATTGAAATTGAACCAAGTTTAGTGCCATTCCACTTCGTCTTTGATTTCTTCTGGGCTCTCGACCCAGAGAATTGGGATCAATTGTAGGCTGATAAGCGTTCTCAGCTGCATCAGTTGGATAGTTTTCACTTTGGCTCTACTGAAATTAAGTTTTCTGTGTTCCCATTCGTGTAGTAAGCAGCAAAATATACGCTTTGAGAATCAAGCAATCTCATGTGAAGCCGGTCGTTTGGAATGCGAACAACATCTCCCGCCAGGCGTAGCAGAGACTACATACGGATAGTCAAGATGCTGAAAAGGGCAGGTTGTGTGAGCACCTCTGTGTCAGGAATTCTGTCTTGCCATCATATATTCATCAGCTTTCTGAGGCATATTGTGTAGAAGTGTTTCAGCTTTTTAGCATGAGTTGGTATACTTTCCATGTTTCGCAAGCGTAAATTAGTGGGAAATACTAGTGCCTTGTAGACTTCAGCTTTGTTTCAAGACTGATGCCTCTTCTGTTCCACACATTGGTGTATAATCTACCAAAGGTTGCACTGGCTTACGCAATCCTGACGTTTAATTCGTCATCGATGGTGAAATTTCGTGACAATATACTGCCGAGTTAAGTTAACCAGTTCACTACATCGTGTCTCTGATCATTGGCTGTGATGTTGGGCTCGATATAGGCTTTCGCTGAGGCTGGCTAGTACAGGACTTCAGTTTTATTCCTATTGATGGTAAGGCCAAAGTAACCGCAGGCAGTGGTGAATTTATCGATGCGGAGCTGCATGTCAGCTTCCGATCCAGCGTTGAAAAAACAATCATCAACAAACAAAATATCTCTGTGATGTCTGTTATGACCTTGGTTTTTGCTTAAAGCCTCCTAATGTTAAATAGCCTTCCATCTGTTCGGTACTTGAAGCCGGTGCCAACATCGCCATCTCTGAAGGCTAAAAAGTGTAGAAGGCACGATGCAGCCTTGCTTTACGCCGTTAGAGACTGGAAATGGAGCAGATGTCTCGCCGTTGTCCTGGACTCTAGCTTGCATGCCATCGTGGAGCTGGGGAACCAAAGAGAAGAATTTCTGAGTGAATCCTTATTTGACCATCATCTTCAGTAATCTTTCTGTATTCATGTGTCGATGTCGAAGGCCTTAGTGATATAGAGATAAATGGAGAACAGGTAAGCATTATGCTACTGACATTTGTTTGCAGCTACCTCGTAGCAAACACCATGTCAATGATCCCGCGCTCCATAGCAAATCTTCTGTATTCTTGTTGTTTTTTATATCATATTCGCGATCAAGATTATTTTATTTTATACTTGAAATTTATATTTTAATCCCAAATTATTTGTTTCTATTTAAATATTATATTAAATATTGTTTCTCTAGACTTGTATAAAGTTTACAGAAATTTTTTATTTATTATACTGAATTTTCTTTATATTCATTAGTATAGCACCAGAAGAAGATCATTAAGTCGAAAGGTACCTCAGGCAAATAATAAATTTTAATTACAAAGATTTTCTACAATCTCATTTCCCTCAAAGAATAGTCACTTATGAAAATTGAATGATGAAAAAGTTAAAAAATTCCATTCATCAGCATTTATTCACACCTTTCGCTTTTTAAAAAGATGAACATTAAAAAGGTTAAAAAGGTGCAGCGTAAACTTAATCAAACAGCCATCGCTGTCAACTTTAACAAATCATGCATACAAAAATGGCCTCTCACTCGGTACATATATATATATATATATATATATGTATATATATATATATATATATATATATATATATATATATATATATATATATATATATATATATATATTTATATATATATATATATATATATATATATATATATATATATATATATATATATAGATAGATAGATAGATAGATAGATAGATAGATAAATAAATATATATATATATTCATTTCAAGTTTTTTTAATTTCCTCTTTGAATATTATATTGTACATTGAATGTTACTCCTCTAAAAATATAGGTATAATGTCTACATGAATATTACATTTATTAGATTTTTTTCCATTATGCTTATCAGTATAGCCCCAAAAGTTTACTAGTATGGTCGAAAGGTACCTCCGGCAGTTAATAAATAATTACAATGATCTTTTACGATCTATTTCACCTCATGATATTGGCACTTCCGGAAATTTGGAAAAAGTTCTGAGGAAGCTTGTCAGAGAAAGAAGGTTTAATGCATCCCCCCACTAGAACCCAACGTCTACCTGGGCGCCTGAGATGATACACCTGCACGGTCAGGCAGATCCAAGGAAGTCGAGAGATTTTCGCAGGGCTGCGTAATCCGTTTGAGTTCATTCCCCGCCGTTGCACCGTCAGATCGGAACCAGTACCACGGCGCCAAGGACCTTTGCGCAAAACTGTGATGCCGCCGAGACTATTCCCCTTCCCCTGTCTCGCCAAGTCTAATGAGCTTCCCGTCCCGTTTTTGGGGGCCCCTGGTGACCCACTTCCGCCGAAGCAGTATAAATACTTCCAGAAAAGCTTTGAGAAATTAGTACAATACAGCCCCGTCTTGGCTAGAGGGCACATACAGTCTCGTACACCCTGCTTCGCCTTTAAACGACTTCAAGATACGAACACGACGCGCAAGGTCTGCCCGGCTTTGCTCATACCCAGGCCTAAGAGTTCCCACCGATAGACGATAGACACGGCAAAGCATCTATCACTCAGTTATCGACTTCGTTCAATGACTGGAGTACTCCCTCGTTCATTTCTCAGCGAGGTTAAAGAAGAAGGAATCTTGCAATTTCAATTTTTCTGCACCCAGTTTACTTGCTCTATTCAAACCTCTAGTAAAAAAAGGCTTTACGAGAGTTTTCCCGATAATTACACGCTCATTTTTCCTCTGGAATCAATCACCATGCATCCTCTCCCGGACTCTCTTTTCCATCGAGTCATTTGTATCCCTCCGCCTTTTGGTACCTCGGGTCTCATTTTATTTATTGTCAATTAATTACTTGTACTATTAATATTTTCTTTGTATATAGTAAAGTTATATATTTTTCTACCATTATTTTCTCTAATCCCAGAACCTCTAAAATTAATTATTTAGGCCATCGCACTTGACTTTCTTTATTTAACCCTCGCACTGTGATCTCTATCCCGATTTTCTGGCGTGCCTCTTCACGGTTACCCTACGACATCTATATTATATTCTGGTGTCTGGTTTTAAGGGTCATCCGCAGTATCTGATGTCCTATATTTTAGACCTGTCACAGATTCTATTGGGTGTTATTCTTGTATATTAAAGTTTCTGCTTTTAGAAACTGTAGAAAAATTTTATCCATTTCCCATTTTCCCTTTTGTGTGTGTATTTTGTATTGAATTTTGATACCGTGTGAAAGTTTTTTCTTCCAGGCCTCATCAAACGTCTGCCTTATTGTAAAGGAGTTAATCTTATTTTTTTTTTATTGTATTGTATTGTCGTTTTCTTCGTGCGTATTGGGCAACACAGGTTCCCGCTTAACTTCCGGAGTGAATATTTCAAGTATAATTTAGAATTCGCGCCTTGCGAAATAATTTTCGCTGTTTGTTTTTTTAAGTGAAGAATCGTAGGGCCGCCACAGCCTACCAACAATTCCCCTTTTTTGCGGTGCTTTTCTTGAAAGCCTGTGAAACGCGATAACAAGTCTTCATTATTTAACACGTTTAAGTTGCAAGGAGAGTCGCTTGAGCTCAGCGGTAAGGCCCTCATAGCCCAGATCTAACAGGAGGAAAGAACCAAAAGAGGAGAAGGAATACATAGAGAACGAGAGGAGAAGGAACGAGAAAAATAAAAAGAAGAGAAATAACGACAAGAAAGAAGAGAAGAGACGAGAAAAAATGATAAACTGAATGAGAAGAAAAAGAACGAGAAGACAGAAGAGAAGAGAAAGAACGAGAAAAAAGGGAAAGAATCCGTCTTCATGAACTTGAAATGAATAGTACCAGGAACGAGGCGCTATATATCAGCTCGAGTTCTGAAGCCCCCCCTACTGCACTGCGTCTGTTAAGCTTCGGGTTTTCAAAGAGGGCGAGGATTTCGGAGACTTCTTAATCCACGTCGAGATAATCTTCGAAATTAACCATTAGGACATCGAGGTGGATGGAGTATATTAAATGTTGCCCTTGCTAAGTTCCCAACTCCGAGATATATTTATATCACTTCCTTCGGAGGCAACAATTGATTTTTCGACCTTAAAATCGGAATTACTGGAGGAAAATAGCATGGCATCAGACTTTTACCGATCCAAATTCAGAAATGCTTGCCTTCAGCCAGGCCAAACATACCGTTCGTTTGGATTCATCCTCCAGCGTCACCTCAACTTTTGCTCGATTCTTCTAAAATCCGGTATGACTACGATGCCCTCGTTGACTTCCTCCTGAGAGACCAATGTCTAGCTGCACTTCCGGCTGAAGTCAGATCTTTCGCAAACGACCGGCGGTGCCTCTCATTCAAGGAGAGCACAGAAGAGGCTGACATTTATTCAGCAAGCCACAACTTTTATACGAAAGAAGGGAATAAAATGGCCCTCCTTTCCCCAAAACGTAAACCTAACAAGGTTAAATTCATCCCACAACATGGAAACAAGTTTGCCAAGATAACTGGGCCGTCGAAGCCGAAACCACTATTTTCGTCTGAACACTGGGATTTAACACTGTTTTCTTCAGGCCTCCCTACCTTATCTTTCCACAAAAGACCCATCCTTTGCTTTTCCTGCGGTGTGGAGGGCCACGTGAAAACGAACTGCCCTCAAAACTCTCAGTTCAGGAATAACTCTTCTCACCAGGTAAAGCAGATCTGCGCCACGTCTGCGCCTCCGTCAACACCATCGGAATCTTGTCCTCTCCCGAGCACCTCAAGTCCCGGTGACGACCAGGTAAACTTCTTGTTTGATAAGAATACCCCTGGAGGCCTTAATTTAGAATCCTGAACGATTAATGGCTGCAGTGTCACCACTATTGTGAGAGATAATGGGTGCACATGAATAGTAGGGTCAGACAAGCTGCTTCCCTCAGTATTCCCGGACCATACTTATTTCGCTGTCGTGCACGACTAATTGCGGCGCGTCAATCAGTTCCCCATCGTTAAGTGTTGCATCGATTGTACGTACTTCACTGGCTGGGCAGAAGTAGTAGTAACTCCATTAAATTCTGCTTCGATATACCCCCCGTCGAGTGAAGGAAACAGTCACGTGCTAAATTTTGGGAATTTTTTCCCCCGGTTGCCCGATACCGTGCCGTTGAAGAAAAATTGGATTACTTTTGTATTTATTCCACAATCATTCTTGTCGTTTTGTGTAATTCATTATAAAAATATGTTCCGTAATTTGTTTTTATTATTGTGTATATATTTATGATGAGTTACCCTATTCCTAAATACCCTTTTTTTGTATTGTATGACCATTTTTTAATATCCTTATATGTAAGACGTTGAAGTATAATTGGATTACTTTTGTATATATTCCACAAGAAATCTTTTAATTTTGTGTAATGCATTATAAGAATATGTGCCATTATTTGCTTTTATTATTGTGAATATATTTTTGATGAGTTATCCTAGTAGTATGTATCTTTGTTTGTATTATGGGACTTTTCTTTTGGGGGGAATGTCCTCTTTTGTAAGCCACTGGTTAACGAGACTATGTTGCCTCCGGTTATTAAGAACTATTCTACGTATCTGATTGTATAATTAATGTTAATTATTTACTTTTTCTTCTTGATTTGTTCGGTAATGAGAATACTAAGCATTTCATGAGTCGTCTTTATTTAACTTATTTTTGTGCAGAGTACACCGTAGCATCCCTTTTGTAATTTTGTCCCTATGGGAAATTTCGGCATATAATTGACACATTTTAGTCTGATGTCACTTCTTTCGGAAGCTCCATCTTGAGAGGGAAGAAGATTTCAGAGACAGAAGAATTAATCGCTCCCCTGGGACCCTACGTCTACCTGCGGTGCCTGAGAAGATACACCTGCACGGTCAAACAACCCCAAGGGAGCAGAGAGATTTTCGCAGGGCCGCGCAATTAGTTTGGGTTCCATTCTTTGCCGTCGCACAGTCTGATCGGCGCTAGACTTATGACGCCAAAGACCTTTGTGCAAAGTTGAAAGGCCACCTAGACCCCCCCCCCTTCATTGGGGCGCCAAGTCTAGTGAGATCCCCGTGCCCATTTTGGGAGCCCCTGGTGACCCGATTCAGCCGAGGCAGTATAAATACTTCGAGAAAAGCTTTGAGAAATTAGTACAATACAGCCTAGTCTTGGTTAGCAGCCACATACAGTCTCGCACACCTTGTTTCGACTCCCAACGGCTTCAGCTACCAACGCGACGCGTCATCTCTCTCCGACCTTTCTCGCACCCAAAGCCAGAATTCCTGCCGACAGCTATAGACACGGACAGGCAACTATCACTCTGTTATTGACTTCGTTCAATGACTGGAGTACTCCCTCGTTCATTTCAAAGCGAGGTTAAAGAAGAAGCATTCTTGTAAGTTCAACTTTCCAGTGCCGCGTTTACTCGCCCTATTCAAGCCTATAGTCAATTAGGCTTCACGTGAGTCTCCTCGATAATTGCACTCTCCCAATTTCTCTGAAAGCAATCAGCGTGCATCGTCTCTCGAACTCTTGTACCAGTCGAGCCCTTTGTATCCCCCTCCCCCATTTGTCACCCAGGGTCTTATTTTATTTATCGTCAGTTAATTACTCGCGCTATTCATATTTTCTTTTTATATATTAGAGTTATATATTTTTCTACCATTAGTTTCTATAATCCCAGAACCTCTAAGAATTGATTATTTAGGCCAACCGCACTCAATTTTATTTATTTAATCCTCGCACCGGGATCTCTATCCCGGTGTCCTGGCAGACCCTACGACAAAGATTAACGATGCTTCCTCTTTGACTGTCGAATTTAACAATTCTTGTATAAAACATGGCCTTCTTCCAATATAAATATATATATAGAGAGAGAGGGATAGAGAAAGAGACAGAGACAGAGGGATAGAGAGAGAGAGAGAGAGAGAGAGAGAGAGAGAGAGAGAGAGAAGCGGAAGTAAACGGCTTAGGTAAGAACACAGAGGATGCTCAGGTCGATGTGATTTATTTGCTAATGGAAAACATTGTCTCGGGCGTATCGCCCCTCTCTAGGTTCTAAAATCATAAAAACAATTAAAAATACAACAAGATAAGATATCATTAAATTTTTATAGTCAGTAAACTGATGAGGAAATCTTATACAATTTTTAAAAACAAGAAAATATTGAATTATTTTGAGAGGTGAGGGAGAGCGCAAAATGTAATCTAAAGTTAAATTAATTTCTTTTCATTAAATATGAAATATGAAAATGTAATCATATTTAAAATTAATTAGGACACCTTTCACAATTTCTCTCGTAAAATATCGAGAGAATTTTAGAATTGTTTTTTAAAGATAAGTATTTTCTCTTCAATAGCAAAGCTTAGCAGTAGATAGACTGAATAAGAACGGGAATCCAATACCACAAAAATCAACTAACATTTTCATGATTCATCTAGAAAATAACTTTAATAAACCTACATTTTAGCATAGATAAACGCGTTCCATCCCAACATTAAATACATTTTTGAATGTGAGAATAACAATACACTTCCTTTCCTTGACCTCTATATAAAAAAATCTACAAAGTAACTACCTTAATAAACAGAAAGCCTACTTTTAGTGGCTTAGAATCAATATTTTCAGCCATTGTGACATGTCATATAGCTTGTAATTTTTACCTTTTAAAAACCACTATCACCTTAGGACATTTAAAAAATTTTAAAACCGACCCCGATCCTGTCTCACGACGAATTATTTGATCACTATATATAAAATACTTTTCTCCATCTAAATTTCAGATTTCTAATCCCATTCACCATTTTTGCTATAAAATATAAACTAACTTCCTACGTTCCTCACGCTTTCCTGCCAATCTTCCTTACACAGCTGAATAGACAAGGTTAGTGTTTCAGGATGTGCATCTAGGATTTTCTGAATATATATATATATATATATATATATATATATATATATATATATATATATATATATATATTCTCTGAATAGAATAGCTTTTAAGGAACACTTTCGCAAGCTCGAACGGAGACTATGAAAGAAATAGCGTAGTGTACTAACGGCATACTTTTAACTGTTTTGCTCTTAGCAAAGTGAGTTGTTGATCCTTTGAATATGGCGGGGTCACCAGTTCCAGATGAAGTGACTGCTTGTAATATGAGAATATCTTTATCCAACTCAATCTAATGAATAATGTGTGCTCTTTTTATATATGTAGAGCTAGGGGCGTGATCAACGAGGTTCCATGGAGGAGCCTTTTTGTTTGAAGTCAATGTTTGTTCGAGAGAGAGAGAGAGAGAGAGAGAGAGAGAGAGAGAGAGTGAGGGAGCAGAAATTATGTCTCAAAGGAATTTGACAGAGAGGTGTAGGGAAAAGGGAATTTATGACAACAAAGTTGGGTGGCAGAATTATCAGTGTTACAAAGAGGCGTAAATACAGTAAACAAATGGTTGAATGACAGTTTTGTCGCGACGGAGTTTGTTCATGTAAAAGAAAATAACTGAACAAAGAAAGATCAGATACTTGCTAGTTGGAACACGTCAGTTTGGGAAAGAACGAGTAGATGCGTGTGCAGAACTTTAATGTACATGGATCTCTACATACATCCTGTCTTTCTGAATTAGCAAATGTAGTTACATTTGTTTGGTTACAAATAAAAAATATAGAAATTATGAAATAAAATGAAAATACCAATAATTAAGAACATCACAATTAAAATAATGATATATACAATCGGAATTGATAACTTAGCTAAAATACAATAATCAAGATAGATTGATAGATAAAAGTATAAGGCATGTATAATAATTCGCTTGTTAAAATGATACATGAGTACAAATAACAATAGTTCTTGTGAACTAAATGTTAATTCAATAAATCAAATATCACTAAAGTGAAATGATGATTATAAATATTTATACAGAATATTTCGGTCAAATTTGTACAGAGTGCGTAATAATAATTAAATGAGTATTTACATGATAACACTAATTTGTTGGTTAAAATAATACATGAGTATAAATGACATTAATTCTTGTGAACTAAATGTTAATTTGATACATCAAATATTATTAAGGTAAAATAATGATTAAATATTTAAGTATACAATTAATACATTTTGAAAAAAGGTCCTTTTTGCCCTGCTTTACGTCACTTGAACGCGTGTGTATCAATTCATTGTGAACGTAGGCGAACAAAGATGAGTGATTGACTGCACACATTTTGTCTTAATGATACAATGAAAGACTAAGCGTCAATACATTGAGA
Organism: Ceratothoa steindachneri; assembly: GCA_963969495.1. Lineage (NCBI taxonomy): Eukaryota > Metazoa > Arthropoda > Malacostraca > Isopoda > Cymothoidae > Ceratothoa > Ceratothoa steindachneri. Next base: position 7,048,136 of record OZ018329.1, read on the forward strand.
TTGACAAAAATAATTAGTTAACATAAATATATAATTTGATGAATGAAATAGTCGGGTAAACTTGCAAATTTGACTGAATGAATGAAACCATACGCGACGCATCGCTTTTGCAAATTGACTCTCCTATACAGATACTTATATCAGAAGCGTCCCGGTAGCATAATGTGAATGCTAATGACTTTCGATGGCGGGTTGCCACAGCACTATGTGAGTGCGAATAAAAAATTGATGATAAATTAATACAAAGTGAAGCGCACAGATAATTTAACGATCTAGCAGGTCGGCTAGAGTGCAGTTTAACATTATGTGCGTCTGTAAGTTTAAATTGTCGAATTTGCGTCACCTACTCAAGAGTGATGTGATTGCAAGTGTGAGAGTTGCGCGGCGCGGACGTTGAGCATCCTGTTGAGTCGAGTTGGGGCTTCGGCGAAATGAATGTGGGGTCCTTCTTGATGAATGCGCTATGATCCATGGTTGTAATTCGTTAAGGAAATTCGATGATGACTCGATAACTTTAATGGCTTCGTAAGATAATGAAATACACTCTGGGGTGACCCCTTGTAGCGAAAGAGGTTGGTTTTTTATTGTTGCTTGTATCGAGATAAGTCGCGAATGCTTTGATTTGGGGGGAGGGGGGCACAGTTCCGGGTTGGAACAATATTCCTTTGTTACATGATTGGAATTTGTTTTTAAGAGGGTCCACAAAATAAGTTCGTATTTTGATTTTTATAAACAACTTGATGAATAATATGTACTTTTTATATATCTGTAGAGATGGTGGGCGTGACCGATGAGGTTCCAGGGGCGGAGCATTTTGTTTGAAGTCAATGTTGGTTCGAGTGAGAGAGAGAGAGCGCATAGAGAGAGCGAGAGAAAGAGAGGAAAGAGAGAGAGAGAGGTGGAGGGAAAAGTGAATTTATGACAACGACGATGTAAGGCAGAATTATCAGTGTTATAAAGTGGCCTAAATAAACAAATGATTGAATGACAGTTTTTTGGCGACGGAGTTTGTTGATCTAAAAGAATATAATTGAACAAAGTGAGATCAGATGGTCGCTAGTCAGAACATGTGAGTGTGGGAAAGAACGAGTACATAAGTTTGTACAACTTTTGTGTACATTTATCAATACACATATGAAAGGAAGGGATTTAAAGATAGGTTCTCTATATTTTCAATTCTGGACGCCGTCTCCAATTATCCATTTGAAAGCCCTTTTAAGGGAAACTGCCGACTTGTCATTAATGTTTCACTTCATCTCGCCTCCATGCGAAAAATACATAAGATCAACCCTCTAGGATACTTGTAGTTAGCTTTTTTACAATTAATGTATCTAAGGCAATTAGATACTATCATATCTTTGGTTTGACACATGCAAAAAACATATATTCGAAAAGGAGAGTACAGGAATATTAAGATATTTAGCTTGCTTTTGATTCTATGCAAAATTAATTACAAATTAGAAGGTAAGGAAATTATAGGAAATCAGGTTGCCATTGGTTTTTCTTTCAAAATAAAAATAAGTAATTTGAACATTTATAAATGCTGAGCCTTTAAAGAGAGAAAAATGTTACAAAAGTCTATAAAACAAGAAATGTTCTTAGAATTATTTTAATAGATTATATCTTTTAAATCACCTTCACCCTCTAAACATCTATTAGTATAAAAAAAAAATTTTGATTGAGGTTTTACCAAACATGAGCGTCAATAAGTGTAAAGGTTTCTTGAAAAACATTTTCCAGCTCGATGACTCATAATGGTTCATCTTAAAAACCGACTGAGGGAATTCCACGTGGAATCTCTTGTTGAGAACGGAACTTCCATGCGCGGTAGAAGGCTCAGGTAGGTTAAATTGGTAAGCCCCCCCTCCCCTTCCACAAGCTGTAGCCTTAAAGTGCACCTACCACGATTCACGTTCACACGAGCTAGAATAGCCTCTCCCAGCAGATTCGAGGCCATTCGAGAGTAGAGCTGTTTCCGCTAACTCATCCCCCCCGGGAGAGCCTCGCACATAAATAGTGCTCGACTCCCATGAGGAGACACAAAGTTGAGAAGTCTCGCCCGGAACCCAAGAAAATTTCCCTAGTTCCAAGTCAGGTGCTAACAACAAAGCAAAGTGACAGCTGAACTATCTTTGTGTATTGGAATTAGCCCCACCCAGTGAGGTAATTCCATTTAACGATCACTACCGAGTGATTTCTCCGACTTCTCTCGTCAACTCCTGTCGAAGCCCTCTTCATTCGCCACTCGTTTTCAGGTGGCCGAAATACTCTCCCCTGGACTGGACGTTACCGCCCCCCCCCCCTTTATGGGAGAACCGTCATCACTTTAACATCCCACTCAGAAGCTTCGAGCGACCTCGTCTCACGTGCAAAAGACATCCGTAAAGCCTTACGATGACGTCGACACCCGGAATCTTCTGTAAGCCAACCCCTCTCCCCCTCCAGTAACCCATTTGCGTTAATTCCCCCCATTTGAATAGTCTCCTCCCGCAATACTTTAAGTTTTAACTTCATAGTCTGATTCATAACTACAATTCCCCCCCCCCCTTCGTTCATCTGATGTAATTTTCCCCTTTTATTCTCTGATATAATTTTAGCCCATCATTTTTCTCATTATTTGTATGTAAATAAAATTATATTTTTGTACATGCCTCTTTAAATAACCTTGAGCTTTGCCATTGCCCATAATATACCTGACCTCGTTGCACTCTTATCTAGTTGTTTCGCCCGTCGAAACTCGTGGCGTTCCGTCCCTTTTGTCGGTTCGCCTTGAAGTTATCGGTCCCTCCCCCCATAGATATAATATGGCATTGATATAATATAATGTCATACCACGACACTGACAAATTTCGAGAGGAAGAAATGAAGAACAGACAACCATGTTGTCTGGCTCTCCAAGAAAATGTTGATGGACGTCAAAATAATTCCACAGGAAGAGGATCCTTCAGCCACTTTGGGAAGTTTAACATTGCATCCTGCTTTAGACAATTTTGCGTGTATCTTGGCATCCCCAACGCAGGATGGAGCATAATAAATTATATTTCAGCATAAGCTAACTTTCCTACTCTCATGAATGATATTTAACATAAATAAAATATATAATCAACAAAAATGTCTCATTTTCATTCTACAACAAGCATTATCTTCAGCGAATTCGATAATTTTCGAAGTTCTATTGTCTAACATCTACCTACTTTCAATAATTTTGTCTGTCCATCATCCCTTGGAAAGAAATGTATGCAATTGTTGCTGATTATCACTTATTTTCATTTTGATTGATTTTTACTTCATTCTTGTTAGAATTTTTGACAGGTTTGGGGCAAATTTATGCTTCTAGTTTAAAGTTGGGTTTCAATTTTTGTTTCTGTATACTGTTTCCCTCTTAAACCTAAGTTAGCACCAGTTTTCCAACTAATTCGTTATTTTAGTCTGTAGTTGTGATTGAATTGAGTCGTGAGTAGCCCTTATTCCTGTTTTTGATTTGTCTATGCTAATCTCATTTACTAAGGCATTCGGATTAATGTTATGTTCACCTTATGTAGTTTGAATTACTGAATTTAGAACCAGCAAAATCCAGATACGTTCGAGTTTACGTAAAAAGCAAATAGAAGGAAAATAAAAAAATCGGGTTAAAAGAAATAATATTTTTTGTCACGATTTATTTTACTTATCGCAATGGTATTTTGCTGCACGTTATTTAACTATACAATTCATACTAAGGGAGGACTCGCTTATAATACTTACCAAAATAGAGAAATTAACTCTCGTGCCACAATAAATAAAAGCAATATAAACACCAAATTCCTTTTCTATTATCAACAAGAGTATAATGATTTCCAAGCAAATATTGTAAGATTATATTATACATTAATCAAACTGACGAAGCCTATGAAAGTGAAATAATAAAGGCAATTTATCTAATGCAACATTTATTCACATATCTTATTCAAATCATCATGTAAATTGTGAGGAAGAGAATTTTACTTATAGATCTAATAATAAAATCAGAAGTGAAGCTGTTGAACTTCCTTTATTTGATTCCGTTCTACTTTTAACTTCCTCTACGAAAACTAAAAATTTAGTTCGGATCATGTCAAGAATGGCAAAACGAATACCTCTCTATGTTTGCTGATCCTTGATGGTAAAAATGGGTACCAACACGGTCCAGACTGAAGTTCCTGCTCTGCTTGTGTAGGATCCTTTCTCAATTGTGTTTTTCAAAGGAACTCTCCAAAATACGCCAAAATCCCCTCATGAGTTTGCATGCAAATGCCAAAACAAAAATTAGAAACGCCTTTATAACACAACCTCCATAGGAATTGGATCTTTTTTGCCAAATAACGAATTAAGTTAAGGCATTGGAGTCTTGCTATGCACAGTCAAGGCCCAAATATTTGAGAGTAATATATATTTTTCTTTTTATTCGTTTTTAAAATTTACGCGATAGGAATAATTATTCAAATATGTAAAATATTGCAGGTTTATTCAAAAGTCATATATGAGGTAAGTTTCAGTTCCAAGATCTTTGCTTTTCGGGAAAACGGGTAAAAAGAATCCCAAATATAATAAGTTCATTGAATGATGTGTAATTTAATCTGTTCCTTGATTTTTTAAAAAATTAATCTTATAATCTTTTTTCAATTCCAAAATTGTTCTTTTCAAAGATTTCCGTACAACCATTGTTCCTCTGCACCAAAGTCGTCTTAAATACAAGGAGATGAATGTTAAATACCTATTACATTTCTGTGAAGAAATCTGGAGGACGTGCATGAGTTTCAGATGAATGCAAAGATCGCCTTCTGGTAAGTTTGTAGCTCAAATATAGAGATGCCCCTAGTGCGAAGCTTCCTTACGATTGGAAAGAAGCAGGTATGAACGCTTCAGTCAGAGGTTGACACAGCCTAATCTTTACAAAGTTTCTAGTTGAGAAGGGCTGCGAAGAAGCCTCACCACACCAATAAAAACCTTACGTGTAGCCTACACTTTTGTATTAAATATAAAGAATGCACTTTTGAATACTTAGGCAAAATTATATTCTCTGTTAAAGCTCCCTTCCGCTTGATTGGAGTCTTTAGAAGATTATTCGTTAGGAGGAAAAAGAGGGAGCGCTTTCACAGGATCCGGTTTAATGCCTAAGCTGAAGCTTCTGGATAATATCAATATCTGTGGCTGCTTCTTATCTAAGGGAACTGGAGCACTAAATATTTTGCCCAAGGTCATTGCATGAACTCATAATGTTACCAAAACGTGATTAATCAGCGCTTTTTTCCAACAGTTTAAGATCAATTTGGGGATCTAACTGTATTTTAACTATGATGTAGTACCTTGTCACTATGTAAAAGTAATAACTTAGTTCTTGGCTGAAAAGAAAATTGAACTTTTAGCTAGGAATTCAACAGATTTGAGCCTAATGGAGAACTTTCGACGATAATCAAACTGGCAGGTAAAATGGAACACAAATGTAAGAATATCAGTCAGTATTTCATGACAAATTTTGTCTCCCTCACGCCAAAACGAATTGAAGCAGTCCTGAGGAACAAGTGAATTCATTGTAAATATTGACTGGGCGCGCTAATTTAGTGTATTTATTAACGAAATGGGTTTGGACTATAAGATTTAGGCATATTTTACCTACAAACTTTGAGACAAACATAGTAAAACAAAAATAATTATAAATGGTATATTTCAAAAAGAAAATGAGAAATTTATTGAAATTAGGATATGTCTTTTCTGTTTTTTCCGTATATTCGAAGGCTTTATCGAAGTTCTTTCTAATATAGATTTATATTCCATTTTTCGTCCGATCCCTTACATTATAATTTAAAACGGTTTTTTTCGTTGCGTTTTTCAATTTTTTAAAATAAGACTTTTTAAAATTTAAAATCATTATGTCATATTCTATAGTTTTTTAACAGAAATGAAATAAAAAATGGACCAGTTCCGCAAAGATTTTCCTAAATTGTTGAAATTAAGGCAAGAATTTTTAAGAAATTTGTAAACAAAATGAAAAATTTAATCTTGTCCATCAACTGCTATATGATTGGCCAAACATTCCTGACTCACTCAGCAAGCATAAAGAAAACGAATAATTATGGAGCCACACCGACATTAGAATAGGTTAGCCTTACACATTCGATAACATTAGGTTAGGCTAGTCATACTCATTCGACTATATTAGGTTTAGTTAACCTTACTCCTTTGACAACCAGCCTCCATACGCTGCTGTTGTTTGTTGATCCTGTGCACTTTATTTCTCTTTGTGCAAGCACCAACTGGTATATATATAAGTTTGGAAGAAAGTAGAATTGGAGTTTTGATTCTCTACTGTTACAAGCGAAAACTTTCGTCAAAAGTTGTTGTGAAGGAAATTTGCGATACTAAAGGAGAAGGAACTGTCAGTCAGGCGAAGCTGTCTAGGTAGTAGAGACGTTTCAACTCTAGGGATCTTACCTTTGTCGATCAACGACGTTTCGGCCGACCATCAAATTGGCACCTGGAATAGATTCGGATGCTGGCTGATCGCTGGAAGAAGATCATAGAGAATGATGGACTTTATTTGGAAGAATAAATGTTGGTGTTACTCCATAAAATTTTGTTGTTTTCTTTCCTCTTTTTGGATGAGTCATTACTTTCTGGACAACCATATATTTTTAGCAAACAAAATCAATTCATGTTTTATATTTTCTTTAATGAATTTAGTCGTTTACATAAATATTATTAAATAAATTTTGACCAATATTTAAAGGCAAAATATATCTTTCTATAGAAATAGCCAAACGAAAACAACTCTTCCAATGTATCAAAATATTTATCGTAGAGTTCAATAATAAAAGAAAAATGTCATTTCAAAAACAGAAGATTCATTCTCTCGCTCGAAGAGTGCTGCATATTCTGTGAATAAACAACAAACCGAAAAAATAATAAAACAAAATTTCAGATAAGAATATAAATGACAATGAAATCGAAGAAAATGAATCAAATGACGCTAATTCATAAACGTGATTCATAGAAAATTAATTGAAAAGAGATATAGTTTTATGTAAAAAGAAGTTGATAAAAATATATGAAAATATACGATAACAATATTGTTAATGAGATTGTGGAGGATAAAAACAAAGGTTTTTCACTTAATAAACCAGGAAAAAAGAAATGACGAACAAAAACTATTAGAAACTCTTTCATTGAAAGAGGTAAGGATTAAAGCAAGGCAAAAAAAGGGAATTATTCGCTCAAAAACGTTTATAAATGAAACAAAAAAAACAATAAAAGAGAAAGTAAAAGCTGATAAAATTATAAAGGAATAGGCAGAGAAAAATGAAACCTTGAACCCTATAATAAAAAAGATTTTTTATTACATTTAAGCCTAGGAAATAACCATCCATCTGAAAAAACGTAGACCAAGGGTAAACTATTAAGAGATATGTACTGGAAACCTTTTAAATAATTTAAGACTAAATTCTCGTTGCCAGAGCCGGACAGGTCGTAGGCCTACCTGATGCAAGGAGGAGTGGCTAAGCCACTTCTTGTTTTCTTAGACGAAAACAAATTATATTCTCAAAACCTTTGGCCATGAGTTGTATTGCTGGAATAAGAGAGTTAGAATGAGAACAGCAGGACGGAAAAAAATGGGGAATAATGTTTAAATGCAAAAACAATGGATAGGTGGTGATTTTAAAAAAAGGCAAATGGGAGGGGGGAGAGGTATCTTAGATTGAGCCACCTAACTTAACTTTTTCTTTCATCAAATAAATAAAAATTGGATTTGTTCGTTTCCTTTCCATGAAATCTCTACATTTGTTTCGTTATTCTTGACATGATTAATTTTAGGTTAAGTATTTTTAACTTAAGAAAATTATCTTTTCTATTCATGACATGATTAAATTAGATTTACTATCCTTGAAATAGATTCGCATTTCGTGACATGATCAAAATCAAGATTTCAAACCACGGTTTGAAATCTCTAGGAAACCTAGAGCATTGTTTCTTTCTAAATTTGTCAGTAAAAGCTATGCGATAATTTTGTTTCCAACCTCTCTTAATTCCCTTATCTATCTTTATTCCAATCAGCGCATAGTATTTGGTTAGAAACAAAGTTCTCCACAACCTCTTTTTTAAAGCCCTCTTTATTTATAGATTTCTATTTATAAGTTTATTTAAAAGTCTATTTATTTATATATTTACACAAGGTGTACGTCTTGTTAATGTTTAGTGGCCTAGTCTTTCCTAAGCCTAATTATCGCATAGCTTTTACTGACAAATTTAGAAAGAAACAATGCTCTAGGAAACCTAGAGCATTGTTTCTTTCTAAATTTGTCAGTAAAAGCTATGCGATAATTTTGTTTCCAACCTAATATTAAATGTGGTATTCGACGGGAAATATTCACCGAAATATATTCCTAGATTGCAATAAATCCGGTAAAATTAAAACAAATAATTTTTATTTTACCATTTCATTAAACTTTGCCGACGGACTTATGGATTCTAGTAATTACGTTCCTGAAACCACTCAAATTAGGTATGCTAAAACGAAACCGTTCATTTTCTTGTCAAATATTATTGGCATCATAAATTCTCGCAAGAAAACCAATTTTAATTTTCTCCCAGTATAGATTTTATTTATGGGAATAACTTTACATAAAATTGGAATTTTTTCGGCACGCATTTTCATAGTTATTTTAGGACCTACTGTACATAATATGGTTGTTCGTTAGTTTGTATGTTTTTCTTTCGCTTTTTATTCTCTTTGTGCCCCTGAATATGTAAATGAGAAAGTGCTGGTCATGTTTGAGTTATTTTCCTTTGGGATACTTTGGCGAGGTAACGAAACAATAAATTGTTTCCGCAAGATGGGTTACTTCACACACTGGCTGCGGCAGCTACCAAGTGGCTGAAGAACCTGTTTCATGGGAATTTATTGTGTCGTCGATCAAAGTTTTATTTGCCAGACAGAGAAACATAGTTATCACCTATTCTTTTATTTCTCTTGAGGTTTGTTAGTCTTTAAGAAGAATCATTCCCTATCCTCGAGCTGACAAAAAATCTTTAAAGAATTCCTTGAATTTATTGAGGCTAGAATGTTTTTAAATATTACAAAAAAATATTCTTCTTACTAGATGAAGAGCCATGGTTTATGGTTGGCCCTTACAGGATAATTTATAATTAATTCTATTTTGTGACCCGTTATATTGTTCTATTTAAAATTAGATGGTATTATGTCTTTTTTATCTTAGAGAATCTGTTTAAGATCTTTCTTTGCACTTCATAATAAGTTTAGATTAGTATCCCGATTAAAATATTGATTTAAACGATCGAGTGCTTGTAGTTCAGGCTCGCCTCGTTATTTCGTTTTTGCTGGATTCTAAGAATCGTCTGCTATAATAAAGAAGGCAAATCTGCGCTGAGCTTCTTCCAGCAAATTATGTTCGATTGTAGTCACATCGTCAATCTTTGCTGGTGCTTGTGTTATGGTTTCTTATTATATTTATTGACGATATTTATAGTACCCTCCTTAGATTTTCCATCGATTTTCCCCAGGTAATTGAAATGGTTTATTATCTCTAAAACCGTAAGGCCATGGCATTTAGTTAATAGTTTATTCTTATTTTAAGGAAGTAAGTATCAAAGTTTACCTCAAATGTAAAAGAACATAGAACGCTCTTTTAGGTTAAAGTAGATTTCAGAAAATTTTTGAGTAGTTTCTGTATTGGCAGCTGCAGGCTTAAATGTTTCCTTAAATCTTTCTCTAAATTCAAGTATATAATGATAAACGTCTACTACCTTATGGATAGAAGCCTTTTCTTCCCATAAATTGCACAGAATTGCGATGGAGGTTGTCACATTCTTCCATAAACTAGTTCGAAGCCAGAATAACCAATTGTGATATTCAGATTTTCGCGAGAAGTAAATAGAATAACTGGAAGACACCGATGGCATTCCATTGAGTGATCTTTATTAAAGCTGTTATGATATTTTTATCAACAAACCATTTAATCCGCTACACATGCCGTTGCAAACTCTGTGTTATTTGTTACTAAAGAAATGTTAAATAGACTGCCATATATTTTATGAGAAGATTTGTGTTGAAAAACGTACTCTTGAAAATATAGTATATAAGGTTTCTGCATTATTCGAGGAATCTTTGTTTTATATATGTAGTCACAGGCTCATGATATATTTTGTCAAATCTATGAACCCTAAAATATATTTATGGTCATCGGAAGTAGGGCGATGTATAGGCCGTATCAAATTCTTTGAACCTTCCGAAAAAGCTCTGATATTAAGGCAGGTGTTTTTTTCGGTGGTACTATTTTCAATTTAGCCTTGGTGGTACCTTTTCGATAGTCATTACAAGTCTTGCATTAGTTTTCTATATCTGTGGTAGTTATTGGACAGTAAACCTGGAAAAGATTACTTCTACGTTTTCTTAGATGAAATTTCCAGGAACTAAGGAGTCATTAGTGAGCACAAGAACCTCTAGTATCTACTTGGCAGTAAAAACTAGTACTTTTCTTCCTACATTCCGTTAACTCATGATTCAAACTCTCAAGATAGATAAGATCTTCGTTTATTTAATACATACATGAAACATTAGCCATTACAGAGATAAGTATTTTACTATTGTCGTACAGATTAGTAAATCCTGCTCTGGAAGGTTTAATTAAATTAAGTTTGTTAGATGGTGAGTCAATTAACTTTTTAGCCTCGTTTTGGAATTTATACTGTCCAATTGTATGTTCAACGTTAACGCCTACTGAAAACCAAACAATACTTGATAGAGGCTCTTACAACCATAAGCTTACTGAAAACCAAACAATACTTGATAGAGGCTCTTACAACCATAAGCCAAAAACTAGTTAAATGGCATTTAGCACCTCTGAATTTATAAACCTTCCCCAAATAATCATACACTATAACTTATTCTTGGTGATTAGGTTATATGACGAGAAGACTTTTCTCTAACGCACTGGTATAAGTAAAACCAGTATAAAGAAAAACACACCAATGGAAATATTTATAGAGACCTGTTCAAAATTTTAAATCTAAAGGAACATATTCTCTTTGTGACAAAAAGGTTTACCTTAAATTCAGGGCTTACGCCTTTGTTCCCACTCTAATATTTTTTGAGTGCCATGAGCTGCAGCGATGTGAGGACCTTTAATCTTGTGATATCCTACAAATCGACAGGACATAACATTTAATGGACTTTACGTTTCTTCCAGATGACGGCGATAAAGACTTTAATTGTTGTCCTGGACTGTTTGATAGATGCGTTTGACTTTTCATATTTAAGAGACTTTAAACAGGGAGGAGTCTGTAACTTTCTGAAGAGGTAGCCGTCTCATTTGGATAGGTGCCTTGAGACGTAGCAAATACATTTCCCGATTTTACGAGGCTTCTTAATTATTTCACATCTCTCTTGTGTTTAATGAAATCTCTTAACTCAGTAAAACAAGTGAAAATAATGATCGTTTTTTTTTAATTCATAGCTTTCTGACCAAGTTGTCATTAACCTAATAAAAAAAAACAAATAGCTGGAAATTTTGTTAACACCGACAGGAATGTCTCAAAATTGCTTTCTATAGTATTCATCGTTCATGTGATAAGGTGCCAGTAGTTCAGATTTTAGTGCTCTATCTACCCTAATTATGTTTGGAGTGAGGGTAATATGTATTATTAGTTCTTTACCCTTAAGTAAAGAAGCGAGTGGTGCCACATCTTCTGTATCTAAGCTCCACCCGTGTAGTTCCGCAATAATTTTGAATCTAACAATAAACACTCCTAAATCCTCAAGATCGGAGAATGGAGCATTTTACATCTCATTTACTGCAACAAGCATGGAATCACATGCGGGTTTAGGTCTACTTTTTGCCTACAATTCTACATAAATCTTCTACTTTGCGCATCCTCTATTATTCTCTCCCCTCTGCTTTTGCTTCTTATTATACCCCTATTGATTTTACTTCTAATATACTTCCCCTTGTTTTTGCTTATAATTATCTTGCCTTTGTTTTTTCCTCTTATTCACTTACCTTTGACCCATAATGCATCCGACAGTGATAGCTATCGGATGTGTTCTCAGCGAGCTCTCTATTCATCTAAAGATTTTTGTTTTGTTTTTCGGTGTAATATATTTAAGGGAAAACCCATTTATTTTTTCAACCTTTACTACGTTAGATTATCATATATGAAATTAAACCTTATTAAAAGCCGTTTTATTTCTGCTAAAATCGTAATAACCTACGGCCCCGTTATTGAGATACAAAGGGTTCTTATAGAACCTTCCCCCCTGAAACCTGATATTATATAAAAGGCTTATAGAATTACTAAAAATCAAGCATTCGAACTCAATTAACGACTAAAAGATGCACATATGATTTAGTTATTATTTGAAATCATTTTTCTTTAGTTCAATTGAAATTTGTGTTAATGGTGGACTAAAACATGTATTTTCGGACAAAGTAAACCCTAGGTTTTGTTCTTAGTTGGAAAAGGGGGTGTTAGGTGAATAGTAGTGGTGTTCCGAATGCCCTGGAATTTGGTTCAATCTATATTCGAACGATGCTAAAAATATAAACCAGTTATTAGGTGCCGTTTTTTTAGCAACTATTTAAAATCGCATGGTATAGTTTTGCGTTTTGTTCACAAAACAACTTTAAATATCTACGAGGAATTTCCACGAATGTTCACAAGGTTGCTTTATCTTTATTTTCACTAGGTTCGAGTCATGTGGCTAAAACAAATTATATACTATAAAAAGTGCCTAAAATTTGCAATAAATGATATCAAATTCAATGGTGTAGTGTTGTTTGTTTTTTTACAAATTAACTTTAATTTTCATTATGTTCTAGTCCATTGCTGAAAAAAATAATCATACCATAAAATGTGCATGAAATTTGCAATAAAATGATATACAAAACCAAATATGCGAATTTTGAACGAAAGAATTTGAACAGTGACATAAAAAAATGTGCTTTCCCCTTAAGTTCTGGAACATAGTTAACATTGAGTGTTACGACAAACTACTAAAGGAATTTCTAAATTAAATTGTGAAATCGCTCCCGTTTGTTTATTTTTCAGAGTGGCAAATTTCCTCCCCCTTTTGTTTACCCTTTTCTTGATTGCTTAATTAAAGGGTTTTTAAAAGGTTTTCTTAGTATGGCTGTCTCTTTGGATGAAGTGAATATGTCATTTAATGTACGTAGTGTGTAATTCTTGTGGTGTTGAAAATAGAGCAAATGTATCTGAATGCACCGTTTTTTATGTCACTACTGCAAATGTGGCTTTGGTAGAGCAGGTGAGTCGGTTGCATGATGAATGCAAGATAATAAATGATTTGGTAGTTGAAGTGAGAAGGGATGTGAGTGTACGTATGAAGAATGTGGCTGCGATCAGGAGAGTGGTAGTTAGGCCTAGAGTATGGACTGAAGATAAAGACGTGACTGTTGTAAATGAATATAAATGATGGGTGAATATGGAGAGAGTAGATTGGTTACGACAGGTTAGGTGTGTGAGTAGAGGGTCATGGAACCTGTTAGGTTGAATAACAGATTCGATGCCCTGAGGGAGAAAGAGGTTGAAAGTGATTTGTCTAATGTGGTTGTGGTAGAAAGTGAAGTAAGTGGTAGTTTGAATGAGAACTGGCGGAATGGTGAAGCTAGGCATAGGAAGACTAGGAGAATGACTGAGGTGGTTGAGATGGGTGACTCTCAGATTAAATATTTAGATAGGAATTTTAGTTCGTGCAAATGGTAGCGACCGAGAGATAATTTTTCGGGTGGTGGTGTAATTGATGTGTCTGAGAGGTATGATAGTCTGGTGTCTGGGTGTGAGAGGGATGCAGTTGTAATTACGCATATGGGAATAAATGATGTAAAAAAGGTGGGTTCAGGTGAGTTACGAAAGAGGTACAAAAGTTTAGTTAAAAGGATGAGTGAAAGTAGAGTGAAAGGCATTTTTTTCAGCTGCGCTTCCAAGATTGGATGTCTGGGTGTGTGGTTATCTAGTGCAATTGGACTGAATTAGTATGTGAAAGGCTTGTGTGATGAGTCGGAATTAGTGTTTTTAGATGTAAGGAGTGGCTTTGGGGGAATACGGCATTGTATGCATTGGATGGGCTCCATTCAAGTCGGGCTGGGGTTGATGTATTGTAGCAGGAGTTAAATAGTGTCATTAGGTCCTTACAGGCGAGAAACTAGTTACTAATAGTAGTCAGGGAAATACAAGAGCAGAGGGTGGCAAAGGGAAAGGAAAGAGATGCAGAGGAGATATAGTGGAAGGTATAATGGCTAAAAGAGGTGCTTCAGGGATAGGAGTGGGGAATTATCTTTATACCAATGCTTGTAGTCCTAGGAATAAGGAGAGTGAGTTATTTGGTTATATTATTGATCAAGATATAGATATAATATGTTTATTAGAATCATACATAATGAAAATAAATTTAATTACAGTGTGATCGAATTTGAACCATAGCTTTATCATATGTACATTAGTCAAAGGAAAGATAGGACTGGTGGTTGGTGGATTATTTATATCAGAAATAGCCTTGCTTCAAATCTAAATGATTCTGGTTGAGCAAGTAGAAGTTAACTCACTATGAGTAGATATTAAAGTCAGTTAAAATAGGATAATACACTTGGGAGTCTTTTACAGACCACCCGGACAAACTGATTATATTGATGAGTTAATGAACAAGGAACTACGTAAAGGATGTGAATTATATACATTTAATCTTGGTGACTTCAATTTAAATTATGTGGAAAGAGATCGAGCAAGTTGTAAGTATATAGAATGCTTTGAAGATAATTTTTTTAATCAATTTATTAATAAGCCAACAAGGAGTGCCAATGTTAGATCTGGGTCTTTCAAAGGATGATCACTTGGTTTCGAATTGACTGCCCGGGAAGCATTGGGAATAGCGAAAGGTAAAACATCAACAAACTCCACGAAAACTACAAATTTTTCTAGGGGTGATTAAGATAAATTAAGGAACTTTATTAATTAAATCAGGTGATATATAGGATTCGGTGGAAGAATATCTATGACTTGTGGGGCCCTTTTAAGACTATATTTAACATAGTCCAGGAGCAGTGTATCCCCATTAAGGTTATTAGAAATGTAGGAAGCCATTGTGGTGGAATCAGGAGATCGCTAGGAAAATTTCTGAGAAGAAATCGGCATACCAGAGATTATAGAGAGAAAGTACTTTTGACCATTAAAATCATTATAGGTCGACCAAATATGAGCTTAATAAGATTATTATATAGAGTTAAAGGGCAGCAGAAATTAATTTTGCTGATAATAATAATAAAGATCGAAGAAAATACTTTAGCAGGTATAGAATCAATAACAAATCTAACATTGATAAAATACGGCCTATTTGATATGAAAGAGTTTTGAAAGAATCTGATGAGGAAATAGCAGAGGTTCTTAATGATCATTTTTCTCCAATATTTACAGAAGATAATCGAGATAGATTAATTGATCATGATTATAGTTAAAGGGAAGTAGTATTGAATACTATTAATGTTAACATGTAAATAGTTAAAGGGCTTATAATGGAATTAAATACTAATAAGACATCTGGTCCAGACAACATTCATTCTAGGTTACTCAAAGAAGGTTTAACTAGTATTGCAGTTGCTCTTGACAAGATATATACTAGTTCACTCTAGTTTTGAAAAATACCTAATGATTGCAAATTAGCGAAAGTAGTGCCCGTTTTTTAAAAAGGGAATAAAAGGGGACCCAAACTTTAAACCAGTAAGCTTAACTTCTATAGTTTGCAATATTCTTGAGAAGATAGTTAAGAAGCGAATTTCTGACCATCTTGAGTGTGTTAGGTTAATAAATGATGCTCAGCATGGGTTTACAAGAGGTAAATCGAGTTAAAAAAATTACTGGATTTTATGGATTATGTAACTAAGCGTTTAGATAAGGGAGATAATGTTGACGTAATTTACTTAGATTTTAGCAAAGCTTTTGAGAAGGTTCCAAATAGGAGACTAGTACATAAAGTAAAAAATAATAGAATATGTGGTCAATTTTGAATTAGATAGCTGAATAGCTGCAAGATAGGAAACAGAGAGTTGTACTGAATGGGGTTAGGTCACAGTGAAGGGGCGTTATCAGTGCCGTATCTCAGGGATCAGTTCTAGGCCCTTTATTATTCATAGTTTATATAAATGATTTGGGGAGGCTGTAAATAGCAAAGTGTCAATTTTTGCTGATGACACTAAATTGACAGCTTTAGTCAAATAGATTAAGGGTAGCTATAAAGTTCAGAGTGACTTAAATAAGTTTTCAGCTTAGGCTCAGAAGTGGCAGATGACTTTTAACCTTAAAACATGTAGTTATTAACATAGGAAGGGATAATGGGAGATTTAGCATGAGATGGATGGGCTTGGCTGAATTCAGTAGAGGATGAGAATGACATATGCGTTGTATTAGATAGGTCACTTAAGTTTTAAAAAAGTGTATTGAGGAAAATAATACAGTAAATAGGGTGATATGGTACATTAAGAGGAATGTTAGGTACACTAGTAAAAATGTTATCTTTAAACTCTACAACTCGTATGACAGGCCACATTTAGAGTGCTGTATACAAGCATGATCACCAAATTTTAAAGATGACAACAACCTGCTAGAGATATGAAGATACAATGAGGGTACTAAATAAGTTCTTATTTGAAAGGTGTGTTGGGGGATATATGAATGAGCTTTTTAAAATCTGTTCTGGGATGGATAAGTTGGATTTTAGCTAGCTATTTGAGTTGGAAGACAGTACTAGGACTAGGGCTCACCACCTAAAAGATAAAAAACAATGCAGGTTAGATGTTAGAAAATAGTTTTTTCCCATTAGAGTGGTAGATTACTGGAATAGTCCAAACTTGAATGTTTTCAAACACAGATTAGATGATTATATGTGGAGGGAGGGTTAACTTCTTTTGGGGGGGGGAGGTTATTCTGGACTCACTCCTGTGGATTCAGTTTTGTTTTTAGGGTATATTATTGGTAATTTGGATTTTGACGAGCCTTGATGATGATGCTTTCCGGTAAATAGTTTAAATTGTATATTGTAGATGCATAATCTGACACAATCCTATGGATGCATATTGTGGGCCGGTTTGACCGCTGCGAATGACCTTTGATAGGCCCTTGCGTCTTTTGTCATCCGTGAAATTATGATAAGTTATGCTAAGGTGCGAGGTGATATGTTTTCTTACCCCCGTTGCTGACGGTGTTCGGTCAAAATGACCGGGCCAGAACTAAGAGGGGACGAGGAAAGGGTTAAGGCTCACCAGGTTATTCTATATGGTACGCCTACACTACTGTGAGGTAGCCTTGCAGTGAGGTCCAGGGCCCTCTAAATATGGCCGAGCGCTGTGCTCAAGCCGAATGCGTATTTAGAATCGGTCCGTTATCTGCGCCAACGGGTATCCGCGTACTTACTAGAAACCAAGGTATTTGTCCCTTTCTCGGGTTATAAGTCTGTTTGTCTATGAAAACTAGCAAGATGAAACGTTCACAGGAAGTAGTTAAACTGGTTATTTCTTAAGAAATATTTTATAATAAATCCCCTTAAAACATAATGAAAATACCTAAAAAAAACAAGATGCGCATCCCCTCCTCCCTGTCACCCTCTTTTCTTATTTGTTTGAAGTGAAGAAAACGGTAGGATATCTAGCACAAGACTCTCCCCAAGCAATAAGACAGACATAACAAAACAGAGCAGGAACAAGTAAAATGTCCAACTACCAAACATTACCACCGCAGAAACTACCGAAATCGCTATGAATCCCACAGAAGGCTTCGAGTGCCTGAACTACTATCACTAAAACTGTTCCCAGGTCAGTTCATAGAACGCTCTTCAGGAGGTTTTATCTGATAAGATCAGAAATTTCCCAAATAAACATAATAATAACCAGCATGGTTAAACAGATAAAGGTTTTCCAAAGACTACTACAGCTTCCCAGAACACAATTCCCATCTCTTTCATATCAACAGATGGAAGCATATTAGTTGAATAAAAACAAAATATCAGTGAGATAAAGTATTCGAGCTCAAAAAGTTGACAAGGTGACATAGTATAGTCACTCGACACCCCTCCTTTAACATGCGTAAGGTTGTATTAATATATCTAAGCTTAGTCCAATAAACAGAAGCCCAACTAATTGAAGAATTAGGTGAATACTCTGTCATACACGTCCACAAAGTACACAGAGTACTTAACAACGTCAAAGTGCCAACACACACCTACCTTGTCTCATTCGGCCTTGATATCATGCCCATACACATATTTGAGAGAGCTTCGCTTTTTAGTAAGGGAATTTAAATCCAGCCCCACTCCAGAAAGACATGCCGTCGGAAGGACCAGGGATTCGCGCCCGCCTAGGTCAACTGCGCAAATTCCTCACACCCTGTAACGATAGAGACTTCCACAACGAAATGTAAGTAAGTGAAACATTTACAAATTCGAACAGAATGTTCTATTTTTCCGAGAAAAAGAACACCTCAAATTCACTGAAGGAATAGCAAAGGAAGAGATCACAATTGGAACTAGAGGTAACTGGTATGATCCTTTGTTGTAATGACTAGAGAGTCATAACCCCATATCATTGGGTTATAGCACGAAATCAGCCGTCCTCCCCTGAAGAGACTTTACCCCAGATCCTCACAATGGAAGCCTCGTCCCACTAAAGAGATGGTTTTCAAAAAGACATACATTGACTCAGACCACCACATAACCGCTCTTCCCCATCCTGGGCATACAATTGCCGAGAACCGCCCATGTGCTCCCCAAAGGTAGTTGCCCACCAGCTGGACTTCTGCACCCCAGACCTCTAAGCTCAATTAAATCTCCAGCAGAGAGGCAAAGGCGCGAACGTAATCACAGCACGTTCCTAGGCCAATTAACCCCATCAAGAACTGGTGGACGCCGAACTTACCCAAGATACCGTTTTTAGCCCCCGCACCAAACAAGTCTACCCAAGATATCAGTCACAAAAAAGGTAGACTATAGGAAAACGGATAGCGACAACGATCCATCTAAAACTGCCCCTTCCGCCGCAGAGCGCACCAAAGCTTGGATTCCACCACCGACGGAAAACCTTGCCCACCCACCAGCAGAAAAGTTGAAAGACACCCATCGTCTTCCTACAAATGTTGAAGATGACGTACATGTTTACCCCTCAGTAATGTAGCAAAAACGCACTCTCTCACAGCAGATGTCTAAAACACTAGCAAGGGATATAAAAACCGCTCGCCTGAAAACGTTGGCCGAGTTCAGCGACTAAGATGAAGTTTAATAAAAAATGCAGGCAAAATATAAATACTTTCTTAAACAGATCCGTCGAAGCTCATGGAAAGGTTACGTCTTCACAATAAATGCCTAAATGCCCATCCTGCGCACGTGAGGCAAAATCCGAGACCTGCTAGGCAAGTTCAGCCGAGACCCCATTTTCTTATTCAGCATAAACTGGAACACGATATTAAATCAATTGAAGTGGCAAACACGTTAGGGAGACACTTTCCAAATGTCTCAAGTAGAGCCAATAAAAGACTCGAGTTCACCCAACTTCGATTGGAGAAGGAGTCTACTGTTATGAATTTCGAATAAAAGAGATTGACACAGTACTTTTATATTCTAGCGTCACGGCTTCAGGCCCGGAAAACATACTACACGCAGTGTTGCATCACCTGTGTGAAGAAGGAAAGCTCTTTCTCCTAGAGATATATAACATTATGGATGGAAAACGCTTTCCGAGATACCTGTAGAACAGCCAAACTCTCTCTTTTCGAAAGCCAGTTAAGAATCCAACTACTCCTCAAAAGTACCGTACAATTGCCTTAAATTCTTGTATATGCAAAGCGATCGAGAAAATGGTGAATTTGCACCTGGCGTTGTTGCTTGAAATAGAATCTCACATATCGCCGTTACAATGTTGATTACGAAAATTACATTCAACCTCGGACGCCTCATCGGCCTCGAATACGCGAGATGTAATGCGTTTGCCAGAAGACAACACTTATTAGCTCTCTTTTTTAAAGTCAAAAAGGCGTACCTCATGTCATAGCGCTAGGCCATTTTGAAAACCCTCCATAACCAAGGCATGCCTGGACGATTACGTGAATTATTCGAAATTTTCTAACCAACCGCATTTTTTCTATAAGATGGAGACGCATCAAATGGAACTCATTCCCATATGAAGATGGATTTCCCCAGAGTAGCGCCTCGACCGTGCCCCTTTTGCTATGTGGATCAACGTAATCGCGGAAAGCCGTCATCAGAAGATTGCAGCCGCCCTTTACGTAGACGAATTCTCAATCTTCCTAGCTGGTACCAAAATCGGAAAGGTAGAGCTTCGCCTACAGCCCGCCATTAACAACATCACAAGTTGGCCATCTACACACGGCTATTAGTTCTAGACAGAAAAGCTAAAAATAGGTTACTTTTGCCTGAATAGATGGTGTATTAGAGACCTCGATCTCTACTTTTACCAGCAGAGGATTGCAGTCGTAGAGAGCTGTAGATTCTTGGAGTCAAACTTTTATAGCAAGCTACATGGAAACCCAACATCAAAACTATTAAAAACTCTTGAAAGGCGGCGATTAACGTCCTGCGCACAATTTACTGACACACCTGAGAAGCGGATAGAGAAACACTTCGCTTCCTCTAGCGCTCCTTAATTTGCCCTAAATTGGCCTACCGTTACGAAATCTAAGCCTCTACATCTCAGTGACAGCTTGTTCTTATCACACAAGGGCCACTGAAAGCCTTCATATGGTTACCGGAGCATTTCTTGTCACACAGGAAAGATATCACTGGACCCACGTAGGGCGAAAATCTTTACACGCTTCTTCGAATTCTAAAATCGCAAACCAAGAGCGCTGCTCTGAGCGGCCAAATGTACACTTTCTTCGCGGCGCATCCATCCATCCCGCGACCATTTAGAATTTGAATACGACTACGGATAGAGGAGATAGGGGTTAAGATGAACTTCATGTATTAACTATCTGTTTCAGGCATACGATGCTGGAAAACACCTGCAGTATAAATATCTCCCATGGCAAAATATTGGAACGCCCCTTACTACAACCTACCTTCGAATTCAAATATATACCAATGGATCAAAATTCAGAGATGGAACAGGATCCTCGCTGATATCAGATGATTACATCCAAACTAAAACCCTACGTCAAACATCAATCTTCACCGTCGCGTGTTATGCCCCGAAACATGCAGTGCAGTGTGTATAAAACAACGACCGTTCATATGAATATACGGTCTTCACAGCCTCCTTCAGCAGCCTCTAATCATACTAACGGAAGACGGACATCCATCAAATCTGTTAGAAATAACAATTCACTTGCGATGGAAGGAAAATCTCTTTATGCCAGGTTTCAGCATATGTTGTGGTCACTGAGAATTAGATGGTCGATACAGTGGCATCCCATTACCATGCAAAAACTACATCGTCGCAGTACGAGCCGCCATCCGGCAGATAAGGATGGTTAGATGGGCAGACCTCTACGGAGGGAAAATATGCGAGACATCTTCAAGGGCTTATCAACATGGAAGCTTCAATGTCTAACCTGCCCATAGGAACTACCTGAGTGTCGATTTTGCATCGTCCACTCATTATTCCCACATAAATTCTTAATAAAAAGGGCGTACCCACCTTACTGCAAAGACTGCATCTTACTCTTCACAATTGCACATCTCATCGCAGATTCCCGACTTATGGAGAACTACGACGATGGTACCTAGCCATCGATGATGTAGAAACCATCGGCATCTTAAGATCATCATTAACGGGGGCGAATATCCGTTCCGGCAGCGGAATCATCCACCTCCTACAGGAGACACCACTTCTCCCAAGCTGGAGATAAGACTCCAATATTCTGATCTGCCTTTTAACAAATTTCATTTATTTCAGTCAGCACCGCTCTACTACCGTACCAAGCATCCATCCTTTGATATATTCATCGCTTCAATCTCGCTGCACAATCACTTCAACACTCATATCACCCACCCACTTATTTTTTAAAATATTTTAACGGTTATAAAACAAACAATAGGGCGCAATCACCTCGCTTTTACTTCTAATTTACTCCCTTTTGCTTCGGCTACTAATTCTCTTCTTTTTTTCTACCTAATTCTGTTCCCTTTTCTTTCACTTCCTAATCGGTTTTCTTTGTTTTTGCTTTTGCTAATTATATTTCTGTTGCTTCTGATTCTAATTACCCTCCCTTTTCTTTTGCGTGTAATTATCTTCCTTTTTTTATCTAAGTATATTCCCTTCTCGTTTGCTTTTAATTCTTATCTCATTAAATTTGCTTCAAATTATCTTCCCTTTTCTTTTGTTCCTAATTATCTTTCCTTTTTTTCTGCTTCTTATATGTTTCCATTTGCTTAAGCTTCTAATTTTCTTCCCTTTTCATTTGCTTTTAATTCTCTTCTCTTTGATATTTTCTTTTATTTTTTTCACTCACCATTTGCTTCTAATTCTCTTCACGTTGTCATCCGTTGTTCCCTCTAAATTCATCTCTAGCTCGATCCACCTGCAAGGGTCTGTCCCGATATGACTGATGTACATGGTACCAGGAGGATTCGGACGTAATCCAGGACTCAATGTCCCTGGAGGTTTCAGACTCTAGTAGATTGGGTCTACCTGAGCTTTATTCACTCTAGGCATTTCCGTTTCAGCCTTTTATCGCAAATATATTTACCACCATCTTCTCACTCATTTTTGTGAGAGGCGGCTAATTTCGCTCCTCCCTCTTGATTCCAGTTTGAGGAGGGGTTACCATGCCTGCTTTTTTCCCGTCTTACCCCTTTATACCTCTTCCCGATTTTCTTCTACTTATTTAGCATTTTATTCAAACAAAAGGAGATGATACTTGTAGAAATTACAACCTCGCTTCAATAGACATCTGCCCCAATGAGATATGCCGTTTTATATATTTCAAATGGTTGTAATAGATTCCATTCGCACATATGGCGACTAATTGATTAGAATTAAACAATGTCGTAGAATATGATTAAGTTCAACCCTTCCTACGTTTCTCAGCCGAGATGGATGACGGTTAGGGGCGTGGGAGATTCATAATACAGACAGAGTGCAAATTAACTGAATTTTAAGTAGCTCAAATAGTCAGCTATCCTGAAGGTTTCGAGACAATAGAGAACGGGTACAAAAATAACTTTACTAATATGTAAATTAATATTCTTTTTACAAAGATTAAAAGGGGTTTTGAAACAAGTTATCTAACACATTAGACGTACACGAGTACGGGGTAGTAGAGAGAGCAATTACACAGGAGAGTTGCGCGTTGCTGTTACCTCAAAGATTTGGTCCGCAGAAGTAATTCATCTCTTGGCACAAAGTTCAAATAATAGTCTCTTGACAATAACTATTGACGGGATGAACTTAGATATTGCCTTCCAGGTTAGAACACCGAATCGAGACTGTGTGAGTTGCGTTCTAGAAGCGTGTAACAACGAATACGGGGTAGACTCACGCGAATTAAAAAAGAGTACCCGGATCTTGTGGGGGTTCTGCGAGGAATTGTGAAGAGTCCAACGGGACGTAAATAGCGGGTACAAGCGATGAAGGGCAGACAACAGGTATTCACGAGGGCGGGCAGACTGCGGATACTGACTGGGTGGGCAGGCCGCGGATAATGACGGGCGGGCAGGCGGTGGATATTGCCTTCCAACTCTGGCGCCGGAGGATTTATAGTGGGGCGGAATGAGGTTTTCCCCTCTGCATCTAAAGGGGAAGGTTCCAGGCTCTAACTCACCTGCAATCAAGGGTGGTCTGCCCCATTAGTACGATAGGGGGAAGTTTCTTAAGCCGGCAGGCGAAACTTTGTCCGACTCTCAATGAGACCTTTTCGGACTCTCAATTTTTCGAGGCTTTCTGCCATGGCGGACTTTCAGGCCACCACGGCGTCTCATTAGTTCGCACTTCCATTTGCCTAGACAAAAAAGGGTCAACCAGGTGTCTCTTCTCTCTCCCTCTCTCTCTCTCTCTGATCTCTGAAGGCCAGCTAATGCACAATTAAAATGAACAATCATGCCAACAACCCAAATCCGTGGAGCTTAGCCTAGCATTTTTGAACAGCGCCAAAATTGTCCAAGTTACCACAAGGACATCTTGAGATTATAATGGGCTTTCGGAATAAAATATATTTATAACCAATAATAACTTCTTATTTCTTAATGGAAGCTAATACAATTGAAAACTCACTTTTATAATAAATAAAATTAAGGTTAATTCCTTAAGCGGTTATTACAATAAATTCCAATAAGGGATAAAACCTTAATTTGCTGCTTATAGGCTTGGGAGCAAATAGGAGCAATTTTCTGTGAAGGGACTAAAGGTCTATGTTTGAGGTCATTAATAGAGTTCTACTGCCTGGAGCAGGCAATAAATCTTGTTTTTTTGTTGGAAACAAACAAAGTTATAAGAGACTAATTTACTATAATGAGAAAACTTTCCAATATATATATAGAGGAATACTTTACATTGCACAATTCATAATAATTATTATATAATCTTAAAGCCACGCTCATGGTTACTCACCAGGAATAACGAACTTTAAAATGAGCTTGGCAAGAGACTACACTACAAAAACTATTTTACTAATCCAGAATAGTGATAAAAAGGAGAAGGGAGAGCTACCCATTAACGCTTGATTTCCCAGTGAGGTCATAGGTTAATAAAATCCAAAAAGGTTCTATATTAACACCCAAAAGGTTTGCCCGTATCCTTTTGATACCAGGCAAGTTTTCAATTCTAGCAGACGGAAGGCTTTTATAAATTCCGGGTTAATGAGTTGTGTTCCACTTAAGATATATTGAGTCGTCAGTTGCCCAGACACACATCAGAAGTTGTATGTTCATCATACGGAGGCACCGATTGAACTTTGACTTTTAGTTAACATTGTACAAATCAACGATCTCTTAATATTTCCGTGCTAGATTACATATACATATTTTACCTCATACACAATCAAACCAAAGAATATCTACATACAGCAACCTCATTTCAAGCAAAATATTAACTATATTGCGTAGAAATTAAACTAATCTACAAACCACTAGTAACTTCAAAAAACATAACGTAACCCAACTGTGCATCTAAGAACAACTTAAAAAAATGAAAGCTAAATTAATCCCTGTAATAACGAGGAAGTGTTCCCTTGTCGAGTCCTTGACGTATTCTAGGAATTTATCCATCTGAAATCAACTCTGAGTTTACCGGTTATTCAAGTAAATTATCGGTCACCATTGCTCTATAATCTACTATTGCTCAATTTTTATTTGTTCTTCATGGACTTTAACATTCACTATCGCTTTATGTTTTGTAATACACCTTTTGCAAAGGCGCTTTCTACAATAGAACTTCTTGGGGTATGGTATTTTCCTACAACTTTCTAGTCTTCCATCTCCTATTAGAGATGAACTTTCTCGACACTGAACTTCTTCCAATGGGCGAGTTTCTCCCTTTGTCTCTACGGGGATTTCTTCTACTTGGTCGTGAAACGTATTTATTTCTTTCTTAAGAATGACGTGCTCTAAGTCTTGACCAGACGTTTCGTCACACGACTGCTGGGTGCTCGGCCGATTCGTCGCCGGACATTTCGTCACGGAACGTTTTATTTTCTTGTATGTACTTTATTTTGGGATAAAATGCATTAATTTAAAAGCTGGGTTATTTGACTTGAAGCCTTTCTTGATTTCATTAACATTTGAATAAATCAATTCAATTATAGTTCTTTCATAATTCTAAATCACAATCTTAGATAATGTAATGTTGCAATTGAAGATTAAACAACCAACCAGCGCATTCACTTGGTTGAACCAAGACATTGTCCCTATTTTTTGTTTGTAAATTATTACACATTGAATTTGGTAAAGTGCAGAATGCTACTTTAGAGGAAAGAGTTGTTAATTGCTTATGTTAATAATGATTCGTAGCTTAGTAAATTAATTTCAAATTGCTACTGTATATATAAACTAATACATTTTATGACCTCTTGAATATAAATATTAAAAATTTAAAGAAAAAATCTCTTCAATTGTATTTCATTAATTATAATTGGTAGTAAGTTTTTATTTAATATGATTGTGTAAATTATTCAGCTATCGTAATTGTTTCATCCAAGTCATTCCTGTCATCGTCATACTAATTTTGCTATTTATATATCAATCCTTCATCCAAAATTAGCTCGCCTCATTTCAAAATTGTAAATTGACCAAAATAATCAGAAACTGACAATAAAAGAAGCTTTAGCTGATATTCTGCCGCGAGATAGTAAAAGAAATGCAGTTGTTAATAAAAGGCTTAAAACATGTTACATAGATTACTCTTCCAGCATTGATGCATTGCAATACATAAAATGTATCGCCATACACCTAAATTATATTTTTCTAATTATTACATATAGTTATATCTTATATAAAGTAAGTATTTTTTATTATTATAAATTTTGGAATTTAGGACGAGAAGATGAGCAAATGAGGCTTGAAACGTTGTCATGGAATAGAGGGATCAAACCATACTTCTCATAGGGTTCAACTTCTTAGTTTTTATATATATATATATATATATATATATATATATATATATATATATATATATATATATATATATATAAATATATTAGCTTGTTTGTTTTTTAATTTTCATGTATTTATTTCCCATATTGTATTTTTTCGTTTCTAAATTATCGTTTGTTTTCCCTCTTTCATAGCTATTATACATAGATTACCTCTTTGCCCTGAGTAAGATGTTCTTTGGTTCTACTTTACCGAATGCAAATCGGCTACTTAAAGAACCGAAAGCTCCAAAGTTGGCTTATTCTTGGCCATGTTTCTTCCCCGTCGACGATTCTGAGGAAGGTCTCTAATTTGAGGCCGAAGTGTTAGCGAGAATAATTTAAACTTTCGCCTGAGAAATGTTTTTAACTACCCGCATAATATGCATTTAAATACAATTTTAAGCTATATTATATTCATTATGCACAAATATTTCTATTGGATTTAGCATGATCATACATATAATTACAGGCATATATATATATATATATATATATATATATATATATATATATATATATATATATATATATATATATATATTTAAATGTATGAAAGCTGATTCACTGCTGTGAATTGCACTGATGTCAGACTGGAAGATCGAATTGTTAGAAGAGGAAATACGATCTAGAATTAAATATTTCTATCGTCCATGGAAGATCCGGGGTTGGTTCTTCTCCGATCAGAAGCAAGATTCCGCCTTAGCTACAACTGTGGCCTACAAAGCAACAGAACTGCTGATGAAGATGAAGCTTGGATTAGTATTGAGGCACGTTCACAAACCTAACTTAGTCAACGACCCACGTGGACTAAAAATGTAAATAGAAGAGAGAAGTATGTTTTTTTAGGAAAAGAATAAATGAGAAAAGTCGAGTTGTAAAATTATTACTGGAGTTCAAGTTACTTTGTCAATTTTTTTTGTATTTTATAGTTATAAATTTTTTTAGTATTTTATTGTTTATAAACATGCTAGATAGTTTTGACAGAAGGACAAATATATTCTCTTCAACTGGTCATGTTTATTAGTATTTCCTTACAATGATCAGATGTTAGCATTATTAAGTAGTTACTCTTTTTTTATAAATAAAAACTTATATGATACTTAGTATCCATTAGCACAGGGTTTCCCATCCTCTTTTACCCCATGGACCCCTTTGAACCTGGAATTTTTTTGTGGCCCATAAAATTATTTTTTGCCCCCAAAATACTTCACTTCTACATATGCATAATATATCCAATCAGCTTTTATCATTCAATAAATATATCAATCATATCTATTTGTTGCACGTATACAATTCCACAAGCATCAAAAATATTTTGCATCTCCAATAAAACGAACATTTACAACTATTGTATATTTTCACAATTTTTTGTTATAATATATAACAAAATACTTTGACTAACGAATATAAAATACAAAATTAAAGACAAAGGTAAAATTCTTTGACATTAAAATATCAATTCCTTTTAAAAATAAGAAAAACTATAACAAAATTGAGTTTCAAAGGCAGTTATTCAATGAGATATATGTGGCTAATGTAGCTTGGAAAATCTTTCTATGTGGGAATCCATGCTTGTTAAAGACAGAAGAAGATAGCCTCGACTTACAATTTCTAAGCAGTTTCATTATTTGATAGTAACTGAGAGACTCTACTAAATCCTGATTCTACTAAGTAATTTTAACATTCCCCCAGATCAAAGAAAATTTAGCTTCGATTTCATTACTTGTCCACAAGTTATGGAGTCTGTGTTTAAATTTAACTCGAGCAGTTTGATTACTCCGCACCTCAACGGGGTTTTCTTGTAATATTATGTTGACATCAGCTGAATTTGTCTAACATGGGTCAACCGCCCATCTTGGAATCTTCGTTTTTAAGAGATCTTTGAATTTAGTTTCCATGTGCACGTTTTTTTCAAATGATCGATTTAAATAAAAAATATCATCTTCATGCAGCTCTCCAAGAGTGGCAAGAGTTGCAAAATATAGCAACTCCTTATGCCCGATATTAATCTTGAACAAACGAAGCTTTCCAAGAAAAGCACTGATTGCCTCTTTGCAAGTTAAAAGATTCGTACCCTCTCCTTGCAGGTGTTTGTTCAGTATATTTCGCTTTTAAAATATATCTGGAAGGTCAAAAATGAGGGATTTTGTGCTATTCAGCAGTAATTCAACACTTTCCGATAGTTCAACGAAGTGACGCAAACAATTACCTTTAGATAGCCATCTTACCTCTGTATACAATTTTAGTTTTCTAACCTATTCTAAAAACTCACTTGAGTATTGTTGGCATGGTTTTTTCTTATCAGACATGGGTAGTCAGTGAGGAGAAAATAAATTGATAATTACCGAGAATATAAATACAATTATATTGCTATATAATTGTAAAATTGACTTAATTTACATAATTAAGGATTGCACTGCCTATTTTAGGTATCAGTTATTTATGAATGACTAAAATAAGTTATGGAAGTAATAAACTTAAGGAAACAAATACACCAAACTATCATGGACGTATTTTATGTGTGCTACCTGTGTACAAGACAGGAAACAAAACTAAATTTTATTTTTATAGTAAAAATTAAATATATTCAATATTATTTTTGGATTAACCAATTATTTGCAATTTACTTTTTATGTCGCTCTGGTATAGAAGCAAAGCCTATTACGGAACTCAAGGTACACAACAAAAAAAAACTATAATTTACAACTTGTTATACAAGATAACTATAACTAATATTATAGCTGAGGAAAACAGTTGACATACAAGTTTCTCACCTAATATAATAACAAAGCAGTGTAGAACAGTTATAACTGTAATAAAAAGATTGGTGGTGCAGTCAATTACCACTTGTGCAGTAATAACTTGAAAACTTTCTTTTTAAAGTGAATGAAAACGGTATTTACAACGGCTAACTAATTAAATATCATTAAAACACTAAGTAATTAGTGAATCACCATATTCTAAATATATATTAATTAAATACATGGATTTAACTTCATTAATCGAAAGACTAAGAGTCAATAAAAGTTTTATGTCCCATTTAATGAGCTGTGGCCCTAATATTAGCCCTATGGCCCACTAAACATTATAAAATTTCTGTGACCAACTTGTGGCCACAGATTGTGAACCGCTGATTTAGCGTACTCGCTGTTTTGTGTTATACAGGATTTGGTTGGTGCTGAATCTGTTCCAAGGAATGGTGGGTGCTTTTATATGATGAGAATTCCTTTCCTAATCTCAGTTCAATCAGTGAACATTTATGGATCAAGTTGGCTTTTTCTTGATTGACGCTAAATCGCGAGTCTTGCGAATAATGGAGGGAGGAGGGGTCTGGATGTAGAACCTCAGAACGAATAGATTTTGGGTGAATGGAGAAAATAGGGGGGGGGGGAGGGATGTATTTCCTAATTAATTATATGTTCCTGTTGACCTTAATAAAAGATGCTCAGAAATAAAATGTGATCTCTCCTTTTTTTTCGTATTACTTGACTAGGCAATGGATTCGCCTAGATTAAAATTTAAAATAAAAAAAAGCAGCCATGGTTAAATTTTTATAAAATTGTGAACTTTGCCTTTCAAAATATCACGTTGCTAAAATATAGTTATAGAAAAAGATATATAAAAATAAATTTTCTGAACTTTAACATATGTAATTGGTGGGGTTTTAAAAAGTTCACAAAATTTCGATACTTATATTTATTTCTAAACTTCACCATTTTTTTTTTTATATTATAAAAAAATTATTAGAAATAACGTTGATGATAAAAAAAACAAGCCATAAACCAACTAAGATGAAATTATTATTCAAATACTCAAAAAAATCCCCTTCTTAAATTATAGAGTTAGTGATGAAGAAAATGCATTTCTAGTTTTCCCTAATGTTTTTCTTTTTCTATAATATTTTGTTCAAAAATATAATTTTTGTCTCTTTTAGGTCATTTTATTCCTTTAAATATGTAGATTGCCTTATTTTGAATTTTTTTAATATAACTTTTCATAAAGCAAAGCTCAGAATGGAAATTCAACTCATGCAAGACCATTATCAAGCCACGTTTACATGAAAGTTTCCAGAAAGATTGTAGTATAATGTGAAAATAATTGGCTAAAATGCATTTGGGAAGATTTCTAAGCGTGTCTCGCTTTATTGCAGGTGTCCAAAAATTCCACGAAATATTATATGCGATTGAACCAAGTTCTTTCAGACGACCTTTCCATCACAAAAGTCAGCGTAACAAGAAGCCCGGAGTATCCAGTGTTGCCAGCTGTGTAATGAGTGGAGTTAGCCCTGCTTTCAGGATTACCATGTGCCGTGTCCTTAAACTTTTGGCTATGAATGGCCATCTTATTTGTAGGCTCCCTCTAAACACATCCCACAAGAAAAAACTCACATCAAAGGTAAAAAATTACATCTGGATAGACTTTGACAATGTACTCTTCAGTAACGAATCTTGTGCGATACTGGATGGCCAAGACGGTTGGGCACAGTTATGGCTCCTCAGGAAATTCATATCCTTCTTTGGTTACGGCGGCAGCAAGGTGATGGCGATGTAATGTGTGGACAGGCATCATCGTCAATAAACTCATAATGCCATTTTAAGTACCCAAGTTAAACTTACTAGTATCACCTACACCCAGTTCTTAATTGACAATCTGCTTTTCATAACATTATTTTTATCTCCGATGAAAACAAAGCAGTGGGTCTAAATTGCCTAGACTTTTATAAAGTCAGTGATACGATACCACTTAATATGCTCGTGCTGAAAATTAGGGCGCAAGGGATATGAAGAATTGATAATTGGATAGAAAGTGGCGTCAAATCATTCATAGCTGACTAGCCTAGTCACCAGGGATCATCACTTGGTACAATATTGTTTATTTTATATATTATTTACTTTATTAATGGATTTTTTTAGTAAATGTACGAATTCGCAGATGAGAAGAAGCTAGAAAACATATGCTTGTTTACATGCGATATTGTAGATCTACAGCGATACTAATTTAAAATTATAGTTCGGGTGATTCAAATAAATAACCCTTTTTGCCACTAGTTCAATTCTGGACATGCTAACATTAATTAAGCATTATCACCAAATATTTACACGCATTAGGCAACGAAGGATCACTAGAAATACCTACAGATTAATAATAGCAACTCGTTAAGGCCTGAGAAAACTCTTACTTTAGCCACCAGTGATTTGCGATAGCATTATTAAACCAGTGGATTTGGATAAAGAATCACATTCCTCTTGGCAGAATTAGCGGACTAAAAAGAAAACCCTAACCAAGACCATTAAAATCTTTGAGTAACCAAGGAATTTTGTGAATTATCATGATAAAATGTAGCAAACTTTCTAAATACACTATTCGGCAGTGTTTAAAATAACTCTGAAGGAAAACTCAAACTTCGTTAAGGAAGTTTTGTTATTAAGCAACAGATCAAAGACAAATAAAAGATGGGTTAACACAACCTCGTAACACAAAATGCTTAGGAACACAAAAGACCTTTTTTCTGAATTTCAGAATTACTTACTTGTATCCATTGGAGCCTAGCTCCAAAGATGAGCGGAAAGGATGAAAGTCAGAGGTTTATCATAAGTAAAGGAAGAAGGGATATATGTAGAATTAGTTTTGGGGGATTTATGTCATCAAGGTCATAATTCAAAGTAATATTGATCGGCTCTATTCTTAAACATATTTAGTGCAGTGCTTTCGATGACACTAGTAGGCAGGAAACCAGGTTTCACAAATAAATTGATTCTAACACTAGTTTTTTTCCTGCATATACATGTACTTTACTGTACTTCTTTGAAAATATATATATATATATATATATATATATATATATATATATATATATATATATATATATATATATATATATATATATATATATATATATATATATTATTAAAGCAAGGAGTCCGAGTAATACTACTAGTGAAGTCAGTGATGACGATGATGAACTAGTGTCCTTGGCAACATCTCTTCGATTTTAACTTTGGAGTCTTTATGAGGAACAATTTAAAAAGTCCGTCCATTTTTTAAGGATACTAAATGTTTTATAGCAAAAATATCTAATATATGAAAATTTAAAACTTAAGATTAAATATTACTTTGTTATCCAATAATATTTAATATTCTTTACGAAAGACCATGAGCCAACCGTATCCCCAACATACCCCAATACTTTTATCCGCTTCAAACTTGGAGATTTGAAAGTTTTCGTTATATAATTTGAGAAGACAAAGATACATTATAGAACGTGTGATTTTTCGAATATTACATAAATATGTGTTTAAGAAATGTAACATGACCTATTCTGCATCTCTAATAAGACTAAATGCCCAAATCTCACAAGTATAGGTCATAATAGGCAATACAATAGTCTCAGGGATCCGTTATGGATCAATACGGAATTCAAATTTACTATCTTTTTAGTCGTGTGAGAGTCTAATCGCGATTGACTCTACATCTCACAATGTCGGTCGGTCGGTCTGTAGTCCCAGTTTTGCGTCTTCTTTGTTTTAACAACATCATAATTATTCTGCCGGTTCTAACGAAATTTGAAAACCTTATGTTGTTTTACACTCTCCTTCGAATGGTTAGCCCGGGAATTTATTTTTTTGTCAATAACAGCATAACTATTTGACCGATTCTAGCAAAATTTGAAACCCTTTTGTTGTTTTACATTCTCTTTCGAATGATATAAATGCCAAAGTCTTCCTAAGGTTAGCCCGGAAATTATTTTGTTTTGGCAATAAAATCAGAAGTATTCGGCCTATACTCTGCTAAACTAGACTAGGCTATAATATGCTATATTCTGCTAACCAGCCTAGATAGGCTATATTCTGCTAGGCTATTATAGGCTAGGCTATACTCTGCTAAGCTATAATGTACAAGGGTAAGATATACTATGCTAATTTAGGCTATAAAATTATATGCTAGGATATCATATAGTACGTTAGGCTAGACAATACAAAGCTATGTTTGTTTATCGTATAATAGGATAGTATAGTCTATACTTGTCCTAGATAGTTAATGCTAGGCTAAGTTATACTATGCTAGGTCCCCGTAAGGGGTGCGGTGATTTGCCATCCTGGCCGCCGTGCTGACAGGACTAAGCACCCCATCCAACCCCAGCTTATCCTCTTCTCCTTCCTTCAAAACACTTGTTTCCTTGCTTTTCATACAACTTCCATCACAACTTTCTCTGGTAACCTCTAATTTCACAGGGTAGATGATAACCTTTTTCTCAGCCAACCGTCCGACGGATCGGGGCTGAGGGGGGAGGGGACAACGTTCCCTAACCCCTCAGCTCCAGTTCGAGATGGGTTTTTTTTAACAAACTGCTACATCCCCCTCTTTACCTTCCTCACATCCCTTTTTCTTCTCACTTTCACCATCTATCCTTGTTTTACGCCGTGCACAAGGTGGAGCCGCCATACAGAAGGGCTCCCAGATCACCAGGCGGGAGGGGTAGCCTTAAATAGCGGCACCTGGCTCTGCCAGGCCTGTACGCACTCCTTGCAGAGCGGGCCACTGAGAGGGGCGATGAGCTATTGCATCCCGTAGAACAAATAGGGTTACCAAGCCCAATGATGATAAAACTAAAAATCTACCCTTATTTCTCCCTGTGTAATCGACGGAGGCGCCCTCGGGCAGCTCCTAGAAAAAATGGAAGTCCTCCCCCTGTGCTGGCGCAGGGAACCCTCCATATTTCTTTAACCGGAGAGGAGGCTTACTTCTCTCCTACGACTAAGGGTGTATGGGTCTACCCCTCATCCCCTTCTCTGGAGATGTTTTCGCGCACCTCCCTATTTCCAGCGGCAGTCCCTACTTTTCTTTCTAACAGGAATGCCAAGAAAGCAAGCAGGCAGCCCATTGCCGACCGTCCCTCATTGAAGCGGTTCGGTAGGGCAAACCCCCTTAGGAGGGAGAGGAAAGCCAGGCCCCTTCAGGCCCCTTCCTCAAAAGATCTGCTGGCAAGAATATTGAACCTTGCCGGGGTCAAGGCCTGTGCCTCCCCACACATGACTAGTGACTCTGCCAACGGGACTTGCGATGTCCTGGGAGGGGTTGGCCAACTGGAGACACCTAATCTGATCTACATAGTGCTTGAGACAACCCAGCCTCAGACGGTAGGGCCTTCCATGGGAAGGAATCCGGGTTCAGCGCCAAGTAGCGACCCCGAATCCGCCCCTATGCAAGGTCCTCCTCAAACGGCTGGGATCTCCAAGGCAGTATAAGGAGGGGAGGGATCTCCTCCAACCGGTGCCCCTGCAACCACCAGGACCTTCTCCAATTCGGAGAAGGACCTGGCTGAGGCTAGACCATCTGGCCTGGGGCCTCCTGCCGGTGGAGGGAAGAAGCGGGTTTATTCCCCGCCCTCCTCTCCTAAAAAGAAAAAGAACAGGAAAAAGACGAAAAAGACTCGGGGCTCCTCTCTATCCGTGGGGGCTGTGGGGACGGATGGGTCTGCTGCCACTTAGGTAGGCGACCAAGCCAAGATCGGCACATCCGGCCCCTCTACCCCCCCGTGAGCAGAGCCCCTGACTATGACTAAGATCAAAAGTTTACAGGGCGGAGCCTCGATAACATCGGGGCCCCTCATTTAGAGGTTACCTAGGGTTTACGAGCCTGCTGGGTTCAAACGCTTCCTCGTTATTTGCTCTACTGATGGCAGCATGTTGGCCAAGGGCAACATGATCCATCAGAGGAGAGGATTATCTAGTGCAATTAGTAGAGAGCCGAAGGTGACGCGTTTCTCGGACGGGAGCCTTCTGGCGAATGCGGCGAATCCCGCCGAGGCGGCCAAGATAAGTGCTCTTCGGACACTTGATGGCACCCCGGTGAGTGTCACGCCGCACTCTACCATGAACTCGTTGATTACTCCAAGAGGACATCACTTTGGAGCTGGCCGCCAATGGGGCGGTCAAGGTAGAACGTGTGATGAGAAAACAGGGAGGGGCCTCGAAAACCACCCATACACTCTTCTTTACGTTTGACTGTGACAAGCTCCCTGAATCGGTGCGTGCCGGTTGGTACCGCTATCGCGTGAAGGCATTCGTGCCACTGCCGCGGCGGTGCTATTCTGTCACCGCTTTGGCCATACAAATCGTTCTTGTAGCCTTGCAAAGTCGAGGTCACCCTAAGTCTGAGTAAATTGCTCCAAGACCGAAAACGATTATTCTAAATCGTGTGTGGCCAAGTGTGTCAATTGAGGAGAGCCGCACCCCGCTTCTTTGAAGCAATGTGGTGCATATTTCCTTGAGAAAGAAATCCTGGCCTTTCAGGCCCAGGATCGACTCTCATTTTGCAAGGCTAAGAACTTAATCCTGGCGCGCCCGACTCTTCCTAGGACGTCTTATGCTTCAATAGTTAGAAAGGCGCCCTCTGCTCCTGGCCCATCCAGGCCAACGAGCATGGTTGTTTCCGCGCCCATTCGGAGCCCTTCTGCGGGATCTACTCAACCCCTGGTAAAACTGGCGGAAAAGGGGGTTTATACCCAGGCCCGGCTTAAACCAGGACGCTCCCTTCTTCCCCCAGCGTGACCGTTCCCCGTAAGGCGAAACAGCCACGCGCATCCACCGAGTCGTTAGAATCACAGGAGGCAAAACCACTGAAGTTGGTCACCAGGCCATCTTTCGGGGTATCTAAAGCTTTCCCCCGAAAGGAGGACAGCAACAAAGGAGCTTCAGCTACTTCGCCCACGCCTAGTGGTGGGCTGAGTGCCTCCGAGACTGTGGTTCCTCGAAAAGAGGGTCAGCCGCCTCCGAAGCCGCAACGCCCGCCTAAGGTTTCGAGGCGGAGGGAGGAAAAGACTCGCATGGCGAGCCCAACCTCCCCCAATAAGTCGTCGAAGGTGACAGCGCCTTCAGCGCTTTGTCCGGCAAACAGTGCCCAGGGTTATGCCTCCGGGAAGCGTACGGCCATTCCCGTGAGGGTCTTCTGTTGGATGAGGGCCCACGCGTCTCCTCCGAGCTAGGCCTGGAGAGCATATTCCTTCAATGGAATTGCCGTGGACTCCAAGCCAACTGGGAAGAGCTGCGGAGGCTCGTCCCGTTCCCGGTTAGCTATCTTTCTGCAGGAGACGATGCTAGACGCGTTATCCCTGCCGACACTCCCGGGGTATAAGGGTCTTGCGACCCCACCACCACGGGATGGCCGGGCTGGGGGATTCGCGGTTTACACCCAGCATGATGTTTCCGTTTTTCCTTTTACTTTAGATACCTCTTTTCAGGCAGTGGTTGTGCAGCTGCACCTGGATAGGAGGTATACTATCATTTCTGCGTACATTCCACTGTTAGCTGACTTCGACGCGAGAGACTTCCGCCGCGTCGGGGCAGGGTTGCCGAGGCCCTTTCACTTGGCGATATGAACGGCAGGCATCCTCTCTTGGGAGATTACTCAATAAATCTCAGGGGACAATTCCTTGCCGATCTGATCAAATAGCTTGAGATGGATCTCCTAAATGTGGATGACTTTACGCATCACTGTCCGAGAACAGCTTCCTTTTCTTGCCTTGATCTATCTTTGTGCTCTTCGAATGCACAGCCTGATTTCGATTGGGGGAGGGGGGTCGATGATTTCCATGGTAGTGATCACTTTCACATTCCAATAAAATTTTCAGTGCAACTGCCGCCTAAGAGCCTACCTCAGGGATGCTTGCGCGTGCGCGGTGGCCTGCATTTCAGGAAATGACTGAATTCTCTATCTCAGTCCAGAAGTTTAGGTCAGTTGATGAGGCCGTTGAGTTCTTCTCCGGCAACCTCATCTCCTAAGGGCCTACCTCAGGGGTGCTTGCGCGTGCGCGGTGGCCTGCATTTCAGGAAATGACTGAATTCTCTATTTCAGTCCAGAAGTTTAGGTCAAGAGATGAGGCCGTTGAGTTCTTCTCCGGCAACCTCATCTCCGCGGGCCTGACTACTATTCCTAGAACGTCTGGCTGTTTTGCACGCCGACCACTCCCATGGTAGTCGGCCGAGTGTGAGACAGCCCTCAAACAGAAGCGTTATGCTACATGCGCTATAAGCGCCGCCCAAACGATTTCACTGTCAGTGAATTTCGTCGGGCTAGGGCTAGGTTCCAGTATATTTCGAAGCACGCCCGCCGCTCTTTTTGGCGACCATACGTGTCTTCACTTAACGGGAAGACCCCTTTAGCAGAGGTATGGAAGCGAGTCAAAAGGACCCGGGGCAAGTTCTCGCAGGACCCCAGTTCCGTTCTTCAGGAGAATGCGACCGCAATCTCAGACCCTGCGTCCATGGCGGAATCCTCCGCGACCGCTTTTTTCGCATTTTCTAGCCGTAATTCTGCTCCGCCAGCATTTAATGCACGTCGTCATGTCGCGGAAGGCCGCCGGCTGTACTTTACCTCCAGAGCGGAGAAACCTTCAACGACAGGTTTACTGTGAGTGAGTTGCGCTCCGCTCTTGCTTCGTGCGCAGACACCACCCGTGGTCCGGGCGATGTCCCGTACGCCATGCTTAGACACCTGGGTGAGCAAGGCATGGCTTTTCTGTTAGATTTGTTCAACAGGATCTGGATGGAAGGTCTTCCCCCAGATTCCTGGCGAATCGCTACTGTGCTTGCCTTTCGCAAACCGGGGATTGATCATTCTAAATGTTAGATTTATCTTTTTCCCTGGACAGCAGAAACCATCTGTCTTCTGCACGGTGCGGCTTCCGCAAGTTCCACTCCACGTCGGATGCTCTGCTTCGACTGGAAAATGCCGTCTGCGATGCCTTTCTTCGTAGACACGAAGAAAGGTGTTTTTCAATCTGGAGAAGGCCTATGATACCGCATGGCGATACGGTATCATGGAGACTCTCTAGAAGATGGGGTCGAGGGGACGCCTCCCAATGTTTATATCTGAATTTTTGCGAGATCGTCGATTCCACGTACGGGTGGGGGGGGGAGCCCTCTCCGGCCCAAAGGAGCAGGAAGAGGGTGTCCCGCAGGGAAGTGTCCTCAGTGTCACACTCTTTGCCCTGAGCATTAACGGCATCACCTGAGTGCTACCGGAAGATGTTCTCGCTACGCTCTACGTGGACGCCCAGATTCTCAATCTAAAGCGTTGACTCGAACAGGCATTGGACCGCGTCTCTCGCTATGCCGGAGCGCACAGGCTTCAGTTTTCTTTGGCCAAGACTAAGGTGGTGCACTTCTGCCGCCATTCACGGCTCCATCTAGACCCAGACTTGTTTCTTAATAGGCTGCGCGTGGAAGTGGTTGAATCACACCGTTTCCTTGGTCTTGTATTTGAGCGACGCCTCACCTGGGAGGCTTATATTCGCAGCATTAAGGTCTTTTGTACCCGCGCCATGGATATTCTCTGTTCCGTGACGTTCAGCGCTTGGGGCGTTGATAGGGCTACTGCCTTACTTTTTCATAGATTCTTTGTTCGTTCGAAGCTCGACTACGGATGCAAGTTTTATGCATCCGCAGCCGAGTGTTAATTGCGGAAGGTGGAATCGATTCACCACACCGGCCTTCGCTTTGCGACCGGTGCCTTCCACACTTCCCCCATTAAGAGCCTGTTGGTCGATGCTGTGGAGATTCCACTCGCTCCACGCCGCGTGCAGTGCATTACTCGGCTGTACGTGCGACCCGGCGCCTTCCTTAGTCGCCAACAGGTCTCACTGCATCCGCAGCTGATCTCGACGGTGCCTATGCCGCCGAACGACGCCACTCATACTCTAAGCCCTTTGGGTTTAGGGCCAGGAAACTCCTTCAAGAGCTAGGTATAGCTCTCGGGCCAGTGGTGCCCCTGGTTGTGCCCGGACGCCACCCTGGAGGGTACCACATTACGCTATTTTTAGCCACGCCTCTGCTCCCAAAGCTTGTACAGCAATGGGAGCATTGCGTTCGAACTTTTTGGAGCACACCTTGTGTAACCCTGGAACCGTGCCAGTGTATACGGATGGCTCCACGTCCGAACAGGGGGTCGGCTTCGACACCCTATCCCCTCTGTTTCAAGTCAGCGGGGCTCTGCCAGGCGCTGCATTTATCTTTACGGCCGAGCTGGTTGCAGTTCACCACTCGGTACGGGAGATTTCGCGACGTGCCGGGTTCAGAGACCGGATTGTGATCAATAGCGAGTCACCAAGCGCCCTGAGGGCTCTCGAGGCATTGGAATCTCTGCATCACCTGGTTTACGATATCCGTGACGCCACGGTTTGGCGAGAAGGAAATATGTCGACATTATCTTCCTGGATATGTAGAATTTGCGGGAAATGAGCACGCCGATGTTGGCGCCAAAGAGTCCGCGAGGACTCTGCGACCGGACCAGCGTTTCGCTCTTCCTCACACCGACTACATGGCAGGAATACGGGCAGCTCTTCGGACTGCTTGGCAAAGAAGATGGGAAACGGTCGAAGGGAACTTAAAGTTGCGTGCCATTGTGCCGCGACTGTTCCCATGGACCTATCCCCCAATGCCGCGACGGCTTCAGGTCGTTTTCTGTCGTCTCCGAATCGGACACACTCTTGTGACACATCGCTATTTGATGGAGAGCTCGCCTGCGCCCTATTGCGGCGACTGCGTCGTCCCCCAGACTGTTCGGCACATTCTTGTCGAATGTCCCAGTCTGGGTGATGTTCGCGCACGTTACCTGTCCCGGTACCGGGAAGGGCAGGGTCGCTACCGCCTGTTCTTTGTACTTGGGACGCGTGCGTGCACATTGACTGGTGGACTTGTTAACTTTTTGGCGGAGGCCGGCCTTCTCCCTTTTATTTAACTGAGTTTTGTTGTTGTTGTTATTGTTATTGTTTTATTTCTACGTCACACTCTCTTACGCCGGATGGAGGGAAACCTCCCCCCGACGCCGGAGTTTGCTTCCTAATTGTTATCTCTTTTTATTGTTATTTTCTTTTAATTTTTTATTTAAAAGTAGATTAGAACTAGGCTGTTTGTTTGAGGTGACTTATGC
This sequence comes from Ceratothoa steindachneri, assembly GCA_963969495.1. Lineage (NCBI taxonomy): Eukaryota > Metazoa > Arthropoda > Malacostraca > Isopoda > Cymothoidae > Ceratothoa > Ceratothoa steindachneri. The sequence continues at coordinate 7,088,672 of OZ018329.1, forward strand.
CCTAGTGGGCAGTCGCCAGATAGCCACTTAAAATATATATATATATATATATATATATATATATATTTATATTGCCCTAGTGGGCAGTCGCCAGATAGCCACTTAAAATATATATATATATATATATATATATATATATATATATATATATATATTTATATTGCCTGTCACCCTAATTCCATTTTTTTTTTTTTTCCTACTAACCAGACCTGGTGACTAGGGTCTGACCACGACAAGTTCTCGCCTATTCTGAACATTTAAAAAAAAAATATCTTCTTGCCAAATTCTCATGCCTACGAAATTCTTATTAACTTTCGATACCTAATAATGGTATGCCGATTTAAACCTGATATATTTACAGTACCTCTTATTAAAATATTGAAGATTATGATGAAAAGCTTTTCCAATTGATCCATTTGAACAATAGTTGTGCCAGTGTAACCTATGTGAGCAATACGAGTCTCAATTTTTCCCTTTGGGTACAGTTTTTTACATTTATTTATTATTTTAAAAAGATAAGATAAAAATATAATGTTAGTAACAAACATACAGTTGAGCAATTGTTCAAATGTGTCAACTTAAAATACCTAGTTAAATAGATAAGTGTGGTGTAGCGTAGCTTCTCCTCATAAATTATATTGAGGATATTTTGGTATTAGCTTGGTTTGTTAGGTAATCTTAGGTTAGTTTATATTAATCCAAATATCCTGGGTCTTCTTTGTTTCAGTCTCTGAATTACCTATAAGTGCAGCCGCATCTGTTTCTACTTTTATCACAAGAGTTTTCAAATTGCCATCATGTGTTCGTCGTATTCCACCCTGACTAATATAATTCTCTTCTCGCTGGATCACAAGCTTTCACACTTTAATCACTTTAACACGTTCATATCTTTCAATCCCTCACTTTTACCCCTGGGAAACTTCTTTCATGCAACTTCTTTGTGTAGCGTTCTGCTCAAGACCCACATTCGATGCAGAATAAACTTTAAAGTCAATCTGGTTACATATACCACATTAAATCCTTCAAATCTTTTGTACATTTACTCCTCAATGACACTATAACAGGCTTCCAAGACCATTAGCTTGGGCTCTGTACTCCTAGAGATCTTTCATCGTATTCTTCCGTACTGCAGGAGTTGTCGTGTTTTCTATATCTCCGCTTCGAGAGGGTAGAATGATCTGCCGAGTGTGATATTCTCATCCCTAATCCTCCAGGAAATTCCTGCGTTTCTTGAAGATCCATCTTCTCTCTAGCTTCTAGTTATTCGATGAAAAACTGTTCTTTGAAAAGCAATTCAACAATGCTTATTATCATTATTACTAAAATATTGTGAAAAAAAGACTTCGATTTGTTTGTCTACAAGGGGTGAGTCAAATCGGCCAATTTAATGGACATCATAAAACAATATTTTTTTAATTTTTACACGAATTTTAATTTTTCTTGGTTTGAGAAAAGCATAAATGAACTCAATAGAGAAATATTTAAACGAGAGTGAAACCATTGTATAGGAGCATAATATTTATTTACTAGATTGAATTAGTATGAAGTTTAATATATTCAGGTCAGTCGTGAACTGAGAATAGAATGGGAAAAAACATCACTGAACACATCACCTCAAAAACGAAAAAAGTCAATATTAGGGTGTTTAGTTCTGAGTTCCATTCACTATATTTTTTAGGACCGGGGTTTGTACGTTGGGTCTACATTCAAATTGCCAATCTGACAGGTTGAAATTTGAGATATCTCTAATTAATATTGATTTCCATTTTTTCTTTGGCAAAAATCAGTAGAGACTTTTGACAAACTCTTTCATGGTTATAATTCTGGATGTGATTAAATATATTGGATGTATTAGTGCCTCGTCTTACATCACTTTTATGCTCATAGATTCTTTTTTTCTAAAGAACTTCCGTTATCTCTTATATATAACGAGTGGGTTTACAAGGAATTAAATATACACTTGCTTCATTTAGTTATTCCTTGGGCTTGATAGAAGGGAAGATTTAAGGCTGAAAAAAGTATTTAAAAGTGGTTCGGTTAGAAGATATGGCTGCTTAATCATTTTAAAAAGAAAAAAAAAGGAGGGATAAACAATTCGTATTACTTTTTTTGTTTTTTCATGGAATATTAAAATATCAATTTTGCCTTGAGGATAATTTATCCATTGCTAAATCTATATTTTAGTTTTAAAACGTATGCCTCCATATCGGGTTTTATAAAATTCTGTTACACTCGTTTTTTTATCTTTCGAGGGGTTTACGTGTGTGGACGGTTGGCCATCGACCATTTCGCGGACAGGCTCAGGAACGGGAAGGAGCTCAAAGATCGACCGACCTCTTTCAGGCTGACCTCAAGTTTTCAGCCGTTTGGGTGTGGGAAAGGCCTTCGAAAGTGATCCGAAGTTCAAAATTAATAAGGTCACAAAGAAGTAGAACATTTCGGTGACTACGCTGTCCAGGATCATCAAGAAGGTGGGGGGGCAAGAGCTTGAAGGGCGTGTAAATGCTACTGCTCACCGACCCTCGTCGGCGACAACAACGTCTGGAGCGTGGTCGTCACCTTATTAACAACTTAAAGAGACATGGAAATCAAATTCTCATTTTTTTATGATGAACAAAGCTTTACGGTTGATCCGATCATCACCAAGAAGAATAACGAGGGCGAGGTGGTAACCTTCGTCCATGAAGTCTCTGAGTTCCGCTAAGTGTCCACGACCAGGCCACCGTCATTATGCGAGGCGTCGTGGCTTCGAATAGCGAGACGATGACGACGGTGTTGTTCGCGGTCGCGAAAGATTACGAAAAACGCGACTAACGTCTTTCAGCATGTCCGGGCTGCAGCCCTTCACGGCCAAGATCGTGAAAGATTTGTTTAGGTCAAACATGACTTTCTGGCCGAGGAAATTTTGTCCACCGCAGTCGTCTGACCTCAATCCCATCTGCTACCTCGTATGAGCGCCTCTCGAGGACAAGGTCTGCCAGGTCCACCACAGCAACGCCGAGGAGCTGAAGTCCTCTGTCAACTTCGTGTGGGCAGACATGAAGAAAGGACTTCCTCCGTAACGTGTGCGTGGCCTTGAAGAGAGCGTGCTCGCCAGCGAGAGCGGCAAAGTTGATTATTATTACGATTTAAAACATATTTATATGTTAAAACAAACTTTCTAACTGCATCTAAACTCGTTTTGTGTCCTTAGTTGAGAGCATTATAACGAGTGTAACAGGACTTTTGTAATACTCGGTCATCTTTTGCTAGTCAATCAATAGTAAAGTAACTTTGTCAGAAGAACCTCATATTCTCCATATTCTCATTTAATCCTTCTTATTTGCCAAAAAAATTAATAATAGACGATTATTAGAGGGTTCTCTGCTAAATGCTAGAAGAGTCGTACATTAGAAACAAACTGCTAAAAATGATCTCGATATAAGAACCATTACCAGGAAACCAGGAAGTGAATACGTTAATTACATAAACAAATAAAATATGCTTTCAAAATATGTTCTATTTGTTAATTATCCAGTTTATCCTTTGTTTTTTGTGTTTGTTTTGTAATTCGATTGATTTGGGGAAATTAAAAAAAGCGAAGAACAAGGGGGAAATTTAATTTCTGCGGCTTATGTCCTTGAGATAACTTCCAGATGAGGTCGTAAAATAAATCTTAATGAAATGAAGAACTGGGTACTTATTCACCACAACGGATAATTTCCAAATATTTGAATACTGTTATATATATATATATATATATATCCTCCAATTTTAGTTAATTTATAATTCAATTTTTTTTATTAATAAGCAGCTAAACGTCTCACTCAACTTTATTTATTTAAAAATCTCACCTATTAATGTCCCTTAGATTAAATTTCTCATCGCGAAATACCAGTATAATTACTTAATTAAAAATAAAGTCAAATTCTTATATACATTTTCCTTTATTTAAAGTCCTTGAGAATGGGCTCCAAATCGAAACGTCAGTACCAAGAAAATAAACTTGTTGATGGAAATCCTAAATTGAACCTTACTGTTTATCTTGAGACCTGGCACCGGGTAATTATTCCATTCTGTTATCTATTCCAAGTTCATTAATAAGGAATAACTGTAAACAACAGAAAACTAATATATAACGAGGGGATGAGAAGAGAGAACGGCCAATAAAAAAACTTAACTAATAATATAATAGAATAAAATGAGGCATAGAAGAAGCCTAATGGACAAAAAGGAGAGAGAAATACAAAATGAATTCAATATTACAGGTAGATCCTCCTTCTGGTAGTGGTTATGTTATTGAATTTACATGATATTAATGAATTTATTGTGCATGTATCTCTTTTTTTCATTTTTTCTCTTATCTTTAATCTAAATGCCGCTAATTCTTTACGTGAGAGGTTAAATTTCTGGTTTTGCGGGTTCTCTCTCCTCATCCTCTAGCTTATATATATTACAGTTTAATCGCCAACAATTTTCACAGTTGTTACTCCTTGCCTCTAAAGATTATATATTTAATTTCAATGGCTCCGTCTATCGTCAAGTGAATGGCGTTTCGATGGGAAGTCCCCTGGGACCAACCTTGGCTAATGCCTTTATGGTATCCCTGGAGAATAGGCTCTTTAAAGAATGTCCCTCCTCCTTTAGACCGCTTTTTTATAGGCATTTTGTTGACGACACCGATGCACTATTTAAATCGGAAAATGAGGCTTTAAGTTTTTTTCCAATTTTTGAATACACTTTATCCTAATATAAAGTTCACAATGGAGAGTGAACATGAAAACTCTATTTCTTTTCTGGACATTCTAATTAAAAAAAACACCTACTGGTTTCTGCACGTCCATCTTTAGAAAACCAACATATTCTGGATTAGGTCTAAATTTCTTTAGCTTTTGTGACAAAAAATTTAAAATAAACAGTTTGTATATTTTGATACAAAGAGCCATACGGCTTTGCTTCCCTTACGCTTTAATGCACCTTGAATTTGACGTTCTAAGAAGTTTTTTCGTGTCCAACTCATTCTCCCTAGATTTGGTTAACAGAGTCATAGGCAAAATATTAAATGACTCCTTCCATCCAAAGGTTGCAAAGATAGATGTCCCTTAAGAATGCGATATTTTCTCCTACCTGATCTCGGTCCTCTGAATCAAGAAGCTTCAAGACGGTACCGAAAAGTTCTTCAGAGTTTTTTTCCGCAAATACATTTCCGAATAACCTTCATTAACAATTTAAAAATAGGTAATTTCTTTTGCACCGAGGATTTAACCGCGGCTTATTTGCGCAATAGTATTGTATACAAATTTTCTTGCCCTGGATGTTCCCAAGGAACATATATTGGTAGTACTATTCGCTTGTTACACTCGAGGGTTTGCGCACACCTCGGCATTAGTTGCCGAACAAGAAAGTCTTGCCAATCAGAAATCACATTATACAGTGTAAGGTTGATGCAAACATCAATAATTTTGACATTCTGGGCTCTAATCTTAACATCACCCAGCTCAAAATTCTAGAATCTCTCTTCATGAAAACACATTCGCCCACGTTAAATTCAGACTTAACCTGCCACCCATTATCGGTAATAGCCACAATAAACCAGCTTCAGACCTGTTAATATTATACCGAAAATAAACTACCCATAATCGTGTCTGATTTGGGTTAAATTCCTTAGTCATTCCCCTGACTCGCTGACAGCAGGTATGAATTTGTTCCTCTCCTTATCTGTATATGTACTTGCAATTATTAATACTTTTAATTTTATAGGTTCACTATCTAAATTATTTTGCTTTTGATTTGTCTCTAGTTTATGTTAACATTTGTTTGCCTCACAATTATCCCTTTAGCCTGATGATGGAGTGGGTAATCTGAAACGTTGCTTGGAATAAATAAGAATGTCACTGATGGTCGTATCCTTCCTACTGCCATTATATATATATATATATATATATATATATATATATATATATATATAGTGGGGAAAATAATTATTCGTACACCTTCAAAATTCAATTTTCATAGACTTCCAAACAGGACGGAAACAGAAGTGATATTCACTTAACATGAAGTTAATCAAAACAGGGTTGAAAAAAGTATTCGTACAAATCGATATTTCGTAGTTAATACTTAGTTGCGTAACATTTGTTGGCCATCACTGCCATCAATAGTTTCCTGTAGTTCTTCACTAGGTGCGCTGCAACACTCGTTTTGTATTTCGGCCCACATTCTTCTTTGCAAAGTACCTTCAACTCCGTGATGTTCTTTGGACCACTGAAATGAATCTTGCTCTTCTATGTTCGCAACAAGATCTCTATTAGTTTCAAATATGGCGACTGACTAGGCCACTCTAGAAGGTTTACATTGTTTTTACGGAACCATTCGCGAGTAGCTTTCACACAATGTTCAGATCATTATCCTTTAAAAAGATCCATCCCTCTTCAAGTGCAAGCTTCTCTACAGAAATGAATAGATATTCTTCTAAAATGTCTCTGTTTATTGCCAAATTCATGGTCCTATCTATGACGTGGATATTGCCGGTACCCTTAGATAAGAAACACCCCCACACCATGTTGCTACCTTCCCCAAACTTCACGGTATTGATGATGTTCTTAGATCCGTAGGCACTGTCATCTTTCCTCCAGACAGGGCGGCCATCGGTCTGGCCAAAGACTTCTATTTTTCTCTCATCTGACCACATCCCATTATCCCAGAACTCAGCAGGTTTCTCTAAATGTTTAAATGTTCATGTGCAAACTTCAACCTTGCAGCTCTGTCTCTCTTAAGCAGTACAGGTATCTGTCTCTCTTGGCCTGAAAACTTAAAATCCTGCCGGTTATGTTCATTACTGATGGTTTGCTTTGTGACCCACGAGCCTGCGGCCAATAAGTCATCTTTAATTTCCTTACGGGTTGTCATAGGGACGGCTCTAACTTTCCTGAGTATTACACGACAAGCTTTGCACGAAATCTTCTGAGGAGGACCTGAAACTTGAGAGAGCCAATGATGGTGAGAGGTATTTTCAGCTCCTGAGATATCTTCGGGTAGATCAGCCCATCTATATGGAGCTTCATGCTTGCCTTTTCTGGTCATTGGAGAGTTCTTTATTCTTCGCCATGATAACGTATTTACTGCTGGAATGTCGACTTTTGAATAGCATTTCAATCTTTTCTGAGCTCTTGTTTACTGTTCTACATTTTGGAACCCTCTAGAAGCTTCTTTGCATCGTCCCAGCTAAAAATGTCTCTGATGTGCTTTTAAAAATGAACGTAAGGTTTAAGTTTCTGTACGAATACGTTAGCACCCCTGTTTTCATCATTATCAAGTATACTGAATATCAACTTGGTTTAATACTTTTTTGAACACATTCTAATATTCGGATGGCTTCCAATCCTTCACGACGACTAACTTTTTCAGAACTAAAAGATTATTCTGTATGCTATCCAACGCCGTTGACTGTTCACCGATAAATTCAGCGATTCCTGAAAAATCGATATCGAAAATCGTTGACTTTAGCTCGAAACACCCTGTATATTATCAGGTCATTACGAAAGTTTTGTGCCGCTAAGGAAAGATAAAAAAAAAATAAGTAAAGTTAATCAATTATCTGCTTAGGATTTTGTTTTACAACCTCTTCCCATTTTAGGATTGGAAAAAATTGGAAACTTAATTATCTGCAAAAATAAGAATAGCTAGGCAAAATATCGATAACTAACCCTCCATCTCTCCCTCATGATCCCTATAGGAGGACTTGGCTAAACCAGTACGCTAGCACAACTCTGTTTCACAAGTTCTAACTGTTTCGTTCCTTGTCAATAATCGCTTATTTATTGCAAGCAAGAAGTTAGCCTAGTCTTAGTCTGGCCTAAGTTAATCTATTCCTACTTTTCGCTCATTAAGTTAGGCGTTGTCAAGTAAAGGAAAAATGTGCATAACGATTCTTAGTTTTGCAAAGAATTTAGTTTTATAATTTTCAAACCAATTAAATGGGAAAAGGTAATAGGAAAAAATGTACTGAAATTACCCGAAAATATTTTTTCTCTATTTTTCCAAAACGGCACTAAGCTTCCAAATGACCTCATAGCTTTTATTTACAGAATATTTTCTTCAAAGCAATTTATTTTAATTATTTCTTCAAAGTTTTCCCTTTTACTGTTTTAGCAATTTTTTCCTCCTCTATTAATTATTTTATATTGATAAAGCTATTCAGTATTTTGATTTCTATAGCCACTGAAGAAATATTCCTGAATTTGAGATTTGATTTGTTTTTTTTTAGAAAGTTTAGCACTCTATATCACCCATTGTTATGTCTACCCAGGCGTCGAAAAGATCGTATGGGATTTTAAGGAGATGCAAAAGACGACTCGAGAGAAAGGTGGGAGCACAAGTTCATTTGGGGTGCTGAGGTCGGTAGAACGACCCACTCATCCAATTTTAAGTTGTAAGTTAATATGGAAACTTTTGAAATTTGCGCAGAAACAAATTCAAGAAAGAAACTAAATAAGGCGTTGAGCGTTTAAAGTTGCCATTATTTTTTGAGCAGCCTCTCCCAATTATCAGAGGAGTGGTCGCTCACTTCGAAAGTGACTAACGATGAACGCGTGCAGAGAGATTCGGGGTCTAAACCTCTAGCGATCTCGAGGCTTAAAAATTAAAATATCGCAGCATCACTAAAGAGCGAAAAGAATTGACGGGTACAAAGCCAAAAGATTTATATTTTAATTTAAAGAAGTTATTTTTCCAGTCTAATGCGTTTGTTATTGCTAGGAATATGCTGGTTAGGTTTTATTCCTATCAGCTAGAAAAGGAATACTTAACCTTACAAAGCATTGAACGTGAGTGGCAAAATTAACTCTCAACTCATATAATTCTTATGATAAGAGAATGAAGAATATTATTTTTATATTTTTACTGGAAAAACGTCGTCCACGTGGTCAACTGAATGAATTCTTTAAATTAGTAAATGGTTACACTAATATAACATGAATATTTACATAATTATGATAAAGAAACTTCCTGAAAATAACTCTTTTTAAGTTTGTAAGCAAAAGATTTATCTCTGTGGGAGTACAAAATATTTTTGCTAAAAAATTAGTCAGATCTAGAATAATTTACCATCGTAAGAGGTTAAAAGCACCTCATGCTGTAGAAAGGAATCAATATATATATATATATATATATATATATATATATATATATATATATATATATATATATATTGCTTAAAATGAAGAACTTAAATACTTTGACCGATATAACTTATACTCGATTTATATCCCTTTCCTCATTCTGTTCCTTCGTCTTCTTTCTTGAACCTGCCTCGAACAGACCTTAGGAATTTTACTGGTCCACATTTCTGTACCTAAGCGATCTACGCGTAGTGTCACAACGCTTTGCCTCTCGTATATGTTCTCTATTTTGAAAGTTACTAAATATATTATGTCATTTAACCCTTTCGATCCTGTCGGGTTCTTTTTGTCCCCCAAATTTTAATCATATAACTAAACGGCGAAATCTGTGCACTAAAACCAGCTGAATGGGACATTTCAGTGTTTAAACGTTTCAGTGATGCCAGACGTACGATTAAACACACATTTGGCGCCAAACTGAACATTCCCGAGCATAACAGACGACGGTAAACAACACACAAAGAAGTAGGCTCTTCAAAGTGAGTGAAACTTTCGTCTTATTTTACCTATTTATGCAAACTCTATTACATCAGTTTATGTTTGAAATCCAAGTTTATACATCAATAATGCTTTAGAGTATGTTAGAATATTAATAGTTTTTCATCTTGGGTGGAAATTGTCCCATCAATATTTTGATGTAATAAAAATTGGGATAATATTATCCCTGCAGTATTTTTATGACCAGTAATGTTAGTGTAGCATAAGTATACAAAGAAACAATAGAACTATCCTACTCTTATTGATCTTATGCCCATTTATTCTGTCCATCGAGTATCTTCAAAAACTAGATATATTTCTCTAAAATTTGAGTCTACCAGATTGTTTTTTTTTTCACCATTGTATGTTTTTTCATGCTCTGTATAGAGTTATCTTTTGGAAAAATAAATAAATGTCTTTAAGCCTACATTTTTTGCTTGGGTATCTGTGTCTGTCTGTCTCTTTGTATCTGTCTGTGTATCTCTCTCTGTCTCTACGCCTCTCTCTCTCTCTCTCTTTATAATATATATATATATATATATATATATATATATATATATATATATATATATATATATATATATATATATATATATATATATCTCATTTTTCTTCTTCTGCAGATGAGTCAAAGAAAGTGGTCAGAAGAAGAGTGGTTAAAAATTTTGGAACAAGACAATGAAGATGAGGATTAGGAGCCGTCAGATGCAGAGATTGATAATACAAGCGATTCTTCAACACAAAATCAATCTCAGGAAAATAGTGGTGCAGAGGAGGAAGAACATCCTGAAACCACTACCACAGAAAATGAGGAGTATAGAGACATGGAATCTGTGTGGAAAAAGGACACTATAATCCTTCTGCCTAAGTATTCAATCCCCGACAAGAAAAACTTCATTATAACTTTGCCTGTAGCAAGAGCTTCTCCAGAGTTGGATATCTTCCTCAAACTATTCCCCAAAAGCCATTAGAGGCAAATAGCACATTATACTAATGAGAGACTTGATATTTTGGCTGAGACAAAAAAAAAGCCTATGCAGCACACATCTTCATCAGAGTTGATTATAATCTTTGGATGCACACTAGGGATTTCTTATAATCGAATACCTGCTATGAGAATGTACTGGTCACGTAACCCCTCATTAGGAAATGAGAAAATAAAACAGTCTCTTTCAAGAGATAGATTTCAACTAGTTTTTTCAGAACTGTTCTTCAATACTCCAATAAGATGTAGTGAGATGTTTGAAAAAAGATTCTTCGCTGCAAGAACAGACAGCTCCTTTCAGTACATAGATGAAAGCATGATATAGTTCAAGGGACGTTCCAGCCTGAAACAGTACATGCCGATGAAACCCGTGAAATGATGAATCAAAACATTTGTAAGATCAGATTCAAATACAGGCTATGTATACGACTTATTATTTATGAAGGAAAAGAAATACAAAGTGTGGAAGGAACTCTTGGTGAAAGAGTTATCTACAAACTTTGTGAAACAATAAGGGTATCCAAAGTATGCTTATGTTTTGAAGGATTTTTCACACCTGACAGACATATCTTCTCTTCCAAAGAATCTTCCCAAATTCAATGGCAAACTTCAACGGGGTGAGTCATATATGTTTGTCAGTGACGAAGGCATTTTGGCAGCTCTCTAGCGAGACACCAGGATGTTGAGCAATTGTTATGATGCAAATGTGATTAGAAAAAATACAAGAGAAACGAAAGAAGATCAGGAATGCCCAGAAGTTTTTCTAGTATACAACGAATTTATGGGCGGGGTAGACATCGGTGATCAAAGACCAGGAAATTGGTGGATAAAAGTGTTCGTTTAGGCTTCTAATGACATGTTTATACAATGCATACATCATTTACAGTGAAATCAACCATAAGAAGTGGCCTTTCATCGAGTTCTTAGTAACATTAGCAGAATCTTTGATTAATGAAGGCAGAAAGAGTATTCCACAAAGAAGAATGCGAAAGTTGGGAAGGCCTTTCAATACATCGGAGGGGTTGAAGAATGTTGACTATATGCTCCAAAGAGAAGAATCCTGTAGAAGATGGGTCAGATGTACCTGTAGGAAGGTAGAAAAGAGAAAGAGATATCTTTTCAAAGCATGCCAAGTCCCGCTGTGTTTGGAGTATTTTTCACTTTACCATACGTGAATAGCTGAGTAAAAGTATGTTATCAAATGTATGTTATTTCATTTACATATCAGAAAAAGTTACTGGATTCATTACTTAGTTTTATTTACTTACAAGTCCTAAAAATTATGATTTTACATAAAATCAAATTTTGTTTATTTGTAATTATTTATTATCAAAAGTGTTTTATTCTATTTACATATTATAGAAGGTTGAACTTTATTTTTTCATTATATAGTTTCAATAATAATAAAAAGAATACCTGCAATGAAAAATTTTGAACTTTGAATTGCTTATCAAATGTGTTATTTTATTTACATATTAGAAAATCATTTTTATTTTATAGTAATATTTACTTCCCCCCTCAAAAAAAATTTCTTTCATTAATTTCAATGTACTCTCGATAAATAGATTACCTGATATTTTGTATTTCTTTCAAAGATCATCTCTATTCTTATAGAATTTCCCTCTCTATGATCCTGACTGGGATCAAACAATCCCAATTCTAATTACAGTACCTCACTATTGGGATAATTATGTCCACGCTCAAAAAGACATACAAGAACATGAAATAAAGCTGTGAATTAGAGATATGTGCTTATTTATGCCTCAATGATGTCATTGAACTCATTAGCATATAAAAAAACAGCTGTGCAAAAATCGATTCGAAGGAGTAAATTGAACGGGAGCAGAGAGAAGGAGCATCCAATATTTCGATTCTGCCAATCACAGGTGTATGCAGAATTACGATATTGGTTACATTTCCGGAAGCAATTCAATTTACCAGCAAAAAACAGGATAATATTGATATTGGAAATTGATGCTATCACATTAGCCATTAAATTGATTTTCACAGTTGAACCCAGAGAGGAAATGAGTTCACCCTCGATTGCGATTAAAGCACTGTTCCTTTTTCCCAATATATTTTCGAATTGATGGACACCATCAAGAACGTCCAAATTTATAGGTTTCAGAGAATGCGAAAGAGAGCAATTTATTTTATTTACTTCTCGGCGCTTCGTTCGAAAAATAAGAAAACTTTCTTTCGCCCACAAATATACCAATTTCAGTGCATACACACCATACAAGTTTAAAGTAAAGGAAAAGAAATGAAAAAATCCTGTAAGATAAGGCTACAATTTTTTAATATATAGGTGGATGGAAGAATAACAACGATAAAAACAGAGGCTAAAACAGCAAAAACAAAAGAAAACAAAGCAAAAAGGCAATAAGGAAGCGGGCTCCGGCGTCAGGGAAAAGCCCGCCTTTCCCGGCCAGGAACATGCGACCTACAAATAACAGTCAAATAAAGTGGAGGAGGCCAACCTCCTCAAAAAAGTCGTATAGTCCACAATTCGGTGTGCACGAGCCTGTTTCGTGTAGTAGGGACAAGGGGTAGCAATCCTGCTCGTCCCGGTAGTGGGAAAGGTAACGTGCGCGAAGATTACCCATACTGGGACATTCGACAAGAATGTGCAGCACAGTCTGGGGGAAAACAAGGTCATTGCAATAAGGCGCAGGCAAGCGCGCCATCAAATGGCGGTGCGTCCCGCGAATTTGTCCGGTTCGTAGACGACAGAAGACAACCTGAAGCCGTCGCGACATTGGGGGATAGGTCCATGGGAACAGTCGCAGCGCAATGGCACCTAACTTTAAAGTTCCCCTCAATCGTCTTCCATCTTCTTTGCCAAGCTGCCCTGGAGGGCAGCCCGTATTCCTGGCATGTAATCGGTGTGAGGAAGAGCGAAACGCTGGTGTGGTTGCCCAGAGTACAGCCGAGAAATAAGAAAATGGGGTCGGGAGATAATGTTAAAAAATTCCCTCAGGTCAACTGGTATGAAGGAACTATTTAATATTTGACAAGTTTCCCTCGACCGCCAGCCTAATGGGCCACGACCCCTCGCTTCAACTTGTGCGTAGAAAATATTTAATTTTCAACATGTTCCCCTCGGTAGCCAGCATTGGTAGTCGCGCCCCCTTAGTTCAACTGGTGTGTAGGAAATATTTAATTTTACACACGTTACCCTCACCCGCAAGCCTGGTAGACCGCAGCGACGTAGACTTTATCCTAGCAGCGCAACTCTTAATGGCGGTAATGGGCGGGAGAGTAGCGGCCCCGACCGGTAATTCCGGTTTAGCGCGACAATGTGGGATTCGAGTTGGTGTATGGAACGTCATGGTTATATGTGATATGGGAAAGAAGACAATCCTATTCAGTATCTTTATAACAGGAAGATTGCAGATGCTTGCGCTGTGAGAGGCAAACATGAAAAGGAAGGAAGAATTTGTCTGGGATGAAGAGAACAAAGCGCGATTAGGTGTAGATCAAGGTCGTAGAATAAAGAATCTATGGCAGTGTTTTTTATGATGAGTGACATGATGCAATGTGGAGTATGAATTTAAAATCTCTAGAATTATGTAAGTTAATTTGAGATTTGCAATGGGAAAATTGAAACTAGTAGTAGTCTATGAACTCTGTAACGATAGAAGTGAAGCAAAAAAGAGAGGTTCTGTATTAACTTGTGGAGATTTGTAGGTCGAATTAGGTATGGGTGCTGGTTGATAGTTGTTGGAGATATATAAAATAAATGTATTGACGACTAGGGGACAGAATGAGAGAGGGAATAAATAACTTGAACTTTAGGTATACCTAAAAAATAATGAAGATGAGAAGTTGGTAGGATTGTGTGCTGAAAGAAACTTTTGTTGCAAACATTCTTTAATTCAAGGATGTCCATAAATACCCAAGTGTTAAGCAAAGAAGAGAGATATAACATTACAGTATCAGTGATATGTACTTAGTAAGAAAGAATATGCTGCGGGATGTATTTCATGTGAGAACTGTAAGACGTTTGAGTGTGGTTAAATTTGTTGGGACAAGGCTTCGAAGATATGAAAAAGATGGAAAATTTGGGATAATTATAAGTGAAAGGTTGTTGAATCAGATAGAAAGGAGAGAGTGTGTGAAAATGCTTGAAAGAAGAAGAGAAGAAATAAGCTGGAGCCTGAGGATAGAGCAAAATATAGAACAAATATAAGCAAATGTGAGTAGGTAGTGCAAAGGTTACGTGTGAGAATGCCAGAACTGATAAGATGTAGCAAAATGCTGAATTGTGGAAGGAAGATGCGAATCATTTAGTGAGACTAAAAAAGAAGTTTATATGCAAATAGTACAGATAATTCTAGGGTGATGCGATTGAATAGATACAAGAAAATGAAAAGAAAAGGGAAAGAATTAAGTAAAGGCAGTATGAAAGGAGCAAATGAAGGATTCGGACTAGAGGTGAATGAGGATTCCGATGGGAACAGGAATCTTGTATTGAAAGGAGAGGGAAGGGTGAGGAACCAGAAGAAGAATGGATGTGTGAACATCTAAGATAGGAATTACCTGATACGTGTGAGCAATGGGGAGGTCAAAAGTAGATGGTGAGAATAATTGATGAGTTGAATAAAACACGGGTATGGAAGATGAATCAAAGATAAACATGATTAGCTTCAGGGTGATAAATCGAGTATTGGATCGTGCTATGGAAAGGAAAAGGATGAAAGAGTTTGTTAGTGCTGCAAGAGGTGTGTAAAATAGGAAGACTGCTGCAGTAAATGATATAGTCGCTGAGATGCTAAGAAAGTTGCTGTATTTGTGTTCTGGAATGTGTCTGATGGCTTGGTGTAAATTATTTTAGAGTGGAAGATTGCTTGAGGACTGAAAGAATGTAGTAATTGTGTCTTTGTGTAAAGGTAAAAGGAAGAAAGGTGAAAGAGTAAAATAGAAACCTCTCTAAGGAATAAAACCCTGGTAAACTAATTCAGATTGAAATTGCCTGGGCCCTCCTGGGTCCAGGAGAGCATGCCGCTACCGAAATACCAGGTGTAACAGACTAGAAAGTACCTTTGATATACATTTTTCCTATATGGTATTAATAAGTCAGTCAAATCTTTTAGGTTTAAAATGTAATAAAGTTGGTTGTAGCCAAGTCTTGAGCTATTGGTACACACTTATCAATATCATTCCCAAAGATTCGGCCGAATTAGTTTTATATTGGTAACACTGGTCAACTTTTTGTTGCATTAATATCAGACACTTGGTATTACCTAATTTCTTGTGCTGATTTCAGATCTTAAGTTAGTTTTTCCTCAGTGCTCTATACTTTTTGCTATCAAGGTATTTGAAAATCGCAAAATTTCGTCATCATCACATTGAGTTCGTAGTCTATTAGGAAAAATACGTGATGAAATATGTTATAAAACTCTTTAATATAGCTGGGTAATGAAAGAGAAAATGCAAGGCAGTATGAATCTATTCAAGATCACGATTTGAAACTCTTTCCCAAATAAACAATGGTTATAGTTTATATAAAACTGATTGGTAGATCATTTTTCCCTACGAGGAGGCAAAGTTCAATTACAGTATACTCAGGCATTAATTTCCGCTTGTAGCTCTTGCTATGGGGAGTGTCTCAGGGGTTTCTTGTTTAATATTTCACCAGTAATCTGTCATCCTATGTTTGTCCCATCTATTTTGGTAACGCTCACCCATGGTCTTGAGGTCCTGATGGAACCGTTCGGCTTACTCGTCACTTACTGCTCCAAGCTTCTCTGGGAATCTATCAAGATGACTGTACAGGTAATGGAGTTTGACACTCGTGTTACATCCAAGATCGCGAAAAGTAGACAACATATTAGCTACGAAAGTTTCATAGTTGTCAGCCCTTTTATTATCCAGAGGTTTGCCATCACCGCCACAAATGAAAGCCATGCAGTTGTTTCCTCGTCGTTCATCTTTTGTAAATTTTTTATCACATACAAGTGCATGAATCTGTGGTCCATCAAAAACACCTGCCTTGTTCTTCTCAAAGGATAAACCAGGAAGGACAGAATATACTGTATGTGTTGGAAGCATTCACCGTCAGTAGTCAACGCCTTGACAAACTGCCTCATCAAACCCAGCTTGATATGGAGCAGAGGAAAATATGATCTTTTCTCCACTGACAATTGGATCGTTGACACTATTTTGCATACCTGCTTCCAGAGTCTCACGTATAGGCCACTCCTTCTGGTTCCAATGCTTTTCTTGAGCTCGGCTGTACCAAATGCAAAGATAGGAGGGAGACTTTATATATCCTTTTTGTTGACCTAGGAGGAAATTAACCATTTTGAGGTCCACACAAATTGTCTAGTTGTGATCGTGATATTTTAGTAGGTCAATCACCGTTTTAATGTCATTATGTTCCTCTCGTAAATACACAGAATGTCCAATTAGAACAGCTGCATAGACATTGCCATTATTAAGTAGAACACACTTCAAACTTCGCTTAGAACTACATAGAAATAATCGCCATTTATTTGGATTATATACTGGCATCCTTAACTACTGGACAAGACCTGAGATATTATGAAAATAAACAAAATTATTCTCCTCTGTAAAAAGTGCTACAAAAACTTGCTCCCGATTTCTGAAGTATGAAACGTCACAAGCCACTGGGGTCTACATATCTCCAAGGAGCAAGCAATGTCAACTCTTTCGCTGTACATTAATCCCATTCTGATACTACTACAACTTGCATTAAACTTGGTTTAATGAAGAATTTTTTCTAAAAATGGGTAAACTTAATTTCGACGTTAAAATAAATTTATTAAGAAATTTCCAAAGTTTAGTATAGAAAAACAAGTTGAAGGAGGAAAGTTTTGTTGGGCCACAAATATGTAAGATTCGTTTTGAAAAGAGAGCCAGGGTTCATCGTTGGCTCCAAGCAAGTGCCTCGTAGTATCAATAATCTCAGTTTTAAGACAGCTTTAGTCATTCCACCGAGGATTAAACAAATTTCTGGTCAAGCATACAAGCAGCAAATTAAAGGTTTGCCTTGATTTATATTTACTCTACTTTCTACCTATAAGATTAAACTTAAATACTTTTGAACTTTCTTAACCTTATATATGTATATGTAAGTAAAACTGGTGTAGATTATAAGTAGATTGATTTCCCCCGACAACCCATTTAACATGTAATGTAACTTGCGTTTGTGGTAACTGATATTTTGGCGCCGTGAACAGGACTGATAGGTTAGGGTTCCCCGAGGTGGGCTGTCGGTTTGTTTGTTACCATTATTGTGTATAATTTGTCTACTTATAATTATTTAATCTCTTTGTGCAGGCATGGCCGATCAATTCAAGATAAGGCACCTATACTCGTTCTTTTCAAGAATACGCACCTCGAGCAACCTCATGTCAAGAATAAACACCTGGCCTAGACTCAATTCAAGATAAGGCACCTATACTCGTTCTTTTCAAGAATACGCACCTCGAGCAACCTCATGTCAAGAATAAACACCTGGCCTAGACTCAATTCAAGATAAGGCACCTATACTCGTTCTTTTCAAGAATACGCACCTCGAGCAACCTCATGTCAAGAATAAACACCTGGCCTAGACTCAATTCAAGATAAGGCACCTATACTCGTTCTCTTCAAGAATACGCACCTCGAGCAACCTCATGTCAAGAATAAACACTTGGCATAGACTCAATTTAAGATAAGGTAACTAGAGGCGTTCAATTCCTGCCTAGGTACACGGTGCAAATAAAAGGCGGCTATGACCTGTATACGACTCACAAGGCATCTGGTAAGGAAAAAGAAAAAGGATTTTGTGTAGATGAGGCAGCTCATGGATTTTTCCACCCTAATATAACCTAGATTTGCCTATCCTAACCTACCTCAATTAAATCTAGAAAAGGTTAGGTTATGTATCGACAAATCAAGAATAAGCACCTTATTTAGGCTAAATTTAAGAGGAAGCACATAGACTATGAAACCAAATGTCGATCAACTCAAGAATTAACACCTGGCGTAACGTCAATTTAAAAATAAGCTCTTAATTTATGAAAAATTTAAGATGACGAAACTCAGATGCTTTATTTTGAATGGATCCAGAATCGCTTCTAATTAAACGATTTGGCACAGTCGTAACTGCTACACTCAGCTCTAGTCGAAAGTTTTATATTTGTTGTAATTTAATTGTTTGACTTCAAACTATCGCTTGGAGAGAGGCTAAAAGGAAGAGAAGAACTTCCGTTGTTTTAAGTGAACTAACAGCTAGTTTTCCCTTTTCATTTAATCTGAGATCGATTCTGTACATAAAGTGTGACTTGTTCTGGACACTAAAGCTATAAGTGCCAGGTGCACTGCAGGAACGAAACTGTATGATGCCATTTTAACCTATTTGCTTTTGCTTTGATTTGCCTCCGGCCCGGAGTGAATTTTGATGACGTTGAATATATACTCTTGACTCTGGATGACTGCAAGCGGAGATATTGTATTTTATGCTTGATTACAGAAAATAATTTAATTCGAGTCATTTTAATAGAAAATAGAAGATGCAATTCACTTCAACTAAGAATTAAATCGCTTTTAATGGACTGAATTTATTCGCTTTACATTCAAAGTTTGTAAGCGCGCGGAGTGAATTAATGGTGTTTTGTTTGATGAAAGTAAAGAAACACGAATGTAAAGCGTAAAGGGAAAGTGAGGTGTAGGTTCGGTTTGTAGTCTCATCGACGATGAAGAATCATGCGATTAATTTGCGGCTTTCAACTCCTGTGAGGAAGCAGATCAGTCATTGATGCTCTGAGCCAGGAAAGGTGGGATTTAACCCCTCCCTCTTTGCACGCAACATTTACCATGCTCGGCTTCTTCATACCCTCATCCTTAACACTGTCCCCTCTTCCTCTTCTCTTATTACGCCGTAAAGAGGCTGCATACTGTAGCAAGGAAACCACGCTGCAGCTGACATCTGGAATGTTACGTGGCCACGAGGCCCGCAGAGGCGTTCCCTCCCGACCACACTTACTAGAGGAGTACCTATGGCCATGTCTTTTATGCACTTTCACTTCTGCATCTTCACCACTTACTTTACTGATTCCTACTCACAAACTTGATGCGGGAGATGCTCTCGTTGGTTTTCGTTGTAATATTGAAGAAGTAAATAAATCTTTGTCACCTTCCGCAAAAAATAGCGGATGTGGAGGGGGGGGGGAGGCGTTACCCATAATTAGGAGTCTCTCCGAACCAATAACGATAGAGAATCATTTTGAGAAATTTTTTTTAATTTTTTTTTTTTTTTTTTGGCTAAAATGATCGTGAGAAGGAATTAGAAAGAGCTGAGTGGAGGGTATTTAAAAACGAGCGCGAATCGCGAAATTTGGCAGACATTTCTCTTCCCTTTTTCTGTTTATTATCAATTTCTCTTCCTCCTTCGACATTAATGAAGACAAAAGGGTCTTTGCTGGGAGGCGAAATAGGGATCGTTTCTTCTAATCTCCCCAAAAGCGCGAAAGTGAGCTTTATTCCTCGCACGCAAACGCAGAAATGGGTTAGAGGCCCCCATTGGGCCCTTATCCACTTACTTATAACAGCTTCATACGTTTCCCATAAAAAATCAATTATCCGAACTACAGCGTGTTAAGCCGTATAAGAAAGCCTAAAGAGTGGCAAAAACTGAGACATTTCCGTTTCGAAAAAGTAAAATTAGTCGCGACTTTTATCGCTCGTTATCCGCTCGCTCGCATTTATAGCCAAGACATGACCTCCCTTAGTGATTATCATCCACATGAACTCCGTATGGACCTTAAATATAACCTCCTTTAATACTTCTGTGTGTATTAGCACTGACTTTACATGTGCGCAAATGTGCGGGAGTTTTATGAGAAGATATTTTTTGAAGCTTATCAAAGAAGGAATTTGATTCATAAGTATTAGTTGACTCCAATTTAATACTCATGTGTGATTGAGAGTTTTATTGTATTGAGTAAATAAACTGGCCTAGCCTGAATTTTATTAATATCGTTTAAATTTATGGCTTTATCTTTTGATATGATTTTAACTCCATGCCTTCCCTTTCGATCCCCGTCCAAGACCTCTTTAAATTCAAGACTGAATTGCCTTCGCTAAGCGAAAGCTTCAAAGAATTCTAATTTCCCTAAAAAAACTATACGATTCGTAATGAGATTCATGAAACCATCAAATAAAATTTAAAACAACGATAAAATATGTTAAAACTTTAGCTGTTATTCCAACTGGGGTATCGATTATAGGGTCTGCATTAATAGAGGAATAGAAATGTCGCAAGATTGGAAAATAGGGTATTTAAGGAAGGGAGGAGAGGAAATTATATGTGTACATGAAAGCCCCGTGAGTGATTGGATTTTGTTTACACATGCCGACAAATTGGATCAAATAAGTCCTTTTAGGACCCCAGCAATCATGGATCACACGATGAACTTTTGAAGTCTGTTATCTTAAACGTCTTTCTCTATTCCGTTTCTTTCGGCATATTCAACTTTTTTCTCCATTTTTGTTTTTTCTCGTGTCTTTCTTCAGTAAATAGAAATGTCCTGTTTATTTATAATATTTTCGTCAATAACAGCGAGATTCAGGAGCCGTTCACCATTCAGGTGCCATCTAACTTCCGACCTAGAAATCTCCAAGGAGCAGATTACCGAAAGTGTTCGCAAATCACTCATCTCAAATATTCTCTTATCTTATTTGTTCATTTGCCTGTTTGTTCCTAACTATCCTTCTTACTTAATTATTTTGTTACTGCAATCTGTTCAGTTCCCTAGTTGGTCCAACCTTTTTCTAGAAACTGAGGGGGCCAATTAGACAAGTCATGAGTGCGAAGTAAGATAGCATGCGCGTTAATTAGATTGGGATGTTAATAGCAGTTGTTTGTTTTCAGGGAACAAGATAAGCTAAACCTCGTATATTTAAATGAAATAACTAGATTTAACTTATGCATTCGGATCTTAAATTCCTTCTACTCTATGCCAATGGTAGATCATGCAAGGAACTAATTCGATAGAGGGATACGCATTAATTTGACGAGCAGCAGCCGTTTCAGTCAAGTGCCCATCGGGAGATAAACGGCTCATGATAAACAACCATGGTTCTCTCTTTTGATGACCGAAGCCTCTTTGTGAATGCATTATATCCAGCCCACATCGGCAAATTAAATGATCTTCAGACTTTCGATAACAAACTTGCGCCGGTGATCCCGCAATCTACCTTAAACTACAAGAATAGGTAGCCTGTGCAACATAACTGCTAGACTACTTATCCGAAAAGCTCGATGACAAAAGTAAGCTGAGGGTTGAAAAAATGGCGAGTTCTCTATAGACCCAACCCGACGGTCTTAGCCACATTCATCCGAAAAGGCTTCCTGAATCGGTGTGTGCTAACTGGTATCGGTACAGCGTGAAGGCAGCCATGCTGTTACTATGGTTGTATAATCTTTCGGCCGTGTGAAAATGATTTAATCACGAATTTATTAAACTGCTCTAAAGAATAACAATATAAAGATCGTTAGTGTAAGTACAATCTCATTTAACTGAGCAATTCGTTTTGTATTTGTCGAAAATTAAATATAGCCTATCACAAAGGGACTTGAATTTCAATGAGAAAGGCTTTGAAGATAGTGATGTACGACCAGGCACTTTCTACGCCAATGAATTGAAAAACGCCCCCTCCCCACCTTGCCTTTCTATGACATTGAGGTTTTAACTCCAGCCCCCATTTAGATCACTTTTATTCTTGCTCTATTATTTTTAGCACCACGCCCCTTGGCTGCGCCGAGAAGGGCTCGATCCATAAAAGTCCAATACCGATGGTTCTCCCTCCTCTTATCTTGTTTAAAATGCAAAAATATAAACAGTTACACTCTTCCAACGAGTTGGTACTCTGAGATGAGAAATACTCTTGTTCCCCCTGCCCCCAAACACACTCCACCTGCCAAAACACTTGAAACGGAGAAGGAAAAGGATCGCAAGGGACCCAAAATTTACTCGATAAGTACCCCAAGGGAACAGCACCAACGGCACATATTGCGCATTTGCATTTACTGAAGCATCCCCATTTTCATACTGGAGCCGTTCCGATTAACAGAGAGGGCTCTAGGATCAAACGAGGCTGGCGGGGGATTAAATAGTACCCTGCTCGCAATCACCGCAATTCCAGGCACACTTAACAGACTTATACACATATTTCTACCACACTCAGTTCTTTCACCCTTTCCCATGTGAATAGGAACAATATTTGCATTCCTCCAATCTTCCCGCTCAGACCCCTGATCCATACATACATTAAACAACCTCAACAACCACTCGACTACAAACTCTCGCCCTGCTTTCCGCATCTCACTTTTGATCCCATCCATACCCGCTTATTTTCTACTTTTAGTCCTTTTCACTGCCTCTTCCACTTCCTTTTGCTAATTCTCTCTGATGTCATCCCACCTCTTCCAAGAGATAACAGCTGCTACTTCTCTACTATCGGCCACATTTAGCAAATTCTCAAAATATTCTCCCCATCTCTTGCTTACCTCTGCATCTGTACTGATTATTTCACCCCTTCTATCCTTCACTCACTTTCTTTATTTTCACATAATTTACTCCCTTCCAAGATTGCTTTTTATCTTCTATAAAGCACTCAGACACTCTTTCACCCAACCTATCATTCGCTTCTCTCTTCAGTTCAGCCACTCGATTTTTCACCTCCTGTCGCTTCCTCCTATACTTTTCCTTGTTTTCTTCGCTTTTGTTCTGTCTACACCTGTTGAACAATTCACGCTCTTCTTTCACTAGCTTTTTCACTTAAGCATTCCACCATTCGCTACCCATCCTAACTCTCCCTTCTCTAAGCACCCTAATTCCGCATGTTTTCCTGGAAGCTTTTTCTCTGCTCTCACGCATCAGCTTCCACTCATCTTCCACGCCGAAACCTTCAGTCTCTCTTATCACTTCCCACTCCCTTGCAACCAACTCTTTGTATTCATCCTTGCCTCTCGCTTCTTTCAGCTTCTCCACCCCTAGCACCTCCACCTCTGGCAAGCTCCTTCATTTGATAACCCATTCAATCTTTATAAACTTTATAAACCTATTACAACTACTTTTTCATTTACATTAAACCTTGCAGACATCCATTCACCTCTTCCTAAAACGCTTATTTGACACTTTCAGCTTCACCCACATGTGGACCATCCCGCCTACTACCACCCACTTTTCGCATTCGAACTTCACTCCCACCCACAACACACTTGAATTTACTTCCTTGTATTCTCTAATTAACTCCAGCACTTACTCACTCATCATTACTGCCACCCCATGCTCCGCTCTCAGTCTCTCATTCACTCCTGATTTTATCGCTTTTCCCCCGCGAAACCATCATTCTACACCTTTTCCAGAACATCCACTTTCCATTTTTCAAATAGAGAAACAATTTCACTTCACTTCACATTGTCTCCACATCCATGAAAATTCAAACACCCCAAACTGAAGCGCCGGAGTGGCTTTGACCTCTCCCGCCCTCTCCTCTCATGGCCCTTTCGAAGAATAATTACAGAAGCAACGATTCTTAGCCCCTACTTCGGCTCGCTCTTGCGCAAAAAGCGGGCGACGAGTTCGCGACAATCCATACGCCTGATTCTTCAGGAGGCCGAATAATCCTGTAAAAACAAGTTAGGATTTTAGACAAAGCCCGAGACATAAAAAGATGGATTTATTTATCTTTACGATGTTTCTGGCCAAAATGCTTGACACAAGGTAATTTGTCTGAAAGCCAAAACAGGATAAAACGAGCATACCGAAAAAATACAGAGGAAGAGGTGTAGGTAAATTAGATAAAACATCTAAACGTCAAGATCTAGTACGTATATCCCCAAATAAACGAAAAGTTGTTTGTTCGGTTGAAAGTAGCGATTGTCGTGACTCCTTAATTCTACAATGTGACTTGAAACTTTAAAATGTGTACAAGTGTAGACATGAGAGAATTTATATTGTAGTGGCAGGCTTTTGAATCTTAAGTGAATCTAATGCTTTATATTTTTTTCACATAGTATTTGTTATTTTTATTTGATTTATCAGTTAGTCTTTATTTCTAAGTCTCTGTTAAATAATGCTATTTCATTTTCTACCTCTTTATTTGTACAAAATTTTGTCTGAGCGAATACTTGGCCTTGAAATCATGTCATTTTAGTCGTTTCCGATTATTTCTCGTGGAACAAAGTCAGGGAAGTTTTATTGTGGGGTAATGACTTACTTATTTTTCTCTCAATTATTAGATACCACGCGTGAAAATTGATAAGTATCCTTTTCCGAAACCATAGGACCCTAAGTATCTGGGTTAAAATTCAATTTCAAAGGGCAACAAATTACTTGGATAAGTCCACGTTCTTCGCTTAGGCGGACTATTTGACCAACCTCAGTTAGTTTTCTACGACCTAACACCACACTAACCTTTAGTTTATAACTTTGTAAACAAAACTAATCGCGCGAGATTACCAGGGACACGGAACTTTGAAATCGATGGTAGGTAGTTAAAGAAAGAGATATAAAGTTTGTACGCAATGTTACAGAAACAAGATTTCAGCATGACCGATGGAGATGGATAGGAATTCCCCTTCAATCTGCTATTGGCGTGTCTATTCATGGAGTAGCTATTAGGCAGATAAATCAGAAAGAACAACATTTGGCTTTGTTACAAAGAAAACACTGCCAATCTTACCAATCTGGCTAAAGCATCAACTTGTGTTAAGAATACAACAGAATATAACGCACAATCACATTAATGGTCATAGCGGATGAAGAAAACACCACTATGCTATTCTTGGACATGCTGCTAAACAGGTAAAAAGGCGTTCTGAAGTTTTCAGTTTCTAAGTTTATCAAGCCAACGAAAAATAATTATGATTGAGGAAAAAACTGGTATAGTGTTTGGCAAATTTTAAAGCATTACAAGAATAGTGTGGAGTGTATAGGCGAGAGACAAATGATACATCGAAGGTTTAATTGCTCAGTTACTCTAACCAGCCTTTTATCATTAGATCAAACCAAAGAAATGAGCCTGAGACGACATAGAACACAAATATTTTGTCACGATACCTGGTAGTCATTCTTCTCAAGACATTAGAAGGAAGAACCCAGATAATGTTTACATCGTCAAATAAAGGAGGAATGAAGAAAGGCCATTTGACCTATGAAATTACTCCAAATGAACAATAATAATACTCTGTGATATTCACGATCTCTTTCAGGAAATGAAAAACTATAAAATTATAGATAAGTTAATACAAGTTGAAAAAGATTAACCAAGACAAAAAACTTGGAGGGATTTATAATATGTATACTAAAGAAATCTCTCTAGAACACTGGTCATAAGAATTAATTGGAACATTGCGGCTGCCTTCGGCCTAACGCTGCCCAAAGGAAAAGGAAAGGGACGTCAACCGCTCTTTTATCATCAGCAGAGAGGTTACCAGGCATATCATCCCACAAAACGCCCCATTGTAGCCAAGCCTATAATTTCAGGGAATATTGGCGCAATTATATTAAGTCCCTTCTAATATGGGAGCAACATAATATCCAGCATTAATGAAAATACAATTAATGAACGTAAATCTTCATGAAAAACAATCTCCGACGAGTATAAACTTTTGTCATTAAATTAAAAAATGTTCGATAATTATAGTTTGTGTTAGGTATTTTTCTTCGAATTCAGGGCCAAACCAATTGTGATATATAATGATCTTTCTGGAGGAGGTGGGTGAAGGATTCCTTAGTTTTTGTGAAGGGAAATAATTTCTCCAGTGATATATTGAGACGAGTTGAGTCCCACAGTATCTCGTGAGCTCAGAGGTTGTTGTTGAACTAAGGAATCTGATTCTTTGAACTTTTAAAATAAAGCAATCGATTATTTAAAGAGAGGTTAAACACTGGAATTATTGAAACTAAAGGCGCTATAAGTTTACTAAAGGCGACTTGGGTCCGATTCAAGTTCCTGCCTTTGAAAGGGAGGTTCGTTTCAGGTCGCAGAGTCTAATTTGAAAGCTCGAAAGTAGGAAAATAGAATAAGTTTAACAATAATATATAATAAAGGTATTTGTTTATCAGAGTTTGCATGTTTGCAGTTTAAAGTGAATTTAAAGAATTTATAAGTTTGTTACAAGAGGATCAACCAAATATGTACGAACCTTCAAAGTTTGAACCATTCCCTGGTTCGCTTAATACATAGTTGATTTGACTTACTCTTAAAACATACAATTTTAAAGACACTTATTCGCTGGAAACCCAAATTTAAGGTAAAACTAGGAAGCTAAAGGTGTAAATGAAAAAGCATTTCTTGAGAAGCGAGGTAGAGAAAGTGTGTCTCCTATCAAACTTCCTCTTTAACTTATTTCAAATTTGTAGCGTCTGAAAATGCCCCATACTCTCCCAAACCTGCCAGAGGCAAGAGACCCACAATCGAGAAAAGACATCTCTCTACTCTTGTCTTAAGATGTATACTCAACTTATTTCCTCGCTAGCCTATAGCCCACTTCCACACACAAATCTCCCTATCTCCCTGTGGTCTAAGATCATAGGACATAATCTTTCCAAGTGTAAAAATAATGACTGCAAAATAACAAAGATTTTTAAACGTGTATTTGAAGCTAAGAGCACTTTTAAGGCCACTTCTCAGCTAATGATAATGTTAAAAAAATGATACAGAAAAAGAAGGAAGACAGTTGAAAGTAAGCTAGATAAACAAAGAGGGAAAATCCATTGGTTGAAAATATAATTTAAAAGTTGTTTGTTGGAAGAATCTTTGTGGTTTTGCTTTTCGAAAATTTAACTTCTGATATTCCAGTAGGTTCGGACTTGCGCCTGGACATTCTTCATATATACGATTAGGTACAGCTAAAATTTACCTTTCTATTAGTTTGTCGCTACATAGTGCTATAGCGTCTTCGAAGAATCGCAAAAACGTGTTAACTCAAAGGTTTACTTTGAAAAACACTTGGATCGCAAGGGATGCCCTAAGGAAACATGTCAATTTCTATCTCTCAAAATGTGAAGGTTGGAAATTTATTGCTCTCTTGTAAGGTTTCTCTTTCATTAATACTAAAAATATAGTTACTGTTAAGTAATTTTATTTGAATAAAAATAAAAGATCACCTCACTCATCTATCTTAATAACTAAGCAGTGCTCACATAATCGTTAATTAATAACTTAATATTCTTATTTTTATATCTCAAACCTGCGTAATGATTGCTTAACTTCCTACCTGAGAAACAATGTAAGTATTATCTAAGTTGACATCCATGACACCTTATCATGACCTATTAACGCATCGGTAAGTTAGGATCCCATATTTCTTTACGTTTCAACATGTTAACTTGTGTGAAGAGAAATGTATATAAGCCAGTTTTTCCTGAGGTTGAGAGTATTAGTTCAAAGTCTTATTTCAAATTCATAAGACATTTAACTATGTATGCAAAGGAATGAGTAGCAAAAAGGTGACAATATGGCCAAATTTGAAGTTCAAGACGCTTTAATTGAAGCACCGATTCACTTAACACCCTTTAAATTACATAATCTTTCAAAGAATAAATTTAACCTGGAAAGAACCAGGTTAACCCTCCTTATAATCCAACATGTAGTAAAACTGATAGGATAGGATCCCATTAAGCGAAACTATTTTTCTGTCTCTATATCTGAACAGAAAACAGTTATGGTTATTTACAATTCGCAGAAGAATGCCATTTTATTTAAGAGGTGGATCTTCTGCAAGACGTTTCGCTGATCCGAGATTTTAGAGAACCAACGCTCAAGGACTCAGTGGTGTGAAGCTTTATTTAAGGAACCGCTGCTTTTCATGCCGCGTTAGTAAATGACCTTACCTTTTTCTTTACATTCTTCACTAAGTAACATGGACAATCTTTAAGCTTCACTTTCAAAGATTCATCTAAGTGATGGCAAACTACTCTGTTCATTTTTTCTAACCTCTTTTCTGGAATCCGGTAAAGGATTTAGAGACAAAAACCCCGTTGAATTCACGGTGCCACCGCTGCACTTCCGGCCACGAATTTGCTTGTTGCAACCATGAAGCCGTTAAATATAAATATACGAGGTAGCGAAAAAAGGCTTTATCGGGTTATCTCTTTAGTTCTTAGCCTGAACTCTACATCTTGTTAGTAATAAAAATAATGATCAGGCTACCTCTTTAGTTCCTGGTTATCTCGTTACTAAGAAAGATAACAATGATATGCCGCTACTAAATTTATTTTCTTTCTTACCTTACCTCACTCATTGCAAGCTCAAAAGTTTTGTTCAAACTTGATCTTTCATAACTATTACATTACACCTGTGTCGAAACTATTTTAATGATACCATTTTGTTTCTTTTTATTCATTTCATTGCCACTTATCCTAAGATCGTCATCCAAAAGATTTATGCACTTTTTAAATGAAGTATTTTTTAACCTTCCCTGTCTTTACCTTTTTGACTCTCTTACCGTGTCATTAAAAGTTTTTGAGCTGTTTTTTTCATAGCTTAAAGTTTCTTCTCTGAAAAACGTCAAGTTTTTGAGGAAAATCTTTAAAGGTTTATTTGATAGGATGGAGTCTTAAAAGATTCCTTGCTCCTTCCAATCTCTTAATTATGGTACAATTAAGGCCCTGCAAAGATTCATCTAATGAACCCAAGGAGATATTAAGTGCCCAAAATGCGTTCATAAAACTCAATATTTTGCCACTCCACTCCTCGATCCTCCAATTAAGATACTCAATTTATATTTACGTAACAGTAAAGAGCTTAGGTTAGTGAAGCTAAGCTCAGTTACTGAAACGTGCATCTTGCCTCTCTGTTTTAAATCTATTTTATACAAAGAAACAAGAAACGTAGATTTACGTTCTCGTATACTTCTGTACATATAAAATCATATATAAGTATGTATTTAATCTTATCGAACTCTCTGTAATGACACGATAAATTCCAATATGCTCTACTTTAAAACTAATTTCGCCCCAAAATTATCAGGTTGAAATTTTATATCAACCAGAGATGCTTACATGTAAATTCTGCAGCAATCATGTACGACAAGTATGAGTCACTTTCTTCTCCGAGGAGGGACCTCACAGAAGGGAGAAATACTTCATCTACACACTCCTAAGCCGTGAAAGCTCCTTCAATTTCGATGAGTTACCCGAGACCGACAGATGAAAACCATCCCCACGTATCATTGGTTCACATTCATATGGTCATTGTGATAACGAGTTCACCTATCTCTACTCAGAAATTTTTTTAGGTTGCATACTGCGGACCATTTTCCTCATCAGTGAAGTTTAGTCTGTAATAGCAATGGTACATGAAATTCCTCCTTTTATGCTTACTTAGAAGCAACGTATTTAAACCCATAGACTACCTACCAACATATGCTTATGTATACAATGATGGCATAATTTCTATTTCGTATGGGGCTATATTGAGAACAAAGAAAATGCTAAAATAATTTATCCCCAAGGCGCAGGCCATAAGTTATACCATCCTAAACTAACTTGAAACTATAAAGAAAGAATATGGGAAATAAATTTACTCCTTCAAAAACAGCACAAATTGTGTCATTTTGGACAAACAACTTCTCTCTTCACAAAATGTCTAAAACAAGGCAAGATTTAGGAGGATTAGCACAGTGCCATAATAATCCTTCTCCACAAAAATAGGTTATAAAACCGAAATTTAAGACTACAGACCATTCAGCCTTCCATCGTGTATCTATAAACTTTTCACAAGAGTCATTGCTAACCACGAGCAGAACCAGTTAGTCAGATGACCAAAAACCGAGAGGAAAAGCTGGTTCTGAAAAGGTATCTTAACCATTGACCACAAACATCCTCTCAACCTTCTCATTGAGAAAACTTCAGAGTACAAAATACCTCTACACATAGTAACACCAGCAGGCATAAAAGCATCGAAGAATTAAGGTCAACATAAATATCATAGAACACATAAGCCATTACTTCATGAAACCCCAAAAGTCTGCATCTAAATAAATCTTGGAAAAACAAAGGTCATGACAGAGGTCGATCACGATTGACAACGAGCAAATTGAAGGGAAGACAAATCTGGATCTTCAGATTCCAAAGTCACCCGAAAGAGATCAAGTAATCCAACGCAGGATCGCTCGATGCTGGAAAGCATTTGCAAAGGTAAACATCATCTTCAAGTGCAACATGCCCATGTGGCGGAAAGGAAAGGTATACTACCAATTCATAAAGCAAACTATGTCTTTTGAAGAATAAATTGGAACCTGACCCAACAAGGTCAACAGACCTAAGTCGCGTGCTCTCAATTAACCTGACTTATGACCTTACGACCTTCAAAGCTTTCAACAAGTGGGGCCAATCCAACACATAGTTAGTTTTCCTTTAAAGATTCCAGGACTAACCTTAGGAGGACCTTTGTAATTATATCATTCGAAGGAGAATGTAAAACAACATGAAAGGTTTTGAATATCGTTAGAATCAACCGAATAGTTACAATTTTATTGCGGGGAAACTAATTGAAAACTAAATGGTTACCATCCAACCGACCGACCTATGGACTGACATAGTGACTTGCAGAGTCTCGTCACGTGACTAAAAACCTTACATTAAAACTTACAGCAACAAAAAGAGTCTATGAAGTCATTATGATGGGGATAACTAGGCCAGATAAAGATTAAGTCATTTGGATACTTGGAATTTATCAGAAACCAAAAATGGAGATGAGGAGTCAACGTGACAAGATGGAGAAATGATCTTCGAAAATAGGATAAATATTGGAAAAAAATTGAGAAAAACAGACAAAAATTCATAAAGATCAAAAAAGGCTACTCTCAACAGTAGGAAAAAATGCATATACACATACATTTATATATATATATATATATATATATATATATATATATATATATATTCATCATTATCACTATCATTCCATTTCATTCTACTGCTGGTCAAAGGCCTTTTCAAATAGATTTTGCACATCACGCTGCAAAGTCACGAGTGTAACATCTTACTCCCGCTCGCAGCGAATTTCTT
The DNA here is from genome assembly GCA_963969495.1 of Ceratothoa steindachneri. NCBI lineage: Eukaryota > Metazoa > Arthropoda > Malacostraca > Isopoda > Cymothoidae > Ceratothoa > Ceratothoa steindachneri. Next base: position 7,120,327 of record OZ018329.1, read on the forward strand.
CCTACCACCTCTGGCGAAGTCGTCTTCTGGCTGTCTCTATGTAAGTATATATAAACTTGCAGGATCTCTTTAGACATTCTTATCTCCTTTCTTTTACCAATATGCTCTACCTCTATGTACTTCAGGTTTTTTTCGTTACTTTCAGGAGTAATTTATACCAGGTTACTATTTATATAAAAGTTACATTGCCTACACAACGTAAAATTCCATGCTATTAACACCCAATTAAAATAAATAGTAATAGACATTATTCTGTCAAAATTACACATAATGTAGACATAAGCTACAATATAATAAATCAATAGGTTAAGAAAAAAGATTCTACACTCTTAATACTCATAAATGGTCTTCATGAAATATATTGAAGTAGTTCCCATCTTTGCATACGTTCAAGTATTCTACTTATTCAAAATATGCAATCCATGTTCAAAATTGGATTATAGGCATAAATTGCTTTCCCAAACGGCTCTTACTTATAGCCGAGTATTGCCTAGATTTATAAGCCACAAAACATTGATATCATACTATGAGACCTTTTTCCTTTGGAAAAATAATAAATAGAGCATATTTCCCGGGAGAAAATGTATATATATATATATATATATGACTAGTATATTGAACCGTGTTGGCTCGCGCATTAATTCAGTGGTGATCCATTTCTTGATTCAGCTCTATTTTGGGAGTCTTTCTAAGAACACCCACTCGCCATTTTACATGAATAGTAATAGGATTAATTCAATTAAATTAATCATTTCTTTCAGGAAAATAATTGCAACTAAATCAATAAATTTAAACGTAATGTAAATTTTAACAGAACATAAAACAGAAACATAAAAATCTGATGTAAATACAGTTCTAACCAAAAGTTTTTACACGTGCAAATTAGGTTTTTCCCAAGCTTTTTTTTTTTGATAATTATTGATCCGCACCACTAAAGTCACCCTATAGAATTTTTAAAGCACAATTAAAAGTTATATGCATGTTCCATAGATTTTATCGCCAATTCCGCCTTAAAAAGCAAGAAGTGAACGACCTCTGTAACTTATTTTGGTTCTATATCAACAAGAGAAGCAGATCCTGTTCTCGAACATCATTTTAATGGTCATCCAGAGGTTATTAATGGGATCAAGATTTGGAAGTTTCCAGCCCAGGATCCATATATATTTTAGAACCACTTTTTCACTGGTGTTCGATTACAGTTGACTGTACAATTCTGGATCTCAATCAAAATGTTTATAAATCGTTTCTTAAGAGGTGATGTTAGAGGCACATTTTGGAACCAATATTACTTGGTAAAGGAGTTGTTTACCTGACAGTAAAGTGGTCTAGTTAGATTTTTATTCATGTTTTCTTTGTCCTGGCTTCTACTAATGCATCCTGCCTCTCTATATCAGGACTTCCATTCTTTTAACTATGCGTAACTATCACCTTTATTCGTATCCCTTTATGTTTATTCCAATATGCCTCAATTTGTTTCTCTGAGTTGTTCACAATTTATCTTTGCAATATCTGTTCAGTAGTTAATTTACACTCCCGTATGAAAGAGTGGATAAGATGATTTATTCATATATTCTAAGTTTTAATGATAGATTTTTGTTCCTGAAGATGGAGCTAAGTTTAGTTATCAACTTTTAGTTTCCATGTAGCAAAGAATACTCATATATATGCTAAATATGAATGTTTTTCTACCTGCTAAAATTTGATCATTCAAACGAAAGTAACTATCATTAGAAAAGGTAATTTAACAACTTCTATACAAATAAAGAGAAAATAAGTCAAAATTTAGTAGTTATGGAAGAATAAAACCTATTACATATTTCTCAGGGGAAAACGACAGGTCTTCATCACTTACATTTAATTTCTCTTTTGCTTTATTACTGCAAGATAGCAATTCCAAACTATCCATTTTGCCTATTTGCATCATTCGCTAAAATAAGAATTCAATTGTACAATACACCAAATAATCATGTCAACTTTCAAAATAGACTGAAATATTTCAGGTCTAAACTTAGCAAAGTTAGGTCATAATGCTGAACAAGCAAATAATTTAGAAATTCCTTAGAAAAGCGGAAATAAAAAATCTCATCCTAAAAGTCTTTTCTAGACGATGCATTTATAATAAAAATACTTGGGAAAGTTTATTCATATACAGATTTTTCCTTTACGGAAGAAATGGTCCTCTTTGAATAAGAAATTTTACCACCAATTTCACTTTTGTTTTAAACTATGAAGTCAAAATGAATTTAGAGATGGATTAGATCGGTTAAGTAAAGTAGTGACAATTTTCTTTGGCTTACTTTCATTAGAGAGTGAAAGCTCCTTCTCATGAGTTCATTTGGTCTTTCACGACACACGTGTAAGGGTCGGACAGCAGTTTTCCTTCTACAGAACGAACATTGATTATCCACTTAGTTTCCATATGACCTATACTGTCTTTTTGACTCTTGACGTAGAGGAGGCTAAATCCAGATAGGAAACACTACCGCGGGAAGCATACTCCAAGAATTTCCTCTTCATGTGAATGAAATGGAGATAATGGCGGCGAGGGTATATAATCCTCGCAAATGTGAAAATAATTTGCTGTGTGGAGTGTGAGAGCGATATTTGGCGAGATGAAAGGGCAGACGAACTAATGGGTTTAAAATAAAAATATTACAAATTATTAAGCTATATACGACAAAGACGAATGGGCAATCAAGAGTCTCGGCGAGATGGAGTCAGGGGAGTATGACCAGGTGTGAATAGGGATGCTTGTGCTAAGCAAGGGGTGGTTGTGCTTTGAAGGAAGAATAGTAAGACGCAAAGGTTAAGTATTAGATCGAGAATTTCGCTGTTTAAGTTGTGATTTTCAAGAGTGAATATGTTCTCGTTTGATGTAGGATCTGTCATCACAATATTTACAAAGGTTGTGAAAAATTCTGGAATTACTTAGTATGAGTGTTGGTTGGAATATGAAATGGATATTTGCAGAAAAATGTACTGGATATGAATGTATAAATAAATCCTAGGATAATAAATTGTGTAGATGAGACGTCCTTTCAGCAAAGGGATCAGCAGCGCTAAACATTGGTGAAAAACAAAGAGAAATTGAATATAGGAGTAGGATTCATTTATTCCGGTTGAAAAATATGAGGTCAATTTCGTTGATATAATAGTTGCCAGTTTCCGTAGTGCAATATCCGCATACATGGTCAAGGTATAGATAAAAAGACACGAAGAAAGGAAGAATGAAGAGTTTCAGAAGTTTTATTAAGTGAGAATACTTGGCAGTAATTGCAGACATGAAGAGAGTCTAAATAAAGAGCAAAGATAATGAATTAATAAATAATGTGTAGTGTTAATGCCGGTTGTAGGTATGCTATGGCTGACAAGTGAAGTTAAAAAGCGGAATGCTCGAAGGAGGAGGTTAATCTTACAGCAGGTATTAATTAGAAGATGTATTGTAAAAGCCTATTATTTGAACGAAAAGTGAAGAAGGATTCAAGGTGTGAAAAGGTGTTTTGGAAGATAGTCAGAGAGAAAAGAAACGAGGGAAAATATAACTACTCGTAGTTGTGTGAATTAGGGATTAGGTAATTACATAGTTTGTTATAGAGCGCTCTTCAAGGTAACAAAGATTCACATAGCGCCAGATCGTCCGCAGAATATGGAGAAGAGATCTCTTTAAAGCACTCTTGAAGGCACCAGGGAAGAGCAGGAATAAATGGGAGAGGTGGGGAGAGTAGTTTAAAAGATGAGGATATTAAAATTTTATGGAGAGATATTTTCGATAATCTGTATGATGCTGGTAGAAAACAAGAAGCAAATGCGAATGTCTGGCTTCATCGGTGAAAATCACGTGCTGTATCAAGGCATGAAACCGATATGTGAAATAGTGTGTTAGCGCAGTCACAGGATTAAAAAGGGTGAATTCAGTTGACGTAGAATATATAGTAGATGACAAGCTAAAAAATAGTAGTGATTGTTTTATGTAAAGATTTTGGTAGATGTATAGTTAGTTATTTAAATGGGATGTAACAGTACCAAAGTTTTGGAGGAATGTTTGGATTGTTCCATTATATATTGGTAAGATGATTACGTAAATGGGCGCAATCCAGTGGATTACCTTTGAGTGTGTTGGTCAAAGTATATTGAAAAAATCTAAAATCTAAGAATGATAATAGATGGAATGAAAAAGGAAGAATTATTTTTCGGTGTGGGTTGAATGGATCAAATATTCGGAGTGAGATAACCAACTGAAAAATAGAATAGCTGTTACAGGTTATAACAATGTTCTGAACTCGGTCTATACATACTGTTGATTCTGTGAAATGATTTAGGTTCGAATTAAGTCCTCCGTTCAGAATAATAGTCTCCAGAATGATTGGTGGGATGTGAGGAAACTGTGTGTGAGATTGCCATTTATTTAATATTTGAGTTAAGAGGGTTGAAAGAGAAAGACAAATATTAGAGGTGAATGTGCGGCATAGTTTCATGGATATGGGTAATTTTCATGATCCCGTCAAGGCTAAATTGATGATAGGTTCTAAGAATGTATGGATCTGAGAGTTCTAGCCGAGTAAGCTAGGTATAAAGGTTTTAATGTGTGCGCTATAATATGGATAAAAACAAAGCGTATGGTTGTGTTAATAATGTATGGGTTGTAGGTATACTGTTGGATTACCGGTCTGGAAAAGTTCTGTTACACTCTGTTTTATTATCTTTCAAGAGGTTTACGTGTCTGATAGAGACATTCCGTCAAATAAACTTAAAGTTCTACTTTTATAGCCCATCTCACTAAAATTCCATTCCATTATGTGCAGGTGTGTCAAGATAGAATTGAAAATATTCTAGATCTCTGCTTGCCTGCACGTGGACAAGTTTGACATCGCCAAGTGGCTAAACGTCAGCCGACTGACCGTCTAAAGAGTTGCAAAGATGCTAAAAAACGGGAAAAAACACAAAAATCGACCTCATTCAGGCAGACCTTAAGTTTTCAACCGTTTGACTCTGAGAAAAGTCTTCAAAAGTGGTTCGAAGCTCAAAATGACTACGCTCCAGAAGAACATCTCGCTGGTCAAGGTGTTCAGAGCTGTCAAGGAGGAAGGCAGCAAGAGCTTGTGTTGCGTGGATAAGCCTCTGCTCACTAGCCGTATGCGAGAACATCGTCGAGGGTGCTGTCTTCGCATTCTCAACGACTTGAAGTGTCATCGCAATCGAATTCTCATTTTCTTCTGATAAACATCATTCATACTCGATCCGGTCATCATCAATCAGAACGCCCACATACTAAACTTTGGTTATTACATCTCCGAAGTCCAATACGTATCCAAGACTAAGCAAAAGCCATCCTTTATGATGCTAGGCGTCGTGGGTTCGAATGACGAGAAGATGACGCCTGTGTGGTTTGCGGCTGGTTACAGGCTCACCGGGGCCAATTTCAGAGACATGATGTCCACCAAGATCCAGCCCCGGGGGAGAAGAATCACAATCAGACGGATTGAGTCTTTCCGCAGAACTATGCCCCGTCCAAGAACGTTCCAAAGTGGTTGGGATTGAATATGAACTTCTGGTCGAAAGAATTTGGCTGCCACAGTCACCCAACCTCAATTCCATCAACGACAGCGTGTGATGGCATGTCGAGGGAAAAGCCTGAAAGGTCAGCCACAGCATCGTCAACGAAATGAAGTCCTCCTTCTACCGCGTGTAGGCCAGCATGAGAAAGGACTTTGTCCGCAAATTGTACGCAGCCTTCAGGTGCCCCCTGGAACGCATGCTTGCCACCAATGTTTGCTACATTGATTTATATTACAAATAAAATAGATATTTATAGGTTAAAACAATTAAAACGTGTATAACTGTATCAAAACTCTCACGGTGGTCTTTGTTGAGACCGTCATGACGAATTTAACGCTTAAGAGCAATTTTGTCCACCCGTTATGTGTGTTATGGAGAAAGGCTTCCAGAGCTAGATATTTGATCTAAATATGTGTGGAACTGAGAAAGCTTGGTATGATTCCTCCGTGGTTTGTGGTTTTATGCTGACGATGTGGTATAAATTGATGGAAGATGGAAAGTCTCAAGCGTTTTTTGAGCGTAAATAATTGCTTAGAGTTTGAATGTGCCAGAAAGTTCCATGAAATTATCTTGGTACAAAGTTTTTGTATGATATTGAAACTACTCGTATGTATAGTATACAAAGCAAAATATGGCTAGATTTTTTGTGAAGTGCAAATCACTTTATGGGATGTTAGGATTAAAAATGGTAGACTAATAAGCGAAATGGTAAAAAGTATAAATAATGGCATGAAAATTCTGAATAGGATTGTGACTAATATTGTGCATATGTGGTTAAGCTTTTAACATGAATTTGAGAGACCTGCATGGCACGTTCTCAAAGAAGAACAATAACTATCGAATGAGGGTATGTCCGTGCTCTTGAGAACTATTGCCCCGACGTTGCCTAAATAGCAACGGAGCCATTATTGTCGCAAATTTATGCGACATTTTAATTACACAAGTATTCGCTAAGACGAATCAACCGTCAGTGTTTCAATTTCCCTTATACGATGGGACGAGTAGGGAGGTTTTTAGGAAGGCCTTCCACTCTATTGTGTATCCTTGTGTCGTTCGGTCGTATATGCATTCACGATTTGATCCCTAATCTATCCCATTTGATTAACTCTATTTATATTTTCTTTAAAATGGGGACATATTCAATCGTTGTGCCATCCAAGAAGAGGGGAGGGGGGCCAAGGGAAACGCTACCCCGATAAAAATGCCTGGCCTTCGTTTTGTTGACCGAAAAACAGAAACCATTTGAGACAGCACGATCCGACACGGCATTAATTGCCCGCTGTAATCGACAGGCAGCAGAAGGCATGCAAAGAGTGGAAACCAGACTATTAATGGCAACGGCGAAACATGTCACACTTAAAAAAACACTCTTGAGGAACACCCACCTCTTGAATCCACAGGCCTGAGAAAGCATCTCCAATACGGACCTTAAAACTACAAAACGATAAAAATTCTAAAATAAACACCGCTAAAAAGCCCCTTATACTCCAATCATATAACTGACTTAAAACACCATATCTCCAGGTAGTATGGTAGGCCTTTTGAATGTCGAAGAACACCGCTAACACCTGATGCCTGGGGGAAAAATCCCGTAAAACGGAGTCTTACAAACGAATCAGGTGGTTAAGAGTACTACGGCAGCTGTAAAAATCGCACTGAATATCTTACTTAGGCAGCTCATAAGAGCACTCAGGGGATAGTGACTTGGTGAAAACCATTCCTACCGGGCTTGAGAAAGGGTAGAACAACCCCCACACGCCTGGAGGACGGATAGATACCTTTAAACCAAGGGCATATTGTAGTGGTCAACCAAAAATAACTCTGAGTGGGGCTGGAGACGACATAGAAAGTCGTAGTCAATGCAATTATCACCAGGAGAAGTGGAGCCACAGTAAGACAAAGCATCCCACAGCTCCTAGATGGAAAAGAGAGCATTATAAGAATAGGTGGCGCACGTGTTAAAATCTAAAAGGTGAGGCTCTATGGCGACCTTGTGATCGAGAAACCGACGAGGATAGCTACCAGCGCTACTCACCGAAGCAAAATGGTCAGCTAGAGATTCGCTGACCAACTAGCCATCGGCCACAAGCGAGCCTCCGATATCCAGAGTGGCGGTGGCATGACCAGCGTAGCGACCACTGATCTTATTGACCCGCTTCCAAACCCAAGTCAGTGGCGTAGACGAAGGAATGGAAAATACGAACTGGCGCCAAGACTCACGGCGGGCATGACGGACGGTGCTTTGGCGGATAGCATGAGCCCGGTTCCAATCAATCCTATTAAAGACGGTAGGGTTTCGCCTATAACGGGAATGAGACAACTGATGGGCAGAAATAGCCGACGCGCAATCCTTCGACAACCAGGGGACGGTGGAGCGCCCCGCAACAGGGCACCTCCGCGGAACAAAGCGGAGGTATCGAAGGAAACCCGAAGGCATCAATAAAGGAAGCCTACCAGAATCCACCCTAATTTGCTCGCCGCAGATCCCAACGAGGAGGGAGGGAAAGGCACGGGTCAGGAAGGGCGGCCAACATGACGATCGGGAAGTGATCACTCCCGGAAAGCTCGTCATGAATCGACCATCGGAAATCGAGGAAACAGTCGGGCGAACATAATGACAAGTTTACAGCACTAAAAAAATCCGCTTGAACATAGTAAGGAGTAAAATCACCAGAATTTAAAAGACTAGGGAATCGGATAATAAGAAGGACTCAACAACTCCACCCCGGGGATTACAGGCAGTATCACCTCAAGTTGGGCGACGAGCATTAAAATCACCAAGTAATAAAAACGGGGTAGCTAACTGACTTGTGAGCTCTAAAAGGTCAATGCGACACAAATTATAATCCGGAGGGATGCACACAAAACAAACAGTTAAAAGCTTAGAGATAAAAGCCCTCGCAGCAACAGCCTGCAAGTTAGTACGGAGGGTATGTGGAACAGAGAATAGCGAAGAGGAAATCAAAAGGGACACGCCTCCATCCGGGGTATGAAATTAAACACACAGTAGTGCGAAAGTGCGACAAACTAGAGCCAGACCGAACCCCCAACGTGCAATGCTTATAGCTCACAGGGAAAAAAAGAGATCAAGCAGAGACGGACGAGAATAAGGTGCGAAGAAGATGAAACAGAAGACGTAACATGGACAGAGGGTGAGAACGGAACAAGGTCAGAGGGTAAGGGGGAAATTGGATCAGATGGAAAGGAAAGAGCAGGGTCAGAGGGTGAGGAGGGAGCATGGTCAGAAGAAGATGAAGAAACAGGGGTAGGAGGCAAGGAAGACAGAACCAGGTTTACTTCCGCCTGGACAATGACATCGGTGCTGCCAACGGGGTAGGCCAGCGAAGACCGGAAAGTAGAATACATCAAAACAGAGGAAGCCTCACAACCGACTAGGGGGCCAAACCAGCCTCATCAGAGGCCGCGTGCTTGGACTCCGAATGGGGTGGGGAGGAATCCTTCCGTTTGCGCTGAGACAACGGAACGAAAGGAACAGCTAAGGCAGACGCCTGGAAAAACTGCGGATATCCTCTAGCGTCCTAGCTCAGTCGGTCTCACGAACGGCGACAGAGGTAGGAACATGAGAAGAGACCAATGGCAAAGGAGAAGGCGCAACGAAGGGTCCGCAAGGAGGGACCGAAGGCAGTGGAGATGAAAGAACAGAGGGACCGCGAGAAGAAAAAGAAAGATGAAAACGCAGAGAAGAGACGGCTGGAGGGGGCGAGATGCCTCCGTACCTTACGACGGGCCTCACGGAAATCCAGCCTGAAGGAGTCCCGAAGAGGAATATTCGACAATAACACAAATCCTGCACGGCACCACACTGCTCTCGCGAAGATACCTCAACCAATAAATCGCTACTACCACAGGCCCACATATGGTGGGGTGCACCACAGCAAGACTCAAACTCCTCCTTCAAATCAAACACGTCTAATTTAAAAGCGGAGACCCGGAACTGGAATTCAGCACCAGGAAATAGCGATAGACGAAATCAGGATCTAACTCTCCTGCGAAGAGATCTAACAAGTGCGCAAAAGAGGAATTATGGACAAGCGTATTACGAGAATTTTTTTATTACCCATATTAAGTAGAGTATAACAGGGGATGCGAACTCGCGCATCGCAGTCACTGTCTACCGTTGAGACACCTACTCGGAGCGTTGGCCCAATTAGGAGGGTAAAACCGTCGACTCCTGACCGAGCCATCGTTTTAAAAATTGCCGGCCAGCCTTGGAACTTACCGGTTGGGAAAGCAAAAACCCCAAAGAGCGCCACTCTGGCTCAGCACCCACCAACCAACACAGGCAGGACCAGCTATGGGGTCGCGCCCCGTGACGGACAGATTTGATACACCGAGATCGAAAAATAAACGTAAATGAAAGGACGAAGCAGGGTGAAAGTGAATTAGTACAGAAGACGAAGTAGAGGTTAGCAGAATGAGAAAAAGAATGCCAACCTGAGGCCAGACAGGGCGCTGAGTCCTGTCAGCACGGCGGCCAGTATAGCAAATCGCCGCGCCCCTTATGAAGTGTAGAGGAAAAGTTTAGAAAGCTTTTAAGGCCTCTGCGGAGATGAAAGATGGTAGATTCGTTGTGAAGCTACCATGGAAAACAATTCACCCTAATCTCTCTAATAGCAAAGTCCCGTCTACTAAATATGGTATCCAAATTGAGGCCGGATAACCCTTCACCTTTGCAGGTTTATAATTATATTTTTCAGGAAAAACTTGAAAAGGGATATATAGAGGAAGTGAGGCCAAATACTCCTAACATAGAGGGGGCAAAAATACACTATCTTGCTCATCACGGAGTGAGGAAAGATTCACGAACCACTCACCTACTCGTGGTTTTTGACAGTTCAGCTGGTAGCGTGTCTAAATTATTGCATGAATCCTGGTCCTTCGTTGATTAACAACTTGTACCATATCTTTACTTTATTTAGGCAATATCCATTTGCATTCATTGCAGAAATTTAGAAGGCGGATCTTCAAATAAATTTAGAGGAGGAAGAAAAATACTGCCCGGTTTCTATGGCTAAAAAATACGTCACAATCGGATAGTCCGTTGATACCCTTCAGACATAGAGTAGTTTTCTTTGGTTCCTCTAGCAGCCAATTTCTGCTGAACGCTTCTGTAATGTAATTATTGCAGACAAAAGGGGGTAAATACACTGGTACCTTTTCTAAAGGTCATTTTGTAGATAACTTTGTATGTACATTTTCTTCTGTGGAAGACTTAGCGTCTTTTTATGAAGAGGTTAGAGGTGTATTAAAAGAAGCCATTTTAATTTGAGGGAATTGTATTTAAATTGCCACCTCTGTAACACTCTTCAAAAAACCAGGAAATTCAGCCAAAGAGCCATTGAAGGTACTTGGACTAGGCTAGGACCCTGCAATGGATGAATTATACTTTCCTAATCGGCAAATTTCCTTTGCAGCCCAAAGTAAATGGGAGGTTTTACGAGCCATGGCTTCTATCTATGATCCACTAGGGTAACTCCTCCCAATTACCATCAATACAAGGTTGTTTATGAGGAGTCTATGAGAGAAAAAAATAAATTGGGATGAGCCTCTGGACTCTGACTCCCAAACGGTATGGGATAAATTGGTTCCACACTTAAAACAAGGTTTGGAGATTACATTTCCCCGGCAAACATTACCGTCTAACAAAGTTGAACTCCACTGCTGTTGTGATAGTAGCACTAAGGCTTTGGGGGCAATAGTGTTTTCCGTATTTTGAAAAATGTACGTCATGTTATGGCTAAAGCAAAGATAGTCTAAAAATCTATAACTATTCCAAAATTGGAACTATTTAACCTCTGGCTTATTTGCAGCTAGATTAGTCATCGAATTAATATCCGCTCTTGATAAGAGTACTAATGTTAATATTAATATGTGAACGGATAGCCAAAGAGTTCTTCACTGGCTTGTGTCTGATAAAACATACGAGCCCTACATTCAGGACAAGGTAAATGAAATAAGAAATTTATCGCAGGGGCACGTATGGAGACATGTCGTATCCAAATTAAATCCAAGTGACCCATTAACCAGAGGCCAATCCAGCAAGCAATTTACCAACTCTTTATGGGTTAATGGTCCTGAATGGATTCTTGATAACAAAATCTGGCCTAAATCCATTATCTTGCCCCCTGCTTCCCACGTTTTCCCAATCGCAATGGGTTATGATTCGCCTATTGAAATAACCAGGTACATTTTCTTAACGAAGCTGCTTAAAATAACCATCTTAATTTTCAAGTTTTTACCTCTGATTAAAGGTAAGGTGAATCCTAAATCTTCCCAAGCAGAACCTGTCAGCTATAACACCAACTCCGAAGAGCAAAGAGCTGCTATGGACGTCTGGATGAAAAGGCACAGAATGAGAAATACTCAAAAGTATGGGAAAAGCTCGTGAATGGTCATATAAATCCTGGCTCCAACCGAATTAAACATCTATCTATGTTTATTCAGGAAGGTAGGATAAAATGCGATAGGCGTCTTTGCCATTCTGATCTCCCAAACAGTGTAAAATTTCCAGTTCTCCTACAGGCAGATCATAGCTTCGCGGATCTGCTATTGCTTCACGTTTACTATACCCATGGATATCCGGGCACTAACCGGCTTATAATAATAGCAGGGTCTAGGTATTGGATCCCTAGGGCATGTCAAATAATCAAGAAAATCAGGGGCAATTGCCTTAAGTGCATTAATCTATCAAATCGTAAGTATACTATCTCAGATCTGCCTTCTCTACCCAAGGGACGCATTACGGTTGAAACGCCATTCTATAATATCGGGGTCGACCTCACTGGCGCCATCACAATTAGTAAAGATAGAAAGAATGAAAAGGTATACATTCCTCTATTCACATGTGCCACCACGAGAGCTATTCACTTAGGAGTGGGCTGTGACTGAGGATTACAATCCTTCTTACGCGCATTCCACATACCATATAGTCAGACAACGCTGGTAGATTTTGATCAGCGTCTATCTACTTGAGCACTTTGCACATAACCTGCGATATTACAGGAATAAAATGGATTTTAATCCATCGAGGGCTCCTTGGTATACGGGATTCGTGGAGCGCCTCATAGGTCTTACAAAAAAGACTTTAAAATCTATAATAGGGAACAAAATAGTTTCGCAGGATGAGCTCTTGACCCTCGTTACCGAGATAGAGAACTTCCTGAATCATCGCCCTCTTACTTACGTATCAGAAGAGCTTCACTCTTTAGACCCCCAACTCCGTACAACTTAATTCTAGGTTATCCGAGTCTCCCTCTACAGCAGACGTTCGAGAGGAAAGATCCTGAATTCGGCTGACCCTATGCATTGAATAGGGCAAAAGCAGATGGAACGGCTACGTCATTAAGCCTGACCACGTTGGCAAAACGAATATCTTATAGCTCTAAGGAAGAAATGCACCGAGCCAGGGCCTGTTTCCTCATGTCGGCGAGGTGGTCCTGTTAAGAACGACTCTCCTCGTCTAGGGTGGAAAATGAGGCTAATAGTGGGGCTCCATCAGAGACGCAATGGAGAGTGCAGGTCTGTGACCCTAGAGACCTTTCCTTTGGAACTTCCGCATCCACTTGCGGATGTTCCCTCCAGAAGCCCGTGTTTGGATTAACTTACAGATGTTTCACCCGAAGGATCTACTTCGGAACTTGTGCATCCACTTGCGGATATTTCCTCTGCAAGCCTGTATTCGGATCCACTTGCGGGTATGCTACCCGAGGGATCTATTCTACGTTCTGCCAACCCTCCGGCTGACTGTCGACCTAGTTCTACTCGTAGCTCGGCTTTAGAGGCACGACGACTGATTAAAGAAATTATGCGGGATAGACCCACAGATCTATTAATTTGTATTTAATTTATTTTTACTTTATTTAATTTTGTTTGTATTTCGTCGCTCCCCCCTGCGACATCTTAATTACCCAAGGATTCACTAAGACAAACCAACCGTCAGCGTTTCAATTTCCCTTTTACGATGGGACGAGAAGGGAATTTTTTCGGAAGGCCTTCCACTCTATTGTGTATCCTTGTGTCATTCGGTCGTATATGCGTTCACGATTTGAACCCTATTCTATCCCATTTGATTAAGTCTACTTATTTTGTTGTTCTGATCTTCATTAGTTCGCCTTTCATATTCTAAATGCTTTGGATTGTATAATCAATTTCCATTCCCGGAGTTTAACTCTGTGTAAATTGTATATAATTAGATTTAAGCAGTGTAAATATCATTTATTATTAAGACACGTCTATATTTAAACCATTCATATGTAAATATAAACTTAAAAGATTCAGTGCCTCCGTCCTCCATAAGCAGCACCAAAGCTTATAATATGGCTTTAGCACTGTGTAAACTTGTATAGTGGGATGATTAAATTGTTACAATTCTTTCATCATTAATAATCTGTTGCATTATCAAATGCACAGATTCATAATAGAGTGTCTATAATAAAATGTATACAAATTTATTGGCAAGAGTGTCAACTAAATTTGCTCAATGTATACAGTCAAGGCCAATATTTTTTAGACTACTTTAATTTTTCATTTAAGAAAATCAATAGAACTAAGTAAAGTTTCCGTTTGGTTTTAATATATTTGTTTCATAAATTGAATATGAAATATAGTAAAACTCAGGACTTTAATCCATCTATTATTAAGTACAGTCAATTGATGCAGGCAGTCAATAATTCCCCTGATGTCCTCTTATGGTCTGGACTGCTTCAAATGGTTTTGCAAACCGTAGACCAAATTTATGATGATATCTTGACTGATATTGTTCCATATTTGTTCATTAACCAACCGCAACTGCTTACAATTTAATGACTACTATCGTTAGTTTGATTACACCGTGTAACACGATTTTTAAAACAGAGCAAAAAATAGGTGATTCTAGATGATTTTCAGGCACTGATTACAAATTTCTCTAAAGAATTTGCATATCACTTCTAGTTTTTGTGTAATTTGAATTTCCCTTTCCAAGCCATTTCACATTTTTGCTCAATATTGTGACATTATGCAATTTTCAATATATTTAATATATATAATTAATATATATTAATAAATAATATATATATATTTAATATATGTTAACATTTTAATATATATAAAGTAGACTCTATTAAAGATAAAATGTCATTGTTTTCAAATCACTGTTTTTTTTATATTTATAGATTAATACATACTTATTTGTGATAACTTTTCTGCTACTGATAACTGGTAACTGGTAAAGAAGATAACACGTTTATCAAAATTTTGCGCTGATAAGAACCTTATGATAAGGATCTCACATTGTGTGTCGTCTGCTTGCTCAAGTTCTAGACGTAGATGTGTAAAGAGCCCCAACATATTTTTATGTTTGTGGGCAATTCACACCAGTGGCACAACGAAAAAAAATAGAAACAGCAGTAACGAGGAAGCAAACCTATAGATACTATTGTGGATGTAAAGTAGGGGACCAGGATAAAGATTGGGCTCCTCATATTTGCTGCACTCAGTGTAACACAATGTTGACAGCTTGGTTAAATGGGAAGAGGAAGGCAATACCATTTTCTGTTCCCATATTATGGTGTAAGCCCTCAAATCACTTTGATGATTGTTATTGTGCCTAAAAATTGTGGCTGGATTTTCAATGAAAAACAAATCTAAAATTGTTTTTTCAAATTGCCCATCAGCGTTGAAACAGGCAGCACATGATGAATCTACTCCAGTACCGAAGCCACCTACTTCAATAAGTGAATATTTTAGATCAGATGATGATTCTACATTGATTTCTGAAGAAATTGAAGAAGATCAAACATATGTTCCAATTGATCAAGATATACAGCCAAATTTATTTTGCCAACAAAGTTTAAACGAATTGGTCTGAGATTTTGACTTGATTAAAGAAAAGGCTGAATTACTTACATCCAAATTACAAGAAAGAATGTCAGGGTATCTTTCTTTCGAGATCGTCACCAGAAGTTATCACAATTTTATTCACAAGAAAATACTATATGTTATGGCAACAATATTAATGGCTTGGAGACTTTTCATTGACTCTAGTAAGGTAAGTCTTAAAGCTGTTCTGCTGCACAATAGGAATGAAAAAGCTGCAATTCTTATAATCGACACTACAGGTCTTCAAGAAAAAAATTGATCAATGCAACTATTGCTGAAACTTATTGAGTAAAAATAGCATAACTGGAGCATCTGTTGTGATTTGAAAGTTGTATCACTTCTTCTTGAGTTACAGTTGGGATACACAAAGTACGAGGGGCGGTCAATAAGTTTTGCGAATCGGTAGGGGAAAACAGAGGAAGGGGGATGGCTGTTTGTGGGAGTGTTAGGAAATGTGATGAACAGTCAGGAACTGCAGCCGCACGCTCCTACCTCGTCTATATAAAAAGCAGTAACTGATGGCAGATCGTCAGTCACAAATTTTTCAACAATGTAGAAAGTTGAGCACCGCGCAGTGATCTTACTTTTGACCAAGGAAGGCAAGAATGCAAAAGAGATCCATGAACGCATGGTTACAATGTACACCGACACCACTCTTTCCTATGCAACCATTGCTCGCTGGAATAGGGAGTTCCGCCATGGTCGTGAGTCCCTTGAAGATGATTCCCGTCCAGGACGCCCGTCAGACGTGACCAACGAGGACAATGTGGCCCGTGTGGAGAGGATGATCCTCGAAAATCGACGGGTGAAGGTCGAAAAAATCGAGCGACAACTTGGAATATCACATGGAAATATTATCAATATCATCCACGACAATTTGGCCATGACCAAGGTCTCTGCCTATTGGCTCCCTAGAAACCTCACGCCCCATGATTGACTTCAACGTCGTTAAAGTCCACAAGGCCAGAGTTGCACACGCTGCCCTGCGCGAGTGCGGATTTGAGGAGCTCCCCCCTCTTCCCTACAGTCCAGATGTGGTCCCTAGCGACTACTTTTTATTCCGCCAGCTCAAGGCTGCAGTGCGTGGACGCCGGTTTCGGGATGATGAAGATGTCCAGCTCGCCGTCCAGGAGAATTCGAAGCCTCAGGGACAAGTGGCGCAAATGCATTGAAGTCGAGGGTAGTTATATTGAAAAGTAATAAAACACTTTTCCTCATATCTCGTTTCCTTATATCCAAATTGCAAAACTTATTGACCGCCCCTCGTATATGTGCTTTTTATGTCTATGAGATTGCAGAAATGATAAAAATTACTATATAAAGCGAGAATGGCGAGCCAGAGAAGAACACATTGTTGGCAAACATAATGTTAAGCATGATGCTCTAGTAGATCCCAAAGAGTCCATCTTTCACCTCTTCACATTAAATTAGGGTTAATAAAAAAATTTTTTAAAGGGTATGGATCAAAGAAGTGAAGGCTTTCAATATTTGAAAAACAAATTCAAAGGATCATTAAGTGATGCAAAAATAGAAGCTGGAGTTTTCACTGGACCACAAAATCGCAGAGTTGCTTCTGATGATTCCTTCACTTTGTGTCTCAATGAAAAGGAAAGCAATGCATGGACATCCTTCTGGAAGTCAGTGAAAACTTTTTCGGCAATTTTAAATCTACAAATTACCAAGAAATAGTAAAGAATATGGTGGAAGCCTATAAAAGATGGGATGTAGAATGTCACTTAAAATGCCTTTTCTGCATTTTCATCTCGAGTTTTCCTAAAAATCTTTGAGCGGTTAGTGATGAACATGGCGAACGTTTTCATTACCAATTTTGGTTATGGAGTCGAGGTACCAAGGGAAATTAATCCAAATATGATGGAAATTATTGCTGGTCTTCACAGAAAGAAACGTTGATGTCTCACAGAAGAAAAACGAGAAGGCTACAGTAAAGTTCCTTTAAACTTTAATTGCATATCGAACTTAATCAATACAATAAAATCTTCATAACTTGGGAGGGAGGGGGGCGTAAGTCGCTAGTGATGTACACTGCCTGTCCTAAGCCAGAATAAAGAAGGAAGGTCACCCACTTTCAAAATATTTTTGCTTAAAAATTAAAAAAATATAAAATAAAAAGGTTTTTTATTTATTAATCGGAACAAATAGCGAAAAGGGGGTCATTACACAAAATTTAGACAGGATAAAGAATTTCGGTTTTCAAATTCGGATTCAGCGCCCTTGAACAAAGAAAAGGTTAAAATTTGTTGCCTAGTGTTATCACCCCCGAAATCAGGCGATTTCCCTGGCCAAGTTCCTAAAACTTCGATGTTATTTTCAGACAAAGACCTAGTTAAGTGCTTTATTTCTAACGCTGAAATATAGTTATCATCGCCATAGTGGTCCTGAACTACTTGGAAAAGGTTTTGATAAAGCATGTTTTGGTACAATTATGAGTTGATGACAGTGTTTTTGCGCAAAATGGTTGGTGCTCCTCTTAAGGCGAGAAACAGCCCAAGAAATGAAGAATCTCAGAAAGTTTCATCTTGATTACGACAAAGGACTCGTGAAAGCGAATCCTAGCATTTCAAGCTAATTTAGTGGAGACCAACAATAGGTGCCGATTATAATCTTTTATAAAACCATTTCTTGAATAGAAAAATACTAAGACACTTATTTTTACCAAAGCATATCACGAAATAGATTATCATTACACAACATCATTCATTGAATTTAAATTCGTTGTCGCTTTCCGCTTTTGATGAAATATCAATGCACCTGGGCCTTAACCTCACCTCCTACAGAAACAGGAACAGACCGCCACTTTGGATTCTGCAAAGTAATGCACTGCTTTTGTTACTTGTTTAATAAAACTGCAATCATTTAAATATTAGAATAATTATTCTTTCAACTAAAATTTTAAAACGAATGAAAGAATTCCAATATATATATATATATATATATATATATATATAAGTCAAAAGTTTTGGCCATGACTGTATGCACAGTGCGTAATCTTAGCATGAAATCAATGTATGTACAATGAAGCAGAAGCCAAAATTTAAAAATAAAATTGATACATAAATATGGCGGTTGATGTTTCATTTTATCGAACTGTTTCCTTTAAAATTCAAACCAATAAATTAAAAGGAATTGAATAAAAAGTACGCCAAAAAAACAAGCCCTTTTCCATAGATGTTGGCTGGAGAAAATGAGAATAAGGGTGCAATGCTCGAAGGAACTCAGCTATATAAATTGTAACTCTTCAGAAAACGAATAGGTGAATGCGGTGGTACGAGATGAAATGAACAGCACTAAAAAGGTACAAATTTCACCCATCCTTCCATTGAAACGAAGGTAAAAGGCAACGTCTCCTTTCGCCAATTTGGGACAAAGTTTTCTTAAAATAAAGTTACGTAAAAGGCGAATTGAAGGAGGAAAGGGATGATTCTTGTGGACAGTAAGGGCCCGTTCGCTTCCGAAAAACATTGGTCTCCAAAGGCAAATACGGGAGTGTAAAATGTGAGAACTATTAACAGAAAAGGTTCAGGGAAATAAACATCGCAAAGTAATGGTAGCTTTATCGGATACTAGTTGGGGAATTGAATTATCTGACCAAAAAGTATTGACTTGAAATTTCACCTATAGACAATAAAAATGTTTACCAGTCTGCCAGAAATTCATTCTTTGAACCCAATAATTTAGAGTAAAAGAAAAATAAAAAGGTTTATTTCTCTATCATATTCCTTTAATTAAGGGAGTACGAAAAAGTTCCTTCTCACTGGAAATTTCACTTTCTCGAACCCCCATATAATAAAACGATCCCTTAGTCGAACGTTAGAGTAAAACAACAGAATAAAAGTGTCTATCGAACTCCATGTGGTGGCTGTGATAAGTTGCTGAAACGCAGAAATGTCATCGCCGTATTTATCAACACAAAAAATGACAAGTCCAGTCTTGTCTCAAACATGTTAAAAGAAGGCCACCATATTTCTTTAGATAAGCTAAGTTTATTTATCCATATGGAAAAATCGCCATTGATTAATCCTAGAATCCGGACCTATATAAAACACGGTCTGCTGACCAAACAAAAGTCGTGCGCTATTCCTTATTTTGATTAAGGACCTTACGAGCTGCAAATCTTTCAATAATTACTGGACTAACCTTGAGAGGACGTTGTCAATTATATCATTCGAAATTCCGTTAGAATTGGCCGAATAGTTATGATCTTATTGCCAAAATAAAATAATTCCCGGGCTGAACTGCGGAGGACCTTCATAACTAAATTAATCAAAGAGAATGTAAAACAACATAAGGGTTATAAATTTCATTAGAATTTGCTTAATAGTTACAATGTTATTACCAAAACCAAAAAAGAAGCAAAACAGGGGCCGAACGACCGACATAATGAGATGCAGAGTCGCCCGCGACTAAAAATTCAATATTTTGATTCGCAAGATTTTTCAATTTAGCCCAGTGCAGTTTTAAACACCTTCCTACTTAAGCGAACTTTCCCCCCCAAGTTAAATTTCAAGCATTACCGGCCTACTAAGCCCCCCACCTCCCGGGTTTCATTGCCTCCATTAAGTTGTGGCCCTAGCGTAGGTGTTTATTAGACATTCGACTTAAAAGGACAGGTTGTCTTGAATGGAGAGTAAAGGGGGGGAAGCGAGTGGAATGAGGATAGAGGAAGAAGAAAAAGGTCCCTAGTTTCTATCTCAAAATAAACCTTAATTCAGGCCTTACCATAATCATAAACTTTGTAAGCTTTAAAACCATATAGTTGTTAAATATGGTAACAGTCCAATAAATTTACTATAGTGAACGTATTATGTAGATAGGTAGATAACGCATCATTCGCTTTGTCAGGAAGACCAAGCCCAACCAGATAATGAACCAACATAAAGATCAGCATGATCATCGCCGGTGAATTCAAGGACACCAAGATCCGGTTCTCCTTTAGGGAGGGATGTGTGAGGAAGTATTTTGCTGTTTTAACACTAATCGACGATCAATCAGGAAACCCTAGACTTTCTTTTCCTTGATATAGGATTTTTAAACCAACGTTTAAGAAATGGGCTTCAAAAACTCTTTAAAATGTTTTACTTTCATTCTTAGTTGAAAATCATTATTATTAATATACACCATTTAAGAAAATATTTTAATTTTTAGAGTAGGTTCCCTCATGAAGCTAAATGTCAGGTTGTCTATGAATTTAATTGCACTGGATGTAATCTTCGGAATTTGGAGCACGATGCTATCGCTGCGCGTCAGATTCTATTCACATGTAGGTTTTCTTAGCTTGGAAAGGGTTGTTTTGAAGAAAGAGTTTTACCCCATGTCTTTACACTCAATTAACTGTAAGACGATGTTTCTATTAATAATCTTATAACACTTAAAATCCCCTGAGACCCAGTCTCCTTAGCTAATTACGAATCAATGTTAATCAAAAGTCTTTATCTCCCTTCTCAACTCTGACGGCTTCTCTGAGGGTTCTGATGAGATATTTTCTTTCCGGTTTCTGTCTTCCTTGTCCTACCCTGGGCGGTAGTCTTTTATGTTTCCATATTTTGGGGTGGTGGGGGTCCCTTTCCTCTTAAAAGAGGGGTGAGGGAGGGAAGTTAGGCGATCATTGAAGATGATGCGCCTGTATAAAAATTAATATTATAACTCTCTTTTAGGTACCTCCACAATGGCAGGATTTTGATGTGGTAGGGAAAGAGTGCGAGAGACAAAATATGAAAGGAAAGTAAATAAAGTCCTCTTCTTTTACTTGCTACCTCTTCTAGGTAATTTGGTTACTTCAAAAGCAATCAGCGGTCTCTATTCCAAGGAATGAGAACGAGGCAGACTCTTCTTTGGTTGAGAATGATCTGAAGTATTGGCGGTCGTATGCTTTACCAAGCTTGACTTGCGTGGTGTATCAGCGATCCGAGTGGCGAATTCATTTGATGGAACGCTCGTCTTCTCCTTATTATAAAGCATCGTTGTCCCCCAGACTGCTCGGCACATTCTTGTTAAATGTCCCAGTCTAGGTGATCTTCACGCACCTTATTTCTAACGGAACTTGGCCCAAGGATTCTCACTATTTTTTGTTCCATTTTTAGTTCTTGGCAACCTAGATTATTGCTTCTTCATCCATCTCTTTTAGATCGTATGTTAATCGATCAATTTATTGGTCGATTTCTTTCAGATTTTCATCATCTAGTTCTTTTGGGGTATTTTGTTCCAGACAGCTTTTATGTATTGGCCGATCTGCCTTTCCATACGCGTTTTGATCTCAGCTGGGATTTGTTTTGAATCGGATTCTTGTTGATGTTGATAAGAAATCTTGTGTTATCACTACAATGTATCATAATATGTTTCATGTAGTACGTAAATGATTATTATTTCCAGCTAGACAGATGTCTGGTTCCGTGACTGCTGTCCCTGTTATATACGTAGGGAAAGAAGGGCCGAGTCATTAGACAATTTGTCTGTCCAAAAGTCTCTCTAAGCCTCGCTCTGACTCGTTGGTCGATCTGTAATCAGCTTTCCTAAATCGAGATTTATTATCCCCGAGGAAAATAATGGTAATTCTCTGTTGAACAAATTAGTAAAGTTGAGGATAGGGAGAAAGTCTCGCCATGGCGGTTGATCTGGGGGTATCGATTGTTAATTCTCCAAAGTCCATGGTTATCTTCACTGCAACAAACGATTCTACTAGTATTTTTATTTCATTCTATTTTATGTTCATTTTGATGGTTATTGCCGCCTCATCACATTGTTTTGGGTATGGTTAGCGGCTAATAATTGATAGTTCACATTCTCTTTTTTTCCAGTTCCTTTATTGATGCCATGTGCTGATATTCAGATTATGTCGACCTCAATTTCTCTGAATCTATTTTCATATTGTATCCGTATTCCGATCCATCAATTCTTGTTGGATTGACAGTTTTTATTCACACATTTTGCTGCTTGTTAGTTACGTTTTTCCCTTTCCCTTTTTACTTTTTTTCTGTCTCTGGTGCTTGTTTGGTCTCTTTGGGCTTGGTTTCGGCCGTGCTTCTTGTTTCTGGTGTTTGTATATTCTGCTTGGGTCTGCAGAATTTCTCGTTTATGTTTGGGGCTTGGTGCCTTCTTTGCCTTCCGTTTCGTTTTTTTTTTCCTTTCTGTCGATTTCTCTTTAGATTCAGCGTTTGATGTCCCATCGTTGTTTGTTTCTTTCTCTGAGTCAGATGGATAATTGGCAAAAGTTCTGTCGTACATTGCCGCAGAGTTTGGATAATTGGGGAATTTAATTCTTGGTAGTCCATTATTGTGTGTTCTGTTGCGTGTCTGCCTAGTCTTGCAATATTTTTTATGTGTACATGCATGATGCAGCTCAAAGTTTTCATGCCTGCCTCTGGATTTACGTTAATTTCGTTAATTCCTTTGTTTTGATCTGCTGCACTTGCATATGAGAACGTAGATCTTATCTCGGACTTTTTATATCTTGCCCTTTCTTTTATAATATTTTTTTTCTTTTAGAGCATGATCGGGGTATTGTTGTTTGTGGTCTATTTAAATTCAGGCATTTTTTCACTGTATAGGTACATTCCCTCCAAATTAGGTAATGGTTCATTTCACAGCATTCCGACCATATCTTTACGTCTCCTTTCGGGCATGTTTGGATCCTGTAGCTCTCCATTTCGTAACCTTTGAAAAAAATCTGTTTATTAATGAATTTCTCTCTTTTAATGCCATTTCCTGAACAGTCGAATTTCTTTGTTCTCAAACACGATCTTAAATTCATGTGAGTGTTGATTAAAATTTATTATTTCATTTACTTTAGCCCATGTTTGTTTTTGCTCTATTTCTCTTTTCAAATTACGCTTGTGTTTGCTCCGATCCACGCTTCCACTCTTCTGCGGATAACGGTGCGGTTTGTTGAGACTCGGAGTGTTTTTTAGGCTTTGAGTCCTATTTCCTTTGACACTTTTGCTCCTGCGCCCAGAGAGGACCTTGTCAACTTCTCGTAGCTCAGCGGAGAGGGCAATGTTTGCATTCTTGGTTGGGATGTTCTGGAGAACAGAAATTTTTAATCTGGCAAACAGGACTATATGTTGTCCAGAGAGTACCTATAAGGGCAGCCTCTTCACTCTTACTTCGATGTTTATGTTGATCGCGGTGGGGCGGGCGCAGAGTCCAAATGAGGGGAGATAGATATCTAAACCCCTCTAAGGTATGTACTTATAAGTCCCTCTCTACCTGCTTAGTGTACACACTCCGTGGCTTTCCTGCCGACAGTACATCTGCCTCATAAGGCGCCTCCACATGTTTCGGGCTCGTTTCCCCAAGAGGACCCATTTTTCTCGCCCCCTAATGGGTCTTCTTTCCGGATTTTACTATGCCTTAACTCCTAAAAGTTGTCACTTTTTAATTCACGTTATATTACGTGATGGTAAGGAAGTGAGAGTTAGTATAAAAAGTTGTTAATTAAGGGTGTTCCCTCTTCTGCAGAACGCTGGCCTCTTCCATTATATTGCTAGTCACATCATCATCCACTGGTGGGAGACCCTCTTCCATCTTCTTCTGCTTCTTGCCTTTATTTTATTCGTATTTTTTGTGGGGGGTTTTGTTATATTTTTATTTTGTTTATTTTTCTTTTCTTCTTGCTTTGGCTTTGGTAAATATTAAACTAGGCTAGTACTAGGACAAAATTTTAATCGTAGCGATTTATGCCCTTGGTGACATTGGGCAGATGGGAGCTTTAAGACAAAGAAAAACAAAAAAAAGCATATTCGTAGCCAGGTATAGATTCTGGCATTTCTTAATATCTTGATATCTTTTGATACTGAAACCGTAATTCTCTGACTCCACTCGTACACAATTGGCCCATTCATTCATATAATATAATTAGAAATTTGTGTTGAGAAGTTCTGGCATAGATTTGATCGAGTTTTGGCAAATTTCTTGTGATATCTCAGTGCACCAAACGTCTTTGATACCTATTGTGAGATTGGTGATTGAGGCCTTAATGTGGAAATCAACCTTCTTTTTTATAGTAAACCATAGATTGTCGATGTGCTTGATATCTGAAATGTTACCAGGCCAATCTAGAACACAAATTTCATCATCGTTGAGCCATTTACTAACGTTTTTTGCCTTGTGACAAGGTGGCCCCATCGTGCATAAAAGTTGTTTTCTCCCGCAATGGTAGTGTAGGTGGACGTTTTCCTCTAGAATGGCTGAATATCGTTCAACCTCTATAGTCTGGTTTTTAGGAAGAAGAAATTAAGCCCCCCTCCCTACCATAATTGCTAAAGCAACCCCAAACCATCACACTTGGAGGGTGTTTCATTGTCTTGATAGTGTATTTAGGATCCATTCTGTCTGAGCCAAGTGGGCAGCGCACCATTCTTGTACAGCTTCTGAATGTTAAAAATGAGGATTCATCATTAAAAAGAACAACTGTCCAATTGATGTGATTTATAAAAACTCAACTCTTTCTTTGCGCATTTCGGCATTCAGGAAAGGTTTCTTGGCAGCATGAAGATATGGCACCCTAGCTCCTTTTGCAGCCGAGGTCGAATTGTGCCCTCAGATTGGCAGCTCTGGTCCAAGTGATTTGGGTTAGGTTAAGTTGAGCTAAACTTTGCCACAAAAAAATGACCAAGTCCTACAAGTACAAATTTAGATATCTCAAGGAAGGCTGAGGAGTGCCCATCAGAGTTCACCTCTCAGAGTTTTCCTTCCCCTCATTTACACGTAAATCTTTAATCTATAAGTCTATCGATGGCTTATATATTTTAGCTCATCTTAGAAATTGCTACTCCTAACTTTCACACCTCAAAGGAGTCTAAGTAATCGAATGCGATCACTGCAACACAATTACTCACGAAGCACAAATAATCGAGCTCACTTGTCCATTTTATTTGACACTCTTTTGTATTGGTCGCATACTCCCGCGCCGGTGGAAGGCCCGCAACCCTCTGAGTGCTTCTTTTTTTCTCCTTATTCTTGCTTTACTTTAGTTTCTTGATTTTGTTGTTTTTTTGCTTTTATTTGATTTGTTATGTATAAAATTGGTGGTACTTGTCTTTAAGCACAAAAATAGAATCGCTGTTAATTGTATATATGTTTATAAATAGAATCGGTGGTAATAGGCATATGCTTATGAATAGAATCGGGGTTATTTGTATATATGCTTAAGAATTGAATAGGTGTTAATTGTATATAAGCTTAAGAATAAAATCGGATATAAATGTCTCTATACTTATGAGTAAAATAGGTGCTAAATGTCTGTATACTCAGGGTTAGAATCGGTGATAATTGTCGATATTATTAGGAATAGAATACGTTGTATTTGTCTAGGTGCTTAGGAATAGAATCGTGGTAATTGTCGATAATCTTAGAAATATAATCGGTGGTAAGTGTCTATATGCTTAGGAATAGAATAGTGGTAATTTTCGATAACCTTAGGAATATAATCGGTGGTAATTGTAAGAGAATCGATGTTAACTGTTTATATGATTACGACGATAATCGGTGGTAATTGTATATATGTATAGGAAGAGAATCGTCGGTAATTGTCTAATGTCTTCCGAATAGAATCGGTGGTAATTTTTTTAACCCTTATAATACAATGAGTAGTAGTTTTCTATATGCTTAGGAAAAGAATCGGTTATAATAGTTTATATGCCCATGAATAGAAGCAGTGATAACTTTCCATATGCCTATGTATAGAATCGGGGTTAATTGTTTATATGCTCGTGAATTAAATCAGTGGTAATTATATAATATGTGGTAATTGTCTGCATTCTTAGGAATAGAATAAGTGGTAATTTTATATATGCAGAGAAATGAAATCGGTGAAAAGTGTATATATGCTAATAAATATAAACGTTGGTAATTGTCTATATGCTTATGAATAGAATTGTGGTAACTCTATATAAGCTTAGGAATAATATCGCTGGAAATATTCTATATGCTTAGGAATAGAATCTCTTGTAATTATATATATGCCTAGGAGTAACATCGGTGGTAATTGTTTATATGCTTAGAAATATAATTTGTGGTAATTTCTATATGTTTAGGTATATAATCGGTGATAATTATGTTTATTAGTTAAGGATGGAGATATGTAAACATTTTAATGGTAATTTTAAAATATAACAAGGGCAAAATATTCTCTGATAAACAAACATTAGCGCATAATAAATAATCGCGGTTCCGTGTTTTCTTTTGTTTTTTGTCCCTATCTATCGGGAAAGAAGTAGGCTTTTCAGATCTAACAGTTCTAGACTCGTGTAGTTTAGCCCGGCAGATCGCAATCCAATATTAAGAACAGAATCGGGAAATATTTTGTGGGATGCACTTGGCTGAGGCACTTTGGTCGCAAACTTAACATAACGTAACCTACCTCGTCATTAAATGTTACGTTAGGTTAATTTACGGATTTATGATCGTCATTGTCTCTGAAAACCACTTATTTCCGCAGTAAATTGTTATCTTTGTAGCTGTGTTCATATCAATATGATGCTAACTCAAAAGTAACCCATTTACGGCTGAAAAATTTGATATTCGCGTTTCTGACACCTAAAAATGGCAGAAAATACATTTTATGGGCAGCAAATTGTGGTGAGGATGTTCTGAAAATTTTCCTACTGCTGGAATAATACAAAATACAATGGGACGCATTATTATAATCAACATAAAGTGGCACATAAAAATAATGCTCATTTAATCTGTGCACCCACCCATGACGTTTCATCTTTTGTCCTTTTTTCATAGTAATTTCGGGCGCTCTGCCAAACCGGGGGTAGCTGAAAGAAGGAAAGGTGTAATTAAAAAAAAACATGAAGTGAAAGCATCTTTTCACGCAATATTAGCTTTTATGGGGATATATTGTACGTGAGGAGGTGGGCGTGTCGTGATTAGGAAAGAGGTGAACTCACATCGCTGTGGAGTTGCATGAAAACACAACTGCTAAAAATGTTTTGTGGAACTCAGTCGCTTGTAAAGAATTGAACCACATAACGACTGCCTTTGTAATATGGCAAATGTTTTATTTTTAATATTATCGTAAGTCACAATTACTTTTCTGCTAACGTGATCAGGTTAGTAATTATTGGCCCGCGATAACCTAACCTAACCACTCTAATAAGAAACCAAATATGGCCCCAGAAACACGCGATTATCTGGCAAATTCACACATAGCGACAATTACTATTCTAAGTGGTGAGTTGCACAGTGTGGCAACACCTCTGTACAGTACTCTATACTGAAGTAGACGAGTTCACAAATTTGATTCTAAATAAATTCATTGGAAGTTTAGGGATATTCTGGCCTACTTTTACACCCACTCAGCCTAGATGAATCGACAGGTGAAACCTGTTTAATTAATGACGTGGCTGAAGGTATCAAGGTACGTTCATGGAACAAAACCTTTTCAGAACTGTACCTTTATATTTATTCCATTCCAAATTTTAGCTTTCATTCCTCCACCTCTCGTATTTTTCCTTCTGAGTTAACTGTAGTTATTTTCGGATACTGCAGTCATGTTCCTTAGATCAAGAAGTTGAGAGCTAATATTAAAGTAGTGTAGATACTACCATTACTTCGATTTCCACCCTTCTCTTTCCTTTGATAGGGAGGAGGGCTCGTGGCCCGGCAGCGTAATCAACTCCCTAACCCTTCTCACTCGCGCACTTCCAAATAATATACCAATCTCCTCTTCGGCCAGAATAATGGCTACTCAAAATACTAAATTTAACTTTATTTCTGTACAAAATTGCTTTTTTAGATTGGTTTAGGATATTAAGCTAACTACCCTTATTGATATCTTCATTATACTGCTATTAACCTTTGTTGCAATTAATTTTGTTGAAAATATACGGTATAAAGATATATTTACTGCGTACACCGTAAAATATATGAGGCACTCGTTTAAGATATGGAGATATTTGTAGATATATGTTATAACCTTAATGGTCTTTTGGCATACGATATGCTTTTATGGCAGCACTTTATATTCTGTCTCTCTTTTGGTGTTCCTTAACGTTCCTCTATTCTGACAGAGCATTCCTGCGGTTCCTCATTGTAGTTTTATCTTATTATGGATAATTGTCAGCGAAACCGACATCGTAAGATTAGCGATGTTAATTCT
The DNA here is from genome assembly GCA_963969495.1 of Ceratothoa steindachneri. Taxonomy (NCBI): domain Eukaryota; kingdom Metazoa; phylum Arthropoda; class Malacostraca; order Isopoda; family Cymothoidae; genus Ceratothoa; species Ceratothoa steindachneri. The sequence continues at coordinate 7,148,882 of OZ018329.1, forward strand.
AGAAACATTAAATATAGGATGATTTAAGTGAAACAAACACCTTGTTGACATACAGATTACCGGAAGAAAAGGAAAAGTATGATTCAAAGAAATTTCTCTTCTATTCATCCATGTTTAGTTTTTCTGTAAAGGCAATCTTTTGTTTGTAAGGTCACACAATTTTGACGAACTTTTTCTCTCCTCAATGAGATGTACAAATTTGCAATAATTTTAAAAGTATTCTAGAGAAATTAAAATATTGGATAAAAAAAACGGGGACTGTGCACTTAGGTAGAAAATATGAAATGTCAGAAGATAAAAAATTTATCTTACTAGGGACCACTTAGAGCGTAACTGATTACATTCCTGCCTCATACAATTGGTACTGACGAACCATTTTAAACATTCATGTCAGAAACCAGTTAGTTTAGAATGGAATATCCTAAAGACATTAGAAACTCATTTGAGGGTAAGAGATAAAGGAAAGAATAACACGTTGTGCTTTTAGAATATACGAAAAGGACAAGGATATTATTCATATGGGTATCTCTTTCTTATGATGAGAAAGATAATTCACTCACACTAATGAGCTAATAGTGATAATTAATTAAATGATTATACAAAAGGTTCGTTAAATTGGAATGACTAGTATTCAATGCTTCCTCCCCTCGTACCTAATCCACTAAAGTGTGACTTCCCCTCATGAGCGATCAATTTGAATTAATATTATGGAACTAGACAGGTGTTCTTACCCAGAATCTCTCTGCACTTCTTTTATTTGCATGCATTTTGTTCAAATCCTTCCTGCTTAGATACAAATGGAGAACCTACGACAGACAAGAATAAGAAACGGTTGTATGAAAGGTGGGCCATAAATAAAATGAGCCCATAACTCAGTGAAAAGTGAAAAGAAATGGTAGAATCTGATGGACAATGGTGAAAAGAATGTTAGAAGAAGATAGTGAAACAGTTTCTTACAGGAATAATGGAAATATTTAGAATATAATTAATGTTTGACTTCATGTCTAACGATTATTGATATGTGAATTATGCTGTTGCTAAAATGTCCAATGCTGGAGTGCCACTCTTTGTCACTCGTGATTTTGGAGTGGACTAACGCTGGCACGGCTGTGTTGACCTTAAACCTCCGGCTCTCTAACAAACCTTGCTATTTGAAATTTGTCCTTTCTTCAGTGTTTTTCTTAAATGCGTGAAGTGTAGTTCACCATCCAGAACAGTTTTTGGCTCTTACCTTACATGTAGTTAGGCCAATATCCAACTGCTTCATAGGTCAATGCAGACAACATTAAAGCTAACAGTATAAATATCCTTTATGATGCAGCCAGCTTCGCTGTAGTGATTTATCCAAGCCAGCCTAGACTTCTCAGATTCAGCAAGGCGTACATGCGTGGGAGTTTTGCCTCTTCAATAACCTCTCACTTTTGCACGTGAGAGTGCAACTTGATGCGAGATTTCGTCGAAAGCAGCTTGAATCGATTGCGTTGAAATAGTGATCATGTTTGTTATATATTGTGCTTCTTATTGCCACTGAGAAGACTAGCATAGCAATGCAGGCTTTTATAATGCGTTAGTTCATATCTACGGAATAAGGAGCTGTGCTGGTCCTCCTGGTTTCAGTTATAGCACTGATGGTATCACCGTCTAAACAATTCAACTTCCTGCCGGTAGAGAAACCAGTTTTAAGAGATATTGTAGAAATAAGGGGTGTTAAGAGGGATAAGGACGAGGCGCACCAGCTTCTCGAGGGCATGCAAAAAACTTCAAGTTAACGCAATAAGCTTGGACGTGAGGGGATGGATCTCTTTTGGGTAGCAAATATAAAAGAATACCCATTGTACGCCTCCGGTTGAAGGGGTGTTTTAGCCACCAAAAATCAGCAAATCAATCGCCTCACTCTTTCTGTGTTTTCTAAAATAAAAAAAAATTATTGGTGGTTAGATGTGCATTGCCTTTCACAGGCTCCGCAATACTACCCCATTTCGAAACGTCGGAACCGATCAGATGTTGTGGAAGACGATGTAGGTTCAAGGATAGTTGTAGGAGGCACAAAAAGCCTTGAGGGAACGTCAACGTTTTAAGACTCTAGCTTAAATAATAGCAAAATATCCTAGCTCAGTCTACCAAACTTGATCTTCATCATCTGCTGAGTCGTGCAATATCATCAAAGAAGAGTAGCAGCATTAGAGTACTTTTTAAAGAAGATGCAGTACGCGTGTCTCAGGTCTTTCTTGATGGATCCATTTTAGAGTGTCGGAAAATTACATTGTTAGCCGGTTCAGTCCGAGTACAAACCTTGGCTTCGGTTTATTCCTGTAGTATCGACACATTTTCTTCTGATTACCGATTTAGAGAGTTTCGCCTCATTTTTTGTATTCGATTTCAAGCTCATCTGCTACAAAGGAACGATTTTGTCACTCGTAAGGAATCATTTCCTCTGAAGATGTAAGATTTTGAAAGTTCATTCTTAAATTAACATGAGACAACCAAAGGATAGTGATCTTTCTATACTTCATAAAACGATCACATAATAAATTGGAATTCAGACAAATTCATTATGTTCTCAAATCTTGTTAAATCATCATTCATCAGCTACTTTGATCATTTGAATATTTCACTGACTTATTAAAATTTTCTCCTTATCTAATTAAAAAAAATTATTCTGTGTTGTAATTCCTACTTTTGTAATCATAATGGCTACTTCTGTACCTTTTGAATTTTATTTCATCAATTATAATAAATATTCATTTACACGGTTGGAGTGAGTAAAAGTAATTAAGGTTTGTTAGTTAGACAGTGAGTAATTTAATTAAGGAAGTTTACTCATTTAATTTGGGATAATAGTTTATTGAACCTACTCAATAAATTTGAATTCTTATGCTCTGCAAGCAGTTGATGGGGGGTTTCATTATGCTCTCTGATAAGAGAACTTCTGGGCTAGGATGGAAGATAACCTTTCTGTGAGACAAACATAAGTACTTAGAGAATCTGTATTTTAGTTATAAGCCAGTTGATCCAATTAACAACAATAGTAGGTATTGCAATTAAATAATAAAGTACACAGGATTGCAAATTAATGGGAAAGGACTCCTTATGATGAAAATATTAATGTAAGTTAAAATTTGTGATTAATAAAGGGCACTAAACTTTTATTAAACTTTGATTTAAATTCTCCATATGGGACAACATCAAATAACATTCTGTTTTACAAGGGATAATACATTAGTTTTAGGATTTTAGGTTTCAGAGAGATTTGTCTTCTAATAAAAAATTGAATTAATGCAGTAATTAAAATAAAAGAAATTATTCTAAAAAATTTCGTTAGGAAAGGCCATCGAGTCTGAGTAAATAATGTAAGCTCTGAAAATCCGATTTGTAATACTAACTTACTTTAAGCGATTAGAAGAACTACTGATAAATAGTGCATAGGTTGCTAGTGTCTGTGTTCTAGATATATTTATTAAAATATGAATCAACACGAACGAATTTAACAATGATAAAGGATATTTGGTTTAATTTTTATCTTTATATGGAAAGGTTAGTGGTGGGGCTTTGTTGGTTAATATAATTTAAAAATTACTAGTTATATTCACTATGTTTGATAAACAGGAAAACATCATCTAAGTATTTTTTGAAGGCAATTGGCTTGAATTAAGGTGGACTGTTATGTAGCCATCTATTTTCATGGTGACACGAAGAGTTGTTAGCAAACAACGGACCTAATGGAGAATCCAAGGCTATAATTCTTTGAGGGACAAATTCCCATGGCTTTTAAACTAGACTTACGTCCACGCCCTCAGCATCCTCATGCAACTAGGGAGTCATTTCAAACTTCGACTAAGTGAGAGAAAGGGAGAGATACAGGGAGATAGAAGGTTACCTCCTCAGTGTTTCGCAAAATACATTGTCCTTAATATCCTTCTGGTTCTTCCGGAATTAACTTTCCCTGAGAAAACCTTAATCACCGGGCAGAGAACACTACAGCCAACTTAACTTCCGAAAGAATAAAACCAGCTTGTGGAGAGACGTGAACGTTCAGTGTACTTAATTCCACTTTAAAATCCACTTCCTCTATACACTAAGAAGAGAATAAGCAAACGCCTGCTCACGAGACGGATTCCATATTTCTTGAAAGCCCTAATTATTAATTTCTATATAATTACATAGTTTTCACAGTGCCTAAAGTGAAGCTAAATATTCAGTACAGTAATAAGAAATTAATTTTAATTAATAATTTACATTGAAATGAATAATTCTATTTTTTTATGTATAATTTTCTTTCAAATATTCAATCAATATAGTTTAAATGTTTATTAACAGAGTGTATTAATTAAGCCCCAAATCATTGTAATCTTCCAGTCTAAAACTAGACATTCATCCTCTTCCTACTTCATTCTGAGGTTTCAATACCCTTACTGGTTTTAGAAGTAAATCAAAGCAAAAGCTAAGAGGTCCTAATGGCATACAGGTTTATGTCTGTCAATAGTGTAAGTGGTGTCATCACCTTCTTTTTGCAAGTAAATTAATTTAGGTTTAAAAAGAAATATCCTATCATTCATTAGCCAATTTAAAGAGCTTAAGAAAAGATTTATATAAAACCTAAATACAGAATCAAGAGATAATTGTCCCAGCGCCACCGTGCCGTGACATCATGAACATTTTCCGACCTGTATCAGTTTTTCTGTGATATCTCGTAGGCCATTAGAAACACCAGCTAGGCTGCGCAGAGAATGGTAGTGTGAATTATTGGTGTTCGAAAGGAGTAGGATAGTATATACATGAATGATGAGGAGATTTCCACCCACCGTGACCGGTAGAGTGACCGACCACAAGTACTTAATTATCGTAATCAGTGGCCGCTAGACTGAATTGTCTATGATAACAGAGAAGTAAAATCACTCAAACGCATTCGCATTCAATGCATGTGGTACAAGACTTATACCATCAGTTTAGCGCAGTTTTATTTAACTTTTATGGCATATAGAAGCAGAAAAGAACCAGAATACTTTATCTCTGCACCTAGGCTTGTGACCTCGCAAATTAGACCATGGAACACTGGCAACAACTGGCCAGGTCCAATGATTCACAGTCTCAAATATTTTGAGTTAATGGTAGTGTTCGGGTTTGGTGCAGACCCTCTAATGCCATGGGTCCCTGTTTTCCACAACGAATCTTGCAGGGTGGTGATGGTTCCAGCCTGATCTGGCGTGTATTTACGTAGCATAGGTTGTGTCCACTAGTCAGTCTAAACAAGTGATTGGCTAGTAAATACTACATTGCACTGATTGAGGACCAGTTATTTCTATCCATGGACTCATGCATCACAACAAAGATGGGATATTCTAGCAGGAAAATGCACCGTCTCAAAATTGTTCAGAATTGATTCGAGGATCATTCTTCACTGCAGAGTTCCGACAAAAAATGTGGCCATCACTTTCCCGCAACCTTCAGCAAAATGAGCATTTATAAGGCTTATTAGACAGTCTTATTCTAACCCAATATACGTTGGTGTTTTTCTCCATTATGATCTTGGGAAATTTTCATTCTGTCTTTATCTGTTTTTGTTGTGCAGAACTTAAATATAATAGTTTGTACCGATTTTCACAGTGCCTTTTTCTCTTTCTTGCCTCCAAGGCTATATTTGTTTTATTGTTGTGTCATACATGAAGGATTTTTTTTTCCTATTGTGAAAATTATTTATTATTCATTTCGTCGTTATACTTCATCATTCACTATGATTGAAGGAATCTTTGCAACTTACCAGTTTTCTTGCCTCTCTCTGGAAATTGTATATAGGTTTTCTTTTAGTTTATTTATTTCTCCCCTCAATGTTCCTTACGTCCAATGATATATGATTTTCAGTTATTTTATTTTTCACTTTCATAGTTCATTATTCTTCCTCTGTTTTTCCCAATTTCTTCAGAAATACTACAAATTCTATCCCATTTAGTGATACGATATTTAATTTACCTTCCACATTCAGTGGTTCATCATTCAATTAATTATCTGATTTAATCCTTTTCCTTTCCCATTTATTTAGTCAATTATAGCATATTAGTTATATTTTTTCCGCTATTCTTCAAAAGAATCGCATAGACATTATCTTCTATATAGTCATAAAGAATACATACCTTACTATTTATCCCTACAATTTACCCTCTAAATTTCCTCTTTGACTCTAATTGTTTGGGCTTTGTAGTAAGCCGCTTTTTCAATCATTTATTTCTTTAGTATTTTGCTTCACTCCCCTTAACATATTTGTTTAATCTAGCTCTAAATCGCATCCTTTTACATATGTAAATTGATTTTCTCATATTACACTATTACACATTGTATCAACCTCCCTGTTGACTCCACATTGTGAAGGTGTTTGTCAGTTTCGCTTTCCATTTTTTAACTTCAGCATATTCGTTTTTTTAAATTTTCCTTAAGCTTCCCTTTTTTAATAATTCCTATATTTTGATGCAACCTAAAATATTTGCTTAATTCGAAATAACTCCGCTTGTCTACTCTGTTAGTTCTAGTTTCTCAAGATAACAATAATACGTATTATCGATAAGGTGTCTGTTTAAGCCATCTGGATTTAACTCTCGTCCCAAGATCATAATTGGTTTTTGTTTGTCTCTTATTTTCTGTTTTCGATTCTGTTTTTAATTTTCTCTATCGTCGTATATTGAAAACATATGGTTCCTTTGTATATTTCCTATATATGTATATAATTGCCTAATACATGCCTCAATTTCAATGATGAATGGTGTTTTATAAAAACAACCTAAATTACAATTTTGAGTTAAGGCTTTTATTTTCATCTTAACATTATCATATATTTTAATATTTTTAGATAGATTCTATTTCAATTTTAGTCCGCCATTAAGGTATGCTATAGATATTTTAAAGAAATTTATGTAATATCAGGATGTTCTTTTTAGATAATAAAATTTACTCCTTTATATATTACACAGATTGTAATTTCCTATATGTCAAAATTGATTTTATATATATGCTAAATCTACATTACTATATAAAAGAAAGTCGTATCGCCATTCAAAAATGTGATTTTCCATATACTAAAATGTAGGTACTTATCAATGCACTGAAATGCACTTTTGCATATGTTAATATTTACTTTTATATTTTGTGATTTGTACTTTGTGATATGCTAAAGTGTGTTTGCCGATATAATAAAAGGAATTTTTAAAGATAGAAAAATATACTTTATGAAATCTTAAAAAGGGGAAGAATGATAAAGATGATGCTTGCTCTAAGAAACGTTTAACAAATCGGTTACAAATTCAACAAAAAATGATTTAGATGAACTCTATATATAAAAAGAAAGAGAAAGTACGTAAGTAGAATTACAAGCAAAGTCGTGAGTTTGATTTAAAAAATCTCTCGATTTATTTGTTTAATATAGCCTCATTCCTCTCCCCCCACCAAGGAAATTATGAAGTTTAATATTTTATTTACGTGAAAGACTGAAAGAATAGGTGATCGTAAATAGCCAATAAAAGGAATTTATTAAGATAATTGATTGATTCTAATCTTACTCAACGTTGAGTCTAAAAGATCTTTACATATATTAACACTTAAAATAAATCAAAAGAAGGAAAATAAGACCAAAATAGGAGGAAAGTAAGAGGAATCTAAGGGGAGAATAAAGGGAAAATAAAGTCTAAAACCAACATCTTTATTTAAAATCCGATCTGATCTGCCTTATTTCAATCCTACGTTGAGCGCTTATCTCCGGTGCACCATCCTTCTCATCCTTTAGTTAGAATTGATTTATGGAAGGAATTGGTCGCGCTTCATTTAACTAGATTTAACGACTGAAGGAGCAGATTAACCGACCGGCTCGGAATCCTAAGAACGGAACTAGATCTTTACGTCAATTCATTTTTTACATTACTAAATTATATACTCGTATCCCCAGAATTTCATAAATTAGCATAAATAATGAAGTATAAAATTTAATTTTCCGGGTTACTGAGAGTGAACATTCTTTCATTTCTCCCCAATGCAATTTACACGGTATAAAAGGGAATAAATGAAGTTCCAATTATTTCTATGCATAAAATCTCAGCAGTAATTTCTTTCTCTTTAGTCCAAGATCACAAATGGAAGACGATTAGAGTTCAAATTTAATTTCATAAGAAGTAAATAGAGTTCCAAATATTTCTAAATGTACATACTATATAAAACATTTCTTAATGATGAATTTAACTTTATTTTGGTCTTTTCACAAAATTTTAGTCTTTTGGCTCGGTGCCATGTGGGAGTGAGAAAATATTAGGAATACTAAAAAGTAATGTTGTATTTGGAAGATGAAACTACATGTTCGGATATTAGTTTTCTGTTGTTCTTCTTCGTTTAATTAATATTTCATTTAGTTCTATTAAAAATCCATAAATAGCATATAATTTGAAGAGGGGCATAAGTCCCATTGCATGCCTCTTAATTTCCTAGGGCCAATAATACGACACTTCTAAGGCGAAGGATACACAGAGTGTTTCTTGATAAGTGTAAGAAGCGTGATTTTGAGCTCAGGTATGTTCTCAGAAAGACGTAATTTTCTTAATAATGACAAAGGAAACCTGTAATTAAAGACAATCCAAGTGAAAACTTCAAAGCTTATATTAGAAAATGAATCCACTTTTGTCTGCTTTCCAAGAGGCTATCCAAAAATTGGAAGAGTGCACTGTATAAAGAGGGAATTTGGATGTCCCATGACTCATGGTTTATCTCCAAAAGATAATTTATGTTCAATTATTTGACAAGAGTTGCTACTCAACCTGAATGTAAAGAAGACCCCCTTTCCTTCAGGTTGCATGAATAAATACTATAGCGTTTGGAAAACAACCACATCCGAAGAAGTGGTTGGGACACCAATTAAATATTTTTTTCTTCTTAAGAATCAGCGATTTTTACCTGTGGAATCAGATTTGTTTCTGGATGTTCAAATGTCATTGCTATTTATTTTACTTGTGTGTTTCATCAATTGTCTTATTTTTGCTGTATTTCAGTGAGCTACCCTACCACACATAAATTAAGAGAATACTTTCTATTACCATTCTTAGTTTATGCGGTTATTGGTATAATTAGCATAATGTTTGGTTACATAAGAAGAAAGTTGAAATTTAACAGCTTGTTAATTTTATTGAAATTTGGTTTGTTCGTTTTTGCTAATATATGAAAAAATTGGAAAATCAATAAATACGGAAATTAAGGACTAATATTAAAAGATAATTACTTCTAAATTTACGGTGAAGTAAAGAAGCGATACTTTAAGAGTAAACAAAGAATTATAATTCCTTTGATCACGACTATTATTGTTAGAATTTACCGGACAGCTAATAGTGATTCTTAGGGACAGCACGTGTAATTTTATATTATTTCTTACTTAATTATAACTGTATTGCTTCTAAAAGATTAATTTTCATATGAATATAATGCAAAGAATACCAAACACTACGTAGCAATTAAGAAATCTTAGAAGTAAAAGGGAACTATTTTACATTCAAGGGCACTTGCATAGCAACAATAGATTTACCTCCTTCCCTAAATTTCTCAACTTTCTTTGGACCAAAGAGTTGTCAATCTGGGTCGGGTAGCAAATTGAATTCTTCCTTTGCCCAAAAAATGAATATGAGAAAGTCTATGTTAACATTTCTTTCCTGATTGGTTGTTTGCTTCGAAGACTATATCAAAAGATGTTTTTCCAAAACTTAGGACGAATGGATGGAACGTCTCTTTGAAATTACAGAAATCGGTTGCATAAGATTAAAAAGTATTAAATATCTTTAACTATGCATGGAAATTCAAAGATGATAATATTTCCACGATTTCGTGGTATTGAAAATGTAACGAGGCAAGTTTCCTTTTCTTTTCTTAGTCAATGCTTTATTCAATTTTAGAATTACCCCATTATAATAATTAGAAAAACGAGTAATTAGAAAACAATATTAAGAGAATTCAGGACTGCAGGGGCAAAAAAGTGACAATGGAACGCTGCATCATTGCGTTATTTCCACCATAACAATACTCCTACACATTCTTCTATGGTAGCAAGAGCGAGATTGTGGGAATTTCAGTACAAACTCATATGCCTCACCTTTCCTACAGTTCTGTGCTTGCCCATTCAGACTTCGGTTTTTTTCCAAACGTAAAGAAAACTCGAAAGAATCAAGTCGATAGATAATAAAAAATAAAGTTATGATGTTTTTCAAGCCAAAGAGAGCAAAATTCTTCAAGGAGGTACTTGCAAGTTAGAAAAAAAGGCTTTATAATTATGGAGACTAAGATTGATTTTTTCTTTTTGAGAAACAATAATAAGCCATTTTAAATAGAGTTTTGTAAAATAAAGCTCTTTTTTTGCATGACAACTTTTAGGATGCGAAATAATAATAGATTATTCTGTTATTTATGACTTTCTTCAATTAACCTGCTTGATTGACATAATAAATCCGAAGATGGCTTTTAAGGTACTATAATGCATTTTCCATTCTTTAAGACCACAATAGGGGTCCATTCTTGACATGAGCAAGCGTGTTTTCCTGCATATCGAGGTTCGCTATTCATTCCATCACCAATGCGCTAGAGAACCACATGCCTTAACACTACCGTCCATAACTAGAGAAAAAATATAACGCTCTACATTTTCTTTTAAATAATCGTTTAATATCGAGGAGAGCACCCATGATTTATTTTTAAAAAGTTAGGAACAAAGAAAAATGCATTTGAAGTTGAATGCGTCTAAAACTAGAGGACGATAAGTATAAACGCAGCCATAACTAAAGAACAACAATCATTGCATAGACATTAGAACTGGAGGACGATAGGTATAAATGCAGATATAATAAAAAAAACACAATCATTGCATAAATAATAGAACAGAATAATATAAAAAAACTGTTTTGAGAAAGTTTTTGACATCTTCGACAGCACGAATTTGTTCTCTCTTTCGGGCGTAGTTTTATTCAATTTTATTAGCTTTTTTGTCAGAGATCTCAGAGAACATCAACATTCATCACGTCGATATTTTCGGTGTCTAAGAGCTACTTCACCTTTTTTCATGTATGCCTAGCAGCATTTTTATGCATGAAAACAGGCTTATCTTCTCCTAATGTTCAGAAAGACGAGCTTACATACTTCTGAAGCTGATTCTATTACACCGTGTCGTAGAATAGACTCTCGACGATATTATTCAAATATTTCGAGTGCGTGGTAATCTGATTGACCGAGGTTATTTATCATCAATATGCTTAAGAAGTGGAACTGAGCTCAAGGATAATAACATGGCTATCATTAATAAAATAAAGTTTTATTAATTAAACTAACAACAACACAAAAAAGAAAATGTTTACATAAACGGAGAATGGAAAGGGTCGTGGGAAAATCTGACTAATCCGAGGATTAAGATTAGGAGAGATTTAAAAAGGTACACAAATAAATATTAAAGGGATGGGATGGTTCGCTAAACCATTTAAAGCACAGGGTAGGGTTGACAAAAGGTTAGATAATTAAAGGTAATGCTCAGCTTACGTAATTACAAAGTAGTTGTGCAGAGGAAGGCGATGCGAAGGAATCTTTGGTCCACTGGCGAGTTCCAGCAGAAGGGTTCTTCGGGGGTTGTCCTTAGTGAAGGGAAAGGACTGTCTTCGAAGAGTGAGAGCGAAGTGGGACTCGGAGATACGAGCGATCTTTATGACAGCAAATCGGGGATGTTCTAGATGAACAATGGAGGTTATCGTTGAAACCAATCGTCCTCTTAAAGAACGTTAAAAAGGGGGAAATAAATTATCCTGACGTGATGTCTTGGGAATGAGAACCGTTTCTTGACGAACGGACTTGAAGAACAATGGCTGTTCTAACGTTGTTCTCTTCTGAACAACAGAGGGGGTGAGAACCGTCTCTTGTCAATGGGCTCAAAGAACAATGGCTGTTCTAACGTTGTTCTCTTTCTGAACAACAGGAGGGAAGAGTGAGAACCGTTTCTTGTAAACGGGCTCAAAGAACAATGGCTTTTCTAACGTTGTTCTCTTTCTGAACAACAGGGGGGGGGGGGGCCTTATTGACTTGGCGTCTCGAAGGCACGAACCTTGTCACTGAAGGGATATTGTCCTCTTCTAGACAATAATGGTGGATCTCGAGGTGCACAAGGTGAGACCGGATCGGCGTGATGCCTCACGAAGATAATCTGGATCTGATCTGATCTTATTGGGAAATGCTGTTGTATAAGTACCCGTAGCCGTTTCTTTGGCGTAGGGGACAATTGAGTGGGAGGCTCGGGGAAATGCTCCGGTCGCGCCTAGGAAAATACCTTATCTGCCCGTAAACCTCACTCAATCTGGGGAGATCGACGAATGGAGGCGAAACGGGGTGGGGGGGGAAATGACCTCCTTGGTTAAATATTGACTCAGGTGGCGATAACGCGCCCTGCTTGCTCTCGAAGATGCATGTGGGTAGCAATGTTTCTAACCATGAGATAGCGGCTGAATTCAAGCGGCCTCAGACCGATCTATCACACACCGCATGGTTTACTTTGCCGCGTTAATGGAGGGACATCAGCGTTTGGCATGAAAGCAGACACCATAACGCTGTCACCTCAAATTTAACCACTTTTTCTTAATTGTGTGTTCAGTCTTTTATCTGTACGACGTTTCGCGTGTTGCTTCCCAGTTATGAAGAAAGCAAGAAGCTGCTTCCCAGCTTCTTGACTGAAAAACTCTTTCGCACTTGTTAACACTCCACATGACTTTCTTAGCATCGAAGCACAACGTAGCCGCTTTATTTTTTGTAATTCGGAGTGGTTTCGTATCTGGGTAGCGTGCAATGAATTCCACCAATCTAAAACGATGTGAGACAATCTGACGAGACTGTTTTAAGGTACAGTTTTTCGGCACCTTGACGTGAAATAGTGGTTACTACCTTAAATTGATCTTTGATCGACATATGTTGCATCGTGCGATCTTCCCTGGGAGAGGATGGTAACCCGTTCTCTTCGTCAACTTGCACGGGCTGTTATCACCATAGATCTGTATAAGACTGTACATATTATGCGTAAAAATCATATGTTTTTACAAATCCAAATTACAAAAAATGTCAGACAGGTTCCTTCCTTCATTCATTCTTCCATTGGGCAACATGGTTTCTGAAGGATGCCAGCCTTAACTCGTCTAGTCTTCTTAATAAATGATCAATTGCGTGGGTATCACTTTAAAATACATCTCTCAAAATATAGGTTATTATATCTGGATGGTAAAACTAGGCATAAAACCTTGCCAAAGTCACTTAGTAAACAAAACATTGTTGGTGTAGAGAAATTAAAACGTAACGCTACCCAGAGGGCCAAGCGGACTTATATATTAAAATCCCTCTTCGGAGAGCGAGAGAAAAGAACAAGGAATTAAAGTGTGTGAGAACGGTAGGCGTTTTACTAACAGTAAAACTGCTGAATGGCTGTGATCTCCGCGCCCGTTGGGTAGCCGACTCGATCTGCTCGTTCCAAGGAAGCCGCAAAAAGCCATCAAGCAGCTCTAATAATAAACTGGCCCCATTGAAATAGCGAAAGAAATACATCTAGCTGAAGGTTTAAACAACTCGTTAGGCAAAACATCCAGTTTTGCCTAAAAGATCCGATCACCTACGAGGTCAGGAGACCCGCAATTAGAGCGCCAAAGAGCGGCGTAAGAACAAAAGGACACCGAGAAGAAATAGTGGGAACGTTGTAGGTGCCTCTCTGTGAGAAGCAGACCTGGGCTCCACGGCGTCATCCCCCTTCCCCCTCACGCTCTCCTCAGTGGCATTGCCCCGTTCCCTTTAGTTGAAGTGGTCTCTGGGCTATAAATATGCCCCGTAAGGAAGGAAACATATTTTTTCTGTTAGAGACCATTGAGTACTAGGTTTTTGTGATCAGTCACTCGCACTGTTCCGGACTCAACTTCTAATATTTAGAAGTTAGTCTTGTCTTCATATCGGTGCCATACCGATTCATCCCTAGCAGACTTAGCAAGATGTCAGGCTGGATCAAAATTCCTAAGGGCCTAACACGAATTTCGGGAGTAAGATAAAAGAAGTTATCAGTTTACCCTCTAGGGACTCAAGTCAAAATCTCATTAATTTTGAATGAAGAAGAATTGATTCCCAAGTAAGTTCCCTTTAATTACTTTCGAGATCACCTTATATACCAAAACCCAGTTTGGTAATTCTGCGAAGAATAGGAAGGGTAAAAGAAAAACTCGAGAGCTACAAAGAAGAGTACTCTTTGAGCCAGAGAGCACAGCCCCTCTCTCCGACGAATACCTTACCTTTCATTGTGATAAAGTAATTGCAGTAAGTACTTATAAGCTGAGAAGTCTAAGGTCGTCTTTTAGAACTATAACTGGGTCGATAATATCATAATAAGAGATCGACATCGGTTTCTACGGTCACCTTGACAACCCCCTCATCCCCCCCTCTATCGTTCTAACGGAACACCTGAATTTTATCCTTCGTCGTGGAGTTTGGATTTTCCGAAGACTCGCTGAGAAACCCAGTATCGCGACATCCGTCGACCCTTGTTCCGATCAAGGTCATGTAAGTCCGAATGACTATATATATTTTGGGGGTTAATTTGGGTTTTCAAAACTGTCCCGAGCTAACTAAGTGAGAAATAGTATTCCGTGATTTCTGTAATATTTTAGTTAGATTGGGGTGAGTAAATGGTGGTTTAACTCTATAACTTAGAGGCCTCCAGAAATTAGCTATCTGGCAATGGGTTTGTTTATGTGAAGCCTACTATGTTTCTATCATAGTTCTCGTCAGGATTAGGCCAATATTCGAATCGTGCGAACCATGTTAAACTGAGAGAATTTCTTGGTAATATAAATATTTGAGTTAATTGGTAAATTAAAAGATATATATTTTGGTTAATTCTTGGTGTTTTACTGGATCCTTACGTGGTGACTGGCTCTTTCCTTAATACTGACTAAACGCTGTAATATTCTCATAATTCAGTAATTAGACTCCTTTAGACGAATAGGGAGTCCACTCAGCCAATAGAGGAATTATTTCCCCTCTTAAGTGGTGTCAGACTGACTAACTAAAAGTCAGTAAGTAAATGAATAATTTAAAATAAAGGTATTGTATCGGAGTAAATATTAAACGGCCAACAGTGGAAGAATAATTCCCCGAAAAAGTGGGGAGACAATTCCTCGACAGTTGGGTTTTTACATTGGGGTTTAATTAAACTCAAATGTATCTTAGCATTGGACAGCTATTATTCTAGTTCGGCGGCGAACTTGGAATAATTTTAATGCTGATTCCGTAGCAGATCGTATCTGCATTTTAAATTCTTATTTAATGCCTCTTTAGGAGAATTTTGTTAGATACACCGATTTCAGGGTTTCTATGCTAAAAGTGTTAGAGGCAATAAATATCAAACTAGCTTTTAAAGAGCAGTTGCGAAATAATAATGTGTACATCATTAAAGATCATAATAAACCACTTTTCGGTGGACCAGTATGAGATGCTCTTAATTACTTAAACTCGTGTGTTAAGTTTCGAAAGCGGGCTTTAAAGATACCCAGAATTTTTTCTAAATTAGTGTCGAGGTATGGCCAAGTGTACGTGAATATGCGCACACAGGCTCTAAAATAGGCCAAGCAAGGCGACAACTGTTATTGTTTCTGAGAGTGAGATTTGAAAGGATAGCGGCAGCTGCGTGACCAAGGAATATAACAAACACAATGACAAAAATAGATTTTTAATACACACAATATAAGGGACAACAATAAATATGGATATATAAATGCTACATAAATGAGACGGACTTAAGCTCTGAATAGTAATTAGATAACCATGGTTAGGGAATGGTTATAATGGGAGATTGAGGGTAATGACTGATTTACTTTCTTTGAAACTCGAGGGTAAGGTGGGACAACTAGGGGGAGGTCTTGGTGACCTTGACTACACACGGGTGGTAGCCACAAAACCCACAGTGGGTTGGGGCTACTTTTCACGGACTCATGTTTGCGAGATGCGGGCCTCCTGGCCTTAGGGGTCACCGAACGAACTTCAAAGGGGGATAGGGAGATGACTTCTCCACACTCGGCTTAAGCGAGCTAACGGGCCTCTTTTCCTAAGAGGTAACCAGAAGAACATCGGAGGATGGTTTCTCCAATTCTTGATCCGAAGGCAGATGAGAAAGGCTGACGTTGCCTCACGAGACTCTTCTCTCTGACCCGAAGACACGGGTATGATGGCCAGCTCTTCCGTGGCTTGCGATCGTCACTCACACTTCTTGAGAGAGAGCTCTTTGAATTGCACTTCTTTTGGGGCAGTCGCATCAAACCAAATCTGACTGTCAGCCTGGAGAGGGTGTATATATATATATATATATAAATATATATATATATATATATATATATATATATATATACCCGAAGTTACTCAAACAGGAAGAGAGGTTGAGACCATCTTACCTTCGTTATCGGCCGCGAAGA
Organism: Ceratothoa steindachneri; assembly: GCA_963969495.1. Lineage (NCBI taxonomy): Eukaryota > Metazoa > Arthropoda > Malacostraca > Isopoda > Cymothoidae > Ceratothoa > Ceratothoa steindachneri. Next base: position 7,165,357 of record OZ018329.1, read on the forward strand.
ACTGAGCGTCTCCCTACGGGGAAGTATCAACGGCAGGGATCAGAGGACAGATGGACGACATAGGGGGGAGCCATAAAGGCGGTTCACGGCGAATCTAGAGAGTAATCTCCCGACTCGAGGGATCGGGGAAAGGAAGATTGAGACTAGAGGGAGGTCGCCTCCATGTGAATTTCACAGGAACCTGGCAGCGAGTCAAAAGAGGGTGAGGTTGGAGGGGGGGGGGAGTAACGGATCGCTTTCTCTTCCTAAATACTGTCTTAGGAGGTGGGGAAATAAGATTACTCTAAAGGGATACCTCCACAATTAGTTACAATGTAAGTTCATTCGTTCTTTCATTTACCTTTACCTTTATTGCATAAATTAGAAGAATAATAAAACTTTGTTAAAGGTAGTATTATTGTAGAGGTGACTTAGCCGCCCCATTGGTTCTCACTCATGATCAACATACATAAAAGAATTGTCATGATAAAATCATTAGTGATTTCTTTAAATTAAATCAGGCATTTGAAAGAGAATGGTACGAAGTACCTTCCATTAAACATTCCTTATCACAACATAGCTGAAGGAAGTTTATAGTAAAGTGGATGATAATGGTGGATTTTATCAATTTATACTTGATAAATAATCAGCTCGGTTATAGGTGTGATAGTGTTATCATACATACATTAAACATTTTCATGTATAAGCTGAAAGTTATAAGTTATCATTCTCTACTTTTCGCCTCTTTTCTTCAAATACACATTGCTTTCCTCATACCTTTATTCGACGCTGTTTTATGAAAGAAAGTATTCCATTATCATAGGCAAATTTCAAATACTATTCCCTGCAATTTTCATACAAATAAATAGTATTTTCTTGAAGAATTTGATTTGATTATTTTGTTCTCTAGTTGTGGTCAATACTGTATTTTTCTTTTTCTCTATTTTAACCACCTTTTGCCAGGAAATGCCCTAGTTTTTTGCTTTAAATAAGAGAAAAATACATTTAGATCTTTAAATTACTATAATATGCTCGCTTATCACCTTATCCTCAGAAAATCCTAAGTGAGAATTGCATGCATGCAATAAGCTCTGTTGTTTTCTGCTAACCCTTGTCTCTCTTCTGGCTCTCAGTAAAAAGTGCTCAATTATTGCTATGCCAATATTGAGTTTTCCTTCTTCCACCTGTGATCCTTTCTGGATTATACGAAGCATTATTCCTCCAATGAATCAATAAACGAGTTGAAAGTAAGGCCCCGAAGTTAGATGTCAACCCATATGATATCCCGCATCATTCCTGCTTCGAGCAACCTATTCTACCCCTGTGAGGACTACCTCCTCAAAGTGAGCCAATACAACTCTTTAAAGATACATACCTAAGAAGGGCAAATCCTTCAGTGCAATCTTTAGCTATTGTAATGCCTTTGTTCTTCCTTTGACTCGCAAACATTCCTTCAAGCGCTAACAGTCTAGCTTTTCATGCCTAAGAGAAATATTCCTTCGTGAGTATATGCCTAGACAACTCAGCTGGCTGAGATAAGGCGACGATCAGCCAAATTGTACCCCTGTTTTTGAAGCCTCTTTTCTTCTCGGAGATTTGAAGGGTAGAGACTCCTTCTGGTCTTTGCATCAAACACGGTGGCTCAGGTTAAAAGAAATAACTGACTTCTACATGTAAAGCAGTTTCTTTTTGTTGGTCTCCCATTGTGCTATCCTGCGAAACACTCATCTCAGCGAAACTGAACTTATTTATGACAACCTTCAAAGAAAAGAGATATACTTTCCAATTTTTTAGGTGGCGTCCAAACACTTTCAAACTGTGTTAATATCGAAGGAAGAGGGATAAATTCAGTTTTCTTTCGAAGCACGCTCGCCACTCTTCATAGATGTGATTGGTTCCTCACTCAATTAAAGGACGCCTCCTGCAAAAGTATAGAAGCAAGAAAAGGTATTTGAAGTAATTTTCTACAAGATAACCACCCACTTTCGTTATCCAGCAAGACTGTATAGTCGTTCACACAAGATTTGCGCTGTCCAGATCTTTGTTTGTCCATATCTTCAAGACTAAATGCCCTTTGACTCAAACCTGTTATGGATGCTTGTAATGTCGATAGGTATCTTTTTTGTGCCAAATTCTGCTTGCTCAAATTTACACTACAATTTGAAAACACTTTTATTTTCTCCAGTGTCAAATCCTTAGTCAAGAAACGAGTAGTTTTATTTGTGAACTAAATAAAATTGAATGCTGTAGAGTGTGTATCGTGTAATGAGTGGGAAGGGGGGCTAAGTCTCGAAGTAATATAATGGGTGTTTAAACTACGATTGAAACATAGTCACATCCATAATGGCTCTCTGATTAAACAAAGCAAAGCATAGTTGGCTTATACAGAAATGCATTCATACCGCTGGATATCATTTTGAGAAATTGACATAGTTAATTAAATCTTATATACAAACAACTCGATATACATACTGTACATAAAGATCATAATGCCTGTATTTCTATCACAACCTTTTCCGTAACTTTTGTCAGCGAAAATGTAAGGTTTTTAAAATTGGTATACGATAACCTATTGATATATACTACGTATGAGTACAGCTTATGTGAACTTGCATGCAGGAAAAGAGTTTTCATCAGATGAGCAAAGCACTAGAAAAATTGAAGTGTCCAATATTATCCGAACGACAGTGGAAAAAGATTTTCATGAGAAAATAACGATTAAATTATGAGTGAAAAACATTTCTACAAGCTAGGATTAACTACTAATTTGTGCGGAGGCTTTATTTTGTATGATACTTTAACATCACCAGCAAAAAGAATGAAACAGGTGTAAATTAATCACCTGTTATTAAAATTTGTATTAATCCAAATTTTAATAAACTTTATCCATACATAGATTGTCCGTCTAGGCACATACCTCTTAAAACCTGGACTGAGTTCATAATATTGGCTAATTCCATACAGGCCCCAAGACAATTTTGAACATTATTTGATGTTACTAGAAAACTAGGGGTAATAACTTTTTTGCTGTAGTTTTGCAGGTTTGTATAGAGATACTGAAAATGTATATACGAAACACTTTGGCGGTAATTGGTGAATAATAAAGAGTTAACTATATCTAATTTATCAATGTCTGCTACATTGCTTCTGAATGAAAATAAAACAATATATGATTATGTTTTAACTTCTCATTGGTTTCGATATATTCTCAAATTATTAATGGACACTAAATATCAGTACAATGAACAATACAAATCATTTTGACTTCCAACACTAACCAGTATCATTCTGTCAAAGTGTTAGTCACGAGAATCAAATTCAGTCCTCTTTACGTAACCACGTATTGAATCTTTTTGTTACTTCTGTAATTTTATATTGCCCAGTAACTTTCCCAAAACAATGTTAACGTTCCACAAAATATATCTATTTCTTGAAGCCGTTGAGTTTTAGTTTCTTATCAGTGCTCTTGTTGCGAGCTGCATCTGAATCAATTTTGCGTTTAGAATGCACTTCACTGTTTCTTTGTTTGCTGTAGTTAGATATGGAGACATTGAACAGACTGGCCACCATTTTTGGCTACAATATTTTCAAGAAGCTGTGACCACTAGTACACCTCAATGTAGCCAGAGAGGAATACTAAAAAAAGGTACATTGATAAACATAATATGGATACACCAAAGGGATGTTCACCGTAAGTTCAAATTACCATAAATTTACTCACTGTGGATAGGAGGTGAAGACTGATAGAACAACATTTTGTGAGATATTTACGTTTGCGCTCTGTCTTGCAGAATGTTTCATCCTGAAAGTCATCCGTTAAAAGTTGCTACTCGCACACGCCGGCATGGTTTGGATTCCAGCCAGTATCCTAGCATTGTAGCGAAGAGATCCACTTTCTACGGACGCCTTGCCTGTCAAATTTGGGGAAAGCAAATAGTGAGTGATTAAAGGGTGCTTGTCCACCCGCTGCAATAGCCTCCTTTTCTTCTTTCCTGGGCTAGGTCTGTAGCAAGATCGGCAATTGACGGCAGCACACAAAACCATGCTGAGCTGACCATATCTGCGTGAACATAAGGGTAGTAAATTAACCAAAAAAAGGTCTCGTTATCATTATCATATGTCATAGCAAAAATATTGATAATAATACTGAAAATTATTATTATAATTAATATTATTATTATTATTGAAAAGTGATAAAATATATAAAATATTCTGCTACCTAACAATTCTTACTGCAATAGCGTAAAACTTTGATATTATCGATATTAATACTTCTATGACTATGTACTAGCTACTACTTCTACTATTAGTAACAATAGTGTTTCACTGAACCCACATTCACACACACACATTTCAGTGGTAAGCAGGCAAAGATAAAAGTCTCGTCCTTAAAAGTCTCAAAATAATTTTGCTAGAAATCTATAAGGAACAAGGCACACACCTCTTAAAACCCCTTTAAGATTAGTGCAAAAAGAATGCAATTTTAGGTACAAATATACAAAAATTATGTAAACCTACCATAGCATACGGAGACAGGCGCTCATGACCTGTGGCTAAACTCACTGATGAACTCAAAGTGGCTTTCCCTTCAGGCGGAGGCGCGTTTGAATTCAGTGGGGCCGTTGTGCACAGGCAACATGCAAAACATGGCGCATTGGCCAATCCTGTGTTAAAGAGGTATATGGTCTAGATTAATACACCAATATTGGAATCTTTCAAAAGTTGTGGAAGATATTGTGATCGAAATATAAGCGTTTTGATCTTTTTGGACAGTAATGAAACATTTTCGTCACCTAGATCTCCAATTTAAATTTCATTGGCGATTGTTCTAAAAATATATAGTTTTTTATTTTATAATTGATAGCATATATTATATTTTAGAAAGTATATAATGTTTTGGGAGAAACCTTGCAAATAATACATTTCCTGCAACCTCTAATGGAAATGACTCTTCGTTCAATTTGTGGCTGACATTTCCCATTTGATTGTAACCCACTGTTGCAACCATGGATGCTTCATGAACACAATGCAGGCGCGGGTGATAAATAATTTAATTTCCTACTAGTGATTCCAGCATTTATCTACAAACACCCACCATTTCGAAAACATAACCCTAACCACCTAATGCAAAAAGATTTTAGAGTTGACGATTTTATCTATGCATATAGCCAGGAGGCTAAAGCTCTTAGATTAAAAAAGTTCAACGAGTATTTAAACGCAGCATATTAAGAATGCGGTACGATAAACAAGAAGAAATTTATTGAACTCGTAGGATTTGAGCACTTGGAGTGTCCAGAAAACCTAAGATCTTTAATGGTTGCGTTTAATCTAAGATTTAATTAATAGCCTGTAAGCCTATATTACACTTTCTCACCTCATCGAATATGTAACATGCTTGCAAACTGGCAAAACCATGAATGTCAACAGAAATCTTGGCCTGCAAAAAGGAACATATCCGTAAATCGTCAGTCATGAAAAGACTTTTTGGTAGAGACTGGGTCGCATTCATATCTATAACCCCCGAGAGATTTCCAAAATGGAATAAAGAAAAAAGTACTTTGGACTAAAATAATAAATTCTGAAAATTTAGGGAGAACCTAAGTATTGTAAAAATAAAATTCGCTTCAGCTCAAATGGTTATAAAAGCTAAAAACAGAAGATATTCTCGCTTTTCTTTGGAATATTTTACCTTAAATCGAAGCCCCTGAAAAAAATGACCTTAAATTTGTGTTACAATTGAAAACAAAGGAAAAGTCTACCTAAAAAAAAGACTAAATATTTTTGAACCGCGCAAGAGTTGATTATGCGAAAGAAATAGTGAAGAAGAGAAAATCTTCACCAACTGCGATGGTGATCATTAGGCATTAGCTATGAGATGCTGGATAGAATTATTAAAATTAATCAAAACAAAATGGAGCCAAAAGCCCCAAGAAGTAACCCTATCTTACATTTTCTTTAGGAATCACCTAGTAAGCTCCAGTCCTTCATGGTGTGTACTCAGACAACAAACTTGCTACCTCTTCCAATGAGTTACCTAAACCAAATCTTTTAAAGACGAACTTGAATCTGAAGACACTGAAGAAGACCTTCAAGAAAGAGCTAATCTCAAGTTCAAAAAGAACCGTAACGAAAACTGGTCGATAAAACAAGAAATAAGGATCAGCAAACTTACTGGCCCTCAAATTCAAACAAATTAACCTTCCTCCGATGACCACAGATTTACAGATGCTACAGAAAGGCTTTTCATACGATAAGTCAAAGATTAAAATAGCCATCTTTGTATATCCCATGAATAAATATCACCCCAGAATAAAACTCGTTTAAAAGTTTCGAGGGAATAAAATAACAAATAAATTGGAACCTAAAATGCCAAATAGGACCAAGTCGAAAAGGAACTCCAGCAAAGAATCATACAGGTCCAGGAGAACAAACATCATGTTGTTATGTATACTCGATATATAATAAGAGATTTAAAACAATGATATGTAATAATAGTATATACCACCTTAAATATCCGTAAAAAAATGAAAATTTAGGAATTAATTAGACCATAAAATAAGTTTAGCGATAATACATGTAATATAATAGTTGAAAAGTTAGAAACAATAGAAAAATATAATAAGTTTCAGGTCATCCGAAAAGTTCGCGGTGCTTTGAAAAAAATCAAATAAGAAGATTTGTAAGTATATTAATCAATTATATAGTTACTTATTGATAGACAACCTTTTCCAATTTGTTTGATTTGAAAAAAAAGGAAGAAAATTATTTAAAAAGATAAGAATTTCTATGCCACATAATCTTGACATAACAACACATCTCTCCCTATTAAGCGACAAATGATGACTAGGCTAGCCTGGTTGGTCAATTAAAGAGTCTAAACTAGCCTATTTCTGGAAATAAATAGGCAAATATCCATAGAAACAAACAGGTTAGAACTTTTTAAACAGACAAGGAAATCAATAAATAAATCATGTTGGGAAAAGATGAATTACGATTCAAATTGGAAGAGGAAGTTAGTCATGAAGTAATTGTCTAGGGTGAGTAACTTGTTTTAGACGAACTGTGTGAACAAAAATACTAGAAGGACAGGATAGTTCTGAGCACTGAGGAGATCAGAAGAATAAGGCAAGAATACTTTGTTGAAGTAAATAGTAAGGCAGCTGGAATAGATGAGATAGTCGCTGATATGCAAAAAATTATACTGATGGGATTATGGAATTGGTCTGGCGGCTGTGTTGCAAGGTATTTAAAAGTGAAAAAGTGCCTAAGCAATGAAAGAATACCGTAATAGTCTCATTGTATATAGTAAAGGGTAAAGAGTTGAATGCAAGAACTACAAGTATCTTTGTCGGTTGAGAGTTGTAAGGAAAGTGTAGGGAAAAATTCTGATTGTGCGAATAAAAAGAATAACTTAATTTATAATGATTGAGGATGAAAAAGTGATGGTAGATTGTGTGTGAGGTTTCTGGATTAGGTATTTGAAATGAGAGTGGTAGCTGAAAAAAAGGACGGAAGGTGTGAAGTTTATGCTATTTGGTTCATAGATCTGGATAAAGCACATGTTTGTGTAAATAGAGAGGATTATGGCAATTGCTAAGAATGTATGGATTGAATAGTAACAGTTGGAATGTGTAAAGAGCATTTCTTTCAAAATTAAGATGTGTATCAGTGGTTTAACATATGAAGAAGGATGTTATCATAGCTTGTTAATATCATTATTGGTGAAGGACTGAAAAAGAGGTACATATTGGTTTTGTTTTCCTTATGAGGTTTCTTGGTGAATTCCTGCAGGGGCAATGGTCCCTAAAATTATTATTTCGCCTATTACCTAGGCTATATTAAACCTTTGAAAAAAGAAAGGAACCACAAGCCAAATTAAACCGACAGAAACAACAACAAAAAACGAACAAAATAACTTAGACTAAAACGACGACAAAAACAGCAACAGAAAAAAAGGAGAAAGCAGGCTCCGAAGTAGGTAAAAAGGCCAGCTCCGGTTAAGGTAAATTACGCGTATATTCCCTAGAATGGGACATACCTTCGCATTAAGGTGCAGGGGAGTGCCCCATAAAGTGCTCCGACGGAAGCCGTCCGGGCATTAGTCAGTAGGTCCACAAGGACAGTCAGAGCGCAATGGCGCGCAACTTTAGGTTCATGTCTGCCTTCCCCCATCTTCTTAACCAGGCAGCGTAAATGGCTGGCTTGATTTGTGTCATGTGGTCATAGAGAGGAACACGAATTTGATGATCCAGTCGCAATTCGTAAAATTCTTGCTTTATAAGCAAATATGTAGGTTGCTTCTAATTAAATAAAATCCCTTTATCTCTTTCCATAAATAACTATTTCTGTACACCATCAATAAAAATATTAAACTTTCATGATAACACCACACTTCCTTTCACTATACCGCCCGAGTTAACTTCAATATAAATGCTATAGAGAAAACGACCTAAAAGGAGATTGAAGTTGAAGATCTTAGACGCGGAATTAAAAAAACAAGCAAACTAACAAAGAAGTATTTTACTGACAATGTTACTTTTATGTCTCTCTTCACAAACTTTCGCTAAGACACTACACACACTTTCTAAGCGAAAATTAAATTAAATTGTATATTAAGAAGTTGGACTTTCGCAATTATATCATTCGAAAGGGAATGTAAAACAAAATATGGGTTTCATATTTCGTTGGAATCGGCAGAATAGATATGATGTTACTTCCAAAGCAAAGTAAGTCCTGGGCTATCCATGGTAGGACCTTGTCAATTATATCATTTGAAAGGGAATGTAAAACAACTTAAGAATTTCGAAATTCGTCCGAATGGGCCGAATAGTTATGATTTAATTCATACCAAACTAATTATTGGCTAAAATTGCGAGGACTTTGGCAATTATATGATTCTTAAAAAATGTAAAACAACTTAAACGTTTCAAATTTCGGTAGAAACGGCATAATAGCTATGATAGTATTGCCCAAACAATTAATTCCCTGGCTAATCTTGAGAGGACTCCATCAATTATATCATTTGAAAGAGAATCTAAACAACATACATCTTCCAAATTTCGTTAGAATCTGTGAATAGTTACAATGTTATTGAAAAAAATAAAGTAAAAGGGAGACCGACCAACCAACCAACCGACCGTGACCGACTGAACGACCAACATAGTAAGATGTAGAATCGCCCGCGACTAGACTCACACGCGACTAAAAAGAGGAAAAAGGGAGAATTTCGAAACCGTTCTTTGCAAAGAAGAGTCATGATAAGGTTATACGCACCTAAAAAACGGCTAAGCTTAGCAGAGTAGATTAAAGATTGGTTGGAAAACCATAAGCAAAGAGTTTTTGTCCATGAAAATAATTGTGCACGGGCATCGGTCACCAGCAGAGTATCTCTTGGATCTTTACTCTAAACCTTGCTGTTTTTAGTGAATATAAATGACCTTGACATAAATCTATCATGTAAAATTAAAAATAAATCGCCCAAGACACGAAATTAGGTACTAAGGAAAGCTATGAGATTTTATCTGTGAAATTTTGTTTTTGAGACCTCCTTTTTTTCCATATTGGAATAAACAAATGCGCTTGTTACCTCATTTGTTTCTTTTCAATTCCCAGTGGATTACCTTTGAGTTCTCGCTCTTGCCTATATAAAAATACTCAAATGTTGCATTATATTATTTAGTTTGCTAAAAAACACTGGAAAATTCTAAAACTTATTTTTTTTCCTTTTCATATCATTGTCTAAAAGGAATTAAGTAAACTTCTGCGAAATTATTATCAGCCGAGCATCTTTTCGCCATGTTTCATACGTGTTTGAAAAAATCAATTAGATAATATCAATAATTCCCAGGAAGGAAAAGGCGTAAAACTTTATTTCGCAGTGTAATATTTACATGTAGATAATTGTATGGGCAAAAGGAATCCCACATATGCTCGCAGGTTTATCATGGAGAGATCAAGGCGCAGTAATATAGAAAAACAATCCGAAACGAACTTTAAGAAGTAAAATGTTGAACTTCTGATATTCATGTAATTAGAAATTTATATATATTGAGATGATAATATTAGTTGGGTCTTTGTAAATGTTTGGGCCTATCATTTTACCTTATAAGCAATAAACAACAAACTCATTTTGATTCATTGCAGAAATAAAGAGAAAAGGCAGACTGATAGAGAAAAAGTTTGTAGGTAGCATGAAGTAAAATAGTGATCAAATTTAAAGATTTTAACGTCGTGCAGTAGAAAACTTTGCGTAACTTTAATACTATGTAAGAAGGAACTTGAAACCTCCATGAAAAATAATGAACAAATTACACACAAACCTAAAAGTTAAAATTTAAATGTTATCGAAAGGATGGTCCACAAAAGATCAGTCATTATGTTATAATTTTTATCTATATTTTGGGAATATCTGTCTCGTACCCGGAATTAATATGGCCCTCGAAATATCATTTTCCCCCAACCATTTCTCGAGACTTAAAATTCATATAAAAAAGAGCTGTTTTTAGCTACCATCCCGAAAGAATATCGTTGAAGTGACTAATATATGCACTCGTACTTCGGATGACATCCGCAAGATTGTTTGCCCTACTGGCCCCAATGCTGTTTGCTCTCCCCGATCTAATGCTTGTTGAAGGTTTTGCGGATGTCTTTTATTCATTTTAACCTTACCTACATATATTCACCTCATTCTTTACAAGCTTTCAGCGTGATACAGCTTGGCTGTTATTGCACTTGAAATTTGAGGGAAAAAATCGTTTTATTTGTAATTTATTCTGCTAGAATAAGGGAAAAATATTTTACTATTAAAGACTCACCCATTATGAACATAACTTTCGTCTCTATCGGCTCGATTTCATTGAACGAAAGTCTAGTTTTCCAACTCTAAATTCGAACTTCCTAATTTTGTCTGTTTTTTAAAGGCGTTGAGTCGTGTCTGTAAATTCGGCGTCATTCCCAACAATTTCTATTAACGTTGAGAGCTCTTCAAAAGGGCAAAGTCCCTTTTGAAGTATAGTTGCATAATTTTTGCCGAATTCTTCTTTCATTTACGGAGGCACTTTAGTTTTAATTTAAGCACGAATTAAAAGACATTCTCCTAGTTTCCCAATCAAAATCTGTGAGAAGAAGAAGCCGTCTGTTTTTCTTTTATCACTTTTATATTGATGCTTATTATGTAACTATGATTAGATAAAAACTATAAGAAAAAAATATGTACATTACCAAGCAAATTAAGAGAAAGATTTGCCGTTATTAAAATATTTTCAATGAGTAAGTTAATGAGGCATGCATATTATTATATTTTCTGAAGATCTCATATGTTAAAATCGTTTATTAAAGAAATTATACTAAATAAACAAATATAATAACATATTGACAGCAGAATTACGATTAATGAAGAAGAAATTACTTGTTCAAAAGGTTTCGTTTCTAGTTTACATTTGGAATTGAATCGGGGTTAATTGTATATATGCTTAAGCATTTAATCGGTGGTAATTTTCTCTCATGTTAGCAACAGCATTTTTTGCAATTGTCCATATACATATGAATAGAATAAGTGCTGATTTACTATATGCTTGGGAATAGATTCGGTTGTAATTGTCTATATGCTTAGGAGTAAAATCGGTGATTCTTGAAAATATACTTACGAAGAGAATCGTGGAATTGTCGATATACTAACGAATATAATAGGTGGTAATTGTCTGTATGCTTAAAAATATAATTGGTGCTAATTCTTTATATGCTTATTAATAGGATCGGTGCTAAATATCTAGATGTTTTTGAATAGAATCGGTGAAAATTGTCTATATGCTTTTGAATAGAATCGGTTGTAATTTCCGGGATGATTAAGAATATATTTGGTGGTAATAGTCTGTATGCTCAGGGCTATAATAAGTTGTAATTGTCTACATGCTTAGGAAGATAACGAGTGGTAATTATATATGCTTTGTAATTAAATCTGTGGTAATTGTTTATAGGCTTATGATTACAATCGGATTAAATTGTTTATATGATTAGGAATAGAATTGGTGACAATTGTCTGGATACAAAGGAATATACTCTGTAGTAATTTTCTATAATTGTATATATGCTTAAGAATATAATCAGTGATAATTTTCTATATGCTTAGAAAGAGAATCGGTGGTAATTCTCTATATGCTTAGGAAGAATCACTGATATTTTATATATGCTTAGGAATATAATCTTTGGTAATCGTTCATATGTTTAGTGTTGTGGAATAGCCAGACTCTCTCTCTCTCTCTCTCTCTCTCTATATATATATATATAATATATATATATATATATATATATATATATATATATATATATATATATATATATATATATATATATATATATATATATATATATATATACCTAGTTACTTTGGAGCTTGGGGCTGAAGTTGATTGAAGACAGTTAGTGAAAGGGAAAATTGTTATGATTCCAGTGGGGATGGATTATTATTAACTTTGCGGGATCCTTGTATACAAATATTTCTGAGTGCAACTTGGCCAAAGATTAACAAGTAGCTGGTACGCGCTGGTGTTGCAAAAGAAAGACAATGGCGGAAATATTTCTTTACTAACAACAAAATGATATTTATATTTACGCAAAAATTGGGTTTAAAGAGAAAGGAGCCCAGACGGGGTTAAAGGTCCATACGAGATACAGGGAAGTTAATTAAGAGATTAAAGTGGTCAGATTCAGTTTGGTGATTTGAGGAGGATTTTAAACTGGGGCGTTCATACAAATAATGGAGCAATTGAGTAAGCCAGATTCAAGATCAATCTGCATGCGGCAACTGTTACGATTACCTTACGTGCTCGTTGCCGAAAAGGGGCCAGTTGGAGGACGATAAATGCGACGGAATAAGTCGGTTTACCTCTTGCTTCAGTCAAGGGAGCACTTGTCGAGCCTTCGGAGTTGGAAATCCGTGTTAAGTGCTTGTCGATTGACTATGGCAGAGTTCACGGATCGATTTAGCTTTTAACTCGAATCGAAATCGCCGCTTGGGGGCTGGTCATTTAGCTTGTTCGCCGGAGTAGGTGGAAGCCTAACAGTGCTGCTATCTAAACTCAGTCGAAGCGTTATATAGGCGCCTGATGAGGTAGCTCCTGATGCGCCCGAATTTGAGGAAAAGTCGGTGACTCCTTCGGGGGAAGGGGGAATCGTGATAATGTTCGATAGAATGACCAACGGATTTCAATCTTCGAGTGGAAAGCCAGTATGCTAGAGGAGAGGTAGCCGTAAGGGAAACGATGTCATCGGTCCCTAGCAAATACAGCTGGGGCATATGATAACGGCGTCGGCCGCCACCTTGCCCAGGTTCAGCTATGCTTTCACAGCTCCATGCGGTGATTTCAGGATCCACGTGGGTACAGAAGGGAATGTGGTCGCTATTTGACCTCATTTTGCTACACTTAGTAATATAATCGGATATAATTGTCTATATGTTTAGGAATAGAATCGGTGATAATTGTCTAGTAACTTAGAAATAGAATCGGATGTAATGTCTCTATGCTTAGGAATTGAATTGGTGATAATTGTCTATATACTTATGAATAGAATCCGTGCTAAATATCTGTATTCTTAGGGTTGAAATCAGTGGTAATTGTCTATGTGTTTAGGAATAGAATAGGTAGTATCTGTCTAGATTCTTAGGAAAAGAAGCGTGGTAATTTTTCTCTATAAGCCTTGGAATAGAATCAGGGTAATTGTCTATATGCTTAGTAATAGAATCGGTGTTAATTTTCTATTTTTATGAAGATAATCTGTGGTGATTTTTCATATGATTACCACGAGAACCGGTGGTAATTGTTTATATGTATAGGTAGAGAATCGGCAGTAATTGTCTCATGCCTTCCGAATATTATACAATGGGTAGTACCTTTCTATATGCTTTTGAAAAGAATCGGTTATAATTGTCTATATGCCCATGAAGAAAATCGGTGTTAATTTTCCATATGCTTACGAATAGAATCAAAGTTAATTCTATAATGTTTGTGAATTGAATCTGTAGTAATTGTTTATATGCCTAAGAATAGAATAGGTGTTAATTGTATGAATGATTAGGAATGAAATCGGTGGTAATAGTCTATATGTATAGTAATGTAATCTATGATAATTGTTTATATGATTATGAATATTACCGGTGGTAATTGTCTATATGCTTCCGAATAGAATCCTGGTAACTATATAAGCTTAGGAATAAAATCGGTGGAAATTTTCTATATGCTTAGGAATAGAATCTCTCGTAATTGTATAAATGCTTAGGAGTAGCATCGTTGGTAATTGTTTTTATGCTTAGGAATATAAGTTGTGGTAATTTCTCTATGTTTAGGAATAGAATCAAGGGTAATTAGCTAAATTAGTGACGGATGCAGAAATGTAAACATTTTAATGGTAATTTTAAAAAATAACAGGGACAAAAATTCTCGGATCAAAAAACATTGTCGTATACTAAATAATCGCGGTTTTCTGTCTTGCTTTGTTTTGTTTTTTCCCCTATCTATCGGAAGAGAAGTAGAGTTTTCACATCTACCACTTCTAGACTCGTGTAGTTTTGCCCGGCAGATCGCCCTACATTATTAAAAACAGAATTCAGAAGTATTTTGGGGGCTATACTTGCCTGAGGCAATTTGTCGCAAACCTAACATGAACTAACGTACCTCGTCATAAAATGATAGGTTAAGTTACCGATTTATGGTCGTCATTGTCTCTGAAAACCACTTATTTCCGCAGTAAATTGTTATCGTTGTAACTGTGCTCATATTAGTATGAAGTTAACTCGAAAGTAAGCCATTTGTGGTGGCAAGATTTTCTTTTTCGCCTTTCTGACAACTAAAAAAGGCAGAAAATACATTTTATGGGCAAAAAATCGTCGCAGGATGTTCTGGGAATTTTCCACTAAATCCTTGTTTCCTGCTGCAGAAATAATACAAAATACAATAGGACGCATTATTATAATCAAATTAAAGTGGCACATAAAAATGATGCTAATTTAATCTGTAAAATTCCGTTCAATGAATTTCATGGGAGAGTTGTGTCGCACAAATTATGGCCCTCATTTCAAGATGGCGGTACATTTTGGCGCTAAATTAGTATTGTAATTTTTTCACTCGAAGTTACAGGCAATTATTTTTTTACTATGCGCCAATGTTTTGTAATCAGATAATTTGTATCTATTGCTTTTTTTCATAATTACCATCATAAAAGTGTACATTTATCCATCCGTAACTTATATGTACAATTAACGAATAGATAAATTTTCCTTTAAAATATTATTTCACCGAAATAACAATTGTAAAGGAATTTACTATACATATTTTCTCTTAATTTGACCTACTCTTTCCCTCTGAGTCTTCCCACCTTCACCCTCTCCTCTGTTTCTTTTTAATAAGGCTCGAATAGATCTTAGTCTTTGCTGGTTCGAAATAATGCAATAGCTTCACAGATGCAGGTGGAATGACTATGTTAAAGCGAGTGCTGATGGGAGGCAATATGTAAAATTGGTCAGTTTGGAAGCTTCCTCTAATGGCTTAAATTGTTGGAAGTGTCAAAAAAACCTAACGTAACTTACATGTAATAGTTTATATCTTACAGCCATGTAAAATGAGAATCAATATGTCGGATTGTTGGTTCAGGAAGCACTAAAGTAAAGTAAAGGTAGAAAACTGAAGAAAAGCGTTTGTTTTCCCATTTGTACTGAATTAAAATAATCTTAGCTGTGATGTTGTATGTATAAAGCAACATCTAACTTTTGATTTTCAAACATGTGCTTTAAGTACTGACTAAAATCTATTAAAATTTAAATGTAATCCATTTTGCAAGTTTACAATACCTTGAATTCCTAATAAAATGGCTATTGAAATCGAAATGGTGAGAGATGTTAGAGAACAGAAAAAATGGAGATATTTACTTGGATAGTTTGGGCCTGGTAGAGCTTCGCGCCAGCTACCTCTCCCATTACCGTAGCTGAGGATTCCGCTACCGCTTGTCCCAGGTGCTCGATTCGGGCTATTGCACATCGGACCGTGATGGGATGCACTTCTATTGGATGTCTATGGGCCTCTTCCATACTATTTAATTATTTCTTCATTGTTTTTGTCTTGTTTAGGTCCGTGAGGAAGGCAGGCCTCCCCTTGTGCCCCCAGTCATGACTTTTCATCTTTCGTCGTTTTTATAGTTTTGTGTTTATATTATTTATTTTTAAATAGTCTAAATATCTGCTTATTTATGTAATTTCGGGCGCTCTGCCATTCCTGGTAGCTGGAAAAGGAAAGATGAATTTACAAAAGCATGAAGTGAAAGCATATTTTCACGCAATATTAGGTTTTATCGGATATATTGTACGTTAGGAGGTGGGCGTGTCGTAATTAGGAACGTAGTGAACTCACATCGCTGTCAAAGTGTGGAGTTGCATGAAAACACGACTGCTAAACTAGGTTTTGTGGAACCCAGTCGCTTGTTAAGAATTGAACCCACATAGCGACTGCCTTTGTAATATGGCAAATGTTTTATTTTTAATATTATCGTAAGTCACACTTACTTTTCTGCTAACGTGATTAGATTAGTAATCTTGGGACCGCGATAACCTAACCTAACCATTCTAATAAGAAACCAAATATGGCCCCCGAAACACGCGATTATCTAGCAAATTCACACATAGCGACAATTACTAATAAAGTGATGAGTTGCACAGTGTAGCAACACCTCTGTACAGTACTCTTTACTGAAGTAGACGAGTTTACAAGTTTGATTCTAAATAAATTCAATGGAAGTTTAGGCAAATTCTGGCCTACTTTTACACCCACTCAGCCTAGATGAATCGACAGGTGAACCCTGTCTAATTAATGACGTGGCTGAAGGTATCAAGGTACGTTCATGGAACAAAACCTTTTCAGAACTGTACCTTTATATTTATTCCATTCCAAATTTTAGCTTTCATTCCTCCACCTCTCGTATTTTTCCTTCTGAGTTAACTGTAGTTATTTTCGGATACTGCAGTCATGTTCCTTAGATCAAGAAGTTGAGAGCTAATATTAAAGTAGTGTAGATACTACCATTACTTCGATTTCCACCCTTCTCTTTCCTTTGATAGGGAGGAGGGCTCGTGGCCCGGCAGCGTAATCAACTCCCTAACCCTTCTCACTCGCGCACTTCCAAATAATATACCAATCTCCTCTTCGGCCAGAATAATGGCTACTCAAAATACTAAATTTAACTTTATTTCTGTACAAAATTGCTTTTTTAGATTGGTTTAGGATATTAAGCTAACTACCCTTATTGATATCTTCATTATACTGCTATTAACCTTTGTGGCAATTAATTTTGTTGAAAATATACGGTATAAAGATATATTTACTGCGTACACCGTAAAATATATGAGGCACTCGTTTAAGATATGGAGATATTTGTAGATATATGTTATAACCTTAATGGTCTTTTGGCATACGATTTGCTTTTATAGCAGCACTTTATATTCAGTCTCTCTTTTGGTGATCGTTAACGTTCCTCTATTCTGACAGAGCATTCCTGCGGTTTCTCATTGTAGTTTTATCTTATTATGGATAATTTTCAGGGAAACCGACATCGTAAGATTAGCGATGTTAATTCTAGAAACATGAAATATAGGATGATTTAAGTGAAACAAACACCTTGTTGACATGCAGATTACCGGAAGAAAAGGAAAAGTATGATTCAAAGCAATTTCTCTTCTATTTATTATGGTTAATTTTTCTGTAAAGGTAATCTTTTGTCTGTAAGGTCACACGATTTTGACGAACTTTTTCTCTTCTCAATGAGACGTACAAATTTGCAATAATTTTCAAAGTATTCTAGAGAAATTAAAATATTGGCTGAAAATACGGGGACTGTGCACTTGGATAGAAGATATGAGATGGCAGAAGATAAAAATTTATCTTACTAGGGACCACTTAGAGCGTAACTGATTACATTCCTGCCTCATACAATTGGTACTAAAGACCCATTTTAAACATTCATGTCAGAAACCAGTTAGTTTAGAATGGAATATCCTAAAGACATTAGAAACTCATTTGAGGGTAAGAGATAAAGGAAAGAATAACACGTTGTGCTTTTAGAATAATACGAAAAGGACAAAGATATTATTCATATGGATATCTATTTATTATGATGAGAAAGATAATTCACTCCCACTAATGAGCTAATAGTGATAATTGATGAAATGAATATTCAAAAAGTTCGTTAAATTAAAACGACTAGTATTCAACGTTTTCTTCCCTCGTACCTAATCCACTAATATCTGCCTTACCCTCGTATGCGCTCGATTTAAATTAATATCATGGAACAAGAGAGGTGTTCTTACCCGCCCGGACTCTATCTGCACTTCTTTTATTTGCATGGAATTTTGTTTAAATCCTTCCGGCTTAGATACAAATGGAGAACCTACGACAGACAAAATTAAGAAAAAGTTGTATGAAAGGTCGGCGCATAAATAAAATGAGCCAATAACTAAGGGAAAAGTGAAAAGAAATGGTAGAATCTGATGGACAATGGTGAAAAGAATGTTAGAAGAAGATAGTGAAACAGTTTCTTACAGGAATAATGGAAATATTTAGAATATAATTAATGTTTGACTTCATGTCTAACGATTATTGATATGTGAATTATGCTGTTGCTAAAATGTCCAATGCTGGAGTGCCACTCTTTGTCACTCGTGATTTTGGAGTGGACTAACGCTGGCACGGCTGTGTTGACCTTAAACCTCCGGCTCTCTAACATACCTCGCTATTTGATATTTTTTCCTTTCTTTAGTGTTTTTCTTAAATGCGTGGAGTGTAGCTCACCATCCAGAACAGTTTTCGGCTCTTACCTTACATGTAGTCGGACCAATGTCCAACTGCTTCATAGGTCAATACAGATAGCATTAAAGCTAACAGTATAGATATCCTTTATGATGCAACCAGCTTTGCTGTAGTGATTTAACCAAGCCAGCCTATACTTCTCAGATTCAGCAAGGCTTACATGCGTGGGAGTTTTGCCTCTTCAATAACCTCTCGCTTTTGCACGTGGGAGTGCAACTTGATGCCGAGCCTTCGTTGAAAGCGGCGTGAATAGAATGCGTTGAAATAGTGATCCTGTTTGTTATATTTTGTGCTTCTTATTGCCAACGAGAAGACTAGCATAGCAATGAAGGCCTTTATAATGCGTTAGTTCATCTCTACGGAATAAGGGGCTGTGCTGGTCCTCCTGGTTTCAGTTATAGCACTGATGGTATCACCGTCTATACAATTCAACTTCCTGCCCGTAGGGAAACCAGTTGAAGAGATATTGTAGAAATAAGGGGTGTTAAGAGGGATAAGGACGAGGCAAACCAGCTTCTTGAGGGCACGCCAAAAACTTCAAGTTAACGCAATAAGCTTGGACGTGAGGGCATGCATCTCCTTTTGGTAGCAAATATAAAAGAATGCACATTGTACGCCTCTAGTTGGAGGACTTTTTAGCCACCAAACATCAGCAAATCAATCGCCTCACTGTTTCTGTGTTTTCTAAAAGATTAAATATTTTTATTGGTGATTATATGTGCATTGCCTTGAAACAGGTTCCGCAATACTACCCAATTTCGAATCCTAAAAACCGATCAGATGGTGTGGAAGTCAATGTGGGTTCAAGCATTTTTGTAGGAGGCACAAACGGCCTTGATGGTACGCCTACGTTCTAAGACTCTACCTTAAATAAAAGCAAAATATCCTACCTCACTATACCAAACCTGGTCTTAATCATCTGCTGAGTTGTGCAATACCATCAAAGAACAGAAGCAGCATTAAAGTACTCTTTAAAGTAGATGCAGCACACGTGTATCAGGTCTTCCTTCATGGATCCATTTTAGAGTGTCGGGAAATCACATTGTTAGCCGGTTCAGTCCGAGTACAAACCTTGGCTTCGGTTCATTCCTGTATTATCGACACAATTTCTTCTGATTACCGATTTGGAGAGTTTCGCCTCATTTTTTGTATTTGATTTCAAGCTCATCTGTTACAAAGGAACGATTTTGTCACTCGTAAGGAATCATTTCCTCGGAAATGTAAAATCTTGAAAGTTCATTCTTAAATTAACATAAAACGATCACATAATAAATTGGAATTCAGACAAATTCATTATGTACTCAAATTTTGTTAAATCATCATTCATCAGCTACTTTGATTATTTTAATATTTCACCCAGACATAATAAAATTTTCTCCTTATCTAATTCTGAAAAAAGTATTCTGTGGTGCAATTCCTACTTTTGTAATCATAATGGCTACTTCTGTACTTTTATTTAATTTTAGTTCAGCAATTATAATAAATGTTCGTTTACGCGGTTGGAGTGAGTAAAAGTAATTAAGGTTTGTTAGTTAGACAGTGAGTAGTTTAATTAAGGAAGTTTACTCATTTAATTTGGGATAATAGTTTATTGAACCTACTCAATAAATTTGAATTCTTATGCTCTGCAAGCAGTTGATGGGGGGGTTTCATTATGCTCTCTGATAAGAGAACTTCTGGGCTAGGATGGAAGATAACCTTTCTGTGAGACAACCTCAAGTGCTTAGGCAATCTGTATTTTAGTTATAAAACAGTTTGGGCCACTTAAAAACAATGGTAGTTATTGCAATTAAATTATAAAGCCCACGGAATTGCAAATTAATGGAAAAGGCCCCCTTATGACGAAAATATGAATGTTAGTAAAAATTTGTGATTAATAAAGAAAAATGATATGAAAATGTTTTTAAAGAGTAGTAAATTTTTATTAAACTTAGATTTTAAATTCTATAGATAGGGCAACATCAAATAACATTTTGTTTTACAAGGGATAATACATTAGTTTTAGGATTTTAGGTTTCAGAGATATTTGTCTACTAATCAAAAATTTAATTAATGTAGTAATTAAAATAAAAGAAATTCTTCAAAAAACCTTTACTTCTGAAAGGCCATCGAGTCTGAGTGAATAATGTAAGCTCTAAAAATCCGATTTGTAATACTAACTAACTTGAGGCGATTATGAGAACTACTGATAATTAGTGCATAGTTTTCTAGTGTCTGATTCTAGATATATTTATTAAAATTTGAATCACATGAACGAATTTAAGAATGATAAATGATATTTTGTTTAATGCTAATCTTTATATGGAAAGGTTTGTGGTCGGGCTATGTTGGTTAATATAATTTAAAAATAACTAGTCATATTTAGTATGTTGGAAAGACAGGAAAACATCATCTAGGTATCTTTTGAAGACAATTGGTTGGAATTAAGGTGGACTGTTATGTGGCCATCTATTTTCCTGGTGACACGAGAAGCTGTTTGCAAACGATGGACCTAATGGGAAATCCAAGGCCATAAATCTTTGAGGGAAAAATTCCCATGGCTTTCAAACAAGACTTACGTCCACGCCCTCAACATTCTCGGGCAACCAGGAAGTCATTTTAAACTGCGGCTAAGAGAGAGAAAGGGAGAGAGATAGATATATAGATAGATGGGGAGAAGATAGAAAGAGAGGGAGAGAGAGAGAGAGAGAGAGAGAGAGAGAGAGAGAGAGAGAGAGAAAAGGTTACCTCCTCAGTATTTCGCAAAATAAGATTGTCCTTAATATCCTCCGCAAGCAACTTTCCCTGAGAAAACCTTAATCACCGAGCAGCGAACACCACAGACAACCCATCATCCGGGAGAATAAAACCAGCTTGTGGAGAAACGTGAACGTTCAGTGTACTTAATTACACTTTCAAATCCACTTCCTCTCTACACTAAGAAGAAAATAAGCAAACGCCTGCTCACGAGACGGATCCGATCTTTCTTGAAAGCCATAATTATTATTTCCTATATAATTACATAAATTTCACAGTGCCCAAAGTGAAGCGAAATATTAAGTGCAGTAATAAGAAATTAATTTTCATTAATAATTTAAATAATTGAAATAAATAATTTCATTTTTGTATGTATAATATTCTTTCAAATGTTCAATCAATATAGTTTAAATTATTATTAACAGAGTGTATTAATAAATCCCCAAATCGTTGCAATCTTCCACTCTAAAAAGTATACATTCATCTTCTTCCCACTTCATTCAGAAATTTAGTCGTTTCTTTCGTCACAATGGACAAGCGACTTTGACGTTTCTCGGTTATGAGTCTTGACAGTTACTGTCCTTCCTGACTAAATTGTCCCCTTAGAAACAAATTCTAAGTTCAAAATGTAAATTGACATTTAATCAAGGGTTAAAGATTATAAGTAAATAAGCCTTTCCAGAAACTTACCATACATATATTAATTTCAAATGTAATCATACAATTTTCATAAACTAGGCTGGAATCTATGGCAAAAAAACCTTGTTATGATCATTACATGTCTCGAATGAAAATACTGTTTGAATATTATCGGAACAAGATACTCATATTTACCGTCCACCTAGAGTCTTTTTAAGTGAGTTTTAAATCAACAGAAATCATCGAATCCTCAACTTCTCTTTATTCTTAGATCGAGTTTTATCTTTCGATAAAAGACACGAGGTCACTTTTTACATAACAGTCATGATTTCACGTTGTAAGATAAAAATGCCATAACTTGGCTCGAGTGATTCTCACTGTTTAGTTCTACAATTTCACATATTCTCACATATATGAATCTCAATTTAACAACGATTATTTATATGTTTCATACAAAAATCAGTTTTGTGTGCTTTGACTATTTGTAGCAACTATACAGTTGTCACAATTAGTCATGACACATTTTTCCAATTGTTTCAGGCAAAAATAAGTCAATTATAAAATAATTATATTTTTTATTTATGCTCAAATAGTCGGCATGACTGCCCACAGACTTTAGTGGGATGTATTGCAAGTAATAATGGTTCCCCTCACATGTTACGTGACAAACTAATTATATCGCTAACATTTTTAAAACAATAGCTAATTGGTAATGCAAATATTTTTTTAGATCCATAATTAAAAATTGAGTAAATATTTAAATAAATATATAAACCTAATAACCAAGTAAGAGACAAAATTTCTGTGAATCTGGCAGCCCTGTTTTGAGTAATGCTCGAAATACTGTAATAACTTAAAAGTCATGATTATTTGTGCCAACGGTAAATTTAAATTCTTGGTTATAAAACTGGGGACATTCTTCTGCTCTCCTCAGAAGAAAACCTAAATTCTCGTAATTTAAAGAGTTTAGTAGGTAGAAGAGTAAATAACAACTTTATTATAAAAAATAACAGGTATAGATAAACAATGAGTATGTGTGACTATGATGAATATCACACTAATGTTTTAATCGAATTGATTGGCATAATTAAAAATTGAGTAAATATTTAAATAAATATATAAACCTAATAACCAAGTAAGAGACAAAATTTCTGTGAATCTGGCAGCCCTGTTTTGAGTAATGCTCGAAATACTGTAATAATTTAAAGTCATGATTATTTGTGCCAACGGTAAATTTAAATTCTTGGTTATAAAACTGGGGACATTCTTCTGCTCTCCTCAGAAGAAAACCTAAATTCTCGTAATTTAAAGAGTTTAGTAGGTAGAAGAGTAAATAACAACTTTATTATAAAAAATAACAGGTATAGATAAACAATGAGTATGTGTGACTATGATGAATATCACACTAATGTTTTAATCGAATTGATTGGCATAATTAAAAATTGAGTAAATATTTAAATAAATATATAAACCTAATAACCAAGTAAGAGACAAAATTTCTGTGAATCTGGCAGCCCTGTTTTGAGTAATGCTCGAAATACTGTAATAATTTAAAGTCATGATTATTTGTGCCAACGGTAAATTTAAATTCTTGGTTATAAAACTGGGGACATTCTTCTGCTCTCCTCAGAAGAAAACCTAAATTCTCGTAATTTAAAGAGTTTAGTAGGTAGAAGAGTAAATAACAACTTTATTATAAAAAATAACAGGTATAGATAAACAATGAGTATGTGTGACTATGATGAATATCACACTAATGTTTTAATCGAATTGATTGGCATGTTACAGGAAGGCCTCGCCGAGTGATACTGAGTAAAATAAAAATGGTAAAATTGGAAACGGAAGAGATCGACGATCCTTTCTTATTCTATACAGAAATATATTTATTATTCAGAAGTAACAACCATCAAAGTGACTTTGTGGTTCTCTGCAAATTTGAAGTACTTCAGAAGGCGATGGATGATTTGCGTGCTCCTCTGAGCAACGCTTCAATTGTCGAACGACATCTTCCACATATCACATGACAAGACAGACTCAAGAATTATCTTAGCCTCAATAGGGATTCCTCAATAGAGATTTACTACTGACTAAACTTTATTCTTTGGATAATCCTGTATGATAGTTCATGTATATTAATACAGCACTCACATACAGTACATTGCAAAATATATCAAGTGAATGCTTGAAATTCTTTTACAGACATTTACTTAATGCAATTTATAATATTCAAAGGTGAAATGTATTAACACATAAATTATAGGCAAAAAAATGTAATAAACGGAAGTGTTTGCTTCAGAAATAAATTACTATAGTCTTATCCTACATCTTTACAACCGTAAAATTTCCCCATAAACCTATATCTAAAATTGAGATCGGATCAGAGCGTCAAAATTAATGAAAATATCAGGACATTAAGATAAAAACAGTTATCCTTACCTAGTGTAATTGACTTCATTGTTGCTAAGTTACAGCATCTTACATTTAGCATGATTGAAGCTCATTTCTTGTTTCTGTGAACATTCAAATACCTTTGTCAAATCTCTTTGTTTATTCACATTTCATAACATGAAGGAATTTACCTATGTCTGTATGCATGCAGACCTCTTAAAGAGGACTTGCCTACGTGGGATCTCAGTTTGTGACGATACCAGAGGAATACCAAGCCATTGTTCGCACTTCAAAGCTGGGTATTCCTTATAAACATCGCTTGGTTTGGGCAATCAAGAAGCATCATGCCATTTTTAACCTGCCCACAGCATTTGAATTCTTCCTCTAAGCATTTGTTTTCTAACCCTCAAACCCGTAACAGAACACCTACAAATTGCTTTGGGAGAGAAAGACTCTTTCTAACATGTTTCTAAGGAGTGTCAGACGACTTCAGCTTCCCCGCGCTCGCACGGCTCGCCTGCCACGCTTCTCCGAGTATTCCGCCTCGCTAGTTTATCCTTGGTTTCAGCACTTTCAGAACCTAAAATAATTCAAACCCTTCACGCAAGCCTTTCTGCGAGTTCCAATCCGTAGCTCCACTCATAGCCTCACACACGGCCTCCTGCTTCCAAGGTCTAGGTAACTCGCCAGCTCTTGGACTCTGCAATCTCCGGCAAGATCCTCAACGAGAAACTTCAAGAGACGAGTTGCTCCCTTGTAATGACTCTCTCATAGCTCGAAGGCTCTCCACGTATGCTCTACATTTCTCGGCAAGAGCTGAGTCTATTTATTGGCGATGACTCCGGCCTCGCCCTACAACTCTCTAAGTAGTCTCCTCTTTGCACTTCCTGGCAAGCCAAAAAACTCCTATATATTGTGGCGAATTATTTAATGTGCGCTTAAATAAATTAAAGCCGATTTAAATCGATTCCAATATAATGAATCCAATCTAGTCAACTGAAACTCCTTTTAGTGACTAAATAAATCTCGATGAAATTATTTTGCAGCAGTAAGTGTGAATTAATTTGATACTTTATATCCATATACAAATAAGCTTTTGTGCTATTTCCTATTTACGCGTAGGTAATTAATTACTTGTTAACCCCTAACATAATTGTAAAATTAAAGTACATAGGCCAGTCGTTTATTGTTGCACTTAACAACCATCTGGATCACAAATTACAGTATTTCATCAATGTCGTCTATTTATACTACAGCTGCTATTTACATGCTACAAAGAATTGTGCCAGGAAAGATAGTCTAGAAAGAGGCTTGGGCATTGCGCAATGGCGCCTGTTCCTACAGGTCGTTTACCTAAATATTGAAAATCAAGGGATCAAAGAGTAGTGATGTTTGATGCCATTCCATAGCAAAATTCCAAACAGTAATGCTTTGCTATTAATAACATTAATAAACATGGGTTGTAAAGGGTCGTTGCGTCATAATACGGTCGTCCAAATTTCCTAAGTGTTGCTGTAATTCGAATTAAGTTCTTTAAACTAAAGAATAATAGCCGATTTCTTCCGTACCATTGGGAACCATAAGGAAATCTATACATTCAATTCAGAACAAAGTTAGAAAAGTAAAGGTAAAACCAAATCGATACAACTAATTTCATCATTAAACACAATTGCTGTTGCTGCCAAAAGGGTAACTACAGATAACCATGTGCAAATATCCTAAATGGTGTGCAGTAAAGATTATATCCTAAGTTTTATAGACTTTCCTATAGTCTCCTTCTTATTGAATTATGAGTATAAAATTATGATGTGGCCAACCGCCATTAGCTTGGGATTCGTTTTTGCTTAACCGTTTCTAACTGGCAGCCAGGCAAGTATTTACATCATTCGCAGAGTTGCTCTTAACAACCTACGGGGTATTACCACTCAAGTAGTTCAAAACTTTATAAGTGAAAAAAGGTAGGTCGTTCTGGGCTCTGTTTATAATCCTTCGGTTTATAATTCAGTCTTTCGTACCAAGATCCCAAGGTCTTTCTCCTCTGCTACTCTTATGAGACGCTGATGCGAACAATGCATAAATCGATCCGATAAACCCAGCTTCAGTGCAGAGGCTGACCTCAAACTACCGATGACATTTATTCGATCTAAACATTTGTTTTTTAAACTTTTTCCTCCGCTCTTTTAACGAACCTAATTTCGCACTTCTCTCCTTGCAAACTTTTCGCGAGAGAGAAATGCCCTTGTTGTTTTTTGCCTTTAAGAAACAATTACAAATTTTTTTTTTCTACTTATAAATAAAAGTGGAAACCAAAAATATTCATTACCAGAAAGTTCAGGAGAAAAGGTGTGCATTGAAAGAGTTTGGGTGTTTTAATTGTGCGTAACTCCGTTTTCACAACAGTTGGACTGAAGTAAAGGACAGTGAAAATATGGCAGGGACAGGGCTGTGAAGAGAAAAGGAAGAAAAAAGAGGGAGAAAAGAGAGAATGGAGATAGGGGAAGAAAGAAAAAAGAGAGTGAGACAGAGAAGAGACAGGAGGGAGGGGAGATGTAGAGAGAAAAAGAAATAAAAGATATATAGAAGATAAAAACAGATAAGAGAGTGAGGGAAAAGAAATAGAAAGAAGTAGGAGAGAAGAGAGTGAGGAAAAAGAAATAAAAAGGAGTAGGAGAGAAGAGAGAGTGTATAAAGAAAGAGAGAGAGTGAAGATAAAGAAAAGATACAGAGAACAGAGATAGAAGATAAAGAAGAGTGAGATAAGAGAGAGAGAAGAGAGGACGAAAAGAGGGTGAGAGATATGTATATTAGAGAAGAAATATATTGAAATAGAGAGAGATATTGAGAAATTTGGAGAGATTGATAGAGATATTAAGAGTGATTGGAAATTTTAGAGAGATTGAGAGTTTGGGAGAGATTTAAATTTTGGAAGAGAGAGAGAGAGACAGTATGTAAGAGAGATAAAGATAAAGAGAGAGATGTAATCGGAACTATTATTGCCTTGTTTGACATCTCAAATGACGATCTACTATATCTATCTAGATGTACACAAATCTAACAAGCTGAGCTTAATGTTTGTTTGAATTTTCATATTATCCTGAAAATACTAACTATTAGCGTTTGAATATACAATACATCAAACGATAAATTCTCAAAGTTATCCTTTGTTTCACTGTCGCTATATTAAACTCTGGTAATAAGTTTTAAAGAATATAACATAAATATGGCTGTATCCCTCCATATGAACAATATAGAGGACTCATTAGCAACTCCTCACTTTTTCAATTGTCAAAGTATTTAACAAAAGGAGCAATTATTCCCGCGTCAAGAGTTGTCTCTTTTGCCTTGTTTGAAATTTCGCCGTTAATTGAATGTGCTTCTGGCACAATTGAATGTGCTTCTGGCGCAATTACAGATACAGGAAATTAAATGTTCATTAGCAAGCATTTTAAATTGCGTCCTGCAATTAGATTTCTAGACTATTTTTTTCATTTGTCTGTTTGTAATCGTCAATAACTTTTTTTAACAAATTAATTATTTTTATTTAGTGTTCAATACTTTGTGCTATGGTACAATAGAGCTGTTAGGCTCTACTTTACAACATAGCTTTATGGAAAAACACCAATAGTAGGTTAGGTTAGCCTTAATCATTTAACTACCAGCCTCCCTACGCTGCTGTTTTTATGTTGCTCTTGCGTAGTTTATTTCTCTTTGTGTAAGCCCTAACTTACAAAAATGAGTTTGGAAGAAAGTGGAATTAGAGATATGATTTGCTACGACCAGTGATTCAAAACTTTTGATGCAGTGAAGGAAGCTTTTTTACAGTTTTGGGATTCGAAGCCAGCTGACTGGTATCTGGGACAGATTCTGATGCTGGCTGAACGCTAATAGGAAGATCGTAGAGAATAATGGACTTTTTTTTGAAGAATAAATGTTGGTGTTGCTCCATAAAATTTGGTTGTTTTCTTTCCACTTCCCAACTAATTCAGGACTTCGTGGACAACCATATATCTTTTTCTTGCTACTCCACCTATTTTAGCTTATTTGTCAATGTTCAAGAGCAGTTTGTCAAGCATAAATGATGTATGTATAATTTTAAACTAATTTATAAACTTCTTAAAGGAGCAGATTTATTAAATATAATTCCGTGCAAACAACTGTTATAGTTGTTATTAACCTTCAGAAATCTTTCGTTCAGTAACTTCCCAACGAAAGTTGCCTCATAAAAAATTCATGAGTTCAGCAGTAAGGTTGCTGCACACCTTGATGCATTTTTCATTGATTCGCTTGAAACGGGACAGGAGCCAGAAGACTGGAGGATGGCGGAGATGACATGCATTTTTAAAAGGGAACAAGCGAAAGTCCGAGTAAATACGTGGCAAACAGCTTGATGTCTCTAGTGAGCAAACAGCTAGAAAGCATAATTACTGGTCACATAGTTAAACAACCAGAATCTAACAACCTGATCTTATGTAGACTCTCACCATGGGTATCGCAGAATATTATCATGTCTCACAAATTAACTGGAATTCTTCCATAGTATATTGAGTGAGTACGATCGAGTTGCGGCTGTGATCTTATCGGTAGACTTTCAAAAAGCCTTCGATGAGGTTCTCTGGATGCAGGTTAATGAGCTAGGACAGCGCCGCCGGCATTACCTAGAAGGTAGCCGACTGGATTTGGAACTGGTGGACAGACCGGAGTCAGGAGATAAAAGTTCGTTGTGCAGCCTCGTGCTGGTCCTGATTGACCAGCATGGCTCCCTTTGGCTCACTTCTCGGCCGACTCAGGATCATTGTCCCCATCCATGATATAGACAAAAGACTGCTGTGCACAATAGCTTAATTCGCGGACAATACCAAACTAGGAGGTGGGATCAGCTCGCAAGAAGGATTAGTAAGCATGATACACAGCCTTTGTAGCTTAAGGAAATGGTACAAGATGTCGCTGAGGCCATTCAACCTAAACAAGTACAAGGTGAGGCACATCGTTTACGCAAACACTAAAGAACACTACTATTTGTTACGTAGGCCTTTGGAGGCGAACGAACTGAAATAAGATCTACTTGTGCAAATCATCAGTGACCTGAAGATCTATGGTCAGTTAGGCTAGGTAGAAAAATGTGACCAGAGACTGTTAAGTTGCATAAAGAGATAATTTCGTTTCGGAAACAAGTAGATTGCACTCAACCTGTATGACTCTCTATTCCGGTCGCACCTTGAGTACTCTGTATAATTTAAGTCACAATCACTGTGCAAGATAAATGAACGGTTAGAAAAGTTTGGGAACAGTGTATTATGTGCTAGTAAGCGCGAGCCCGGCGCCTCCTCAGATAACATCGGCTCTCACTCCATCTGCGGCCGATCTCGATATTGACTATGCTACCTAGAGATGCCTTCCATAGCCAAATTCATTTTCGTTTAGTGCTAGAAAACCACCTCAAGAGGTCCATGCTGCTCTCAGGCTTGTGGTACTTTTGATTCTGTCCAGGCTGCCATATTGGAGGGTACTACGTTTAACTATTTGTCGTCACCCCTCCACTGCTTAAGCTTCTACAGCGGCTGGTGTATTAGGTTCGACCTTTTTAGAGTACATCTCCTGCCACGCTGGATCCGTGCTAGTGTACTCAAATGACTCCAAGTCATAGGAGGGTCAGTTTCCACGCCGTATCCCTTTTTTTGAAGCCAGCAATAATCTACCATGTGCTTCGTCTCTCTTACCGGTCAAGCTGCTTGCACTACACCGAACAGTACAGGAGATAACGCATCGTGTTGGGTTCAGAGACTGGAATATTAATATTAAACGAATAACAAACAGCCCTGAGTGCTCTTGGGACAATGGAATCTTCACACTCCCTGGTTTGTGGTATCCATGACTTCAAGTTGCCGGAAACCGACGGATGTCGATATTATATTCTGCTGGGTTTCTGGCCATGAGGGAATTGCGGCAAATATTAGCCAATATTGGATTAACGTAAACTAAAGAGAAGTTGAGGCTGCAGAATTATTGGATGTTGCATCGAGAGCATGATCAAATTTGAACGTCAAAAGTAATCAGTGAATAAATCCGTAAAACAATATTGTTCTATTATGACTTAATCAATTTGCCTGACTTGAAGCCGATTGAAAATTTTTGATTAATATTGAATGAAAAATTCTACAAGAGAAAACAAGCAATCTCTACCCAATGGAATGCCAAAATATATTTAGATTATAAATTCATAATATGAATTAATATATTATAATTATATTTATTTTTTATTATTTTAATACATAGATGGATTTCTGACGCTTTCTTTCAGCAGTTCATTTTGTAGTTTTTAAATAGTTCTATTTTATTTGTACTTTGGTAATTGTGCTTTTCCAAGCATCACCCACAATTGTTCTATTGGATTTAAATATGGGCTATGTTGTGTTTTGTATGGCAATTTTTTGATTAAAGTTGTGTTCATTCTTTCCTCGCATAAGAACATCTCTCCTAGCCATGTTGAAGATATGCAGCCCCTTACGAGGATAAAACCACCGAAATGCTTTGTGATAGAACGGGTTGAGGCCGCGTTAATTTCAACCACTATCACATGTTATTTAAAACCACGATGCTCCCCACGTGCATCTTGGCTTTTAAGCTGGGCGCTTTATCGCAGCCACCTGAGTCAATGTTTAAACAAGGAGGTTTATCTTTCTCCGTTCGCCCCCATACGCCGACCTCGCCAGATTGAGTTGGGCTTATGGGCAGATAAGGCTTGTTCTCAGGCTCGGCTGTGCATTCCCTCGAAGCGCCCACTCCATTGTCCCCCACGCCAAGGGAGTGTCTCGACTAATTAGATGGAAACTTTACCACTAAGATCAGATTGGAGATCCAGATTTTGGTCGTGAAACATCACCACGACCCTCTCTCACCTTGTGCGCCAAGGGACCTCGACCTCCAGATTCACCATCACTTGTCCAGAAGAAGGACAATATCCCTTGAGTGCCAAGATTCGAGCTTTCGTGACGCCGAGTCCACAAGGCTTCCCCCTTGTTGTTCAGAAATAGAACAACATTAGAACAGCCATTGTTCTTTTGAGCCCGTTGACAAAAAACGGTTCTCCCCCCCCCCTGTTGTTCAGAAGAGAACAACGTAGAACAGCCATTGTTCGTTTGAGCCCGTTCGCCAAGAAACAGTTCTCACCCTTCCCCTGTTGTTCAGAAAGAGAACAACGTTAGAACAGCCATTGTTCGTTCGAGCCCGTTGACCAGAAACGGTTCTCACCCCCCCCCCACCCACCCCTGTTGTTCAGAAGAGAACAACGTAGAACACCCATTATTCGTTTGAGCCCGTGCGCCAAGAAACGGTTCTCACCCTTCCCCCTTGTTGTTCAGAAGAGAACAACATTAGAACAGCCATTGTTCTTGAGCCCGTAGACAAGAGACGGTTCTCACCCCTCCCTCCTGTTGTTCAGAAGAGAACAACGTAGAACAACCATTGTTCTTCAAGCCGTTCGTCGAGAAACGGTTCTCATTCCCAAGACGCCACGTCAGGAACATTTTATTCCCCCCCTTTCGGCTGGAACTCGCCAGCGGACCGAAAAGTCCTTCACGCCGCCTTCCTTTACACAACAAGTATAAATTACGTAAGCCGAACGTTACCTTCGAGTATTTAACCCTTTTGTTAATTCTATCCTGTGTTTTAAATGGTTTAGCAAGCCATCCCATCTCTTTAACTTTATATTTGTTTTACCTTTTTGAATCTTTTAATTCTCGGATTAGCTCGATGCCACACGACACTTTCCATTCTTTTTTTATGTCAATATTTTCCGTTTTGTGTGTTGTTGATAGTTATTATTAATAAAACTCTATTTTTTTATTGATAGCAATATTATTATCCTTGAGCTCAGTTCCACTTCTTAAGCATATCGAAGATACATAATATCGGCCAGCCAGACATCCACGCACTCTAAAGATAATTAAATAAGTTCCCTCAACGAATAGTTATATATGGTATATCGTCGAGAGTCCATTCTACGACATGCTTCATAGTTGGTTCCAATCACAAAGACAACTCATAATTGTTGAATATCTGTAAAATTGTTAAAAAATCTTACTATGTAAAATAATTTTACTCAAAAATATATTGAAATGTAATTACATAAATTACATGTAAAACAACAATACAATAGTCTTTCTTACATACTCGATAATTATTTTCAAATTGGCAGATGAATTTAGACTATTTACTCTTTGTGTCTAGTTTTTGTGATCTATGGCCTAGTGAAGCATTTTTTAATTGTTGACCTCAGATATCCATGGATTATTTCTCGCCTTGTATACCTTTATCCTTTGATTAGTAATTTTTCGTCTAACTTTATTGAGTGATATTTTTAGCTTGAAGTTTCATTGAACTCGCCATTGAGTTCAGAATATGTATTCCTTCGATTCCGTAGCGAAGGCCGAATGATAGATGTTTTCTTTAGGCGTTGTAAGACGTTTTCTACCACTTATCTTCCTTGATACAAAAGCTTTTGTTTTCATGATATCGTTTTATATGTAGCGATTTAGCCAGCATATGTTGAACGTTTCATTTTCTATTAAGAAGTTACATTTATGTTCTCGGTGCTTTTTTAAGTTCTTTAGTTTTAGTCCTATTACTTATTTAATTCACCCCCCAAAATGTCAAAGTGGGTCCTTATCTTAGTAGATACTAATTCCTTACCAGCATTTCGACATAGAGAAGTAATTGTAAACAGAGGACAAGAAACAATTTTTGCAATAATCGGAAATGTAGTGAGATATGGATCAAATCCCCATACCAATGAATGGCGAGGCAACAGAACTCCCCAATAATCCCAATTACATCTTAGAACCATCAACCACTCTTTATACTTGGGTGGTACAAGGACTGGCGTTCATATACAACATATTTAATCGTATTGGTGAAGACATGAGGCAAAATTTTTAAATTATGAAGATGCAAATGGGAATTTCTTCCAGGTTATTTAAAAAACTTTATGTGGATAGAAAGAAATAAAGTAAACTTTTAATTAATTTCTCTAGTGCCATTTTCCCTCAATTGCCCTTAAAATAAACTAGTACACGGTTAATTCCCATTAAATTATATGTTACTTTCTTTACAGCTATAGTTACCAACCCTCTGCGTGACAGGGCCCGTTGCTATTACACTTTAAATCCGTAAAAAAATGGCTTTGGTATAAACACAGACTTGAGCGTGATTTACCTTCCATTTACTAATAAAACTTAATACTCGTAACTACGAGAGCAACTCTAACAACTTTATTCAACCACGCTAAGCCGGACAGGTATTTGCTACATAAACATTGAGCTGAATGCAGCTCTATTCTTTATTGATACTGTCTAAGGATATGTAGCTATTTTCTAAATCCAAATTGATGTTGGGACTTTTAATTCTATGAAAACCATTAGTTTGTTAAAAGGTATTAAACTGATATCTAAAGTACCACTACAAATTCTGACCCATCTCAACGTAATTTGCTCACAACTTGACCCTTGACTCGGCTCTTTTTAACCAAAATACAGTTAGATAGACCTAGAGAGTAATGAAGAATGTGAAATGTGATGTTTGGAGGAGCTCAAGGATCAGCCAACTTATAGGCTCGATTTTGAGCAAAGCTATACTATGGCCGAGTGGGTAAGGCGCTTCTCTCTTTGATCTCAACCAAGCTAAGTCAATAGTTCTATAGTCGTTAGTGTTACCAAATCCTTTTGATTCTTTTATTCTCCTCGGTTTTTTTAAGAACAACCATGGGAACTATTAAATTTAAAAGCTAGAGTTATGTGTTTAAGATAATTTGTTGCGAAAATTCGATGTCCCCGAAATTGGCCAAAAAATGATTTATTATTAATGTTAAAATAATAGAGCTTTGGAGGAATATCGGTCCAATTGACACATTTGAACAAGAGGAGTCCCAGTCTGTCCATCTTTGAAGAAATTGCCTCCTAAAACATAAAATATGAAATTAAAAGTCGAAAAAGTAAAATCATTCATTTCTAAGCTTGGTTTGGGTTTAATGGATAAACATAGCAAATCCTCACCTCTATAAAATGCAATTTATACAGGCAATCATTCACGTAACCTAACTTCACATAAACACGTTAAATTACATCCAACTACGCTAACTTTGAAATATGCTTTGCTAAATTTCTAAGGAGTGTGTAAGTGAAAAAAGGCAAAATAATATTAATCGATTTATTTTTAAATTCATTCATTTGAACAATAAGGACTCTAGCTTGGCTCATTTGACGAATACAAGTCCATGGTGTCAAATGGAAAACTATTCTTCAAAAGCTAAAAATTACCCCCTAAAAGATGCCATAAGTTCATCGACGTTCAAATTAACTTTCTTTGCTCTGCATCGTTAAGCATTCAACAAGAATTTGCCAGCAGGAAAATGAAGAATTTTGATCGAAATGCAGGACTAGGGGGCCATAATGAACATGCAAATGTGCACTGACTGGTTAAATTATAAAATGGCTCCATTCTCAAAATGCCCACTGCACATTGGCACTGTTAAGGGAGACTTTATCAAAAGGAAAAACTGAATTGAAAAATACAGAAATGAAAAATAAAAAGAGAACCCTATAGGAACAGGTAGATAAGGCACGCACTGATTAGGGAGGCTGAGTGACAGAAAAGATCCCTTCATATATAAAATGAGAATTCGATTATGACTTTAGTTATAATATCATATAGCGTAGTTAACTACATAAGGAGCCTTTTACGAAGGAACAAAATATAATTTTAACAGCTGAATGTCAAAAATGTTGTTTCTTGCAAATCCATCATCGGCAGAAATTTCAATTTTCCATTTTCAGACTTTTGCTTCTCAATAAATGCAAATTAACCCAATCCCGTCTAGTTTACACTACCGAAGATCACTAGTGCCGAAAATCTCGCAAAGTGAGTCAATAGAAAACAGAGTTTTACACTTCCAAGCTGGCAACTCAAAGTTTATGAGGACCAGTAAAGATCGCGTGAGCTATTTACGGCAAACCCGGAAGTCAGAACTTACCAATCTCTCGGAAATACTTATCTAAGCAATTTTTAATCTTGTATACTACACACTGTTTTTTACGGAAGCGATTTCAATGGTGAATAACCTCTAAGTAAAAATTATTAGGTTTGTTTCACAACACATTACTTTCAGCTAGAATACATTGTGTATTCCTCAGCTTCAGTTTTTAAACTCAAAAGAAAAATCAAATGTAACGTTGTAAAAACTATTTCACACTCTGGTCTTCAACTTGGGGGAGATATTACAACCTACTGGTAGCTTTAAGTTTCGGGATCTCCAATTTTAGTGGGTGGTTGGCTAATTTCATTCGCAGAAAAATATTATAATCTTGTCAAAATCAATTCCTCCATCTACGTTTCTTCAGTGATAGCAAATTCAGCGAACATCACCATCAGCCTGATCCCATATGATCTCTTCAGTAATCCGGAAACCATCTTAGGAGTGCAGCGGTCCAACCTTTTACCTGCGTCGAAGCGCCAGGTCTAGGCGTAGCCTTTTTTCAAAGGGAGTAAAGTTCAAATGTACCCATTTAGAGCTATAAAATGACCTATATTACCATGGAATATATGGTTATTCACCCTAGAGATATCAAATCTGTCATTGGATTTGGCGCTAGGGGGTGCCATCTAGTAGCAGAAGCCTCATTTAGCCATTCAAAGGCACTTGTAATTGATTTAAACCATTGGAAACCATCAATGCAATGACCATTTATAATATTATCACCAAACGGTGCAGGTCATTGTAGAGACTTTCCTTCTTGTTAAGCAGAGATGCACCGAATATTCCAAGTGGGGCCAACGATGGAATTGAACAGAAGAAGCACGATCACTTTCGAATTTTAGTAAATACTTATATAGATAAATCCTTAGTTTACTGGACTTTTTAAATGGCTCCATATATTCTTTTCAAAAGAATAAATTATTGCTGATGGGTAATTCTATATCCTTTGAAGGGTCCAACATGGGTAACGATATTCTTGAGATGCTATAGTTAAATATTTCGTTTCTTCCTCATATATGTAAGACATCAAACCTGTCTTTGTGTAGCCTCATCTGCTATATTATGGACCACGCCAATATTTTGCTGAATACTTGTCAGAAGTTTTCCAATTCGAGCGAAATTCCATTTAAAAGAAATTTAAGAGGAGACGGTCTCAGATATACCGCTCCTGCTATACCTAATTACCTCATCTAAAAACATTTTTTGATCCCTAACCGACGCTCTTTACATGTTATACGTGTTGTAGATTTGCTCTGTACGTTTTTCGGGAGGAAAAGGAGAACATTTCTTACCCCTTGCAAATCCTCTGTTTGATACTGCTACCAGTTTTTTACTGAATTGTTTTCATCATTTTTTTGAGTATTATTACCTAACATTTCTGTAAATTCAGGATACTAATTTCAAACTGTCAGCACACCAAATACTTCATTCCTTGGAGAGTCGCGCTAATTTCTTTAGCTGGGCACATAAATTTGATATTTCGTTTTTTCTAAAAAGATCGAGTAAGATTAAATCTATTTATAAAATCTAAAGTTACCCTGCACTTTAAACCCGTTATCATAATATCCCATTGAGACTTCCAGTTTTCTGTTTAACTTAGGTCACACTGTAAGGAAGCTTATTCAGCTCTGGACCTTACTTTGGTATAATGTTCATATTTATGGTTGAAAATTAAACGTAAATGGATGTATGAATAAGTATTTTTCATAAGAAACGCGCAATAAGATCGAAATTTATTGTTCGCGATACACTGTTTGCATCTAAAGGTATCTTAAACTTCTCGTTCCTATGGGCAGGAATAACCTATATTAGTATTATTTTTTTCTTCAATATTGTTTTCTAATTTTGTACATATATATATCTTTATGTTGTGTGTAAGGGGATCCGCTAAAATAGTAGTATTTCTCAACCTCCTAAGATATTACTGCGAGAGAGAAAGCGAGCCGTTACTTCTCCCCCCTTCCGACCTCGCCCTTTTTGGACTTGGCTCCAGGTCACTGAGAAATTCTCAGTGAGGCATGAGGCTGAAATTGAAGGCTACCTCCCCACCCTCTCAATCCTCTATTCTCTTCCGGGTCGGAAGATTACTCATCTATTTTGTAGGTTCGCTTCGAACAACTCTTATGGCTCCAGCCGCTGGTCATCAGTCTGATTTGCTGATCCCTGCCTATTACACTTTCCCGCATGGAGACGCTCGGATGTCACGGCCAATAACGAGGGTATGAGAAGGTCTCTCTCTCTCCCTGTTTTGGAGAAATCCGGGTATATATGCACTCTCTCAAAGATTACCGACAGATTTGGTTGGACGACACTTTCCCGAAAGGAATTCGATTCAACGCTGCTCATTCCCGAGAAGTGTTTAGTGACGGTCGTAATCCACGGAAAAGCAAGTCATCACACCCGTATCTTTGGATCAGAGAGAAGTCTCTTGAGGCAACGTCAGCCTTTCTCAACCGCCTTTGGATCAAGGATTGGAAAAGTTGTCCTTCCAAGTTCTTCTGGTGACCTTTTGAAGACAAAAGGCCAAATAGCTCGCTCAATCCGAGTTTGGAGAAGTCATCTCTGCCCTTCGAACTTCGTTCGGTGACCTCTTGAAGACAAGAGGCCCGCATCTCGCAAAATCCAAGTTTGTAAAAAGTAGCACCACCATCGGCAGGATTTGGGCTACACCCGTTAGTAATCGAGGGCACCAAGACCTCCCCCAAAGTTTGCCCCGTTTTATCCTCGAGGTTCAAAGGAACTAAATCGCTCACTACCCTAAATTAACCATTATAACCATTTAATAACCTTGGTTATCCAATTATTATTCCAACCCTAATTCCGTCATTTTCATGTACCTATATATATATATCCATATTTATTTGGTGTGTATTAAAATCTATTTTTGTCGTTGTGTTTGGAATATTTCTTGGTCACGAGGCTGCAACTATCTATTCAAATCGCACTCTTAGAACAATAATATTTGTTGCCTTGCTTAACCTACCGTAGAGCTCGTGTGCGTAGTTTCCCGTAGACTGGGCCATATTTCGACATTTTGGCATATTTAGGATTTAATTTAATACGGAGGTTTCAGATTCAGCCTATGCTGGATCAGCGTATGCCTTCTATGCTTTGTTCTAGGAAGCTCGTTTTATCATTAAAACTAACTTTAAAAAAATCTATCATAATTCCTTATTTGTTTTTGTTTTTTCTGTTTAATGTGCTTGATTTTATACTCTATGACATCCTGTACCGCCCTGGTAAAGATAAAATTCTTGCTGACACGTTACACGAGCTCACTGGCTAAACTTGAGCCTCGACTGTGTAACCTTGGTGTAACTTGACTTGGGAATTTCGTCCAAGTAAGAAACTTTCCTTTTGCCCTTGAGGAAGTGAGAAGGGTATGTAGAGATTGGCCTCTGTCGGCCTGTCTTAAGCCTAATTTTTTATGCAAGATTCTGCCCAACTAATCAATGATACACAACCATTTGAGCAGCTCAGTATGTACGCCAAGCTGCCTCTTCCTTCTTTATTCAGAACTTCTTACTTGCTTACCGTTGTAGATAAATTTTCAAGATTCCCATTTGCCTTCGCCTGCGGAGCCATGCCTACAAAGACTCATCCGATGTCTGAATCAGATCTTTCGTTTATTCAGTATGCCATCGTATTTGCATTCTGATCGGGAACCTCATTCACAAGTGCCGAACTACGAAAATATCTTACAAACCATGGCATTGTGCCCGAGCAGAACTATTTTTTATAATCCTCGTGTAAATGGGCAATGTGAAAGATAGAATGGCATAATATATAAGTACATTACCCTTGCATCCAAAAAATTCCGAGAGTTTCACTGGGAGGATATTTTAACTCAAATCCTACATTCTATCAGATCCTTACTTTGTACAGAGACTAATGTGACGCCACATAAGGACCTCTCTCTTACCAGCGTCCATTGACTATTGGTCGTTCGTTTCCAACTTAGTAATCTGTTCCTGGACCTGTGCTCTTGCTCGGCACGTCCGGAATGGCAAGCATGGTCCTTTATATTTTGAAGTTGAATTAGTTGAGGCAAACGCACAGTACGCCCATGTGCGGCTCGCTAACAGACGGAAATTTACTGTCTCAGTGCGTAACTTGGCTCCAGTGGGTAATCAATCAGCCGGTGTAAAGCAGGCTAAACATTCACCGGCATACTGGAATGAGACTCCTCCAATAAAGTGTCATAATTTTCCTCCCACAACTACTAAGCAAGTCTCCGATGTAGCCATCGAATCGAGCGAATCTGTTCACGATGTGTTTGTAGTTTTAAACGATCGCTTCCTCATTTACCGAAGTTCAAGGCTCGTTGTCCTAATGATGCCCCTCCCGATATTCGCTTGGACGTGCATTCCCTGCTGCAGAAAAACTGCTTTGGTCTCAGCGGCAGCGCTGAAAACCGCATCACTTTCAAGATGCTTAATTCTTCAAAACG
Organism: Ceratothoa steindachneri; assembly: GCA_963969495.1. Lineage (NCBI taxonomy): Eukaryota > Metazoa > Arthropoda > Malacostraca > Isopoda > Cymothoidae > Ceratothoa > Ceratothoa steindachneri. The sequence continues at coordinate 7,205,420 of OZ018329.1, forward strand.
GAGGAAGAATGTGATGATTTGTACTTGTAATGTATGTTTTATTTGCTTAATTTTGTTTATAAAATTTGAATTGTTCATTTATTTTATTCTTGTGTGTTACAGATTGCGTTTGGATGCGTTCCTGTCTTTGTTGTAATAAAGCTTTGCTATAGGCGAACGTCCAAATGCACCCCTATCTTTTTCATTTCAACACAGGGTCATAAGCATACTCTGAGTTCTTTCGTTACACCATAGGTTGGAGCGACTGACGACTCTTGTCTAGAGACATCATTATTATTACCTTAGTTTACAAAAGTTAGACTTAGATGTATATTATTTATATATACATAATGATTATTTAAATTTGTTTTCACTTTAAAAAGGTGGTCTCAATTTTAAGGAGTGAGCGAGGTAATTAATTATTTGAAGTGATTGTCAAAATCCTTTGCTCTTTACAACTACCTCCTTCTTTATTGCAAAGCAATTGAGCTTCTGATGTATTATTTTGTATATTTGGATCAAATATAAGCTTTTATCTTTTTAGTGGTTGGAAGTCTTCGTGCCCGGCATAATCATTTATTAAACAGGTGCCCATTTATAAATTTATGTTACTTGAGTTTTTGTGTAGATTATTTACTACACACACAGTCGTGGAGATTAAATAAATGTTAGGTGGTAATGGTTTTATTTGTTTATCATTATAAATAGAACGGTAGGCTGAGGAGGAATAAATAGGAATAAGTTATATATACCTTAAAAATTCAAGAAGAATTAACAAAATTCAAAATTTGTCAAAACATGTAACATCAGCAACATGTCAACGATGAGCAGATAAAGCTCGGTGAAAATTTCAGCAGAACCAAACTGACACAGGAAGCTTAGTAGCATGTCAATAGTTCCTTGGCGGACATGGTACAAAAGATACGTCTCTTTCTTTTGCCTTTAATAATTCAGCACTATTTCGCACTTGATCTCTCTCTCACCTTTGAAAATTCTATCCTTGTTTTTTCTAATAGATGTCCGATGTCCGTACATATATTCGCTCAGGTTTAGAACGTCAAGATCAAATTGAATAATACTATTCTTTAAATAAAAAATATATTTATCACTAATTCCAGCACATTTGGCTTTATATTAGAGTAGTATGCTCGATTGTATTGCGAGAAATAGATCTTGAAACAATAACAATAATAAAAATTATCTTTGGTATGGTGATTTTCAAGGCCATGAGCTTTGAAAAAGCTACTATCAACTAAAGAAAACTCAGTCATACAGCATCGGCATTATCGCTGCTTCATGCAATTTTTGAGGCAAACAAAAATAAATTCTAAAAACGTAACAGCAAATTATACCCCCTGTTTTTACCTGTTCTCCTTTCTTGCATCTTCTTGTGAATAGAGATCAAAATTCCATGCATTATTGTGACCTTTATGGTTTTAAAATGGTCCCTAAACCGGATTCCCATCTCATTCTCTCTTTGTTCGATACCATACTTCCCTCAATACAGATTCGAAAATTAACCTTTGTCAGGCATTTCAGTCAATTCTCGAAGAATATTAAAATGTTACGGAGAATAAGTGAGTTGATCGTATATTGTTGATTTCAGTTCTCATTTGTATATTTTAGAAGTCTTCATGCTGGATAATGGCCAGATTGGCTCCTAAAATGAAGGCTGATGAGGTCTGATTTTAGAGGCGTTTTGGTATGGCAATTTCGGGCGTTGAGTATTCTTGTATGTAGATAGTTTACTTGTTGGGCTTTATTTATCCTGTCTTGTCAATGCATTAGATGAGTTTTAGTTTCTGATAGCTTGTTTGGGGCATATTCTTCCCATAATCTAGTCACCTGTGGCCAGAATTTGTCAAACGCCATGAAAGAATAATGCGTAAAATTTGGAGCAGGAAGAAAGGCCATACCGCCCTCCAACGCGTGTCGTAAAATGCGATATGACTGGATAGACGGCCACTGGCCAAGTAAGACGCGCAGCAAAAGCTTTATCTCAAGAGCTTGACACGCAATGATTTTAATCAGCTTTTAATCTGGGGGTTATCACAGAGGGATTTTCTGGTATTTAAACATGAATGGAAAAGATGTTAAAATACATAGCACCCCGTCGCTACGAACGGCAAATTTTGCAAGGAAATTATGACAAGTGGCTAGATTTTTTACCACCGCAGTTGAAATATCATGACCAAAGAATCGTGGAATTGATCCAGAAACAATCATTGCTCCTCTATCTGTAATGTTCACACGATCAAGACTAGCAACTAGTCCTAGTGTTATGTAGTTATTTTTTTAATAGGAAAAATTAAATTGTTCATCTCTTTTCTAATTGAAGCAGGTGAACACTAACTTTTTTCTCCCGCATTTACATTTTACTTTTAATTTGCTTATGTTGATATATGTTGCTGGATTACTGAGCTAAATTATTCTTATCACAAGGCGACATACTGCAGGAAATTAGTCCTCTCTAAATCAACAGGAAGTGGCAGTCGATTCTTTATCTCTCACTTTTGAGGCATCTTTTGGAGCACTATCAGAAAACTTTATCAGGAAACTTTCATTCTACAAAAGTGTAGCTGAGTTTAGTGATTCTTCTGCAGGAAGAGGTATTTTTTATACAACTTTGAGAAATTCCTCACACAAGAGTTAATTATCTGTGCCAGAATTCGGGCTCTTTGCCATACTTTCAAAACCTCTTCGCAAACCAGATTGTAGTTTTCATTCAGTCATTGACTCTTATTAATATTGGTACTGAGACCAACAAACCACATCACCATATTATGTTGGTGACTTTCAGTTAAAAACTTCATATTGGGTTTTCTTAAAAGCTAGAGTGATGAATATCAGCAAGAACTTATATCAATAATCTGAAACGAAAGAAATAAAAATTTATTGTACCTTAAATGAGAATTATTTTATACAAGCTCCCACCCAAATGGACAAATTACCGTCATTCTTGATGTGGCACAGAAGGACTGTCCTTCCTAAAGAAGTAGATATGACACGATATTCCCATTAAATTATTAAGTGGCCTAACAATAAAGGAACTATTGCATAGTTAAATAAATCTTAAAACCTGCCTCTCACATCCATACTTATGAAACACAGATTTGCATATACATATATACATATAAAATTAGATAGATAAGTAGATAGATAAATATGTATGAATTAAGCGCTCAGCAGTTCTCAGAAATACATTATATTTCACAGCTCAACTGTTCTGAGGATATGACACATGCCTTCTATACTTCATATTTTCCAATCACAACAATATCACAGCACAAAAGTGCCCCGAAACAGTAAACCCAGGACACTGATAAAATTCCTTTTTCTTAAATGTTTCTGTGAAAAATATTCTTGGGAATTTGATATAAGATGAAAATGCTTTCTTTATGTCTACGAAGTTTCTGGTGCCACCCACTTTTCAAGGTATAGTAGAAAAAGTGTATGCCTGCTCACAGGTCGTGAAAGTAGGAAATCAACCAAAATGTTGGAAAGTGATCTCTCCCTCTTAGGTTAGCATTGGTAAACCTTGTTAAAATCTGTAACATCTCCTCCCGCCCAACATAAGCCCTTTTAAAGATAAGCCCTCCCCCCCCTTATAAGACTTGTATTAAACTCTTGTAAACTTTAGATTCAGAGGGACAATCTGAGAAAATCATGTATTTTGAATAAAACTTGAAGCCATACAGCTCTCTTTACTCTCCGCCAATGCGTCATACGAACTCTTCAATAGACACGGGCAAGCAAAACGCCGAGTCGCCGTGGCCACTTAGGGTCACACGCCCCTCTACTACGATCAAACCCCCACCAAAAAGCATCATTCCATGTCAGATTGCACTCCTCACCAAAGCACACAAGAGTCCTTGCGTGGAAAGAAGGATTCCTGCCTGATCAACTTTACTGCGTGCCCCATTTACGGGTCTCGGGCACCACCACGGGTCCTTGTCGCCATAGTACGTTCATACGAAGGAAGAAGGAAGCACGCTAACAAATTTCTAATATTTATAAAAGAGTACTTACGAATTTTTAATTAAAATATAAGCATAAACACTCTTTGATAACATTTTATTCTAAAATACCTTAATAAATTTTGAAATTTATAAAAATAATAGCAATACATGAAATATATGTGTACTGAATAAACAAAGTATGATATAGAAGACTTATACTGCCCTCTATCACTATAAACTACAAGCTAAGAAATGGACGATTAATCAATTCTAAATGACTTATATAAGAAATAAAGCGATTGCATCACAACCTTAAAAGTGGGTCAAAGATCTATCTCTTAAAGATGCTCGAGCTTAAACACAACTTCTAAACAAATTTAATTATGGATATTATTCCATACTTCAGATGATGCAATTCCATGATTTTTTTATAAAGCTATGTTACTGTATGACGAATGAGATATCCATAATAAAAATTATGACAATGAATAAGTAGCAGCAAATAAATACCTTATTTTTCAATACTTTGCATAAAATCTTAAAATTAATAACATAAATAGCATTTCTAAGGATTTACCAGAGTAGTGATCTTTTATAAAATCTTTTAACAGCTAATATAATAATGTTAGCTATGTGGAAACTATTTTCAACTCTTTTGAATTTTCTTAAATTTTTTGACCTCCCTAGAGAAGATGAGCTTAATAGCGCAAAAAAAAGGAGTTAAAAGGGAAGATATTTCTAAATGGAAAACTGGTCGATGCTTAAGTCTTGAGAATCTGAGTTTGATTGTGACCTATTTTGTTATAATGGGCGCTGCTTTACTGGAAACAGAAATAAAACCCTTTGATCGAAATTAATTGATTTGAAACAGAAAGAAAATATATAAAATATTGGAATTTTCTTCGTTCTCGTATTTCAAGTTAAGGAGAGGAGATGTCAACTTTGAAATATTTTCTGCCACCTGTGTTTAGGTAGGAGCATTTCCAATGAAATGGTGGTGGTATGTTTTGGGAGGGAACTATTCCAGTGGTATATATCACACAGCCAGCGTCCTACATCTTTGCTCCGAGAATTTGGTCTTTTGTAAATTTCACCGCAAGAAGAAAGGAAAAAACCTCCTTCACTGTTCCTGAAAAACTACAAAAATTAAAAGGTTAAATACTAACACAAACCACAAATATCTAATGTAGAAAAGCTCGCAAAAGTCGCTTGGATTAAAAATTAAGTGGTAGAATAATAATCGTTATTAATAAAGACATAAGCACTTGGAATAAAGATGTTCATTCTCCTAATCTCTAATTTTCACACATACTATTTCACAAATCATTCAAGCTCAATAAAGTGTTATTTATCTACGCGACAGATCTCCTCCCCCTCTTCCAAAATAATACAAATTGTATATTTGTATAATTTAAAACTTCCATAAAACTGAAACTGCCATTAAACTGCACGGAGAGTCGACAAAATATATCTCGAATTTGAAAACACATAACGAGGCGCGAGAACAAAAACTATTCCATTTATCTTCTCTTGGTAACTTCCATTTCCTTTATCTTTCAAAACGTTGCGCTACATTTGCACCACCAGACTAAATTCCCCGCTAAAGTAAAACGTACCATAGTAATAAAATAAGAAGCCATTATGATAGCAACCCATTCATTTTCATACATGGGTATACGTAATAAGAACATCTCTAAAAGAAACCACACAAACAACCCATATATCCTCCTTCACTTGCCTAGGCCTCTTCATCCTGGAAACTTGCTCTTGAATCTACTCCCATCAGCATACTAGAGAAAAAAATAAGCAAAGCACACCCGCAGGCTGCACGGGGAGCACCCCAATAAACCTCTTACGCTCTGACACAAAAGTCTTACCCATAAACAACTATCTTTCATCTTACCGAACCCAATTTCTCCCTATTACGCGAAACCCAAGCATACCTTTCGTCCCCTAGAGAGAAGCGCGAAAGGCAAAGAACATTTTATACAGGGCTACGTCAAGGAAGCCCTAATATTTCTAACAAGATCACTTCTACCCACAGACAGCCCTTCAACGCCAATTCCCCTAAATATTGATCCAGAAGAAATATCCCTCCCACATATTACACTGGTCGCCATGGAAAGGCGGTCTCCTGGAGTCCAAGTAAACCAGACACAGTTCAACACATATTCACAACATGCTCGACACAAGCACAACTGAGACATAACATGTAGTTACACTTCAAAATTTCATAAATGTTGAATTTTCCTAATAAATATTAAGATTACTTTGTTCAATCATTGCAAAATAGTATCCCGCAGCATATACATTTACCGTCGCGTCACCACAGGCTACGTCCACTATGGCAAGGCAAATAAACGTTCACTGCTTAGTCGTCTTCACAGTACGTGGTCCTGTTGTCTCATACCTGTGTATCCTCATTTGAGTGTGGGATTTTTAGAACTTTTTCCGCAGGGGTAGTTTCCAAAGTAATTTTACTATTCTTGACTCTCTCTCTCTCTCTCTATATATATATATATATATATATATCAATATATATATATATATATATATATATATATATATATATATATATATATATATATATATTTGCAGCTCAGATGGATGAAGAGCAATCTTAGAGGTTGATGTAAATGGTTGGCACTCGCAGTAGAGCAACGAGGGCAGCCAAGCGAGAGAGAGTTGTGTGAGTATGACGTTATGTTGCCAGGAGTTGCCATAGTGGGGTTGCCAACTGTCTCGGGTTGAGGCCAGGACACCTACCCAGATTGCAGTTAGATGTTGTTAGAATTGATCATATGATGAGAGTTAGACCAGTCTATTATATATATATATATATATATATATATATATATATATATATATATATATATATATTTGAACTGTTAGGCGTATTCCAAATCGGAGTTCAATAAGAAGGTGAGAACCAATGATAAGGCTATCTAATGCGGACTTGCAAAATATTGTCGACAATCCCCTTGATTGACATTCCAAGCAATTCTCATGATGTGGAGCAGTGTGTGCGAATGGTGATGGAAGCTTCTGGCAAAGTTTATGGAAAAGAAGCAAGAGATGGCTAAATTTATGAAGCAGTAAAATTTGTGACTTCATGCCATCGTTTGAGACAGAGCATGATTTTAATGTATCAGTTGACAAATAGTATGTATCAGTTAGATAATAAAAGAAGAACTTTCACTTGTTTCTCAGTATCCTTCAGTTTAAACTCAACTCTAATGTATTTAGAATCACTTATAACAAGAAACCAACAACTCTGATAGTGTATATCTTTCTGGCTCGAAAATTAAAAATAATGAAATTTTGAGCTCAGAAAAGTGGGGTGTTCCAACTATTTTTCCAAAAAACCGGAAATGTGCATGTTGATTTCCTGAAATTTGTTTATCGATGCTACATCCTACTGTATAGATCTCACGCTAAATGCGGAGGCAGGTTGTTGGAGTGCCCCAAAAGAAGCTGTTGGAACTGGTGGCTTGGCCGTATGGTGCCAAAGATCTGGTGTGTAAAGGGGAATGACAACTCTTACAACTTGACCTTACATTCTGCACAATTTCAGGATGAAATACTCTTTTCATTCCCCGTAGATATATTGAATGATGAAAGGTGAAGTTAACTGCACAAATTTCCGTGAAGCGTTAGTATAAGGAACAGTGGTGATAGTGCTATGTGATGAAGAGTTTGTAACTTCAGTAGTACGCTCTTGGGTGGCTTCCGGTAGCTAGGGGGAGATGATGGACCTAGGGTGCCCTTGGAGGAAGCAGTAAAAGATATCCATTGGCTTCCTTCCACACGGAAGACACAGGGCAACACGCAGAGATGGGCCTCACCTTAGAACTTCTGGTGATACCAGCAGCAGATATCTTACTCACTTTCTGGATCTCTAGTGTGGGAGGAACAGATTGACCCAAGAACGGAAATCGTAGGCGGAAGCCAGGACTCACCTCGGAACAAGGTTTTACCGCGTATCTCTTTTGCCAGATTCTGGAACGCCTAGATAAGTTTGTCCATCTTGTCTTCTAGCGATTGGCGATCTCGGGCAGCGGGAGAGAGCACAAGCAAAGCAGCAGTGACTAGTTCATGGCCACAATAAGCGTCGCGAACTAAGAGGCGATCGGCAGTCCCTGAAAGCTGTCGTGGTGTCGTCATCCCCTAGCCCTCCTAGATGTCTGTCACATGAATAGGGAGAGAACTGAGGAAGGTTTGTTTAAGCTGTGGCGCTGGAAATTTGGCACCCGCCGCGTTTCGGAGATGCCAAAGAAGAGAATGTGATCTTCAGTCCTACCAGGGTAAGATTCTTCATGAGGTTCTTCACCATGCTGATCAGAGCTTTCGTGTTGGAGAATAACGATTACCATGATAGCCCTTCAGAGGTTATCTACTCTGCTGGATACTCAAATAACGAGTCCATTACTTTCATGATGTCTGCTAGTACATGGGATACGGCCGAACGAAATTTGGTCTTGGTGAAAGAAATATTTTGTTCCTAAAATGCCAGCTCACATAATCGGGACCTGTGTTTTGGCCCACTTGTCACATATTAAGATATACATCGTCAAAAAAAGTTCCCTCACTGTTGTTCAGGACTCTTGCTTTTTTTCTTATTGAAGAGCCATGACGCGTGCGTAGAAAATTCTGTTGATCAATGAGCCTTCTTTGTGCAGTTTTGAGATAGAGTGAATTGCTCACAGGCTCAACAATGGAGCTGTTGATACGTAAACACGATCAATATTTGCCTTTGTCAACAAGATTTACAGCTGCAATTTTTCTTGGTTTCCTCACCTCAGGTACAATGAAGCTCACGTTGATGGAAAGCTTTCTTGGATGTTGATGAGAAGGCTGGCAATTGCAGTGGAGCGATAATTACAGCCGAGTGAGAGAGTTGTGTTGGTAACAATGACCTGCCTCTCACGTGACTGCAAAGATTAATAGGCCAAGAATGGCCCAAGGTTACCAGGACTTACCATCATGAGTATTTTGAAGTTGTATTTAGAATATATAATTCTTACAATGTTTACGATCTTTCTGAAATTCCTCAGGTTTAAATCATATAAACAAAGTTTAATGCGCTATAAACTTCAATACACTTTCAGGATACACTTTTAAATAGGCAAATTAGGTCGAAATATTAAATCTCCGTGGAGATAATAAATATGTCTTTCGGGTATACGACCAATAAGGTGATAAGTTTTTGACTTTGGAATTTTCTCGTTTGATAAAATTCTTTATAGATCATTATTAATGAAAGAAACGTCACTTTTACATGAGAAAACCTTTACACAATGACCTAATAGCTCAAAGGAGCGATTAGTTGGTTGTCCATTTTTCATTTCTTTTGAACCAACCACTTACACGGTATACTTTTCTTCGAATATTCATTGATATATTATTCGGTTCTTGTCCTTCACTCAAGTTAGTAGTGTGTTTTGATTTTGCTCTTATATTTTGTACATTTTTTACATTTTATAGCATATTAACCTTTTTCAATTTTTGTAATCTCTTTATATATATATATATATATATATATATATATATATATATAGAGTCTATTTTTGCGCTTCTTTTCAATTAAATGAATTACAAATGCATTTTCTACAAGATTCCACTGATCACGGTCCAGCTCTGGGAATATTATATATAGAATTTAACAAATTTCCTCATTCCACCGTTTCTCAATCTACTGTCGTTTCTTGTGACATATTTTCAGCCCATTTTTCGTTACCCCTCTTGGTATTCTTATCTATATCAGATATTTATTTATTATTCCTTGCGAGTTATTCTAAACATACATGGTTCCATGCTTGGTGAGATGCATCAGTTTCCACCCGCTTTCTTCATGCGTGACAGACTTTTACTTCCGTAACTAATTACTAGTAAGATAACTAGAATCATGTCTCTGTTAAAGATTTAGGTAAATATTCCTATCAGCCCCTACCATAATTTTTCTTGACTGATGTTTTTCCTTTCTCGAGTGACTTCAGGAGTCATAAACTGCCATAATTAAAAGGGTTATTGTACCTGGTCAGAAATTTGATTATCAATTTTAATTGTCTCTTTAAAAACAAACCTCTTTACAGTCAAACTAACTGACTAACATGTGAAAATTATCATTAAAAGTAATCCTTGAGGAGAAGATTTTGATTTCTTAAGAAAAACAAAGGGGTTGGAAGCTTAAATACTTCTCACGAACTCGGAATGGTTTTTTTTTTATTCCTAACACATATTTCTATGATTATTCGGCAGAAATTGGGGGTTCTTCTTTCTATTCTGTGCATCCTTGATCCGAGAAACCAACGTAGAGAACTGCAATAGGATGAAGTAAGAAGAATCATTTCACACCATATGGATGGAGGAGAGGAGAGAAGAGAACAGAGGCAAACATTCAATTGATAATGGAAGTGAGGTGGCTTAAAGGATTAAAGAGATAAAGAATTACCGCGCTAAAGAATAGTATGTAGATGAATTACCTTTGCGTTAACAGCAAACTAGCGAAAATGTGAATTAGAAAGATTGACAAAAGATATTTGTTAGAAAAACTTATGTAACACGAGTTCAATTTTATTTATTCATTCTTTAAAAATGGCAATGCATCTTTTAAAAAAATTGGCATTATGGGTTTTAAAAACTAAAATAAATGAAGATGTTTTATAAAAATATGAGTTACCGGTAACCTACAAATGTCCAGGAAATTATTATTCTTGTTCTTTCAATAGTCTTACTTTTTCCATTCATTGACATGTCCCTTCACTGATTCAATCATAAAAGAAAGTAGTTCATGTTTATATATTTTTTGTTCTTTTTAAACCTTGAAATTTAGTTAAAATTCTAATTTAATGTTGAGAAAACTTCCGAAGAAAAAGAGAAATGCAATTGACCAAAAGAAAAAAGGTGATTTTATCAAAATTCCCAATGCTTACGCTTAAAGTTCAGAGAACAAATGTTGGATAACTGATCATCTACCATTAGACAAGGAAAGAGAAAGACCTATACTTTGATCTAGCTTACAATATCAGTAGCAAATTGGCACGAATAAGATGATAGACTCCATCATTATCCATCGGAGTTCCTTTAAAATCAAACTTGCTGAATGAGAAAAGCGATAGCGAAATTTCAGCAATAGAGGTTTCATCTTATTGGCAATACAAAAGACCAAAGGTTCACTAATATGACTCAGAAATTGCCACCACAAGGAATAACGAGAAAGTAAAGGAAAATTTCCTTCTCAAATTGCGAATTTATTGGGTTCAAACATTGGTATTAAACTGTAAACATTTCTTTCAGAAATCAGCTTAAAATTTGCTGTGATTTCTTCACAGATTCGTCCTAAATCCTAAAACGTACTGTATGACATCCTGGAGTTTTTGCACCAGCATTTACCTTTCATCAACGTTAATTATATATATATATATATATATATATATATATATATATATATATATATATATATATATTACAAGAGAAGAGAAATTTGACGAGGGATATTCCAGAAGCTCCATTAAGCAGAAGTGTGCTTCATCGGAAAGTATCACTTTGCTCCAGTCTTTTTCAGTCCAATATTTACATTTTAGACAAAAGTGAGAGGCTTCCTCTCACCTCTTCTCGAGATGAGGCATTTCTCCAAAATTCTTTGCTTTACTGTGTGCGCTGGAGCACTCACACCAATCCCCAATCATGAACGAGCTTGCCACTGAGACAACCTCTTCCTTAAACTGGGAACTTTCCAGGGGGCGATCCTGAAGTTCATTTGATGCTCTTAGCCATCCAGAAGAGTTTTTATCAATAGTGTAACCAGTTTTTTTAGAGTCAATGATGATCATTGAAATGGCGTTGTTTCATAGAATAATTTTAGCAACTATCTCCTTTAATTTCAGGCCACTTTGGTGCAGAGCATCAATAGTTCCACGCTTTTCTTTAAAAAAAGCATCTGTGCAATTGAAAAAGATTCAAACTTTTATATTTTACCCCAAATTATTATAAAATAGATTATAAACCAACAATATCTTAATTTAACCCATATTTTTCATTATTTCCTCCATTTGATCGAATAGCAAAATTCGAAGGACTGAAACTCTTCTCCAACAAGAATACGAAAAGAATTCGATTTTCGATTCAGCGAAGGTATGCAGTTTTTATTAGTATTTTTAAAATGCTGACTTATAAAAAAAAAAAAGAAATAATTTAAATATTTGAATAATCATTTCTATCACGCAAAGTTTAAAAACGAATAGAAAAAAATAAAAATATATATGTATCAATCTCAAACTTTTTATACTCGTATATATATTTTTATTATTATCCAAAAAAATTTATACATTACTGATTCTTATTTAAATAAAACGGAATTTTCCAATCTGTCAGAAGGCGTCAAAGAAAATATAATACATTAGTTAAAGATAAAACAACATTATTTATTCTGTCAATAAAATAAAAAGATTTATGTTTGATGAAATGTAGTTTTAACAGAATTTCACAATTGAGATGAGATGGTCGAAGGTAAAATAATTTGCGCCCACCTTAAAAAACAAGCAAATTAATCACACGAATTTCACAACTAAAAAAATATATTCCTTGAAGAAACATCAAATAAAATCTTTGTGTTTAACTTTATGTCCAAATATTTAAAATTTATGGAGTAAATATAATCGAAACAAGGTCTGCTGAGCGAAGTCGCGTCTTCTCACTTATTCTGATTTATGACTTTATGACCTTTAAACTTTTAATAATTCCCGGAATAAAGTAGGGAGGACCTTGTCAATTATATCATTCGAAAGGAAAATGTAAAAGAAAATAAGAGTTTCAGATTTCTTTAGAATCGGCCCAATAGTTATAATGTTATGGCCAAAAGAAAATAATTCCCGAGTAACATTAGGAGGACCTTGGCAATTAAATTATTCGAAAGAGAATGTAAACCAACATAAGGGTTGCAAATTTAGGTGAGTATCGGCCGAATATTTACATTTTATTATCAAAACAAAAAAAAAGCAAAACGGGAACCGACCGACATAGTGAGATATAGAAGAGCACGCGACTAAACCAGATAAATTAATATTGATAAGGAATCTGTGTACATATTAAAAGTAAGGCAAGATAAGTTTTCTTATATTATACTTATTAACTAAGATATTTCGCAAAAACATGTGAAGGTAAATTATTCCATATTTAGGTAATCCTATAAGAGAAAAATTTGGTCATATCTTACAACAATTTCAAACCCATTAATTATAGTTTATTTTCCATAATCTGAACCTAAAACGCAACTCATACTGCAGATCAGTAAGACTGTTAATATTTTAAAAACTTCGATTTGGTAACCTGCAAACAATGATTTTCCAATAAAAGTAGAATATGATCCCTCAGTCTGACTTCATATCTTCATATATATATATATATATATATATATATATATATATATATATATATATATATATATATATATATATATATATATATATATATATATATATATATATATATATATATATATATATATATATATATATATATATATATATATATATATATGAAATGAATAACACACAAAGTAAACGTGAGATTCGCAATGAATGCAATTCCAGCAGGAAATAGGTAAAGGTGCTTCCAAGTATTTTTGAACTTTATTCAGTTCATTCTTAAGGATAACAAGTTATCCTTGAGAATGAACTGAATAAAGTTCGAAAGTACTTGGAAGCACCTTTTTATTTTTCTACGGGAAATTGCATAAATATACATCAATATTTATATATTGTGAAAGAATTTAGCCAAGGAAGCCCCGCGAAGAGGCTTCGGAACACAGCTGTTTTAACCTATCTCATTTTTTCCCCCAATCCTTGAGGCAATTTTGACTCCCGCCTACCATCTGGAAGCATGCGAGAGTGAGGGAAGTAAACAGTTATCACAAATTCCGGATTGGAAGACTTCTTATCCCCCCCGTCATGTGTTTACATTGGGAGAATCTCCTCCGTGACCAGAGGCGATTTCACTCTCATCGCCTACCTCTATTTAACGTCAGGTTCGGCCGAAACAAGGCAATACAGGCTGGCAATCCAGAAAGATACACATCTCTTCTTGACTCCACCTTCGTTTCCTTGAGCACAAAACAAGAAGTTCTCCCGTCGGGATTCCGCCCTAGTCAATTGGCGATTTCCCAAGAACGGCAGTACTCGTTCACCAGCGCAAGTTCTCCCTCGTCAAAGTATTCCGAGGTAAATCTCAACCTTCTGCAGTTCTTCTCTTCGAATAGCCCACGCGTCCCTTCGCCGTCCAAGCTTTAACTTCTGAAAGACGTCGACGCGTGCAGATTCCTTAATCCGATCATCTCCCTAATTATTTATTTGTATTTTGGCTCAGCGCAGCCTTTTGAAAACTTGATCCGAGTTTCGTCATTTACTTGCCTTAAACTCATTAGCTTGTCCCTTTTGCCCGACTATCGAACCCCCAAATTCCTGGATAATCCCAATTAATTTTATTTGTGTAAATATTTCTTATTTTTTTTGTTGTTTTATTAAATATTATTTCTATACTTCTCTTTTAAATAACCCAGAACAGCATTCAGCCCTAGCTAGTAATTAACGGCCAATCTGCACTTGCTTTCGTTATTTGCCTGCGTTCTGGGAGAACACTATCCCTCCATTTATTCCCCCTTATTTTTTTACCCCATTATCTGGTAACGGAGCTGAGGTCAGGCCTCTCGGGCGTTCTTTCGCCATATTCTTCACCAATCATCTAATCTAATCTCCCTTCATATATCGGCTATACCTCAACATATAGTAAATTTATATTTATCTACATTATGAAAGCTAGAGTTAGGTTTAGCAAGGTCTTTTTTTAATGATCACCTTTTAAGAGGTCTTTTAAAAATTCTTTTGGGGGGTATTTTCTATAGAGGCTGAACGTTCTGGTTGTTTAGAGGTGCACTAAAAATAATCTTTCCATAGATTTCTCTTTGTGTTTGTTCGTTTTTGATCGCGTAAATTTTCTTGGTTTATTTTCGTTGAGAGACTTTACGTCTCAATTTTATTCCTCAGCGGAATTGTTAAGACTCATTAGAATTGCGTGTATGTTTTTGTGTGTAGGTTTTAATTGACAAGGCAAGGCTCTCGAATTAATTATTCCGTTTGTACGGTATTTTCTTTTCGTGCGCCGTATCAGGTTAGACCAGGTCGCCAACCTCGTTAGATCTCAAAAAAAATCAGGTGCAGAAGCAACGTTTTGAAAGTCTCATACTTTGAATTCTGAGCTCAACTGAAGGATTCATGTGGCTGAACAAGCTCTTATTCCATTTCCCACCAATACCTCTGTGAACAAAGATTTTCAGTTCTTGTAATGATCAAGACTATATCAGAACCATTTGGATCCTTAACATGATCTGCGCTGTTCTCTATCCTTTAACAACAAGCAAAATCTAGAGAAACTTGCCATGTCCAATATATGAAGAAACATCACTCCTGTCCCCCCAAAATTCTTTTTAATTTTTCAATGATATCTATTCGAAGAGCCAAAATAATTTGCCAGTTAAATGTTTATTTTTTTTACTTTCTTTTTGTTTCAATAAATTACATTAATATAATCAACATAGAAATATAAAAATATATTGTTTATTAAATAACAGAGAATGTCCATAAAATATGGCTTCCTTCAAAAGTCATGCAAGGCTATTTTTTCAGATTTCAACCTAGGACTTTAATTTCCTAGTAAAATATAGTTCACTAAATTAGAATTTGTTGGTATATAAGGTGAACCCTACATCTAATCAAAATGGGTGATCATTTGACTTTGGAATTGAAGTGTAAAATCGCTGCCTGGCATGAAGTTTACCAATTTCCAACCCAAGTTCAGAGACGATTGCGTGTTTTCTATGAGACGCCTACTTGCTCAGCACGCTGCACAATTTACTACATTCATAAGAAATTTATGGAGACAGGCTCTGGGCTGATAAACCATATACAGGAAGACTTAGAAGTAGCTGTTATCGTTGAAGTAGCTTTCAACAGAAGCTAAAGGAAGTCCATATACACAGCCTTGCGGGAATTAGCCATTAATGCTTCGACCATCCAACGGATATTACCTAAAGACGTGAAAATGTTTCCTTTTGAGTCAAAACTTTTTCAAGGGCAGAGCTATGTGAAACACTCATACACCATCACGAAAATGACCCTTCTATCTTGGATGACATGTTTTTCAGTGGGGAAGCAATTTTTCACTTATCTAGTGGCGTGAAACAACGTACCAGTCGATTTCAGGATAAAGGCAACCCAGTTTTTATTGAAAAATACGAGCACGGCTCTCTAAAGCTTGTTGTATAGTGTAGTGATCTCTTGTAAAAAAGCTGATTTGGACCAGTTTTCTTTAAAGATGATCAGCAGCGGACTGTTAATGGAACAGGTGTCAATTATCTAGCGTTCTTCGAACCTTTTTCTCCCACAATTGGAACATGTAGACAATGTTGATGATTGTTTTTTTTTCAACAAGATGGTGTTTCTCCACATTATGCTAAAGTAGTTCGCGATTTCTTGAATTACAATTTCCCTGATAGAAGTGTAGGTCGTGGAGGACCTCTGTAGTAGACCCCACGTTCTTCAGATTTGACACCACGTGCCTTATTTCTGTGGGGCTTTCTGAAAAGCAATGTCTATGCTTCAAGGAGCAGGAGTGTTGACGAGTTAGAGGAACGTATAAGAAATAACTGAAATCTTGTTACAATGGAGATGCGAACCTGAGTTGGAGAGGAATGCATGAAGAGTTGGCGAATGTGTCTTGAAAAAGAAAGCGCTCACGTCGAAATCTACGGAGCCTAAGAAAACAGAAGAAAAGGAATTTTTTCGTTATGTGTCTAATTCTGACAGTATATAGCAAGTTCATGACTAATTTTGTTGAAATCCATAAAGCTCTTTTCACTTAATTAAAATTTAAAAGTGTAGCAAGATATTTGAATGAACTGGTATATTGGATAAAACTAAATGTAGAAGCATGACGAAAGTTTTATATTTATTAACAGTAGTTGAATACTTAGAAGGGTTCATGCATGAAACAGTATTATAATTGGAAGCCAAATGTGTGTTTATCTTTTCTTGAATATAAAAATTTGCTTCCAATTATCTTCAATCAATATTATATTATATTTATTAATTAGTATCTTATAATTAAATTCAGTAAACTTTATTCAATTGGATAAAACTCAAATAACACTGAAATAACATTTCATCTCTGATGGGTTGCCCAGCTAATATCAAGTTGTGTTCAGGGAAACGACACAAAACTTCCGGAAACACTGCTCGAGGCTTAAGTCGTAGGGAGAAATGGGGCGAATTTCCACCTTTTTCGAATCTCTTTGATGGGTAGTGCGGAAAAGGTTCCAATTGGAGAAAATATTTGTGTTAAAAGCATTTTTCTGTATAGCCATACTTTTAGCCGGCGCCCCAAGCTTAAAAGTAGAAAAATTGTATTAAAAACAGCCTAAATATTGGTAACACCACTAATATTTATATGCGAGAAAATTACTTGCAGGTATTACTGGTAATAATGATTTATGTTTATATTTTATTTCTGCAAAAGCTTTGAAATGAATAACTATATCTTCAGCTGCGCGACGAGCAAAATAATAAAATATGACACATTTTCAATTGAAACGGCAAAAATTGTCAAAAAATTAATTTTAATTGAGAAGTTTGCGGTTAGTTTGTAAACAATAGTCTATAATGTCAACCAAGTACATATAGTGAAAAATTCGTATAAATAAAAGAATTTCTTCAGTCGCTGATAGGCGAGTGATTAAAATAAAATGTCTATAAAGGTTTTGTATCAAGCTTCTGCAATTAACATGTGCCTTCGTTTAAAAACCAACATATTATCTGGTTGTTGGAACCTTTATTAATGTGTAGTTACTGTGTGAGTGCGTAACTACCTGTGTTTGTGGCATCATCACCACGCTACCCGCTCTGAAAACGTCTGTATATATTCTCAAGCACGTTGGGATTGATTGTACCTCTGTTATGCACGATGTTAATTACTACCGAATTGACACGGCAAGCTGTTGAAACCCGATTTCGGGGGCTCCTGCAAACTCAAAGCAAGAGATCTCACCCACATTTGAAGATGTTTTGAAAGCATGTTCTTGGAAAAGAATTGAGCTGAAGATTGAATCAAATAAGGAACCACCTTTCAGTGACATTTGCACGAATGACTTCTCTCGAATTGATGGAATTCGGCGATCAGCGTCAAAGAAATGGTAAACAAGTTGAATAATGGGTATAAAACTTTAACCAGTCTTATCATGGAAAGAAAGATTAATCCTAGTTAGAGAAGGAAACTTGGAAATTTCAAGGCTAGTTGTAAAGAACTATTCGCCATTGCAGCTTGTAAATTCCAATAAAATATTTAAAAATGTCCAAAACAAAACAAGTTGCCCACAAAAGAAAAGGTATTTCTTAATGATCAGAAAAGTGACACAAAATGATATTGAAGGAATCGATGCAAATATAACCTAAAAAAATATCAAAACAATGATGAGAAAATGTCTAAGATTCTGTAAGAATACAATTTCATCAGCAAATAATAATGCTTAACACTTTGAAGAGCAACCGTCCTTTAGTTATGTGCCACCTAATTCAAGTTCAGCATCTTCAACAGAATTCTATGAATATGAAATTAAATAAAGTGCTATAAGAAGAAAAAGACCAGAGCAAACTGCTCCTCTTCCATCTGTAGCTGTATTATGTGACAGAATTGGCATTGCCGATCGAAAAGCAGCGTGTATTGCTAGTAGTGCAACTTTGAAAGATTTTTTAATAAAATGTGAAGTTGATTCAAGTCCAATAATCAACAAGAGCATATTACGACGTGAGCGAAGAAAATTCAGAAAGAAAATTAATAGTAAAACTGAAGTGAGGAAATATTCAATCATTAGTGTTTTCTTCGATGGATAAAACTTTGTCGTATTTATCAAAAGAAGGCAAAAATTCTAGGAAAGTAACAACTAGATCTGTAGAAAAAAAATATTAATCTATTGATCAATGCATAATGGAAATTATGTGATCAAGTTAAAGAAGATAAACGAATTAAAATTACATTTTAATCACGGTAAAATATGCCTCTTTATGACATCAAAAGGTTAATTTAAATAAAATCCAGTTAAGGTAGGGTGGTAGGGCTGGAGTAGGGTGGAACCTAAAATACGGCCACCTCTCCATGGTCAATTCAGGATTCTTTTTCTAATTATTTATTTTCAAAATAAACAAAGAGTCGTCTATAAAAAGCTAGTCAAACTAAAATTTCCGCGAAGCCTATTATGCATTTTAATGTAATTTAACGAGAATGATCAAATCTTCGCGCAAATGGATGAAATTAATGATTTATCTCTATTTCAATCAACCTGCTCAAGCTGAAAAAATTCTTTTATTATTAAGAAATCTTTACCGTATGTTCTTGACATTATAGACTATGGTTGGCAAACTGGTTGGCAAACCACACGCAAACTTCTCAATTGAAAATTAAATTTTTGTCACTTTTTGCCGTTTCAGTTGAAAAGGTACCATATTTTATTCGCTTACTCCTTCTAGCGCCAGCTGAAGATACACTCGTAGTTATTCACTTCAAACCTTTTTCAGACATAAAATATAAACATAAATCATTATTACAAGTACTACTCCAAATTAATTTTCTCGCATATAAATATTTGGGGTATTACCTATATTTTGGCTATTTGTAATGCAATTTTTCTCTCTTCAAGCTCGATGCGAAGCTAAAATTACGGTCCTGCGCCAAAACGGTTTTAACATCAATTTTCAATCACCATTTGGCACCTTTTCCTCACTACCCATCAAAGAGATTCAAAAAGGTGGAAAATCGCCCTACCTTATTAAGTGGGTCTAAGGTTGCAATGATTTTTTATGCATAAGAGGAGACTGAAAATGAACAGCGTTTTCAAAATGATGTCTCAAAATGATCTTATAGATTGGAGGATTAATATTTTCTGATTTGAAAGCAAAACTCGGAGCAATGTACTTCAGAACTCGGTTTGCTTTTTGCGATGTTACATTGCATTGGTTGAAAGCTTTTAGTTCGCATGGAATTGAAGCAACCCAATCTTTTTCCATAGTATTAGTATTTATAATATGAACACCAATCGTATACATCTTATGGATGTTATGCTAACTCGGGTGCATAACTTTTTAATTATCTTTGGTAAATCTTATCACCGCATTTAGTCCTTTCTACTACTATATCCAAATTTCTTTCTAAACATTTTCAAGTCGATTCAATATTTTGCTCTATTACAAATTCAAATACATTCATGGCTTGACATTTGTTCATAATAGATGTCTTTCCTGATAGAAATATGGCATTTATTGTTTGTCTTCAAAAGATTTAATGGAATATTTTACCTCCCTTCAACTTTAAAAGTTAGGATAGTAAATTATTATCAGTCATTAAAATAGATTGCTCTTTATGCGTTATCCATTACATTATTTATATCAAAGGAGCTATTTATGTGGTTCCGCCCAAAAACATTATGTTTGGGCGAAGATTGGGGTAATTGCGTGAAAACTCGAGCAAATTATTCGGGCAAGAGCGATAAAGATTGAAGCCATGCTGGGTATCATTTATTAAGATTTGTAACATAAATGCTCCCGATTATTTCTCTCATAACAGACTTAAGTAGTTTTCCCACACCATAAGTTAGTGAAATGGGTCGATAATTGTCTGGATTAGTTTTAATCCAAATTAGCCTCTTGAAACTCCCTAGCAAATATAGATTAATTAAATGACCGTTTAAAAATTCGTTCAAATGGCTTTTCTTAATTTTTACTTAGCCAAATTTATTTTAGAGGGTGCCAGAGATGAAAACTTGTATAACATCGGAATAAGCCGATAAATCTTAAAGGGAAAAAAACATCTTATTTATTAACTCCGATGAACACAAAGAATAAATGCCATATTCTTATCAGCAAAGACATTTATTATCCACAAAAGTCAAGCCATTAATGTATTTAGAAGCAGGACGAATAAATGAGGTTACGATAATATTTTAACCAAGTACGTTTCAATAAAAACAATTTTGTAAATCTTGTTGTCGTAGGAGCTAAGAATAGGTGCACGCATGTCTATCACACTTGTTTTCAATGTAGGATATTGTTGAAAAGCTTAAAAAAAGAAAGCGAAGTTGAAGGGAAAGGCAAGATACATAAATAAAATTGTAATTTACAACGTAGCACACCTTAAAGAATAAACGAGCGCCAGAAACATGGAGTAATTCAACGCAAAATGAGAAATGTTTTGAACCAAAAACATAAAATATATTAAGGGATGGAAATGTTCAAATGCATAGTCATAATAAAATAAGACAAATTAAAACTGAGAAGACAAACAGAAGAGAGTGATATTTAGAGCATATATATATATATATATATATTTATATATATATTCCTCATGAACGCGAGAGAATAATGAAATGAAGCAGTCATACCGCTAAGAGAGAAGATAAATGGAATATTGTTTCGTAGGAAAAACATTTTTAATTAAAAACTGCGAAAAAATCCGTGCAGAAGTGAGGATCGAACAATGCACGCTAAAGCAGTAAGCACCGCTTTGATATACGTTAAAACGACGCAGCAGGCCACTTAGCTACGCTGTTTTAACTTAAATCAAATCCGTGATTTCTTTCTCATTGACTTTGATTAGTTCCTCACCACAGCACAGATTTACTCGAAATTAGGAAAAAACATTTTTTCAGAAGAAAGATTTTTTTGTGGTATGACTGATTTACACACAGACACACACACTAGTATAATATACTTCACTAAATTTGATTTTTGGGGGCAAATAAGTTGAACCCTACATCTGGTCAAAATGGGTGATCAGTTGACTTAGAAATAAAGTGAAAAATCGTTCCCTGGCCGGAAGTTTACCAATTTCCAACCCAAACTAAAACTATGAGAAGCCTACTTGCCCAGCACGCTCTAGAATTTATTACATTCATAAGATGTTTAAGGAAACAGGCTCGTTCCCACGCACAAGAAGACCTAGAAGCAGCCGTTTGGAGGAAAACATCGCTATAGTTGAAAGAGATTCCAATAAAAGCCAAAGGAATTGCGGAAACAGAGACTCGCAGGAATTAGCTATTCATACTTCAACCAAAACAACGGATACTACTTAATAAAGACTTGAAAATGTTTAGTTTTAAGATACAAGTTGTTCAAGAGGACTTTGATCGAGAGGTAGAGCTTTGTGTGACACTCATACACCATCACGAAAATGAACCTTTTATCTTGGATAACATGTTCTTCATGGATGAATAAATTTTTCGAATACTTGGTCGCGTGAATTAACATAACACTCAATTTGGGGGTAAATTCACCCCAAATGTCGTTAAATAGTACGAGTGCGAATCTCTAAAGCTCGTTGTATGGTGCGCTCTCTCATCTGAAATGGTCCTGGGACCATTTTTCGTCAAAGATGATCAGCAGCTGACTGTTAATGAGACCTGTGTATATTATCTGGCGATGCTTCAACACTTTTCCTCCTTGAATTGGAACGTGTAGCCAATGTTGAAGATTGTTTTTTTAACAAGATAGTGCTCCTCCATATTATCCTAAAGAAGTTTGCGATTTCTTGAATCACAAGTTTCCTGATAGAAGGGTAGATCATCGAGGACCTCTAAAGTTGGTGCCACGTTGTCCAGATTTAACACCCTGTCACTCATACCTGCTTGGCTTCCTGAAAGGCAAACTTTAGTCATCAAAGCGCAGGAGTGTTGACGAGTTAGAGGAACGTATAAGGAATACTTGCAATCTTGTTACAAGGGAGATGTTAACCGGAGGTGGAGAGTAATGCATCAAGAGTTTGGCAATGGGCCTCGAAAAATCTACGGAGCCTATAAAAACATAAGAGTATTTCTTCTCGTTATGAGACTAATTCTAGCAGTCTATAGCAAGTTAAAGACTAATTTTTGTTCAATCCTCTAAGCTGTTTTCATTTAATTAAAATTGAAAAGTGTAGCGAAACTTTTGAAAGACCCGTTATACATATATATATATATATATATATATATATATATATATATATATATATATATATATATATATATATATATATATATATATTAATATGGAGCGGACAAGACAAGAGAAAAGCTACGTTGGAAGATTTAGTTGTTCGTTTGTTTGTTTATTTACGTATATAGTAAACAATTTGAGGGAAGATGAGTATTCATTTATTTGTTTAGTGAATAAATATTCTTGAATTTTTAATCAAGAGAAGAGGAAGCAGAAATTGATTAGCTAAAAGAATCAGGATTAGAAATATAAATGTTAGTTCTGTGTGAGGGTTCTAAGTCTTTAGAAATCCTACATTTTAGCTATAGACTACTTTGGCCTGGATAGCGACTTTGTCAGGCCGAACACATAAATGTATAAACAATGAAGGATCGTAAGCGTAATAATAATAATAATAATAGGTATTTATAATTCACCTTTCAGGGAATTTAGCCCTCCCATAACGCAGGTTGTAAAGTGAGTGTAGAGAAAGTTTAGAGGGGAGAGAAGGTTATTCTGAAGAGATGAGTTTTCGGGAAACGTTTAAAAGTAGCAAGGGAGAAGAGGAACGGACTTCGGCAGAAAGAGCATTCCATAGTCTAGGAGCACAAACTAAGAAGGAACGATCATCCATCGAACATAGGACCGATCGAGTAGTGTTCAGGAGGGCAGAGAGGTTAGACCGGAGTGCCCGAGGAGTTTGACCAACGGATAGGGCAGACGAAAGATAAGGTGGAGCCTCGAGGTTTAGAGCCTTGTAGCTAATGAGAAGAATTTTATAGTGGGTACGGAAGCGAATAGGTAACCAGTGTAGTTCCTGTAACAGAGGTATCGAAGAAGAGAACCAGAGAAGGCGAAGAAGGAGCCAGGCAGCATAGTTTTAAGCTAGTTGTAAGGGGCGAAGTGACGATGAAGGGAGATTCACTTGATAAGAATTGCAGTAGTCTAAGCGTGAGGTGACGAATGCATGAATAGTAGTCTCAAGGCTTCGTCGATCAAAATGGGATCGAACACGTGAAAAGTTGCAAAGGAAACCGAGGGAAGACTTACAGATACGATGGATGTGTGGTTTAAAAGAGAGTTGCTCGTCGAAAATAACACCGAGATTACTGACGGTAACAGAGAAGGCGACATTGGTTTCCCCAAGTTTAAGGGAGGCGAAGAGAGCTTTAAATGTATCCACCATCGAAGCGGTACCAACAAGGAGAACTTCACTTCTATCGTGGTTAAGTTTGAGAAAGTTGGCAGAGAGCCATTCGTTTATGGATGTATAGGCTGAAAGGAGCTCGGTAATTGATTGAGAGAAGGATACATCGGATGAGGAAAGGTATATCTGAGTTTCTTTAGCATAGCGGTCGAAGAACAGATCCAAATTGAGAAGAAGGGAGTCAAGAGAAAGTAAGTAGATGCAAAAGAGGACGGGCTTAAGGACTGGGCCCAAAGGCACCCCAATTTGAATGGGCGCGGGATAGGAGTAGAGTTTATCGAGCGCAACCGACTGAGTGCGGGAGGAGAGGAATGAGCGGAACCAATCAATTGCAGTGCTTGAGAGACCAATAAAAGTGTAAAGACGATCATGGAGGAGAGTGTGGTCGATGGTAGCAAAAGCAGAGGAGAGGTCTAGGATGACTAGAATGGAAGTACAACTCCTATCGGCTACTCTACGTTAACCGTCTAAAACATTAAGAAGAGCAGTTTCAGCAGAGTGATTCGCTTTGAACCCCGACTGGTATATTTTATCGATATTGCAGTTATAAATATGGTCATTAAAGCGAGAAAGAACCACTCTCTCGAGGACTTTAGAGAAGAATGGTAGCTGTGAGATAGGCTGATAGCTAGATGATTCAGAAGAGTTAAGGTGTGTTTTTTAATGATAAGACGAATTGAGGCATGTTTGAAGGAAGAGTCAACGAACCCTGTGGCAAGTGAAATATTAATGAGATAAAAAATCAGTGGAAGGACAACAGGGAGAATTTGTTGGAGGATTTGATGTGGAAATACGTCATTAGGGATCCATATTTGTTAGAGCGTGAGATAAGAGCAGTTCCTTACTCAAATAGCTCCCGAGTGAATACATTAAGCGGCAATAGAGAATGGTCAGGAAGAACTGCATGAGCTTATTCAGACGACTGAGGGAGTATGGCGCGTAGGTTAATAACTTTATCTGAGAAAAAATTATAAAGAGTAGATAATTGATTGGGTGAGAGGTGGGGGGAATGGAGCTAGGCGAAGAAAGACGAGAGAGGAGACGAAAGATAGTCTCAGGGTCATTCTTGTTTTCAGACAAAAGTTTGCGGGAAGAGCCTCGCGCACTGATTTTAATTTGGAAGGATAAGTCGAAGTAGCAAGGCGATAGGCAAGGGAGAGGAAGGTTGTGTCCGGTCCACGGGAGCGTGTTTTAAAAAGGGCTCGTTTATGAGCACGTAAGGACCTCCTTGAACGTAGTAGTTCCATGATCAACCAAGGGGCGCGGTGATGGCGGTTTGAAGAAGAATTGATAAAGGGGGCGTACGCGTCAAGGGAGGCGAGTAATGATCGGTGCAGAGAGTTTAAGGTTTGGTCAGGTGAAACAGTAGTATCAATAGGAAGTAGGGCAGAAACAACGTCGTTAAAGAGAGAACTAGTTTTAATTAACGATAGTCGCAGGAAATGAGTATGATCTCTGGACAAGCGAGAAGGTAGGTTGCAAAGAATATAAAATTTAAAATTGACCAAAAAGTGGTGAAAGTATGAATTAATGGAACGAAGACGTTGAGGATGGTAACTCTGCCCATGAGCGTCGTGGTGAGTTTAGCGAAGAGTGCTTAATGACACAGGTTCAAATCCAACTCCTTAATTAATCTTCTTATAACAGTTAAAATTGTTTGCCCTTATTTTTAATGTTACTATTTCTCGCATTTTCTCTCTTCTAAATACGTCGAAAATAAAAGATGCTTAAAAAATATTTCTCTTAACAGTCTTGCAAATGATAAATGAAATTGGCCCTATTTTAATACATAATGATAATTTTCTTACTAAAATAACAAATAAATTACTTTTGTTTTTTCCTCGGTTGTCCAGTATGCTGACAGAACTTTTGTGGCAAACAGGAAAATTGGTCGGAATAAAATCCACCTATAATTTTTCTTTTTATAGCTAATGGTTTATAGACACGACTAGCACTGATTGTGCCAAATTATGATAGTAATTGTTGTAGTTGCTAATTTCTTTGTTTCTTTTGGTTCACCTCCAAAATCAACGAACAAATTTATTGCGTGTGTAAATTTGCAGGAACGTAACAAGTAAAGAGATTTAATTTTACAATTTATTTAAGAAAATAATAAATTTAAGGATATTAATTTAATATGCAAAATGTTACTCGTTGGTAGCCTCCTGTTTCGGAAGACAATGGAGATTGCGCTATGGCACAGGCCTAGGCGAAGTGAATGGAGATCTTGGGTTGCCAAGTCATCAAGATCCCCCTCTTGGCCTCGCCGGTGTCATCCAAAGGAATGCAGAGCTGTAAGTTTGGTACCAGGTTGGCTGCAGTAGCTGCCTGAGCCAGTGTGCACAGCGCACTGGTCCGCTTCCTAGCTCTATTCCTGATTTGGAAGGTTTACTCCGCTAAACTTGGCCGTTTGATCAGTCGAGGATCTCTTTTTCGCGGCTAGCCATTGGCTGCTAGAGTCAAATCATCCACTTAGCTTGCTGGTACAATGTAAACACAATTCATTCAATTGTTTTAGCCGCCAGCTGAAGTGGTGTACCGGAGTGTGGTGTTTGGAGCCAGCATGTGAGAGTTTAGGAGATGGATGAGGAACTGCTGGAACTACAGCGCCGGCTGGGACTATACAGCCCGATCATGAACGGCAGATCCTTTTGCAGTTGCTACACATGTAAACGGTGTCGTCACAGCATCGCTTCGTAAAAGAGAGAATTCTTCCCTTCAAAGAAATTTTATTTGCTAAAAATTGCACTTAATTTATTTTGCTTTTTACGGTACCGATTTTTGCAATGTTTTTTTAGATTAGTGTTTTTTTTTTTTCTAGAGGATTATTTGTGTGAAAGAAAAGTTCCGACAAACATACTTAAATTTCTATTTTTTCAGCAGGTGCCATTGAAAAGCCTTTTCCATTGTGTATTACATGTTGTCGAGATGGAAGCGAAAATAATCTAGATCTCTGTTCTCTGCGCGCGGGCCGCAACAAGTCCGACATCGCCAAGAGGCTCTCTCATCTGCTGACGTCACTGCCATCGCCCTCCTCGTGACTTTAGCCATGACAATCGCTGTTTCATATACTATGTGTCTTCACCCCTTCTAAATGATGCGAAGTTTAGCTGCTTTCTCTCCTGATGACGACTTGGGGCAGTGACTCCTCTCGGGGGTCTTCAGTCTTCCGTCTTCTGCAATATCGCCATAAATTCTGTAATTTTTAAGATCTCATTTTTAATCTTGCCCCTGACCTCATCAGCGCTATCGACATCACCCAATCTTGCTTCTTCTTCCTTTCTTCATTGTGGTGTATTACCAACTCATTTTATATCTATTGCATTTATGCCTCTTTCCTGGAGCCTCTGAGTTCAAGTTCCCGCTAATATTAATTGCACGATTCCCTTCACCAGCGCAAATTATTTAGTTTCCTCTGGTTCTCTCTCATCAGTCTACTAATGATCTATCTCTTTTTGTTGGTGTTAACGAATTTCTCTCATTTTCTTGTTCATAACATCATATGCATCATTTCATGTAAAAAAGATAATAACACTCCATTCATATAAACTGTTATTCCATCCCATTCACTAAATCTAAAAATTAAATCTAAGAAAGAGCTTGAAATAATTCACCAAATACGTGATTATAAAACAAAAGATACATTTACGCGGTTTATTAAATCCATGAGATTTTTTAACTGAGAACCGGAATTAAGACACAAATTTCACAGCTTGGAGATATAAACTTTCATTAGTTAAGAGCAAGAGGATTTAGAAAAACATATCCCTTTTTTTAAGGAACACAAAATTATTATGAAAAATTATCCGCAGGAAAAGAGAGTAAGATTCCAACCGCTTTTGCCTTTATTAAACAGGCATTATTCAGCGAATGAGGACTGTTTTAGGAAATTTACAGTTATTCCGGGGTTTTTTTATCCTTCTAACCAGATATGCTAGGTTGGTGTTAGAAAATCTGTACGTACTGTGAAAGGAGAAGTGTTAATACCTTTGTGGTAAAGAGATGAAGAAAGAATACATCAAAGCGTCGACCGGATCAAATTTTTTCTCTCAATCAACATAAATTTTGTTAAAAATATATCAATTAATAATGATATCGATAGGGGCTCCCGGTTTATGAGTTTTATAACATTATTGAACATTGTGTAATGGAGCACACCCGGTAAGTGATTCATTGGTAAAACCTCTCAAAAGTAAAACTTGCACAAATCTTAAGATTTGAAATGAATGCCAACACTTATTTAAAATTCTGTCACTTTTGACTTTCATTCAATCCTTTGACAGAAATTTAACTTCCTCATTTAGAAATTGAGTGGTCTACTCGATATCGAAAACGCGATACGATTGATAAATTATTAATGAATTCAATAAAATATTCAGTTTCAATTCATAAAACTTTTGAAAGATCTGTATATACTGTTAATTGTCTTCTATGTTACCATAAATTCCCGTAGAGGAACCAATGGTGGTACGATCCCCCCCCACTTCCCCAAAGTATTTGCGCATATTTTCCGCGAGAAACTGAATTAGAGCGCCAGCTCGGGCCGGTGGTCATTATTTGAGATCATAACTTTCGTGTAATCAGAATTTATGCCTTTTTGCGTCACGATTCCCCAATTGAAACCCTAACTTTCTTTTTATCATTTCGGTGTACTTCGAAACTTTGCAGTCATTAAATATTTTACCTTCTTTTTATCATAGTTTCCTTCGTTCATGTCTCACTTATTTAAAATGTTATCAAAGCAGATAAAATCAATGAATGAAAAGAGAAGGTCTGAGAAAAACGATATAGAATCGTAATGAATATTCAGATAAGACTTATTTATATTAAGTGCTTCGGTATGAGCATATTTCAAAACCCTTTTAGACCAAATATGTTAAGAGTTTCGTGATTTCAAGTTTAGATTCGTAATTTTTCGTAGTTAATTGTAAAAATAAATAAAAAATTAAATCACTGTAGGTAGAAAACATATTTCATAACAGCTCAATCTGACGACACCGTATCAATCAAATTTGACAGCATCATATCAACCAAATTTGAAAGCACCATATCAACCAAATTTTATATCTCGAAATTTTCGGACACCGAAGCTAAAAATTATGAGTTTCATTCATACTTTTAGAAATTCAGCGTCTTTACCTTCCTCTTTTATTCATGATAACATACATAAACTATATATATATATATATATATATATATATATATATATATATATATATATATATATATATATATATATATATATATTATATAGGACTTACCCGTCGAGGGAGGCAAGCGTTCCGCCCCAGCGAGCCCACATAAAAAACCTTCAGAGGCTCCATAAAGAGCCGCCCATGGCGAATACGCTGAAAGAAGTTACCCTCAAGGTTGTTAGTAGCTTCATTCACATCATCACACAAGTAGTGTTTTAAAACGCCAATATCATTCCCTCCACGTTTTCAAAGCGCTCCATAGACACTTTCTTATCTGTTCCGAAACCCTATTGATCAGGTACTAGTATAGGCGATGGGGTAGGACTGTTCCCCTGACAGTCCTGCAGTCCTCTATGAGTGTTGCTTGGTGTAAAAATCCAATAATACCTGACACATTGCCCGCAAAGAGGTCCAGCCCCTGCGTCATTCGGGCATGGCAAATATTGCGATACTGATCTTTATGTATATTTCATCATCCGGTCTGGAGATCTCATCCATGATGCTAGGGACGGGTTGCTTGCAATTACGATGGCATAAATCTAGAACAGGGGTGGGCAACCTTTATAAGTGGCTGTGCCAAAATTGGCCAAATATTCGAAATTTCCTCACGTGCCGATACTTGACTAAAACACAATAAAAGGATATAAAATCAAAGATAGTCTTTTATTGATTCTTAATCCCTTATGAATTATAAAAATCACAAAAATCAATAATATTAAAAAGAATTGAATCTTTACACCATTTTGAGCAGAAAACAACAAAACCAAAATAGAGAAAGAAAAATTGTGGACCTCTTATTTATTTACCATCGATCAAACCTCTGCTGCTGCATCACTGAGAACAGATAATTTCTAAGAGGTTGTCCGCCATGCGGTTGCTATATAAAAGAGGTTGGACATACATTTATTTAGTTTTCTTAAGGTAGGCATTTGGCTTCGCGTGTCGGTAAGAAGTCGTTGGCATGCCACGTTTGGCACGAGTGCCAAGGGTTGCCCAGACCTGATCTAGAAGGATCTGTATTGCAGAGCCTTGATTCCGTCTTCACAGGATCATACTCGGAGAATTCGGGTTCAAGCAGCTCATTGAATACATGAGGATAAAGGGGTTTCTCTCTTATTCTTCCTTTAAAATAGGGGGTTTCTCTCTTATCTTTCCTTAAATGTAGGTTTTTTCTCTCTTAACTTTCCTTAAAAAATACGTGGTTCTCTCTTATCATTCCATAAAAATATGAGGTTTCTCTCTTATCTTTTCTCATAAAATTGAGTTACTCTCCAAAATTTCCTTTAAAAATCCAGCTAAACTCTTATCTTTCCTTTAACTATGTTCTTAGTCTCCTTCTTTCCCTAAAAGATGTGGCTGCTCCTTATCTTTCTTTATAAAGTAGAATTTACTTCCTATCTTTCTTAAAAAAATAGTGCTTCTCTCATATATTTCGTTAAAAATAGGGTTACTCTCCCATCTTTCCTTAAAAATGGGTCTTCTATGATATCTTTTCTTAAGAATGGGTCTTCTCTCTTACCTTTTTTAACAAACTGTGTCTTTAATTTAATCTTTACTGAAAAAATCGTGCGTCTCTTTTATTTTTCCTTTAAAATATGGCCTTTCGCTTTTCTTTCCTTACAAAATGGACTTCTTTCTAATCTTTCCTTAAAAAATGGAGATTCTCTCTTATCTTTCCTTAAAAATGAAAATGGGGGAAATTGGCTTAGTTTTCTTTAAAAAAGGGTTTCTTTTATCTTTCCTTCAAAATAATGATTCACCTATTGTCGTAGAGTCTAATTTCGATGCTAGCCAATGAGTGACTCTGCGGTAACGCAGGAAGGGAGCACACCATAAATTGGGATATAGATCCCAGTGCGAGAGTTAAATAATCAAAATCGAGTGCGGTTGGCCTTAATAATTAATTCTTAGAGGTTCTTCGTTTAGAGAAACTCATTGTAGAAAAAGAACTTTATTATATACAAAGAAAATATTATTAGGAAAAGTAAATAAATGACAATAAATAAGATTAAACTTGGGGTACTAAACGAGATTAGGGAATATACAAATGACTCGACAGGGACCAGAGTCTGAGATAAGATGTATGGTGATTGCTTCCAGGGAAAGGGGGAGCATGCAAATGACGGGGAGTCTGATATAAAGCCTAATTTAATGGAGGCTTTGGATACGACAAGTAAGCGGGGCGCTGCAAAGTTCCACTTGCAAAATTCCTTCTTCTTTAACCTCACTGAGAAGTGAACTAGGGAGTACTCCAGATGAGAACGAAGTCCATACCCGAGTGATAGATGCCTATCCGTGTCTATCGTCTGTCGGGTGGGAACTTTGGCCTTGAGTAGGCTGGGGTGAGAGGCGAAGCGTCGCGTTCGTAGCTGGAAGCCGTTAGGAGGCGAAGCAGGGTATACGATACTATAGGTGGCTGATAACCAAGACGGGGCTGTATGGTATTAATTTCTCAAAGCATTTCCCGAATAATTTAAACTGCTTCGGAAGAAGTGGATCGCCAGAGGCCCCCGAAAGGGGGCGAGCACATCACAGGCACGCGTGAAATTCCTCGACGCCTTAGGTCCTGCGCCGATCAGGGGATGTAACGGGAAGAAAAGGGAACCCAAACGCATCGCGGTGTCGCGCAAAATTCTCGCTGCTCCCTTGAGGCTGTCTAGCCGTGCAGGTGCATCTCCCTCAGGCAACAAGGGTAGACATTGGGTTATAGGAGGGTAGGGGGGCAACCTTTTCTCTCTGATACCTATATTTCCTTAAAAATGGAGCTTGTCTCTTATATTTCATTATAAAATAGGGTTTCTCTTATCTTTCTTAAAAAATATGGTATTTTCCTTATCTATCGTTAAAGGGAGGGTTTCTCTTCTAGCATTCTATAAAAATGACGCTTCTATCGTATCTTTCTTTATGAAATATGCTTTATCTCTTATCTTACTTTAAGAACTGGGGTTTCTTTCCTATATTTTTATAATAATGGTGCTTCTCTCTTATTTTTCTTTTAAAATGGTGTATTTCTCTTATCATTCTTTAATATATGGTGCTTTTCTTTAATTTTTCCCCCAAAATGGAGGGCTTATCATTTATCTTTCTTTAAAAGGGGGCTTTCTTTCCTATCTTTCATTTAAAAATAGGGCTTCTCTCTTATATTTCTTTAATTAATTTGGTTTATCTCTCATCTTTCTTAAAAAATGGGGTTTTCTCTTATCTCTATATAAAAACTGAACAATAAACATAATGCTATAGTTACTATAATTTTTAATCGCATTGCACTTAGTTGGGATCGGAAATTTATGTTTGGTTGGTACCACGACCAACAAATTTTTCATAGACTATGAAAATGGAAATGCAGTGTGTAAGTGTTGATAAATTTCATAACAAGAACCAACATTTATGATCCTTTTGATGGATCAAGGCGTCATTAGAAAATATACCTGCATCCTAATTTGGAGATGTCAGTCCTTCGGTAGTGTATTTGTTCTATTGAGCTGTGTAGCATGAGCGGGAGTTTGTTAGGATATATTTATAAATACTATTCAAAGACAAATTCTATTCTGGATTGGATGAATAATATGAAGGTAATAACGCGCGATTTTCTTCCTTAAAACTTTAGTTTGCTTTTATTGATTACTCTTTAGTAGGAAACATTGCTAGAGACGGCGCTCTTTTCCTCTGGGGCCAAAGACGTATTTATTTTCAAAAACATGAGAGTCTAGTTCTGTGGTGGGCCATAGAGACAAAAAAAAACAGGAAGACACTGTATATAATAGAGAAAAATAATTATTCTGACTCTAACCTTGTGAGTGTTATATGCGAAAAAGAATTCGAAATCATGAAAGTATCTCAATACATATCTGTCTATACCTCTGCAATAATCCTGAAAGCTTGGAATATCAAGCATAATATCTGCAATGATAGAAATCGCTTCACCACTTGGTAATATAAAGAACGATTTAATAATGGCGCTTATTTGTC
The DNA here is from genome assembly GCA_963969495.1 of Ceratothoa steindachneri. Taxonomy (NCBI): domain Eukaryota; kingdom Metazoa; phylum Arthropoda; class Malacostraca; order Isopoda; family Cymothoidae; genus Ceratothoa; species Ceratothoa steindachneri. The sequence continues at coordinate 7,238,772 of OZ018329.1, forward strand.
GATTTGCTTTCAGTTATACCTCCAATACCTTTAAAAAATATCTTTTACACCGCATAAATGAGGTTAAATCAATTGCACAACACAGCATAATTGCAGAAATAAATTTGCTTTTGTGTTTATTTTGTGTTTTAAAATCTCGTCATTTTGTTGAATGATTTTTAACTCCAGTTCCCTTAACGATAAATGAGCGAACTTAAATGAAGCGTACTATTTCGGATAATACCACCCCAAATTTCCCAAAGATATTTTTAGGAACAAAATTTCGTAATACAGCTTAAAAACTTGTTCCATAACAAGAAGCTTAAGAAAATGCAAAAGATTATGAAACTTAAAATGCTGAAGTAAATGAAAAAAAAGAGTGCAAAACAAATGAAGAATAGCCGTCAGGAGACAGGCACGAACGAGGACGAAGTAAACATGGAGAAAGGATTAGTAAAAGTTGTAAGAGGAGCGAATTCCATTTTCTATCTCTAATTCTAGCAAATTATTTCATCTATCTCTGTAGTATGTTGACCTTATTGTTTGTAGTCTATTGGTTAGAAGGTTTGTAAATATTCTACATGTGCCCGATAAGAAAACTAAAGGACTCGTAGTTTCTCCTTTTATAAAAGGAAGGCAAATGAAGCATTGGAGTCTTTAAGTCTTCCTTTCAATATTTGGTAGACACAAAGGAAAGTAGAGACGCAACTTATCCTATTACAAAGTCAATTTTAACGCTATTTTCTTTGACATTCTTGCGTGTTTTTACTTTTATAATAATATACAAGTAAATTCGATTGTATCTTCCCTTTGAATTCCACTATTTGTTTAGACGAATTATTTTGCAAAAAGATCTATATGAAATTAATTAAAACTGTCGGTTAATTGGCCAGTAAATGAGGCCACTCGAGCCTCTTTAATGGCTGACGAAGTCTTCCCATCGGGTAATCAAATTCTAATAAAGATCAGACTTAAAGTCGCTGGCAACCCCAGAGGGCGGTCCTCGATAGAAGGGGGAAAGGGGCGTAGTGGTCCTAAAACAGCGGGGTGTTTTTACACCTTCCAGAAGCAGGGAATCCTTATTCACATAAAGAAGGGCCAATTGATATGGTGGCATTAGGAAGGAAAGTAGTATGGAAGAGAGCGCTGTTGTGATTGACTATGTACGTGCTGACTTATATGTACCTTATTAATTGGTCGAGGAACCGAGTTTCGGAAGAGTGGTGCGATGGTGGAGGACGAAACAGTTTGGGGAAAAACAATCGCAGAAATGAGGCGAAAAAAATTCACCAGTTGGCTCATATCTATACGAGTATATATATATATATATATATATATATATATATATATATATATATATATATATATATATATATATATATATATATATATATGGAGAAGAAGAATAAGAGAAAGCACAAGTGGTACAAGGTTGTTGATTAGTGACGCTTTGCCACTCTGGAGCTTCCTCGGAGTAACAAGAAGCGAAGACAAGAAATGTATTTATTTATTCATAGAGAAAGATGGTGAAAAAGGGCCCTTCTCCTCGTTTCCCTAGGATGGGAGACAGAAGTAGAGAGGAATAGGGGTGAAACTCAAGTGCAGGAAGAGGTAGAAAGTGTACCCGGAGATCAGACCATCTTAGTAGTAATATTATACATTATAAATACATTGATTTTGGAAAAATTATACCAGTAAAAATAAAGATTCTTTTTTACATAATATTTCATTTGTAAAGATAGATTAACATTTAGACCAGTTATAATATCAAAAATATTCCAGAATCACTTTTTTTCTCAAGAATATTTCATTATTTTGGTCTAGATTTATTTCACAAAGTGGTACTTAAACTCCTTTTCGTAATTTTATTCACTATTTTTCACTTTAGTTAATTCATTTTATGTCACTATTAAGTTGTTGGCAGAGTCACTTATAAATGGCCGGTGTGAGCACTGACCTCGCGGGAGGCATGTAACATTTGTATCGCTCCCGATCATGTAGTTTAAACAGACCGTTTACAGTAGCTGGCGCGAGAGTTGCCCCCAGAATGCTCGAGATGGCGGCGCTTTGTGAATGCAAAAATATCTTCAATCTCTCTATTCCCGTTCTCCTGTGGAGATGTAGCCGTCCCATTTGACGTTGTGGATGAAGCGTAGGTTCCTATTTTGCACCCTTTGCATCTGGTTCATCCTACTTCTTGATGATGTGTTTAAAGGAACATCTGGGTACACTAATTTGGTTCTTACAAAGGCAATATACAAATTTTCCTTATTTTTTATACTTTGGTTACGAAATCTGTGTAGTTTGTCGAGTATTTAATTTCGCAACTTGAACTTTTGATTTTATATGGCTTAATACGATTAAAACGATTTATTATCGAAAGAAATACAATAAATTTTTACAAATATTTAAAAATGAATTAACACTTAACACTTTCGCACTTTAGTTTATTTTTAAATTTCTAACGTTTTTTGTTCACTTTTTATTTTCTTGTAGGTGGACATGTTGACGGTGTAGAAGCATGAGTCCTGTACGAACATCGCGCGCTCCAGGAGTAGTCTTTCCACCTTATTTGGCGAATATGGTCTCTCGAAGGTCTACCTGTAGTCACCACAAAGAACTCCTACGAACAGTCGTTCCAGGTTTCCTGGGGGAAGGAGCTACAAACAGGAGCACCATTGTAGTAAAATATCCTTTTTCTCCGTAAGGGGTACTCCGGGATACTTCAGAATTTCGTCGTCTTCTTCTTCTGTATTTTGTTTGTCCTTTTTTCTTCTTATTCTTACTCTCTTCGAGTTTCTGTTCAATGTCTCTTCTTCTTCCTCTGTATTTGTTTGGTGCGGTTCGTTAACTGTTTTTGTTTCTTCGTTGTTATCTTTCTGCTGCAGCTCGTCGAAAAATTGGATATTTAGTTTCCTGCCGTAGCCAGAATTTTTTCTTTTCCCAGCTCTTCTGCAGGCGTCGATTCATCTCATCCGCAAAAGTACCAGAGTGGCGAGGTTTAACCAAGTGAGCAAAAATAACCATAGCCATTATTTCCTTGCATTCACTTGGCATCACCAGCTTTTGAGCCGTTGTTCCAGTGACGTTGGTTTTTGTTTCCACCGCCACTTCAACGTAGGTCCTTGACCTTGACTCCTTTTCTTGCTTGATTTTCTCACGTTTTACCCGGATTGCTTCTTTGCGGACGTGACACCACATGGCCAAAGCCCTGTGCTTCCCTTTGCAGTTTACAGATCTTGGCTTCTCGGACGCACACTTCTTCCATCTGTGTATAGATTTTGAATATACGGAATACGTGACGTCAGCCGCTGTACACTCTCTTGTAGTGTGTTTCTCGACGGCAAGTCATGTGAAACAGCATTTAAGGTGGATGAACACTTATGCTTCAATCTCCTCTGGGGCTATTCGAAGGTAGTAGAACTCAAGAAGTCTCTCTTTCTCAGCCATCTGTGCCATCTCAATGCATGAGAAGATGACATTTACTATATTCGTTTCCGAACTTCTCCACTTTGATTTTTGCCCACTTTTGCTGATTACCTAGCTCGGCATTGATGTCTTGAAAGCTTTTGTCCGTAGAGAACGGATTGATCCTCGTAAAGATGATGGTGCGATGCACAAGGATTTCCTGTGGGACGGATGCCTCAAGCCCAATCTTCTAAAAGGACTCTTTGGCGTCTTCAGAGATGAACTTCTTTACGTCCTTCAATGCCCAATATACTGTCACATACCAGGTGGGCATGTCAATTGGCCTGATGAGTGCTATGTTGAGCACGCCAAAGATTATTTCCATGACGGTCTGCCGAATTGAGTTCGTTTTCCCCTGAGCGCAGGGAGGGGGACATGCTTGTTGTCCTGGAAGGGCGGACCCATTTTTGGCTATACTCTCCTCTTCTTTTTCATAATTTTCTTCTCGTGATTCTCGAAGCACGAATATAAAATTGTCTGGCGAGGGCCTCTTCAGATCTTCTTCTTAGCTTTTTCTCCTTTGATACGACTAGACATAATGATTTTTCAAAAACAAAACGCAACTACAATTCATATAGCACCTTAAGATCCTTCGCCTATATGGCTCCCTAAGTCTTACGTCTTGAAAAAGTAAGGAAAGAAAAGGGTAGAGTAGGAGTAGAGTGCATAGAGCTTGTAGAGTAAGTGGGGAAAGTGAATAGGTTGGGTTGGTTTTAATTGCTGGGTGACCAGGTATCTCCTTGGTTCTTTCTGTTGTATCTCATCCTTCAGTCTTCAGTCTCGGTTAGTTGGAGGCTCTGCGCCTCTTTAGTTCTTCATTTTTTCTTCATTTTCTTTTACCAGTCTGTTGCAGATTGATTGTTTACTTGATGTTTTATGCAATTGCATACCAATCTCTGGGGTACGTGTAGATAAGAGCCAGTTCCCCTTTCACATAGGGTTTCCCGCTCCTAAAGTTGCCTCTGCTGTTTACTTTATGGTCTTGTGGGATTTCTATAGCTCTTTTTTTCGCTCAGTATGTTGTTAAATTTATCCTACACTTTGCATGCCTTGTTGAGTAGGGATACATTTGTGGCTAGGAGATCAATTTCTTGATGATGTAACTGCAGAGTTCTGAACTCTCTAGATTTGAATACGTCAGTCTTCAGAAGTCTCTTTAGAGTGACTGCCGGGTAGAGCATAATGGCCCTGCAGAGAGTGTTGTAGATCTGAATCTTGTTTTCTTTCTTTAGGCCTCTAAGCTGGAATAGTTTGGTGAGCCTCGCCTTCGCCAAATTGGTTCGCTCCGTTACTTGCTTGCCGTATCCGTGCCGTGTGATCTTAAGTCAGAGTACTCTCCTTTCCTTTTCATAGTGATACTCGTACCTATTACCTTTTTCGTGGACTCTGGAAGTCTTGCATCTTCCTATAGGTATGATAGAAAACTAAGCAGCATTTTTTGCCGATATTCCAATTGCGCTCATATTTGTTAGTATTCTCGATCTCTGATGCAGTGACCCTCGCCATGGTTTGGGCGTGTCTGTATATGCTGTTCGCTACTATGGTGATATCGTGTGCAAATTGAATGTATCTTGTGGTTCGAATACAGGGCTCGGTTGGTCAATAATATAGATGCTGTACAGTGTAGGGCTTATGTAACCCCCTGCGGGACCCCCTGTGGGACTTCGAAGATCGGTCCGTCGTATTCTTCCAGCGAGATATATGATGCCGGATAAGTGACATAGTCGCAAAGCTATTTCGTAAGAGTTTGGAGTAGCCCCAATTTCCTGATGTTATACTTAAGGCCGATCCTCAAAACCTTGTCCAAAGCTTTTTAGGACGTCCCTTAGTATGACGTCGGTGTAATATTGCTTGCATTTTGCAATTGCGATTGTCTCCACTAAAACAGTCAGAGCTGTTTCGGTGCTTCTGCACTTCTGGAAATCGTTTTGGTGTTGCGGTATTAGGCATCTTCCTTCTAGATATCTCGTTACCCTATTATTTATTGCCATTTCTAGTAGCTTTGCCAATGTCTCCACCAAGGTTATCGGTATAAAGTTTCCCGGCCTGTCAGGAGGCTTTCCGGACTTCAGCAGAAATATAATTTTCCCTTTCTTCATTGAGTCAGGGAAATAGCACGCACTAATAGTGGAACTCAATAGAATTACTATTTTATTAAGGAAGGAATCCGGAGCACGGAACAACCCTCGTAATTCTTAGCTCTACAGACGCACTCTGTTGGTGTTGAGGAGAGTGCTTTTAAAATCTTGAAAGGTTACCGGTTCAATTCCTTGTTCTTCTAGTAGCGTTCGGATGCACAATAATTAGGGACGATCTCGAGCCGATGTTGTACCAGTTCATAGACGATCTTTAACTCTTGTTCTCTGTCGAAATCCTCGTTTTCGCCCCGAGAGATGTCGAAAAACACCTTCCAGTTCTCATGGAATGCAGCTTTAATCTCCCAGAGTTCTTTCTGTTGTAGCTCATTGTGTTGAATTTCCAACCTGGTCTTTCAATGCCTCTTTTAATATTAAACTTATTTCAGAATTTTGTTGGGTTCAAATTGGAATTGATAGCGTTCACAAATTGGTGCCATCTAACGATTATCTCTGTTGCAGTGGCGGTAATTAGGTCTTCCTTTATCCATTGCAGACGGGCCCCATCGCCCATTTGCATCCTAATTTATTGAATAGTGTTTCTCAATTCGATGTCATTATGCTCGAGGTCTGAGATTTGAGCCGCCTTGAGTGTATGCGGAAAGGTTCTGGAGATTGATATGGGGACGCATTTTTATCCGCTTTGGGTAGTACATCCATTAGGTTTTTGAGTTCCAAGTTGATCTCCTCGAGAGTTGCTTTGGAGAGGTCCTCATGTTGGTATCTAGCTAGTTCTTCCGCATAGGCGTGCCAATTAAACTTCCTGTATTGTTTTCTAGGAGGGCAGCCTACTTGGATTGGGTCAAGGGATAAGGTTAAAACGACTATTTCTTGATCGCTGGTCGATGGGGGCACTTTCTACACAAGATAATTGAACATTAGATCTGAAGTAACAAGAAAAATATCGTGCTTGGTGGCTCTAGTCGGTCTAAAATACGTTAGAAATTCTGGTCTGATTCGAACGACTTTTCTTCTTTCGAGCAATGTATCCAGGTGTTTACCTGCCTTGTTGAAATTACCTGTATAGTCCTAAGCTCTGCTAATGGCGTTTAAATAACCCATAAATAGCGCCTGATCTTTTCGCCCGAGAACATCCATGAAATTGTGGAAGGGTAAGAAGTCCATCCTTGGGGGTTAGTACCCTGCCATTACGACGATCAGTTTCCCCATGGAGGTCCTTATGCTAATGACCAGGTAAGCTTCGTCCAAATCCTTGAGTTTGCTGAATCTGATGTCATTTCTTACAGCGATTGCGACGCCGTCGATTTTGACCTTATTTGTGTTTTTTGCGATGACGGTGTAGTTGAATAGCTTGATATGATTCGTTTCAGGGTCTATATTAAATTCCTTCAGTATTATTATCGCGGGATCTTCTTTCAAGTAGGCGTTGCTTAGAGAATGCATTTTCTCATTCCACCCCGCAACATTGTGGCTGAATATCTTTAATTTTCTGAGTTGGACCATTATGTTGGTGTTTTTTCCTCTAGACTCGATCTTCCTTCCTCCTTGTTGGTTTCCCTTTCGATGGGCACCTTTGCTCTCCACCTACGCTTCTTCTTGAACTGCTTTCTTGTGACTATGTGACACAGGTCTTGGACACTTACGAGATTGCCACCACTAATGATTTCATAGACCTCGCGGTCAGTGCATGGGCCCTCATATTCGTTTTTAACGAAACCTTTCTTCATCCCCCGATTTACTCATTATTGGATTTCAGGAAGTGTCTTTCTTCCTACGTGAAAAAAAGTAAGTTAAGCCCTTGTTTTTCTTCTCATCCTTCTTCGGATGTCTTGGTGGTGGGTACCTGGCTCGTTTCTTCGTGGGGTTCAGCTTGAAGAGTTGAGGCAGCCTCTTTACGGTGGCTCTTTACTAGGGTATCCTCAGTCTCCATAACTTCTCTGCACTGGTGCATCTTTTTTTAGCCTAAGCTCTCTTAGTTCCGCTGGGTTGCAAAGCTATGTCTCCGTCTGGCTCGTGGATTTTTGCTGTAAATGTACCTGATCGGTTTTCGTAGGCTTGTATCGTACGTTCAATATATCCGCCAACGGAGGGTTCTCTGAAAACCATATTTGTTGGGGCCCGTTGTTCTTCATTGTGAGGTTCAGTTCCCTCGAGTACGTTCCTGGATTGGTTACGTTTAACATATTAATATGTAAAATGCATGCCAGTATATCCAGCGATTCACCCCGTTATATTTCGATTATTTGCTTTGCTGGTTTCATCTGTTCCGCTGTGGCCTTTGCAAACTTAGCGAAAGTGAGGTATTGCTTTTCTTCTTCTATCCTTGTTTTTTCGTTTTTTTGGTCTTTAATGAATTTGCATTATCTTGGGAAAGCAATCGCCATGGTGCGGTTACTTCCATTGCAATTCAAACACTTCTTGATTTCAGACTCACATTCGTGCCAAGTATGAGTTTTGCTATTGCACTCTGCACACCAATTGATATCTTTCGAGGGGCATTCTCGGTTACGTGCTTTCTAAGACGAAACAGTTAAAGCTCTTTTGTACGCTGACAAAGCCGTTGCTTTTGATCTGTCCAGGCTTAATTGTTAGATATAACGCTAACAGGCCGGTGTCTTTGGCCTTTCTTGCCATGTTATCCTTCTGAAAGATCACTTTATAACATGGGTATATTCGCTACCGTTGTTGCAATTAGTGAATTTCATAACTTCTTTTACTTTGGCGCAGTTCTGAGCCCTTTTGATTTGTTTTTCAATTTTGGCGGCTTTGTGTTCGCCTATCCAGGGCTCAATTTGGCGACAATAGACTGCTTTTGAGGCCTCGATTTGGATAGGAATTTTGGCCTTCAAATCGATTCCTACTAAATGCTCTGTGCCTCGTTCCGATAGAAGCTTGTCTACGTCCTTTTCGTTATGACAAATAGCAATATAAGAATTCGAATAGTACAAGAGTCGAACTAGCACCACTCCGAGATCCCTGTAGATGATCCTGAATACAATTGTCCGGTTGGATGTTTTTGGCCCTTTCGGAATCGCAAAAAGACCAGTTTGGTGAACACCATTGATTTACTAGTCAATCATTTTTTTCTTGGTTTTCTTCATCGGCGAAAAGGCGAAAAAAGAAAAAAGACATGGGCTAAAGGTAGATAATGGGTGCTGTTATATCCAGTTCTCTACCTGGCTTATTCAGTTGGCGAGTCGGTAGCCCTATCTATCTCCCTATCACCTAGCCCCAACAGGTTTTGCTCCCACCGCATCAAGTCCGCCGCTCACACGAGTATAACCCTTCTCTTGCTAAGTTTCACTCTGACAATTGTCTGAGCTCGTCGATGATTTGTCCATTAATTGATGAGTCGTGTCATCTAAGTTATTTTCTCAGGTTCAAAGTTTCTGCTCCATAGGAAATATTTGGGGTTATACATTGGTTGTATACTTTTATTTTATGCGACAAAGGCATTTTTCTTTAGAATATGATGATTCCCTTTCCAATTGCTTTCCAACCTAGAGTGATTATTCGTTGATCCTTCCCGGTGACATTTTAATCTTTTGACCCAGATAGAAATGTTTGATTACCATTTCAATTTGCTCATTGTCAAATTGCAATGCCTATCATGGCGACCTTCGGTTGGTTTGTCATGACTAATGTTTACCCCAAATTTATTTTTTAGGCCGGCATTTTGCTTTCTTGGTTTAGTTATTAAAGCATAGCTGATACCGTATGTTATCAGCTATGAGTAAAATATCATCTGCGGAACTCGGGTGAGTGAGGTAATCCCCCCTGAATATCTCCTTGCCTTACACCTTTCCTTAATAGAAAGATGCCTCATTCCTTATGTAATTTAATTCAGAATCAGCAATTTTGGTATATCTGTTGTATGATATTTATGTAAACCGGATCTATACCTGGATTCTTTAAGGCTGTTAGGATGACTAGCGTTTCTATGGAATAATCGCTTTCTGGTAGTCTATAAATACCAAGTATAAAAGTATATATGCACTGCAGTTTTCTTACTGAGCTGGTTGAGATTATGTATGTGGTCATTCTTTGAGAAGCCTTTACTTAAGCCATCTTAAAAAAAATTTTAAGATATTTTTTATCTTGTCTGACAATCATGTCACAAACTATTGATTTGGTTATTTTAACAACAATGAACTTAGGGTTTTAGATGCATAATTTGATCCTTGACTTACTTGACCAGTCGTAAAAATATTAGTGACCTTAGCGTCTTTTAAAATTTTACAAACTATATCAGTACGAAGTGTTTTTATTTATAAAAGGAGAAATTCCATTAATTATACGCTGTATAAGAAAAGTCTTAGTGAAAATTATATTTTAGGGCTCAAAAAATAAAAAGAAAGAAATTATCACTTTGAGCTCATACTCTACTTATATAACAAAAGAGATTTACTTTATTTTTTAAGGGTTTTTTGGGCATAAATATTTATCATATGTAATTATCCTCCTTCTTGATTTTCGGAGATTGAGGCCTCTTGTTTTATATTCACCTTCTTCTAATTGCCTTTTGAGTCAAAAGGTAGTAGTTGTACACGAGGGTAACCCTGTTAAATAGAGATTTTGGTTATGGAGGGAAAGAGACGAAGTAAGACTAAAGAGGCGATTATGAATTCAATTAACTACAGAACTTGAAGAAGAATTTCCATTCCTCAGGAGAGAATTTTGTGAATTTTAATCGAAACTTTCTCCTTCTCTGCAAAGAGCAAAGTGAGCGGAGACGCGAGGAATCTCCCTTCAACGGAGGCAGTTAAATATGAGTACACAGAATCGATGATAACGATGGCTTGGGGACCGTTTTGGTGGTATCATAATCCTATGTTGCGCTAAATAGTATATGAATGGGTTCTTGGCATCCCATTCACATCTTGGCTTAAAACGGCCTAGTGGGCCTTTGGAATTTGAAAGCTGTAATTGACCAGTGAAAGGTAGATTAACATGGTCTCACTGGTAGGTGAAAAGAATAAGACATAATGAAATTGAGTACGAGTGAAATACTTGGATATTCCTTATGGTAAAACTTGATTTCCGAAGTTCTAATCTCTGTGAACAGTTTGTGGTGGGCCCTGCCCTAAAATATTCTAATGAAAATAAACCATTGATATATTAATCTAGTTATTTGGGTGACTATGGCAGAAATTAAATCGTATGAAAAAGATAACTTTGAGATGCAGAATAAAAGTTCATTTGCTTTGATTGTAAATGTGTATATAAAAATAATTGTCTCTATTAAGTGTATGCAAATAAAAAAAGGAATTCGGATTGAAAGATTCTATGTATGTGCGATTGGCATAGTTTTTTGGTGTATCAGGCTAAGTTATACATACACACCTAATTTCTACATAACGACATACAAAAAAAATGAGGAAAGAGTGAAGAGGCAACAAGAAATATTAAAAGTATTGACTTAGTCTTGGTGTTCACAGATGGGTTGAAAGTAGTTTGTGAGAAGAAAACTGTGACGAGGTTGGGTAGTGGATGTTAACTGTCATGCTGGTAGTTTTAGAATCTCTGATCATTTGTTTTAAAGAGTGAGCAGTTTCTCTAATGATGTAAAAATGTTGGGAGTGATGAATTTAGAGCCTACTTCCTGGTTTTAAGCGGTTATGACTTCGATAGCTCCACCTCTTCTTGCCCAAAATAATTAAAGAAAAAATACTCATTAATTTCCACCCTAAGTTCATACCATTGCAATTCACCTAGTACACTTGACATCATTATTCGAAAATTTCTCTTGCTTAAACCCTGATTTAAGCTTTAATAATTGGAATTTTGGTCTGGAACTGAAGGAAGAATGGCTGAGTTCTTCAGAAATCCGGGTGGCGTTCGCTCTCCTTTTCACTTGCAGCAGGCTGAAGTGGGACATTATTAATAGAAGCCGGATTTTATTCTAGTCAACTCTCCTCATCTCTTTTCATTAATGGCGTCACGTAATTTGTGCAAAAACGAAGCATAATCATCTCTCTCTAAACACTATTCCTAAAATAACCACACAACCCCCACCCCTGAAAAAAACACCATTATAATTATATAAAGAAGTCATTCATATTCTCAACGACATTTCAAAATTCGCTTTATTTAGAGGATAATAGAAAACTGGTTTATTTCCATTTAAATATTTCCTTCAAATATTTCAGTTATAGGTCTTAGTAAAATAAGAAAAGAATCTGGTACCCTTAGGTCTAAATAAACTAAGGACAGAATTTGCTGGCCCTAGGTCATACTAAATTAAAGGCATAAATATGGGGCCTTAGCTGTTACGAAACTAAGGACAGAATTAGGAGCCTTAGCTCTTATTAAATTAAAGACATAATTTGAGGGCCTTCTGTCTTAATATTTAAGGATAGAATTTGGGTTCCTTAAGACTTACTGAATTAACAAAAGAAATTTGGTGTCCTTAAGTCTTACTAAAATAGGTAGAGAATTTTTGGGAGTTAGTTATTACTAAATTACAAAGAACATTTGTGGACTTTATATGTTAATAAATTTAAGACAGAATTTTCTTACCTATGATGTTATTAAAGTAAGGTCAGAATTTGGAAGCGTTAGGTTTTACTAAATTAGGACAGAATTAGGGGCCTAAATATTTACTAAATTTAGGAGAGATATTGGGGGCTTTTACTCGTACTAAATTAAGAATAGAAATCTGTAAATATAGGTCTTAATAAATTAACAAAATTTAGAGGCCCTAGGTCTTATTAAGTTAATGACAGAAATTTGAGGCATTAGGTCTTATTAAATTAAGGTCAGAATTTTGGTGCTTGTGTCTTACTAAATTAATAATAGAATTTGGAGCCTTATCTAATATTAAATTATGGACAGAATTAGGTTTAGGCCTTAGTTAACTCCTACTAAAGTAAAGACAGAATTTGTGGTCTTTAGTTCTTACTAATTAAGGACAATATTTTGTGACCTTAGGTATTACTAAATTAAGGAGCGAATTTTTTTGCCTTAGGTGCTACTAAATTTAGGACAGAATTTTGTAGCTCTAGGTGTTACTAAATTAAGGAGAGTATTTGAGGGTCTTAGGCCGTATTAAATTAACGGAAATAAATTTGGGCCGTTAGGTTTGATTAAGTTAAGGACAGAATTTGGCGACCTTAGACGTTAATAAATTAAGGCCATAATTTGGCAGCCTTAAGTCCTTGTAAATTAATGATAGAATTAGAATTAGGGATCATTTGGTCTTACATAATCAAAGACAGGAATTGGGGACCTTAGTTCGTATAAATTAAGGAGAAAATTTGGGGGCCTTATTATTTAATAAATTAAGAACAGAATTTTGGGGCATTTTTTCTTACTAAATTAAGGAATAGAATTTTATAGCCTTAGATCGTACGAAATCTATTTAAAAAATTGTGGACCCGAGTTCTTAAAAAACAAAGGACAGAAATTTGGGCATCTTAGGTTTTAATAAACTAACAGGGGGAGTATTTCGGGCCAAAGCTCTTACCCAATTCAGAGTAGAATTTGGGGTCCTACAGTCTTACTAAATTAAAGACTGAATTTAGGGTCTTGGGCCTTACTAAATTAAGGAAGGAATATGGGTTCCTAAGTCTTACTAAATTAAGAACGGAATTTGGGAGCCTTATATCTTACAAAATTTAGAACAGAAATTTGGAGCCTTAGAACTTACTAAATTAAGGACAGAATTTGTTTGCCTTAGGTCTTACTAAATTCAAGACAAAATATCGGGCATTAGTTCTTAATAAATTAAAGACAGAATTTTTTAGCTTTAGGTCTTGCTAAATAAAGAAAATTATTTAGGAGCTTTTGCTCTTACTAAATTAAGGACATAATTTGCGACCTTAGATCTAACATAATTAAGGAGAGAATTTGAAATAATTAGGTACTACTAAATGAATGAAAATTTTTGGTCTGCATGTCTTACTAATTTAAAGTCAGAATTTAAAGGCCTTAGGTCTTACTAAATTAAGAAGAAAATTGGGGGGCATGGTTCTTACTAAATTCAGGGTAGAATTTGGTGGACTTACGGATTACTAAATTAATTAATGAGAGAATTATAGAGCCTTAGATTTTACTAAATTAAGGGCAGAAACTTGGGACTCAGGTCTTACTAAATCAAAGACAGGAATTAAGGAGATTATAAATTAATAAATTTAGGACAGAAATATGGAGCCTTTGATTTTAATAAATTAAGAACAAAATTTGGGAACAAAGCGCTTACTAAATTAAGAACGGCTTTTGGTGGCCTTAGTTCGTATTAAATTAATGACAGATTTTGGATGACTAAGTTCTTACTAAATTAAGAACAGAATCTTGCATAATTATCGCTTAATAAATTAATAACAGTGTCGTGGTATAAGAAGGAGACCGATTGATGGCTGGAGTTCGTACGTATGGGTTGTTTACGTACTTCACCAAACTCTCTTATCACGTTTTATCTCAAAGAGTGCTATTTATGTTTGATTATTATTATCTTGAATATTCACTTCTTTAAACTTGGAGGGTTCCTAGTGCCTTGCTTAGCGTTTCAAAGATAGAATAAAAATTTGTTAAAACAAACTAAAACTTTAATTAAAACAAAAAAAAATAAACATGAACAAAAGAAATATTACACAATAAATACACAAGAATGACTTCAATAAGTTTAACTAAGGCTTTCTAAATTGACCTACTTGAAATTATAGTGAAAGTTGACCCACCACTCACTTCAATATAAAAAAATGCTAACGGCCTTTACCGGATGGATACCGGAGTTTAAATACCATTGTAGATCCCTCTTGAGACGGGTTTGAGTTTGACTTGAACTCAATGAGCTACGTCACCTCAGGAATCTTGTTTTCTAGATGATGCGTGCCGCTCTTCCAGATGGTTGGTGCAGACGAAATAGCTTTAAAGCCCCAGAAGACTTGGGCGAGTGTGGAAGATGGGGGAGCCACACGCCCGCGGCAGGAAATATCGCCACGGGATAGTGAAAGGATGTTCCTTTCTTTCCTTCGGATTACTCTAGAGACTATTTCGCCTTGGCTAGCGATGAGCCAATGCTTGAATCCTTTGACTCAGGTGAGTGCTGGAGGAACTGAACTCAGGGGACTTCCTCAAGGGCGAGGACTCTCTCTGTGTTTTAGGATGCACCAGGATAGGAGGAGTTTTTCTGACGAGAGTAAGTTGGACTTAGTTCTTGAACCAAGTTAACATAAAGTTCGGTGTGACCACCAAGGACGATCTCAAAGAGGAGTTTCTTAAGTTCCTGGGTAAGTTGGGTTTTGTACGGGTGCAGACCCAAGTTTCTACGCATAATTCGCCAAATTGAAGTCGCAGAAAGGCCAAGTTCTTGTGAAAGACGAGAAATTGACTGCCTCTGATTTTTCCGTACACTCTCATTTACGGCAGCGATCTTTTCAGCAGATCTTGCGTTTCGGCGGCGTACAAGTGTTGACTGATTGTTGACCGACCCTTTTGCCTTGAATTTGGCCACCAAGCGTCGAACAGTGGACTCGGCAGGACGATTGTGGCGAGGATAGAAATCACGTAATGCTCGGAACGTTTGTCGAACGGAGCACTGATTTTGATAATAACATTTGAAGATTTACACTGGGTGATCAACGCTATAAACTGTTATTGTGATTTGCCAAGTACTAGTGAATAGTTCACAGTGAGGTTGCCAGAAGTCGCATTAACAACATAGCCACTATCGTCTGACAAAGCTCGAGCGTCCTTGTTGAAAGACCCTTTATATATATGGAATTTTTTAAACTTGGTTGATCCCACCGGTTTGGTCCACTCAAATTGTTTGATACCGCTATGTCGACGATGTCTTTGGAATTTTAAAGGAATCCTTTGATCTCGATGGTTTCTTTTCAATTATTAATTCATTCGTTCCGTTAATTAAATTTACTTTAGGAAAAGAAGAAAATAATAGCCTTCCTTTCCTAGATGTTCTAATAATTAGACAACCAGATAGGCATGAATTTTCTATTTTCAGGAAAATGACAAATAACTTATTCTATGACCATTATACATACATTAAAGAATATGTTAATAAAACACAGTCCATGGAATGACAACAATGTAATATATAGTATACCCTGTTTGGATTGTAATTTATTCTATGTAGGTAAAACATCTAAAAATATTTCTGTAAGAACCAAAAAACACCAAAACGTAGTCTCTAAGGGATATTCCAATAATACTTTAGCTGTACACAGGCTTAAGATGGTGCACCAGATTAACTGGTCAAAAGCAGATATCATAATGCCTATCAATGAGTTTATCTACAGAAATATCCTTGAATGTTTCTTAATCTCCAGCATAAAGGCGAAAAATTTATATATAAGCACCAGTTTGTTTTCCTTAAACTCAGCTCTATCCTTCTTTCTTAAATCCAACTTATCAGAGATCATAAAATTCTTACCTCATAGGAAACCTTGCACGGTATAAATACGGTGCATCCCTATTTTGTAAACCATTGTGAGTTTAAAAATGTCAAGGCAGCGAAAGTACTAACTCCAACCAGTCTTTTATTTTTATTTACGTGCTATACACAAATATATATATATATATATATATATATATATATATATATATATATATATATATATATAAGGCTAGGTAAGTCACTTTAAATTGCAGGTTTTTAGATCTATGTGTAAAGCTTCTCGGAAAGCGCAAGGCGAGAGACATTTCCTTATTATCCAAAACGTCTTCTAAGCCTATCGTAATCATCCTCAGCGTGAAGTGAGTGAAATTTACGAAAGCAGCGCTGAACACGCAAAAGAGGAATTATCTTTCGCAAGCAAGAAGCCTATTCTAGGCAAAGTATTGCCGACTTTTTTATAAAGATGCAAATTAAAGTCAATTTACAGCCGGTGTTATCGACTCGAACGAATTCTGCATTCAGTATGGCCACTTACCCCGCTACAGTTTATATCCCCAATTCAGCAACACTAGTCTCTCTCTAGAGGAAAAACACATTTATGCAAGCACAGTTCTCAAAATAGAAAGATCTCCGTCCAAGCCACAAAAGAGAAATTAAAACCCTTTTCACCCTCCTTGTCTCAAATCTATTAAAAACTACCCTAAATTCGGAACATAGTTTCTGACAGAAGAGTTTCTAAAAAATATTTCAGTTTCTCCTGTCTTTCAAGGAAAAACACAAAGCTTGTGGTCAGAGTTATTCCAAAAATATAATAACCTCCTCCTTATTTTTTTTATAGAAAATTCGCTTGAACTTGAGAAATGCGGTGGAGAAATAAGCCCTTTTTTTCATTCTTCCTCTAATACCAATCCGGTTGAATTCATTATTGTCTGATTTCAGTAATACTCAGTTCATTGTTGCTTGTGGTTCATTATGGTATATACATTCATTTTTGCTCGGAGCCATTGCTTTGAAGTTGGCTCCTTACCTGTTTCGTCTGTACGACTTGTTCGTTGTTATTATTAATGGAGCCCGCAGCCCAAATTGACCAGAACCATTGTTGTTTATGTTTTCAGCTTAAATCTTTACTCAATTTGAAAATAATTTAAAGGAATCAACTCAAAGTCCTAGTATCCTAGGTTCCGAAGAGCTTTCCTATATTTTCCTTTGATTAAGTTAAGATGCGGAATATTTATAAGACAAGTACATATGTTTTGATTCTGTTTAATGGATCACTGTGACCCATAGAGGTTTTCTCTGTAGCTTAACGAACATCATTTTCGTTAAATGGTATACTTTTACTGAAGGATTCTTAATTTTGTGAGCTTTAACGGACATTGAATTACGTGCTTATATTTAATAGCTGTAGGTGATTAATTCTCCTATTGAGACACTGGGCATTGTGTACAGGAAATAATCTAAATTTTATCAGTTTGGGTTTGATTAATTTATATATGGTAATCGCTCAACACACAACTCTACAAGCTGTCCAGCAACTCCCGCATAATAGGATAAAATGTAATTTTGTGTTTTTATTCTGCAAGTATTATAATAAGGCTGCACAACAGTGTTAAGCCAAGATGAGCGTATTGAGATAAACTTGTCGACGGGGACATGAAGCAACAAAGAGGTGTCGGACGAATTTAATCAACGACCTTTACCGGGAAACCCAATTCTCTCAGCCCTTTTGCGCGGCTGATTGCCAAATTCAACGAGAGGGTAGGTGTACGCGACAAATCAAAATCAGGAAAGCCAAAAACTGTTGTCAACGAAGGAATAAGTTCTACTTTATTCGGAAATCCTTGTTACAAGTGTCCACTGAAATAAAGGTCGGTAAAAGCTGGATTTACCCCATCCTGAAGTTGGAGAAGTAGGACCCGTTTAAATTGAAAGTACTGCAGGAACTGAGAAAGGATGAGTCATATTGGTGAGTGCATTTTTTTAAGTGGGCTTTATAAGAAGTTAAGTGTGACACCTACTTTGCCATCAGCATTCAGTTCTCTAACGAGGACAACCTTTACGTTTTCGCCAAACTAATTCCACAAACTAATTCCCGGCGTCACTATTTTCAAACGCCCATCGCCATTATAAAGCTAACTGCAGAAAAAAGTCGCGACGAATAATTTTCTTACCAGTAATTTCCCGATAGAGAACAGCAGCATGGATTCCAGCGAAGTCTTCCAACCTATAGTAGTAGATTGGGACGGTCCACCTTCTTGAACCAGCTTTTGTGCTGTATTTTCCAGCCATCTGATCAACATTATCCACTCCATATTTCGTTGAATTATAGAAAGTCACGGTAACAGGAGTTTATTTCATATCAGCTTCAACTTGAAAACACCTATGTATGGTGCTCAAAAGAATCACATTTTCATTTTATTTTGTTGGCATTGATAGACAGTTAGCGTTGCTTTGTCATTCTTTACAGAATGAGTGTTAACCTTTTTGTCCTGCAATTTCTTGATGCCAATTAACACTTCATTTCGAACATGATTCATTGTCACAACGAGGGTAGTATTTGTATGTATAAAATTACATCATAATGTCAGGTAAGTAAAAATGTTGTCTGTCGTGACGTTTCTTTCTTTGCCAAGGTATGGTTGGACAAGCTGAAGAACTACATATTCTGAAAGTGGTTAATTTGATGGGCGTATTTCATCTTAACCTAGGTATGAAAATCTGTATCAAAAGTAATTTAACTTGTTATCATCAGCTATCCAAACCTTTATCCCAAATTTGCCTGACATACTGGTAATGTACCGGGTAAAAGGGCATATTCATTTAGTGGGGAACAACTGTTTAGTGCATGTTATATTTTTGCCTGGTTTGTAGAAAGAAATGCAATTTTCTGGGAATCGATGCTAAACTTCAGATACTAGCGCAAATTTGTCCGTTTTTATCCTTTCAGGTCTGTTATACTTCATGTCAAAACGAAGGTATATCATATGTCGAGAATAGAGGTTCCTTGTCGCCTTGTACCCTGTCGAAACCACGACGTCAGGCAACGCCGAGCGAGAGCCGTGAGAATAGTGCGAATATCAAACTGCTTTCAGCGGTAAAAGAGGGATTGTAATGCCAAACACGTGCCTCTGTCGCCTCCCATAGCATTATCAAGAAACCCCTACAAAGATACTTCCCATCACTTAACGCCGTGCTTGATCAAGGGTAGCCCCCTCCCTTCCCCCCTCTTGGCCTCAGGCAGTACCGGTTCCAGCTGGTGCCTATATATTGTTGGTCCTAATTTGGCATCAACAGTACAGGACGCCATTCTCAACGAGACAATTCATTCTCGATCGCGCTCCGTTTCCCTACGAACCCGAAGGCAAGAATTATACCAGAGGATCTGAACCCCAGTCAATGGGCCCTTCCTTGGTTTCGGTACATTTCGTTTGGCACGAATGCTCCCTCCAGTTAGTGTTACTATAGAGGTTAAACTCCTTGTGGTTAAAGTCACTCGAATAACCAACCGTTCCCCGTTTCATCTCATAAAACCTCGAACCCAACCCAAGGTGAGACCAGTCATCTGTGACAGCCATGCGAGTCATCCCTAACTGTGTACCTACGTACTGAGGCTCGTTATAACCTCCTGAACACTCACGGAGAGCTCGCCCCTGTTCGCTTAAAGTAGCTTTGTTAGATCAATTACTGTAAACATCGAGTATCCATTGCCATTATTTCATTCTAAAGATTTATTGTGTATTCTGTGTAAATTATTAAAGTTTAAATTTGTTTCTACCTTTCCATAAGCCTTATAGCCCGCAGCCTTCATTAGCTTAGTAATAGCCAACCGCACTCTATTGTTTTTTATTTAAATTCCTCTTACTCATTTTGGCAAGGTTGTTCTTCTCTCCCCTACTTCTACTCCCATTTCTGATGCGACTAGAATTAAGCCATTTGACCTAGAGCACCCACTCATTTAGGGTATAAGTAAACATATATGTTTGTGGGTCATTCTACACAATCATAATTTCCCTAGAACAATCTCGTGCCATCGTTTCATTAAAAAAGAGGTCCCCAGTCTTTTGAACAGAGATTATCAGCAGGTTGTCCCTTGGCCAATATTCCTCAAGCAAACAGTGGCCATAATTTCCTCAAGTGACACAGTTTATGAAATAGTTTTTAATCGTCTATGAGCTTCTGCTTGAGTACACATTGGTATAAAATAAAATCATCAATTATCAATCAAAATGTACTAAAAATCATTTTCAGCAATTTTTCCTTCGGCATAAAAAGTTAGACCAGGGTCTTCGCGTAAAATATCGTATAGTCGAGTTTTCCCTCATTTCTGTTGTCGATTTCGATAACCTCCTAACTTCTCATTCTGAACCATAATTCGCTATAAGAACGCAACCAAATTCCATCAAAGCAGGAATTTCGCATCTCTTTTTGGTTCCTACTGAGCCTCCCATTACCCCTGCAAATAAAAGACAAACTAATGTCACTATTATAAAAGGCGTGCCTAAAATAGTAACATATATTCAGTTGCAAAATATATATATAAATCTATCTCTCTCTCTTTCTCTCTCTATATATATATATATATATATATATATATATATATATATATATATATATTCCTGTATTTCCCTTATATTATATACAATATACTGCATAAAGGGTTGAAAACGGAAGGCGGAAGCACTTTCCTCCTCTTCCTACACATAAAAGCTTAGCGAATAAAAGATAATGATTTTTGTGTGTGTAAAGCATAAGAAGATCAGCATTTAGAATGAGAGAGTCAATTTCCTGATCACAATCACATTGATAATCAATGGAATTTGCTGAAGATACGATCCCAAGTGAAAAACCTCACGAAATTTGAAAGAACTAAAGAATTTCTGTAATAAAAAAGGATTGTCATTACCCTTGAATTCTTTTAACATGTTACCAAAAAAAATACAAAAGGATGACTGCAAGCTTTAATTAGCAACAATATCTATGTAACTAAATATTAATTGACATGTGTTCAATACATTTGCATCGGGTGTTACAATGTTTTTATAGAAAAATTTGTTAATATATAATCATTTTAATCAACAGTTGTTTTCAATATTTTACAAGTATCTACAAAGTTATGATTTAGTCATTTGAAATGTATATGTTTCTGTAATTTTTATATTTCATGTATACCTTGTAGCACTTTGAGGTTGATCGTTCAATGTAAAGTGAATTATAAATAAACATTTTATTATTATTATAATATTCATTATTAAAATATGTCACAAAATAATTGCTAATTATCATCGATGAACGTATGCACTAATCATCATATTGTAAAAAAAAATAATGTAAATATTTATTGTACTCACTCTTAACATTAGCTTCATGGAACTCTTTATTAGCTGCATCACCTCTGACTGGTCATTACTTTTTCAAATGAGTCAGAGTAGGAATTTTCAGCCTGAAAAACATAATCATGTTCGCTATCATCTCTCTCTACATATATTTCACTTCCTTCTGAGTTTGATTGCGAAAGTACTTTCAGGCTTCCTGGATTTTTTTCATTTGAAAGAGAGAGTTTTGCACACATGTTCGTAGTTGGAAGCACAGCACAAAATGATTTGCCGGAGTATAGTAGTGAGCAACATAATGTAAGATTGAATATGTCGGGACAAGTCGTGACCACGCTCCATTATTGCTCTTATGACAGGGGGTCAAAGTGACCGTTTCGCTGTTTTAGGAATATCCCTTAATATCTCAGGAAATACCAAGATGTATTGAATCATAAGATATCAGACAATGGTTAATGGCGTAGTGAAAGCATTCATGGAATATGATGGCAAGCTCATATCAATTTCGAAAGATGCGAGAACACCGACCGAATGCTCTGGTACGGTAACTATTTTGAATTGCCCAACGCCACTCACCACTAACACAGCACCCATCCTCAGTGAACAACATGCGAGCAACAGGTTTCTGTCATCACGACGTCGTTAAGTTTCATTACGATATTTAACCATAATTACATGTTATCGAGTGAAATAAAGTGCGTCATTTCGAAGTGGCCACCATGGCATTGTTGTGAAAAAAATGGTGGTGCGGGAGAACATCGACCGCTAACATGTGGGGAGAACACCATTGCGTGAAATATTAAAAATTCGATATACTTTGAAATACTTGGAAATACATAACAAAAAGTGACTGAGTATGGGCACAGTTTGCACTCGCTCAGGTACAAAATGGAATTTTTATGCAGGTTTTTCTACTAATAGATCGATGTTCCCCCACCCCACAGTAATCGATAATTGAACATCTTATGTATTTTGTACGTTAAAACAAATTAATTATTAGAATAGACAAATAGTAAAGCATTGATATTATATCGACAAAAGTGGCTAGGGTTATCATATATGTTAATTTCAGGCAAAAAAACACAATGTTTTTTGTTTTATAGGTTCAAAAATTAGGGTCGATGTTCTCCTACACCCCGGTCGGTGTCTCCTACGGTAGGGGAACACCGACCGATTTCTCCAAGAATTTTGAAGGTCCAAAAATGACACTTATTTTCAGAGTTAAGGATTTATGAGTAAACCATAAGTGGGCCATGTTGTGAAATTTGTTTTGGGCACAGTTTGCACTCGCTTAGGTACAAAATGGAATTTTTATGCAGGTTTTTCTACTAATAGATCGATGTTCCCCCACCCCACCCTAATTAAAAATTGAACATCTTATGTATTTTGTACGTTGAAACAAATTAATTATTAGAATAGACAAATAGTAAAGCATTGATATTATATCGACAAAAGTGGCTAGGGTTATCATATATGTTGATTTTAGGCCAAAAAACACAATGTTTTTTGATTTATAGGTTCAAAAAATAGGTTCGATGTTCCCCTACACCCCGGTCGGTGTCCCATGCGGTAACGAAACAACGACAGAGTTATCCCAAAATTTTGAAGGTCAAAAAATGACACTTATTTTCAGAGTTGAGGATTTATGAGTATACCATAGGTGGGCCGTGTTGTGAAGTTTGTTTTGAGCACAGTTTGCACTCGCTCAGGTACAAAATGGAATTTTTATGCCCGTTTTTTTACTAATAGGTCGGTGTTTCCCCACCCCATCCTATGTGAGTTCTTTTTAGTAGGATACCCAGGTTGGTTCAGATCCGGATAGGTTAGCTGCGAATCTCGCAAGAATCAAATAAATTTTTTAATTTATCCATGTTACTTTTTGTCGTAGAATGACTCCCGACGATACTATATATAACACTATTCGTTGAGGGAACTTCCTTAATTATCTTTAGAGTGCGTTACTGTCTGGCGGCCAATATTATGAATCTTCAAAATGCTTAAGAAGTGGAACTGAGCTCAAGGATAATAATATTGCTATCATTAATAAAATAGAGTTTTATTAATAATAACTATAAACAATACACAAAAACGGAAAATATTGACATAAACAGAATGGAAAGAGTCGTGGAAACTCGGGCTAATCCAAGGATTTAAGGGATTAAAAAAAAGGTAAAACAAATATAGAGTTAAAGAGATGGGATGGTTCGATAAACAATTTAAAGCACAGGATAGAATTGACAAAAGGGATCAATACTCAAAAGGTGACGTTTGGCTTACGTAACTTTTCATTAGGGTGCAGTGGAAGGTACTTGAAGGAATATTCGGTCCGCTGGCGAGTTCCAGCCGAAGGGGGGGGGATAAAAGGATCCTGACGAGGCGTCTTGGGAAGGAGAACCGTTTCTCGACGAACGGCTTGAAGAACAATGGCTGTTCTACTTTGTTCTCTTCTGAACAAAGGGGGGAATGAGAACCGTCTCTTGTCTACGGGCTCAAGAACAATGGCTGTTCTAATGTTGTTCTCCTTGAACAACAGGGGGGGGGGTGAGAACCGTTTCTCGGCGAAGGGCTCAAAACGAACAATGGCTGTTCTAGGTTGTTTTCTTCTGAACAAAGGGGGGGGATGAGAACCGTCTCTTGTCTACGGGTTCAAGAACAATGGCTGTTCT
Source organism: Ceratothoa steindachneri (assembly GCA_963969495.1). Classification (NCBI taxonomy): domain Eukaryota; kingdom Metazoa; phylum Arthropoda; class Malacostraca; order Isopoda; family Cymothoidae; genus Ceratothoa; species Ceratothoa steindachneri. Next base: position 7,262,665 of record OZ018329.1, read on the forward strand.
AATGTTGTTCTCCTTGAACAACAGGGGGGGTGAGAACCGTTTCTTGGCGAAGGGCTCAAAACGAACAATGGCTGTTCTAATGCTGTTCTCCCTTGAACAACAGGGGGGGATGAGAACCGTTTCTTGGCGAAGGGCTCAAAACGAACAATGGCTGTTCTAATGCTGTTCTTCTTGAACAACAGGGGGGATGAGAACCGTTTCTTGGCGAAGGGCTCAAAACAAACAATAGCTGTTCTAATGCTGTTCTCCTTTGAACAACAGGGGGGGGAAGCCTTGGGGACTTGACGTCGGAAAGGCTCGAACCTTTGGCACTCAAGGAATATTGTCCTCCTTCTGGACAAGTGATGGTGAATCTCGAGGTCGAGGTCCCTTGGCGCACAAAGGGAGAGAGGGTCGTGGTGATGTTTCGCGACGAAAATCTGGATCTCCAATCTGATCTTAGTGGTAAAGTTTCCATATAAATAGCCAGGACATCTCCTTGGCGTGGGGGAAAATGGAGTGAAAGCTTGGAGGGAACGCACAGCCGGGCCGGAGAAAAATGCCTTATCTGTTCATAAGCCTAACTCGATCTGGCGAGGTCGGCGTATGGGGGTGAACGGGGGGACGATAACCTCCTTGTTTAAACATTGGCATCCGGTAGCTGAGATAAGATTCCAAGCCTCGAATCGAAGATGCACGTGGGCAGCATCGTGGTTTTTAATAATATGGGATAGGAGTTGAAATTAACTCGTTCTATCACACCCCTCCATTCCAGGGGAAGTTGTCACTTCGAAAAAAAAAGAGAGAAGGAACAACGATAGAGCTCCGTTGTGGGGAACTCGTTTTCTTGTACCAACCGTACCTTCCTGCACCTAACTAGTATTACCTCAATACATATGATTATTTTGATCTTTAGATTACAGGGGAAAATAACCTCTAATACAACTTAATCAAAGAAAAAAAAGGGCATGGAACAATGAAATGATATAAACTTAGGACATACGGGACAAAATAATTTATACGTAAATTAATAAGAACAAATATATAGACATACAAAAAATTAGACATTGAGCGTTACAAAATTCAGACATATACATTAATTAATTATATTACAAAAGAATCTTAAATTAAGTCGTACAAGACGGTATATACCTACATGGAGATACTAATCCTATGAATACAATTATTCTACGCTATTCGGTAACACATTTCTACTGAGGGCGTCAGCGACCTGGTTATCGGAACCTTTTATCTAATTTATTTTAAACTGATACTCTTGCAAGAGTAAACTCCAGCGCATGATGCGGCCGTTTGAGTGTCTCAAATTCCCATATTAGGCTAACGGACGGTGGTCGGTTCCTATTCGAAATTCTTTACATATCAAGTACAGCTTGAATTTGTCTATGACCCAGATAATTGATAGAGCTATCTTTTCTCTAGTGGCATATCTCTTTCCGCGTGGTAATAATTGACGACTAGCATATGCAACTGGATGACTCGTTCTGTCATCCACGTATTGAAGGAGTACACCTCCAATGCCCTCGTTGATCACGTCGGTCTTAACCCCAAAGGATTTTTCTGGGTTGGGCAACTTAAAAATGGGGGCAGAAATGAACTTACTTTTGAGCTGATTAAAATCGGAAACAGCGACATCATTCCAACGTAAACGATCGGAGAAATTCTTTTCCTGAAGGGGGCATAGGGGGGCCGAAATTGCAGCGAAATTCGGAACAAATCGCTGATAGGGAGAAGCTGATCCTAGGATCGATCTTAATGGCTTCTTTGTAATCGGGAGGGGCATGTCGGCGATTGCCTTAATCTTGTTCTCTTGGGGACCTAACTGGCTTGGTCCTATTTTGAAACCCGAATATTTAATGGGTTCGTGAGCAAAATGGCATTTGCGGGGGCCAATGTTGAGGCCATTTTCACGCAGTTGCTCGAAAAGAGCTAATAGGGTGGATAAATGGTGATTCCATTTAATTAGTTCTTGGAGCTGACTCTTCTGACGTGGTGTCAGCTGCGCGTCACTATCCAGGTCAGAGGGTTCCAAAGACTTGCCTGGTAGGGAAGGAGGAGGGTAATCGGCATCAGGTTGGATGCACACTGTCTGGATTACCTTAAGGGACTCCGCGGGGCAATCCTCTTCAAGCGCCGATGCTTCGTCCAGTTCTACGAAGGTATCTCCATGGGCGCGTTGGGGGTTCTTTTTTTCTTGGGGTCCACGGACAGTCTCCGTGTCCTTGTCTGGGGCCTTATCACCTAAGGGTGTTAGTGATTTACACTCCTTTTGTGCCGTCCTAAAGTCCTGGTTAAAGGTTTCCGAGAAATCGGACGGTATCGGGGTTCTGATGGGGACGGGCTCCTGGGCTTCTTTCTTATCTCGGCCTTGAGGAAGGGCGGCCTGAAACACAGGGTCGAAACTTACTTGGGGGCTCTGTCCTATAAGTACGGAACAGAATTTTATGGGTGCTACAATGACTTCAGCCCAGCCATTATAATATTGACACTGCAGGTAACATCTAGCGACGGGGAATCGGTTCGCCCGCCCAAGTTGGTCATGTACCACCGCAAATTTTTCGTGGTTAGAGGCCACTGGGAGGAGTTCGTCGGACACGATGAAGCACGTACATCCTGTGTCCCTGACGAGAGTCAATACTCGACAGCTGTCCACGCTGCCCTCCTCATATTTCAAAGTTCCCGATGAACTTTTACCAAAAACAAAATTTACCTGGTGGCCTGACGGAGGAGGAGAAGTTTCTGCGTGGGTCTGCACCACCGGGGGAGCCGGGGTTGCATTAATCTGGTGAACTTGGTGGGCTGGTCCGCTTTTAAGCCTAGAATTTTGGGGGCAATTCCAGCTCATGTGGTTTTCTACACCACAGGTGAAGCATATGGTTGGTCGCTTCGGGAAGAGAGATGGAGGAGAAGTCTTAACGGGAGGTTTGGAGTCCCGTTGTTGGTTTTGGGGAAAGAAGTTTTGGGGTTTTACGGGGCTCGGAAACTTTGTCAGCTTTCCTGGGAAGGAGCGCGAATCCTTCCTTCTTTCTTCTCGTTGTATTTTTCCTTCTCGTTGGATTACTCTTTCCCGTTCCTCTCTTTCTCTTTCTTTTTCTACCTTTTTCTTTGAACTTCTGCTTTAATCCGAGCTAATTCGATCTGAAGCTCAGCTTGTCTTATCCGTTCCTCTCTTTTTCTTTTTTCTCGTTGTATTTCTCTTTCTTCCTTTTTTCTTTGTATTTCTCTTTCTTCCTTTTTTCTTTGTATTTCTCTTTCTTCCTCTTTTCTTTGCTCCTCTAGAATGTACTCAGTTAGTTCTTTCCCGGAAAGTCCACAGGACTCTCCTTGCGCTTTAAAGATTTCGAACGGATTCATCTTTGCACTTGGGGGCGCACTATTCAACCAACTAAAATTCCTTGCAACAAGAATTATGCCTCTATAGAATTAGCCTACCTAAATATGGGCACTGACCTATTCGTACTTGGTTTCTCAATCTAAATAACCACTGACTAAAATCACAAAAAAACACAAACAAATTATTATAACCGTTCCTTGAGCTACTCCAGCTTCTTAAGTTTCAAAAAAAGGGGATAGCAATCGTTAAAACAAAAGGGAACTACTATATTCTATTATTATAACGAATAACACTATGCTTTACTCGACTGAGACCAGTGTTTGCAAAGATATAGCGTTAAACCTTACACACCTGATACCAAATTAAATAGTATATATATATATATATATATATATATATATATATATATATATATGTCGTAGAATGACTCCCGACGATACTATATATAACACTATTCGTTGAGGGAACTTCCTTAATTATCTTTAGAGTGCGTTACTGTCTGGCGGCCGATATTATGTATCTTCAAAATGCTTAAGAAGTGGAACTGAGCTCAAGGATAATAATATTGCTATCATTAATAAAATAGAGTTTTATTAATAATAACTATAAACAATACACAAAAACGGAAAATATTGACATAAACAGAATGGAAAGAGTCGTGGAGACTCGGGCTAATCCAAGGATTTAAGGGATTAAAAAAAAGGTAAAACAAATATAGAGTTAAAGAGATGGGATGGTTCGATAAACAATTTAAAGCACAGGATATAATTGACAAAAGGGATCAATACTCAAAAGGTGACGTTTGGCTTACGTAACTTTTCATTAGGGTGCAGTGGAAGGTACTTGAAGGAATATTCGGTCCGCTGGCGAGTTCCAGCCGAAGGGGGGGGATAAAAGGATCCTGACGAGGCGTCTTGGGAAGGAGAACCGTTTCTCGACGAACGGCTTGAAGAACAATGGCTGTTCTACTTTGTTCTCTTCTGAACAAAGGGGGGAATGAGAACCGTCTCTTGTCTACGGGTTCAAGAACAATGGCTGTTCTAATGTTGTTCTCCTTGAACAACAGGGGGGGGGTGAGAACCGTTTCTTGGCGAAGGGCTCAAAACGAACAATGGCTGTTCTAGGTTGTTCTCTTCTGAACAAAGGGGGGGGGATGAGAACCGTCTCTTGTCTACGGGCTCAAGAACAATGGCTGTTCTAATGTTGTTCTCCTTGAACAACAGGGGGGGGTGAGAACCGTTTCTTGGCGAAGGGCTCAAAACGAACAATGGCTGTTCTAATGCTGTTCTCCCTTGAACAACAGGGGGGGATGAGAACCGTTTCTTGGCGAAGGGCTCAAGACGAACAATGGCTGTTCTAATGCTGTTCTCCTTTGAACAACAGGGGGGGGAAGCCTTGGGGACTTGACGTCGGAAAGGCTCGAACCTTTGGCACTCAAAGAATATTGTCCTCCTTCTGGACAAGTGATGGTGAATCTCGAGGTCGAGGTCCCTTGGCGCACAAAGGGAGAGAGGGTCGTGGTGATGTTTCGCGACGAAAATCTGGATCTCCAATCTGATCTTAGTGGTAAAGTTTCCATATAAATAGCCAGGACATCTCCTTGGCGTGGGGGAAAATGGAGTGAAAGCTTGGAGGGAACGCACAGCCGGGCCGGAGAAAAATGCCTTATCTGTTCATAAGCCTAACTCGATCTGCCGAGGTCGGCGTATGGGGGTGAACGGGGGGATGATAACCTCCTTGTTTAAACATTGGCATCCGGTAGCTGAGATAAGATTCCAAGCCTCGAATCGAAGATGCACGTGGGCAGCATCGTGGTTTTTAATAATATGGGATAGGAGTTGAAATTAACTCGTTCTATCACACTTTTCTTTGCTCTTAGTTCTAGAGATTTTTGGCACAACTTGTGTTGGTCCTCCGGGAGCCGTTGCCGCTTGTTTGACTATATTATTCATCCCGGAGTCGAGCCACATGACTAAGAATTGCCTTTTTCCGTCTTGGCCGGGTATGGTGTAACCCTTAACAATTTATTTTTTAGGGCTCTACGGCCTTTTTGCCATTTTATTCTATTATTTCTATTTATTATGAAAATCAATGAAGGCAACTAGCTGAAAAGCACAAAGGCAATAAGCTTAAAAGGGCCCAATGTGGTGGATTACAATGAAAGTGTAACGAATAAAGAAATCAAAGATTAAGCGAGAATGAAAGCATCCACTCGCTTTTAGAAATTACGATTGAGAGAGTTAAAGGCAACGCTGGGGAGAATGTTCCACAATCTGATAGATCCAAGAAAGAAGGATCGAGATAATTGCGATGTGTTAAACTGATAAACAGAGTAGGATCGGTCATTCAAACACAATTGAGAATTGAGTAGTACGTATTTGTTGTGCAGGGGTAGGTGAAGAAAGTTCCGCGGATGATTGACATTAAACGCCCCATTTACAAAGTTTGGTCAGCAATCGCACCAAACAACGATTTCGAAGATTTACCTCAATATCAGGAAGCAAAGTTTAATCTCGCTGAAAGCTCACTCTAGATGTTTTAAGTTAAATTCTGATTCAGACACCAAGATACAGTGACAATGCTCAAAGTGGGGCAATATTAAAAAATAAAAGCAATTTCTAACGAAATCGCCAGTGGGATATATTTGACGACACTCGCGCAACAAACCAATTCCTTGTGAAATTGAGTGCAAATGAGACTTGAAAGTCAGCTTAAAATCAAGACTGGAGCCAATTAACCTTAATGAGGAAATGTCTGTAATTGTAACACTATTTACAGTCATATCATAAGAAAAGTGTATAATATCAGTTAAAAACGGACTTATGAGTGACAAGCGTGAATTACATTCCTAGCTTAAGTCCATTCGAAAAGTATTAGGGCGTCAAAAAATGGTTTAAATAAACGTTCCTTGGTTTAGTTCATTTAAAAAACTAGCGAAATTATGGCAATGATTTTTATTAAAAGGAAAATAAGAAATTATTTTAATGGACAGAAAAGATAAATTTATTGGGCAAATTAGTTTCCAGCATTATTGACAATACATTGTCATTGATTCACTAAACAATGGATTCCTTTCTTGAGGAATTCCTTTGGATAATTACTACATTTTTCAATGATTCAAATCTTATAATTTTATCACAGTCAAATAATTAAAAATGTCTTTAATATAGCGCACCTTAATAGGGTATTCAGAATTTAAATCTAATAAATATTATTTTTCAGAATTCTGTGCTTAAGTAAGGAAAGTCCTGGTGTTAAGTAAAAGTGATAAAGCCATTATACTAGGTACCAGAAGAAACTAAAGGAAGAAATAAAGGCCTACAAAACCTTGAGAAAGAACGTTTAATTTTGAATAAAGAAAAGAGTTAGTAGATACCTAATAGGCTAGATGATACTACGATATGGCAGACCGAGTACTGGTTTACATTAACAAAATGACTGTTTCCAATTCGCCTGCTCCTTATAACATACATCCCTGACACTTCAAGAAACTTAAGGGCGAGATCACTAGTCTTCTACGGGTTATTTTTAACTAGGATCTAAATTGAGGTATAGTACCAGATTTTTATAAACTTGCAAATGTTACGCGGATCCAAAAAAGGGGTTATTCCAGAACGTAGCCAAATATAGTCCTATTATTTTTATATCGGTAGTTGGTATACTTACTGGTAGAATCAGTCATATGTACTAGGGTATTTGACCACTTGGAAAATCAAGCTTTACGAAATAGTAAACGACACGGTTTTAAGAGAGGTCGACCTTCTTTAACAAACTAATTTGTGTTCTTTTACAATATAACCGCTATTTATGATCATTAAAGAGCTGTCAACATAATTTAACAGTACTCCGAAGAGGTTTTGATTGGATTCCTCATAGATGACATGGATAAACTTAAAGAGCAAGGAAATAGAGGAAAACTTTATTCTTATATTTACAATTGGCTAACAGACCGCATGCAGAGAGTGAGTATAAATGGCGAATCATCTGAATGTGTGTCTAGTACCCTTAGACCTCTCTAGGGTTGGGTCTTGGTCGCGATACTTTACTTAATTTTCATAAAAATCTTAAATGAAGTTTGAAAAGAAAAATAACAATTATTAATAGTAAATTGGGGCAGATGGTATACCACATATTCGAAAAATAACAATTTCTTTGCAATATCTTGCAGTAGATTTCTTCACATACATGAAAACTGCAACATGCAATTCTTTTGGAGCAATTGTAATACTCTTTCTGTGAATACTTATAAGAATAGGAAGATTAGATAACCACCTCTTTAAAATTTCAGAGGGAGTACAAGCACTGAGAAAATGAAAAATGGGTTGACTAACAATGTGAAGTAATTAACAAACGAAGCAATATTTCTCATTATAATTTACAGACAGATAGAAAGATATATATATATATATATATATATATATATATATATATATATATATATATATATATATATATATATATATAGTTGCGAAATCATTAAAAATGAACATGCATCTGCCTTCACGACCTTGTCCAGGAGTACCTGAAATGGTTGGCCTTCAGAGATCCTAAAGCTTTGTGCGATACCATGGTGATATCCTTCTCAATGACACCTCACATGAAATAATTTAGAAGGTTTCAGTCGGGAAAGCTAAGGGGCCAATATTCTGTGGACAAGTGGTGCGGGACATTGTTGAACAACCACAACTGTGTCTTCCTTGTTTTGTTTGCTGGATCTAAGCCTTGCTGGCAAATTTAAGGCTCCATGCGGCTTGACTACAGTCTCCACCACCTCGGAGTCATCGTTCGCTTTGGCCTTGGGATACTGGGGGAGAGGTACGAAGAAACATAACGTGGCCCTCGCTGCTGACCACAGGAAATTTTGGCGTGGAGTTTTCGAATTCAGCTGACATTCTCAGAAGAAACCGTAGATGCTGCTACTCGCATGAAATCTAAAGTTTTACTGAACATATCCATGGACAATTACTTCAAATTGATGCAGTCATTAGCCCTTAGGCACAGTTTCAACTTTGCATATATTTACCTGAAACGCACTGTATATACATACATTTGTTCTATGATGTTTCAAAGTTTCTAGGATTGCAAGTATTTCTATTGAATCAAATATTTTCTCATTTTCTACAAATACCTAGTATTGAGGTATATCTACTCTGGTGCCTTCTCAATGACCTGGTTGAGAGTAAGAATTAGTGTTCACTCGTTGCGAAGCGTTTTCTAAAGCCAGTTTGTTCTCTCGGTTGTAGGTCATCTACTGTAGGAAATTTTTCAGTCTGTTGGTAATGATTCTTGTGAAGAGTTTATAAGCACACGAGATCAAACTGATTAGTCTGTAGTTGTAAAGTCTGTTTTATTACAGTTTTTGTGTAGAAAGATCATTATGGCTTTGTGCCATTCTTCTGGAACCTTGACTTTTTTAGACATTCCGTGTAGAGGAAAGCTTATTTGCCCACAATTAAATCTCCATAAAATTTACTTGCTACAAGATAATGTTACTAATATTCACTGTGACTGCCTTTTGCATCGATGATAAAAAAAGTATAGGTATGACCTAAGCGCAAGTTGCGCCCAGGGTTTCAGCTCATATTTCCTTCCAGCATTTTTCCAGTTTACACTTGAGAACTTAGGCATTTTGATGAGATTTGGTACAAGCCTACGACTCAAACCTCAACAAAACTGTAAGGTCCATGGCTTTCAAATATGGCAAACTAGGATGTCAAAGTTCCTTTGACCGATGCCCATCAAAATTGCCTGTCACCAATCTTGAACATTTTCGTTGTATGCCATTGTTTTCTCTTTTCAAAGAGTTAAACTGGTATTTCGATGGTGACATCCACCCATAGAATGACCTTCTTTTTCAACATATCTAAATGAGCATATTAATATATTTTCTCGCTCTTCAATAAAATGAGAGGTAGTTTTCGGGACGTTGCTGGTATGCCCTTCCACACCATCATAGAATCTTGCTTTTGCTTCCAGACATACATGTCTGCTGTTGAACTCAGATCTAAATTAATTTTTCTCTCCAAGAACGATCATTCTGTGGGTTTCGTGTGGGTTCGATAGTAAACAACTACTCATTCTTTTACAGATCTGGAGGCTGCGATACACCAAGGAGCCGTTGAAGGAGCAGGTTTTCTTTTAACAGTATTCATTTTGGTGAGGACGCCGTAAGATGCTGCTTACTTAGGGGACGTTCGGCATTTAGTCAATGTTAAACATATAAGGTTTAAATATTACTCAATTATTATAGCATACTTACTTGTTAGACCTGTAGAAATCTATAGAAATACTGCAATTCTATGGAAAGCAAAAAATCTGCAGAAATTTTATAGAATTCTATAGAAAATTATACTAGGTGCCAGTGATATCTGTTAGCGTGCTTGTTTTATTGCTCAGTTGGTGTTACACCACAGGGTTGCCAAATTGGCAATCTCTTAGTCATAATTCGTGTAAATTGATTACCTTTTAACACTGTGGCCATGAAAAAAATAATGTCGATAATTTTGTAAGTGCAATTATAAATTTTATTATTATTCTATGTATTATTTGTATAGCTTAATACTCTAAACTTATTGTATTAACAGTATTGTACGACTATTTATTGATACTTCTTCACGCGGCATTTGGTTTGCGGGGACATGTTTGATGTAAACTGTTACTGAAAATGTTTGTTTGATGATGTTTAATAAACCCCTGATAGCTGACTTATAGTTTTCTATAACTTCTTCAATAATGTCAAACATGCTTGAGGTTCGATCTGTATTTGTATAAAATAAGTACACAAAGTTTCCACTTCTCATTGTTGCTTTAAACTTGATCTGTTTTGTACTTGTATAAAACATGTACGTTACAGCCACACTCTCCTTGGTCCACGTCTGTTCTGGATTTCTGTTAGTTTCCGCGTAAGTTTTGGGTTGTTCCTTTGCGTGATATTAGTTATTTACTCATTTTTGCAATACTTTTCACATAAACTATGATGTTTTAATCTTTTCTATAAAATTTACCGATATTGTCACAAATGCAAGTAGTAGGAATGGTGATTTTTGTATAATTTTAATAACTATATACCAACTTAATCATCGTCTTGCTAACTCATATTTCTGCTGTTTTCCATTTTTCCAGTTTTATGTTTGCTGTACCCGATAATTTCAGTTGTAAGCTAGGCGTGTTCCCTGTAATCATTATCGATTGTAAAATTCTGTTTGCCATTTACTGATGTATTTAAATTATAGTGACCGTGTTTAACTACCCATAATCATGTCTGAGAAATACTCAAAACGAAATGGCACACAATCTATGTAGTGTTGAATATTTGAAGTTTGGATTTATTAGTTCTCCTAATGACAACCAATTGCCAATTTGAATTCTCTGAGAGAAAGTGTTCTTTAGCGAGGCCATAAAACTAGCCCTAGTTTTAGATCACTTAAAAATATTCATCCTGATGATATGTATACTACTAGTTAAAAGGTTTCATTATGTAAATTTATGTAATTGTAATATTTATTTATTTGTAATGTATATATTTATGTAATTGTGTATCTATTTATAATGTATTTGTAATGTTTATTTGTAATGTATATATTTATGTAATATTGAAACGACAATCTCCAACTCCTTTAGTGATTAACCATAATACAACCAACTAACCTCCTCCCACACAACCCACTAACTTGCTACCAATACTTATTTAAGTTTAAATTTCTCAAATTTTAGGCAGTTCACCTCCAACCACTTAACGCGCTCCTACTGGAATTGATTTTCTCCAAATTTTGCGTAATTAGTCAATTAATGTGCTTTATTTTTTGTTTGATTATTCAGTGTATTACTACTGCAATGTAAGTCTCTTATAGTTATCAAATTTGGCGCCATGTACCTTAGACCTCTCTTTCAACGTGTGATAAGTATTATTAAAGGTTTTTATTTATATGTATTGTATAAACTGTATATTTGTAAATATGATATTCATGTTTCTCCAATCCTTATATTTATTTATAACTTTAATTAAGTAAAAGGAGAACTGCCAAATTACAAGCTTTTACTTACTATTTAAACAGCTCTCATTGTTGCTGATAATAATAATAACAATAATAATAACTTTAATATATTAATTTTATATATTTTCTTTGTTTTGCCTTTACCAATACTAGGCTATGTTATATATGAAGCAAAACTCTAGGATTATGAATAATCTTATAAGATTGATTGGCATAATTTGAATTCTGATTTAAGCAATTAATGTAACTTATCATTGTTACTTGACTGTTTGTACACATTTGGGGTTTCTTAAGACTGGTATAGAGTCCAGCTTAGCCTATAATTGGCGTCCTGTAACCTCGTGTTCATAATGAGGTTCTTATTATTTTCTTTAGTGTTGTGGGACTTAACCCTGCCCGTAATACTGATAAAGAAAAAGAGAATTTGTCATATTTTTAAAGTTTACGAAATTAATTTAACACCTCAATAAACATTGGCTCCTTTATAACAAAACGATTCCAAAAATGCAATGATGTACTTGTTTGCTCCTATAATATCTCCAAAATGATTGTCAGGTCTGGTAATCCTCATACAATTGGAGAAGAACTACCAGCTATAGGGGAAGTCTTGTGTATAGTAGTATATCATCCTCCACCAAGCACAATTGCCAAAGCGATTCTACTTAGTAATAGTACTGTACAAAGAAGAGTTGACGAAATGGCCGAAAACATTTAAGAAATCCTATGTGACAAACTTAAGGTTCAGCAATTTGGTTTACAAATGGATGAGTCTACATTGCCAGGCAATGAAACACTACTCTTAGGATTTGTTCTCTTTATTAAAGATAACAAAATTAAACAAGAGCTGCTCTTTGCAAAGGAACTTGGAACAAACACTAAAGCTTATTCTATCTTTACTGCAGTTGAACAGTTTTTGAGAGTAAAAGATATCTCAATGAGCGATATTATTGCTTGCACGACTGAAGGAGCCCCTGCATTTTTGAAGAAATTTGTGCCCAGTGTTTTTACAATACATTGCGTAATTCATCGGCAACATCTGGTTGCTAGGAACTTGTGTGATCAGCTTCATAAATTTCTTAACGTTTTTATTACATCAGTAAATAAAATAAAATGCCATCCCCTGAATTTCTAAATATTTCGACAACTCTGTGATAACAATGATGAAAAATTTGATCGCCTCCTTTTAGATATCGAAATGAGGTGGTTATCGAAGGAAAACTGTTTAAAGAGATTTATTCACTTTTCAACAGCATAATTCAATTTTTTCGAGAGAATAAATATGGTTATTTGAGTGATGAACTCTTAGCGATGAAGAAGGACATTGCTTATTTCACAGATATCTTCAGCATATTCAACGATCTGAATTTTTAATTGCAAGGCTGGGATGTAACTCTTACCAAAGCAAAATCTAAACTTTGAACATTCTTAAACAAGCTCTCCTTCTTCAAGTATAATATTGGTCGAAATAATCTGTCTCTGTTTCCAAATCTAAAGGAACTGGAATATGATGAGACTAATAATTCTATATTTGATGATGACCTCTTATTTTTGTGCGAACATTTGAAAACGTTACACGAGGACATCGCGCTGTAGATATCAAGATCCTATAGATAAGAAAATACCTGACTAGCTGATAGACCGATTTACAGATGCTTATACAATTAAACTAATCTTGCAATGCAAGAAGAGTTAATTAGTTAAAAAACTGACTTCGAATTGGAGCCTCTATTTAAGCAATTATACCAGGAATTTTTGTTACAAAAAGAAATTTCTTAAAAGTATCCAAAGACGTGGGAAACAATTAACTATATTTAATAGCTTTCATATCTTCATATATGGCTTAACGCGAGCTTAGCGCAGTTATTCGACTTCTAACAAAACAAAGAAACGACCTTCAAATCACAAATAGAGGTGATTTTAGGTTACTTCTTAGTAGGATGGAACTTAGGGTGCAAAATTTAGCCAAAGAGCACCAAAGTCAACCATCTCATTGAAAGATATTAAGGTAAGTTTTCAGTGAGATTCTTCTAATTTTTTTATTTAAAATAATATATTTTGTAATTTAAGGAAGATGAAATTCCGTGGATATAATTCCGTTGACAGAGAGGGAGATATCAAAAGATTTTGTGTCCAAGGAAGCGTTATCCCCAAAAGGTTTGGGAAACACTGGTCTAAGCCGTCGCTCAACAAGATTAGAACAGTTCAAAGGCGAGAAAAGGGGTTGAGCACATACTCAAAACACGGTTCCATGGAAATGAACTTGAAGAATTAGAGTCGAGTGAATAGAGAGATAGAGAAGAAAATAAAAACATAAGAAAATATAAGAACCAATTCTTTTAAAGACACAAACTAGGAGATATTTCGGTTATAATAAATTTTATTATTAGACCACGTTTTTTTAAAATTCTTAATAAACCATGTGAATTTTATTTTAACCCAGGACAGGTAACTTTGGGCGTAAGCTCCCAAGCAGCGCACAAAAACCTAGGTTTTTCGGTGTGCGCAACCATGCGATTGCTCTGGGTGATCTGTTTTAACCGGAGCCGTTAGTTCTCGAGACTCTACTCCTCAACCTGAAGAAATGAGGGGTGATATTCAACTCTTCAGTGCCTTGTGACCGTCACTCACACTTCTTGGAAAAGAGCTCCTTAAGGTGCCATATCATAGGAGAGGTACCAATCTTGGCCAGGAGAAGGGGCCTCGCTAGTGGAGTACTTGGTCAATTAGTTGACCCAACCATACCGCCTACAAGGACTTATAATGAAAACGGACGCCTGGTTCATATCATTGCCCTCAGCTAGAAAACTGCAGCAGTCAAGTGTGCATTTGGTTGCCCCATTTGCCCCAAGCCATACTAACTCCAGGAGATGCTACACTTTAATATGGGAAATGGAGAAGCCATTTCAGCCTTCAACTTTGAAGAAAAAGTGATATTGCTGAACCAGCGAGTCAATGCCGCCAAAAGGATTCAAATGCTTTGCACTGTGCACCACAAACCCAGCTTCGTCGAACATAAGCAAACCCAGGTGTCTATGTTTTACAATTAACTAAAGGTGGTGTTGACTCTTTTGACCAGTTGCACGCTGCTTGTCTCGCAGTCGAATGACGAGGAGATGACCTCTCTGCATGTTCTCTGGAATTGTGAATTCCCACATTGCGTATCAGTATAAGCCACAAAACCGTTCTGTGATACGGAGACAGTACGGGCTTCAACTTGCCATTCACCTTTCTCGTCTACGGGCCTACAAGAGACTCCACCAGCACCAAAGTTTCCTGTCACCGGAGCTGTCATTCCCTATTAACACTGTATTGGTGCTATTGAAGGGCCTCAACTACCAAAGCAGAAAAGCGCCAGCGTAGCCACATGTGCCCAAGGTCGGCAGCAGTCTGTACCCGGGTGTTGTGCTTCGGGTGCCAAAAATCAACCTGCCCTGCCCATCTCGTGTGCTTTATTAGATGTGCCACACAGCCTGTTCAGAGTCCCAAACGTATTATTTTCCTATTTATTATGGCTGGAGCTAAAATTCTACACAATTTTAATAATACATATATATATATTGCCTATTAGATCTCCCCACCCCACCCCCGAAAAAAGGGCACTCTTACGTACGTAGTTAGTGAAATGAATTTTTCACTAATTTAAATAATTTTAAATTATTTGGAGGGATTTACTATGTTTGGAGGTGATGTTAGAAGATTCCTAACAAATTTTAATTAGATTTAGAAATATTTAGTACTCCTTAAATAAATTTAAATTTACATCTTGTTTTTTGAGACACAAAAATTTCCTCTTTTTAGTCGCGTGTGAGTCTAGTCGAGAGCGACTCTACATCTCACTATGTCAGGTGGTCGGTCGTTCCCGTTTTTTATTTTTTACTTTTGTAATAACATTGTAAATATTCGACCGATTCTAATGAAATTAGAGAAACTCATGTTCTTTTACATTCTCTTTTGACTGATTTAATTGTCAAAGTCCTCCCAAGGTTATCTCGAGAATTATGTTCATTTGGCTATAACATCATAATTATTCGGCCGATTCTAACTAAATTTGAAACCCTTATGTTATTTTACATTTCATTTCGAATGTTAGAATTATCAAGATCCTCCCAAGGTTAGTCCGAAATTTATTGAAAGTTTTGAATGTCGTAAGGTCATAAATCAGAATAATTGAGAGTACGCGACTTTTTGGTCAGCAGACCTTGTTTCGTCGCGTGCGACTCTATTTCTCACTATTTCGGTCGGTCCGTCGGTCCCCGTTTTGCTTTTATTGTTTTGGTAATAACATTGCAACTATTGGGCCGATTCTAAGGAAATTTAAAACGCTCATGTTTTTTTTACGCTTTCTTTCGAATGATATCATTGCCAAAGTCCTCCCAATGTTACTCGGGTAATTTGGGGGAAATAACCTCATAACTTTTCGGCAGATTCTAACGGAATTTGAAACCCTTATGTTGTTTTACATTCAATTTTGATATAAATGTTAAGGTCCTCTCAATGTTAGGTGGAGAATTTTTGAAAGTTTTAAAGGTCATAAATGAGAATAAGTGAGAGCACGCGACTTTGGTCAGCAGACCTTGTTTCTTTTTTTTTCCAATTTCCTTAGTAATGGGCCTACTCCCCTTAACCACTACTTGAAATGTAGCACAGGGCCCTTTCTTCCATCCCCCAACCCTTCATAGTAAGTTTGAATGGAGTTTCATTTATTGCCTTTTTCTCCTATAGTAGATAGTTGTAAGAGTATTTACACCAGAAGTGGTAACATTCTGCTTAATCGCTGCTCAGCTATGAAATTCCAAACTCGTTGCACATGTACAATCAATTTACAGACCCATTATTCTATTCACACTCGCCCTCCCATAGTTTAAATAGTTCATGGATTATTTGATCTAGGAAAATGTAGTGACGTCCGCAGTGATTATATTTCCAGAGCTGATTGTTATATTTAGCAATGTTTGATTACGTTTCCCCATCTCAATTAACCTCGGTATTTCCGCTGTACGTCATTTTCGATTAGCAATTACCCTTGCCTCCATATTACTTAATTTTATAATTACGTTATAATGTTATATTGAATAAAGCTTATTCAGGAAGTTCAAGATAGAATTCAGTGTATATGAACTAAAGAAGGCCACGAGGATATATATCCTTCTGTTATACACTTCGGATAATAGAGATGAGAAGAGGCGAAAACGCAAGGAAAGTGTATTACTGCATTTTGTGGCTCAGCTGAAGAGATATTTTTAGACCAAAGTGGAAATTTCAAGGATATCTCTCTGTTCTAGACTGTCGGAATTCTGGTCTGACAAAACGTGCTGAAACTTTTCTTGGAGTGAAAATATATTTCCTTTTTGTAGTGCTTCGAAAACAATTGATTTTACTGAGCTAAACAAAAAAGTTTTAACATGTCCATGTGTATCATTAAGACTTTAATTCAGGTCACATTTAAAATAAGTACAAACATCTCAACCATTGCGTGTTTCCTGATGAAAATTGTGATACTCTTCCTGTAATTATATAGGCAAAATTTGGGGAACTTGAAATCTCTTTCTGAACGATGAAGTTGTACTTAGTGTGTTCATCCGCATGATGGTAACCAACTGTACAGGAATACCTTTATTTTCAAGTTTGAAACTTACAAAGAATCAGCTTTGCAGCAGAAAGTAGGAGGTTTGTTTCGACTTACACAGGTGAATAGAAAATGACGTCATCAAAACCATCGACTTTATGCCAATTATAACTGAATTCTCAGCCAAAAAATCTTGCAAATGTTTGTGTTGATTAATAATTGATTATACTTAACATTCTATCTTTGTACAAGTTAATTATTGTTTATATGTTGAAATTTTTATGCTTTTCTTGGCTTCTATTATAATTTTCATGGTTTCGTTTGGACTAATTCGAGCAATACAGCGTTATTTTTCATTAATTACTTATTTTTCGAAACAACCAATGAATCTACAGGTTTAATATTATTGACCGTCTACCTTTTGATTTACATACATTGAACGTGGATGGCTAAGGCCCCAATATATTAAAGGCGAAACATACATATACAAATTGCGTTAGATATTTGAAAACACAAACTTAGTGTGAGATACACGACCCCAACATTTTCCAATATTATTTTCTGTCATAGGTATTTGAGTACCTAACTTTTGGTTTGTTCATTTATATAAAACCTTTGGAACGACTCCTTTTCGCAGAAATGGCTTCATATTACTAACTAAATATTTGCTATTCTTACTGCTAAATTAGACCCAAAATATGATAATATCTGGAAAGAGTTTCACGAAATTGGCTCGTTACTGCAACTGAGACTATCCGTTGTTAACCTAACTCATGACATAGTTCAGTCTGTAGTGCGTGTCCATATGACACCGTAAGCAGGTAAACCAGCATTAAAGACAAAGGGGAGATAGCAGCTTACTTTGGATATGAGAAACAATAGCTTGAAATTGAGAGAAATATTTAACGTAGACAACTTCACAATAACAAAACGTTATTTTATCATTTGAGTGCATTTGGGATGAATGGAGAGCAAACAAGATTTGTGCGCTAAGGTTCAGGAAAAAATCCTGTACATCATCAGCGTGTGCCAAAATCTTCACCTAAAAAAATGTTTCAGAGTTCTGAAGGTCCAAGCACATTAGTTCCAGCCGAGAGGGCTGAAGAAAAGCAGTAGTTCCCGTGGAGGCGATAATGAAACGATCAATATATTCAAATATTATGCCGAAGTGTGATCACCCTTCCAAAAGACATTTCCTGCAGTCGTTGCCTTTATGGCTTCATCCCAAAAGATTTGGCTCCTTGCCACACATTGGATAAGTGTACATATTTTCCTTGAAAATCAATATCAGTGTTATCATTGGCGAAAATGCCTCCGATTTACAGCTAATCGAAAACTTTAGTACTTTCTATCATAAAAGGCTACCAGTTGTACGAGAGATAATCATGATTTGATCTTCAATAAGTGTTTGTGACCTTACTTAAGATTTAAACCACACTTGTCATAAACTCTGTGAATCCACAATAAAAGAAGTGGTAAACAAATAACATCAAAGTAGCTTTATTTTGCCTGTTAGATTAATTGGCACGATGTTATCTGCATCCTCATTAGACTCGAGACGTCATCGCTTCCAATTTAAAGACATAATAGGCTCCTGTGAAGGGAATACTTGATCTAACATTTCCTTTTTTGCGAAATGAATTATCTACAATGAGGAAGTGAAGGAATTAATATATCTAAACGGAACATAGAAATCTTAAATAATAATAATAATGAATAAATAAATGTATGTAAACTAAATTGGAGGGCGGAGATAATGGGACTCTATTTTGAAAATTCAAAATATAAGCGCATTGTTCATCGGTTTTTATCCTCATTATTATTATTATTATAATATTCAATAGCCGCTTTTCCATAACGTGGATTGAGTGCTTTTTAACTACACTACCCACACCCCAGCTCCCTACACCCCCTTTATGCCCTATTAAGGAACACCCTAACCACCGATGCCTTGTCCACGACGAGAGCCCTTCAGAGTGATGGGGTGGAATCTGCTTTAACATCTTGCTGGCTATACAAGGCCCCTAATACCCCCCGCCCTCCTTCACTAACCTCAACCATACATATCTATTATAAACAATGCATCCGCTTCCTTCTCACTCAACCTTTTTCTCTCAAACACATTCAAACAATCAACAAACTGAACTTGTACACGCTCTTTCAACCCTTTTCATACTCTTCATCACACTTTCCTATCTTCTCTTCCAAAGTCTATTTTCATCCAGTCTTTTTTACATGCTCGTACCCCCTCATAACACTCAGTCCCAACCACATTTCCATCCTTCTCAGATCATAAATATCTCTTACCAGTCATCCTTCTCTATCTACCTTTCACACCAATCATTCCTCTTTCATTTGTCCATTTGCTGAACTTCCACTTGAGATCTTTCCTACTTTTTCTATTACTCTCATACAGCAACGTTGAACCCAGCTTTCTCCCATGCAACTTTCTGCTACATTTCTTAACTAACCTTAAGATTCACCGATAATTTTATTGTCCCAGAGAATTTCCTACCATTTAAAACATTGTGGTTGCATTGATTCGGCTGTATTAACATTATTTACAATGCATCCTACATCCTTCACACTTTGTACTTGTTCATGTGTGTAACTACGAACTCTGATATGATGCTCCGCCACATCTTTAGGCACAAGCACCATTACCTTATTCTTTTCTGCATTCATTTTTAGCCGTTCCTCTCACATACTTCAAAATGTTTCGATCAACATTTTCAAATCCCCTGAATAATGAACCACCATACCAGGTCTCAGCATCTACCAACATAGATAGAACCCCGCTCTCACCATTTCTCATTAATCCCACACTCCTTTCTTTAGATCTCATGCAGGAGTGTGTCAGTAATCCATCCATAAATATATTAAACAGCCAAAACGAAATATATATATATATATATATATATATATATATATATATATATATATATATATATATATATATACATATATATATATATATATATATATATATATATATATATATATATATATATATATATATATATATATATATATATATATATATATATAATATTAGTGTAGTTGGGTAGCAGTCTTTCTTGAATGCAAATTTTGTTAAAGACCATTGTGTATTTTGCTTTAATTAATTTCCTTTGCAACTTTCTCTTCTTCTAACTATCTTTTTTTATTCCATCTTGTAGATGGTGGATTACTTGTCCAGTATTCATCTCATTTTTAAATTAATGTGTGTGGTAAAAACCAAACTAAATTTCAAGCTTTCAATCTTATTCGATCATCTGCGGAGCGTTTTGAAATGTTCTTGCCTCTTTTAGCGATGTAATGAGTGGAGTGAGGATCTGGCAGAGTCAAAGAAAACGATTTTTAAGCGGTATTTATTCCGCCTTGGTTAAACGTAACGTTAGAGGAAATGGGCCACTCCTGTGAGTGGAATTTTTAAAATAGTTTTAATGTGCGATTCCAGCTTGTCGCTTGACTGTTGATGGCTGGCTTATCTTCATTAAAATGTTCACATACAATATATAATTGCTTTCTTGTACGTTCTTTCAGCATTTATTGAAGTTAATGAATCAAATTATAAATTCATAAAAACAAAACCGGTTTAAAAAAATGAGAGGATAAGGTGAGGTGATCGAGCACATGTATAGAAGCGACAAGACAGCGGGGTATATTTACAAAATATTGACCTCCACTGGTAGCATATCTGTCTTCCAAGAGTGAAGAATAACACTGGGGAACAATGTATTTGGTAAATTGACAAAAGTACATTTTCCTACCTAATTCGAGCATACTGAATTCAAATCTGAAATCAGATTGACCATCGTAAGTTCTACACATATAATCAAATCATTGTGTTCATGGTACCTATGTAAATCCATGCCCATTCTTATGTCATCGTGAGTTTCTCGTAGATGGACAGAGTGACCGAGAGGAACTGCACCAAAGTCATTGCCATTATGCAAAAGAACACACTTGAGGCTACGCTTGGAGCTATCCAAAAACATTCTCCACTCAGCAGGGCTATGGATGGCAAGTCCCAACTCGGCAAACAGACCAGGAACATCGTGGCAGTTTACATATTGTTTGTCCTCAGAGAAATACTTAACAAATGTTTCCTTGTTCGGTAATATGATACCCGTACCGACCTGTCAAGCATATGTCGTTCACTCAACCGGGAGGCTAAAAGTTCTGCATCTTTCTTGGAGAGCGCCAAATCACGTATTAAGTCATTCAAATCTTCTTGATTGAAACAGAGAGGAACTAATGACTGTTAACCATCTAATGATGAATCCGCAGACTTTGAATCCATACCGTGGACGTCCATATCAGGTACATCATTTTCATCCTTGGAGGAAGTATTATGGAGGGGGATGCATATTTATTTTTTTCCTGGCGATTTATTTAGCAATATTCTTCTTCATCTTGAGATTTCTGTATTCGTATCTTTGTATTATTTCTAGACTGAAGATGCCCCTTGAAACATTGACTCCATTTATCTGACTCCTCTTATTCTTGTTGGTGGAGATTCCTTCTTCTTCAAGTTGGCTGAGATTCCTTCATCATTTAAGTTGGCTGGGTTAATTCTTGATTCTTGATGAGTCTTCATATTAACTTGCATTTATCTTGGTGTGATGATTTCTTCCAAATTCTTGGTCACGTGATGATTTCTTCTTTTATTCTTGATGAGTTGATTTGAGAGGAGTTAGCCCTTGAAGTCGTTTTCTTTCCGTTTTCCTTGACAGCGGTTTTCTCTCTAGTCGATTTCTTGAGTTGTCCATAAAGCGTTTTCCGTTTTCTTCGAGAATTTTCGTCGTAAAAATTGTGTACTTTGGGGATCGATCGCGCGTCTTTTAAATCCAGAGGCTAGCGCTCTACCGTTACGCTACGGCGAAGTCCGTTTTGACTTTGTAATTTAATGGGCTATTTATATTGTCGCTTTGGAAGGAATTTTTCTCTCTGATACATCTTCGCACCCCTACAGTATATCCACTGAAAATCGGAACTAGTAAAGACTCAGAATGAGGTACTGGCCGGATCGCCGAGGGAATGTTGGAGTATTCGATCTTCTGCCGTTTTTCTTGTCAATCCCTATAGTATTCACCAGACAGAAGTAACAGTCCGATACATGATCCTTTGGCTCTCGTCACACCATGGGGGATTCCAAAAGGAAGACCATTTCTCTTTCCTTTCGTCCACTCACGAAGATGTTCCCCACAACTATGGCAAACAGTATGTGGGGCCCACTTCCTATCTTGACCACTAAGAGGAACAACAAAATATGCCTTATAAGTGCGGATCACAGAGTTTGATATATTGTGCCTTTGACGAAATTGCATTTAACAGCCATATATGTAGCAGAAGGTTTCTGGATCATTTAAGCAATTTTCTCTTGAAGAACCATTACACTAACATGAGTCGTTTAAAAAGAAACAATAATGTCAATATTTTGCACAATAACACTTATTACCAGCTTACTACTATGTACTGTGAAGTATTTGCTTTCTACAAGCACCCTCTCTGTCCGTCCGGAGGGCATTTTCGGGGAAATGAAAAAGTAGAAATTACAGAATAACTATAGGATGTAAGTAAAATTGGATTATATATTTGAAATCAGCATAAAAAACGAATTAAAATTGGCAGATAAATCTAAGTCACCGGAAAATGTGATTAAAATTGTTCTTCTGTGTAATCCGTCGACATCAGTGAAGTCTCCATCCTCCATCAAAACCAAGATGAACAAGATCAGGAGAAATCTAAGGAGGAGTAAAACTTGTCTTGTAGGCCAATGTGAAGCATTTAACGAGGCAAAGAATGTTGAAAGGTGTTCTGAAATTTCGTCCATTCAAAATAGCTAAATGAAACCTACTTTTAACCCCAGCATAAATAAAAGAGACGAAAGAGCAAAGCTGCTCTTTCCAACGCTCCTTGATGACTTGCAGCATCCAGTTCTGTGTAAGAATAAGTAATTGTTCACTGTTGCCCATACACAACTCACAGAATGTTCGTGTTTGTGCAGAAATTTAAAATTAGATACATGTTGAACAGTGTGAACGGGCGTAAACATCAACATGCCAAACACTATCTCTCATTTCATAGAAGAGGGAAAAAAGATCAATTAATATACTTACTTGGACATGATGAAAGGTAAAGTCAGTCTATGGATGGAGGCCACCATGGAGATACCAGTGTAACTCTTCAACAGGAGATAACAACCTCACACACAGCAATAGCAAATTCCAGACTGGTGTTAGGCAAACTTTAATGTGTCTTGGTCAAAGGAACTCTGGCCTTCCAGTTTGCCATATTTGAATCCCAAGGATTTTGGAGTTTGGCCGATGCTTGATCAGAAGGCCTCTACCAAATCCCCTTCAAGTGTCGAAGTTCTGAAGTGCAAAGAAAAATGCTGGAAGGAATTATCAGCTGAATCCCTGCTGGCCACTTCTGCTCAGATCATGCATAGACTTCTCCGTGTTATCGACGTAAAAGGCGATCCAATGGAATACTTGTTACATCTTGAGGCATAATTTTTTCCCTTTGTTTAGGTGTAACCATTTTATAATAATATACTGTGTTCTGAAAAAAATTAAATAAATATCATTCTACACTTCGTCTTTCAACTCTGTAATTATTAACCTGCATGTGAAAACCACTCACTCCTCCTATCTTTGACCTTAATTCACTCCTTACCTGAAAAAAAAATAATCTTTACACCATTAAATATTCTACTACCTAACTTCAAAAATTCTTTCCACCTCCCAAAATGCTTTTTGATCCATGAACCTAAAATACACTTTGCACCTCTTATCCCTTGATTTTTTAATCAGATCATCCAGTGCAAATATACACTCATCACCCTTTTACCGACTCTAAACACCCCCTTTTCATACCATTTCATTACCTTAGTTATCTTTCATCTACGCCCAATCAGAATTTACCATACACTTTACCTACACCACTTAACAGACTTATCCACCAGATTGTTCTTGCCTTTACCTCTCTCCCTTTTACCCTGATACCTGATCTCATTACTGCCCTATTCCGTCTCCAAGCGCTCTTCCACTTTTAAATGCCCTACAACCCACATCCTTATCTCTTCCATACAATGATACAGTACAATAATTCTACCCACGAACCTAATTGTATTTACATCCGAATCATCTTCCATTGTCACATTTTACAACTCATCAAAATATCATTTTTATCTACTTTTGACCTCTTTATTGCTTACAGTTTCACTTCCATTCCTGTTCTGGATGTTCACACAACTATTCTTCTCTTAGTCAATCCCCTTGCTCACATTCATACAGAAAAGCTTCCTGGTCCTATCAGGATCCTCATTCATCCTTGTGTTCAAATGATTCATTTGCTGCTTTCCTATGCTTTTCAATCACTCGTTTTCCTTTCTTTTTCCCCTCTTTGTATGCATTCAACCCTATCTAGCTGAAACACCATTCTGCACTGTCACGTTTGTTCATTTACACCTCCGTTTTACCTGCGTCGAAGCGCCAGGTCTAGGCGTCACCCTTTTTTCAAAATGAGTAAAGTTTAATTGTACCCATTTAGAGATATGAAATAACCCATATGACCACGGGACATATGGTTATTCACCCTGTAGACTTCAATTGTGCTATCGGATTTGTTGCTGGATGGCGCCATCTAGTGGCAAAATCCTCATTCAGCCCTTTAGCTACTCAAAGGCACTTGTAAGTGATTTGAACCATGGGAAACCATCCATGCAATAACCATTTCTCATCCTATCACAAAACGCCGCAGACCATTGGAGGCAATTTCCCTCTCGTTGGTTTCCATTAAATTCCTCACATCGTCATTCCACCATTTCGTTTATTGGTTTATATTTCCAGTTCTGCTAGACTGTTCTTGCACTACCTACTATAACTTCTTTAAATTTGTTCAAAATTTGCTATCGCTCCTTGCTCACACTTATTTCCTCTCTTCTCTTAAGAATTATCAAATGCTCTGCCATTTATCTGTTTTAATAAGCTTTCGCTCTTGTTATTCTTTCCTTTATACATTCCTCATTACTTCTTATTCCACGCAGCAATGGAACCAACTTAACCTTACACAACACAATTATCTGATCAGATAGTTCCATACTCAATATCACTTACACCTTTCACATCAAATACCTCTGGCAGCATATCCTTTAATATTAGGCACAGATCAATCTACCTATTAATTCTCCCCCTCTCCTTTGCCCAAACCATGTGCAGTTAAGCACGTCATTGTAGTGAAGCAATGCATTTGCTTCTCATAAATTTCTTTCAGCATAGAATCTTCACATCTTCCTTATATTTTCATTATCTACTGGTTTACTAAAAACCTCCAATTATCCCCTCCAATTATTTCGCTTATTCCTCCATTCTTACGTTGTACTAGCATAAACTGACACCAATTCTAGATTCCATTCAGTACTTGTAGTCACTCCAGAATTTCTCTTTCTAGGCTTCACTTCTATCATTACAGTGTCCATACACGACAACCAAGAACAGTTTTACCGTTTCAAATCTCAACTCCACCCACATAAGTCTCGACCTTACAAATTCATACTTACCCATTAAATAATGACAATCCTTACTCAAAAACACTGACACACCATCTTTCTACTCTTTTTTCCCTTATCTACACTTGTTCGTATTCCATTTACTCCGTCTCACAGAAACACTTCATTCCCTTTCGTATACATATGTCTTTACATAGACCAACTATCTGCAATATCCCTGTTTTAAAAAAATTGACTACCACTTCCCTCTCTCCCACATCTACACCTCGCATTCCATACAGCCCATCTATTCGCGCGTTGACGCTGTTAAACAAGACGGACATGACAGGTTCGGTGACAGTCTTGCCCGAACCGGGGCGTAATTACAAGCGAGTAATTTGTTCGCTAAAAGATAAAAGAAAAGATAAATGGTTGAAAGAGGGGAAATAAAATTTAACTGAGGATAATTGTCAACCTGGATAAAGAAGTGGATTGTCTATGTCATATCCTTTTTCCTCAATCCCTGTAATCCCAAATAGAAAAAAAAAATGTTGAAACTGAAGACACACTAAAGAAACATAAAACAATGCATGTTTGAAATAATTCGTAGATACAATACAGTTCTATTTGGATATTAACGAAAAAAAGAGAAGGATATGTTAAAATTGTTTAAAAATGACCAATAGTGTATTCACCTACCTAAGTATATGAAAAGAGAAAATAGATTTAACCATAGATTTTCAAGCTAGGAAAAAATTCTGATAACTATTACAAAAGTCTCATGATCAAATTAATATTAATTAAAGAAATATTAATTACAACATGACTGAAGGTACATTTAAGTTTCATAAATTTATCCAAAGCTCATTATGTGCCAAAGTGACATCTATGGTTTAACAAATTTAACTGTTCTCTAACTCTGCTTTTCTCTTACTATCTAAACCATCGTGCGTCCATCCCTTTCAGTAGCGGTGGCAGATCCAGGATAAAAATTTGGAGCGGCTAACCTGAATTCTTCCCTATGAGTATTCTAAGGAAAGAACATTGATGAATAATATTGGTCATCTTACACAGCAATGATAATCAATAACAGTATCTCACAAGGGAGTGTGCACTAACTCTATTAGATCCAAGTTCTTTCCACACATGAGAAAATAATGAATGGTAGTTTTTAGACCTCAGCTAAGGTATAATAGTGAATTTAATAATTATTTGGGGGAAATTTGCCCCTATTTTAGACATGTATCATATAGTAACCTTATTAAAATAATTGCCTAAGTTATTTTTTAAACTTTTTTGCGAAATCGAAAAAAACTTTCTCATTTTCTTGATTTTGGTATATGTGCAATACTTATCATTTTATAACTTCTTGATAGATCGATAAAAACATAAATATGCTTTTATTATGTGGAAAGTGTTATTCATTAAAATAAAACGAAGTAAACTGACTTAGGCAATTTAATTGGGAATGTTTGGATCCATTCGATCCCAACGGTTTAAAAAAACTGTTTTTATATATATTTTATATAATTACATAACTCTTTCTGAAAAGCAGAATATAAGTATGGCTTAAAAAACAAATATAAACATTGGGGGTAGGGCTTCAGGCCTCTAGCCCTCCCATCCTGGATCCGCGTATGTTCAATATATAGTTGAAAAAGGAAGTGTGAACTAAAACTAGTTCTGCAATGAATTGATTAGACTGAAGTGTGTTTTGTTTTATCTGTCTATATAACTACCATTCAAATCTAGAGAAAGAAGATAACATAATTAACATTTTCTTCAAATTATTCTTTTATTTTTCAGGAATTTTGCCCAGATATTCTTTGAAATTTTGCCATGACAATTTCGAAGGTTCATTTCATAGAATACCAGATAAAACAAGGTATGAAGAAGGTAATGTGTACAATACCCAGCAAAATAAGAGAAAGATTTTTCTTTATCAAAATATTTTCGAAAATGAGATGTGTAGGTATATGAAATATATATTGTACATAAATGCATGCATTTAATATATTTTATTAAGAGTTCATATAATACAATCGTATATTCAAGAAATTATGCTAAATAAGCTAAAAAAATAAAATATTGACACGTGCAAAATAAGAGAACGATCATTCACAGAATTGCCTAAGCAAGCAAATGCACTAGAAACTGAGCAAGATTTGACAACGATGAAACTTACAACACTTAATATGAGGTGTTGAAGCCTTTGTTCTCTATTAATTCGGCCTAACCACGACCACAACACCTTACCATTTTCTTGCAAATTTATGTTGTTATTTTGTTCCATTTTGCTCAATATTTGTTCATGAATTCGTCACAGACGAAAACTGCTGGTCCCGAACTTTGTCTCAATTTGGCTCAGGTCCTGCATAAATACTGGTGGCTGATAAAGAGATGCTTGGAGTGAAGGTAGAAACATGTTGTTGCACGAGGTTTAGGTACAAATTTGCATTGTCCATTCCAACTAGTCGCACTAGTGGACTAATTTCTTCGGATGAAAACATCCTCCATACCAGAAACTTTAACACATTTAGAGTTAAATATTTCAACTGCAGCGTTTCGAACAAATCGTCTGTCATCAGATCCAATTAAATTAAATTTAACATTCGTTGCTGAAATGAATTCTCCCTCAATCTTCCTCCCAATCAAAAAAGATGAAATGCAGCATATTCGAGTCTCACATTCCGGTTCTTCTTACTGATGATTGGTTTGGTTAGTGCAGAACGAGCATTTAAATCCTGATAATTTGAGGTGACGGGGAACTGTGAAACAGTTTACTTCTTTGGCACTATTCGTCTTAACTTTTCGAAAATTTTCTGCCGCAGTCTCGAAGGGATCCTTCAAAGAGGAGTGCCAAATAGCTTTATCTTCTCAGACGGTGGTTATGCGTGGTCGAACGACTTTTGCAGAAGACTGCTAGTTTATTTTTCATTGCATAACTTCAAAACACGCGAAATCACACTCTGACCTTCCTACCCATCTTAAAATCGCAGAAAGTGCCCTCCTCGAACTTTTCAAGTCAACATTTCTTTAAAGGAGCTAAGGAGCCACTTTCACGTGCGGTGGCATCTCGGCCCAGTGAGCACGACGTCATTGGCGGTTGTACAGTTCTTACCTACTGAGTAAAATGTTGCCAAATGATTTTATGATACTTCTAGAATATTCCTGAGGAAATCGTTCTCTTATTTTTTAATTGTTAATATTTTATTTTGTTAGTTTATTTAGTATAATTTCTTGAATATACGATTGTACCAAATAAAATCCTCATAAAATATATTAAATGCATGCATTTATGCACCATGTAAATTTCACTTACAAACTCGTCATATTTTTGAAAATATTTTAATAAAGAAAAATAGTTTTCTTATTTTACTCGGTAATATATTTGATGGATGAAGACGTCCCTAACTAGAGAACGATATGTAAAAATTCAGTCATGACGAGAAAAACAATGAGCACGTTAGACGGATGGATGACCAATAGAGCCAAGTGAGCAAAATAATAAGTATGCAGGCCTAGTTCTGAATGACTTGAGCACATTTTCATCTGTAAATATTCACTAAATTGTCCTATCGTTAGGGCATGATTTAATGCCATTTTTCTTCCAATCTTTGCTAGAGTTCTTCTAGTTTGGTCGGGTTTCGAGCCATAACATTCTCACCGAGTATCTTCTTTAGGTTTTCTATCGAGAGTAAATCAAGTCCATACCAAGGCCAGTTCATCATGTCAATATTTTCCACATCCAAAACTGCTTCATCCCCTTTGATGTGTGACACGGTACTTCGTACTGCATGAAACCAACTCGCGTATTCCCGATATTCGGGGAGATCGGATCCTATGTTCCTTACGCCTATTCTTCTATTCGGAGCTGTTTACTTTCCCGCAAAAAGGAAACAAGGGAAAAGGGATTAGTGCTGGAAAATATGAGTGAGACCATTTCGCTGTCACCTCCAATTTTAATCGCCTTTTTCGTGCATGTGTTATTCAATTTAACATCTCTACGATCCTCTACGTGTTGAGGTGGTGCTTTCCATCTGATCACAACAAATTAAATTCGCTTTCGTCGCTGAAAAACTTTTCTTCATTTTTCAGCACAGCACAGGACATGCTCAGTAGCGGCCTTCCTAGCTGCTCTAAACTTTTGGTTATGAATAGTTTCTTAGAGAAGAAGCGTGATATGAGTCTCGCGTCTATCAAGCGAAACACATTTAAGTTCAGGTTCAAGTTAACGTGACGTGAAATACTGGCTGCTGTATCAAAGTGGTCCTTAATCGACATCCGTTGCGTCGTGTGATCCTCCCTGGGATGTTTTTTGAGGGCGGACCGTTTTCTTCATCAGCACGCAGGAGCCGTTATCCATAATTATGTGTGAAATCAAACTTTTGGGGCCATTAAAATGCCTTGAAATGTCAGACAGTCTCATTATTTCACTCTTCCAGTGGACAACCGGCTTTCTGAAGGAGCTTTAATCTTTGATTCCTAGTGCACTCCTGATAGATGAGTCTTACTTTATATAGCAATCTACAGTACACTCAAGATAGTGTTACCATTCTTACTTTCCGTAATTTTATTTATAAACTAAAAGTTGTTATAGTTCTCTAGTTTTGGCCGCATCCTTTCTTGAACTCCAAATTTCTCTCCTGATGAGCTTTTTAAGGCGTTGTCCCACGAAATGTAAATTAGACACTATCAGAGGCAAATATCGAAGAATATTCCTTGAATTTTCATAAAAATTAAACAAGTATTTTGTATAAAATATATATTTGAGTATACTATTCTATAGTTTAAGGCTAAGTGTATATTGGCAATTATTATATACATCTGTAATGTATGTCACTCAAATCATTCGACTCCAATATCTGATAAAAATGAAAAAGATCTGTCTATTTTCTTTAATTTGGTTTCTACCTTTTTGTTATTTGCAGAGGAACTACATTAATTGGTCAAATCATTTCGTACTTTTCAATCCCTTCAAAATTATCCATTCTTCTATTTTTGGAATCATTTGAGTGGAAAGGACATATGCATTGCATATCCGTTTCCACCCTTTAATGAGTAAAAATGCACTCGTTTTCTCGATTTTTTCCTTTTACCTCATTGGAAGAAAATGATTTAGCGAGTGACGAGATTTGTCACATGTTGAAGACTGTACTTTGTATCCATTCGCTCCAAAGAGAAGAAATCCCTTGGTGAGGCGCAGCCAACGACCGCTGGGAATCCCACGCCATTCGTGGCCTATTTAGTCTTCACTCACCTGAGAGACGGATTATTGTCATTCATACATTCTCTCGCCCGCTCCACCCCCCAATTTGCAGCCTTCACATCAACCTCCAAGAAAGCTCTCCATCCCTGCGAGCTTTGAGGCTTCTGACTTGAGGTCCTCGGAAAGAATTCTAGTTGTAGTCGTTGTTAATAAAGAAAAAATGGTGAGCGTGTTTACTTAACCAAACGCGTCATTGGGGCCCCTGTTAACACTCAAGAACCTCCAGAGAATCATAACAGGATCAGCCTTTATTACGGATGGCGGCACCTATAGGAGAGATACAGACTCGCCATTTCGCTAAAAGACGTACCAATCTACGGGGTGTTCCATTTTTTGTTACCCTTAGAAAAGAAACTGCGAGACGGATACAATATCGTGGAACAATTTTTTATTACTCTTTCTTTGTCTACCTAAATATATTTATAAATATATTAAATATAGAAGTGATATAGGAATTATTACTTTATTAAAGTTGTTCTTTAACGGTAAACAAGACATTTGAAACTCCTTGTACTTGGGCTTTGTAACATGTATACATTTTCACTTTGCCTTTTGCTAAACTTTAAAAATAAAAGCTCGGCGCATTTGATTGCTTTGTCAAAGGAACCGATACCCTATAAATTACCATTAATTCTCGTTTGTGGCCGCAATCAGTGTGGATTAGTGAATCCAGGTGGATTAGAGTGAAAACAAACGCTTCCAGAGAGAGAGGAAAATGCCATTCGAATTGTTAAGTAAGGGAACTTGACGATTGGAAAGTTTTATGGGTTTTATCGTCCTTGTCGCGTGTTAAGTTCAAATAATCTGCCTCTAGGCGAGGGAAAATTAATTTAATGGAATTTAGCAACACATTTATTAATTTCTGACGCCTTTGAAGTACGGAAATTATTCTCTGCCTGAGGGGGAAATTTTGTTTTCTCTTGGTTCGGCCGAGGCCGCAAAGAAAAGGAAATTCGCGAAAACTTAATTTGAAGTCACAATATCTGCCATTATTTTCACCTTTCCTCTGTATTTTTAATTTGGGTTTCAGGGATACAGAGAGAATTTGAAACAAATTGTTCGCACCTCTGATTCTAACTGTCCTAATTACAGAAAAAAAGTATATGTTTTGCTCATTTCAAGTAAACAAGTTTAAATGATTCTTTGTAGAAATCTTTGTTAACTGAGATATAGAATCCTACAATAATTCTTTAGCACCCGAAAAAGCCAACGATATTAAATATCGATATTAAATTTGGGGAAAGGGGAAAGAAATTCCGTGTTCTAGAGTTTCCTTGAGATTACAGACATGTCTTGGACCTGCGATCAAATATTTTGCTGACTCTATTCTTTATTTCGGCTCTACGATAATTATTAAAAATTATTTAACTCAATTAAAGTGTCATCTAAGTCAATCTGTAACACTGCGGAAGCGAACCATGAGTCAGGACAATCCAAAATAACATATTTGACGCAAAAATATCAACCTAATCTTCAAAACTTTAAAGTCATATGGGTAAATTAAATTCCGAAGTTTAATCTCTGACCTTTACTATTTATAATGATAAAATTTCGAAAAAGGAGATATTTGGTCTATTTTGCTGGATCTTACGACACTGGTGAATATTAGTATTTACCATTCTTAGCGATTTTATACTAATATACAGTACCATCTACAAATATCAGAACGCCTGCATTTCTATCACATTTTCAATAACTTTTGCCAGAGAAAATGCAAGGCTTCCAAAAGTGGTGTACAATAACCTACAGGTATAAATTTCATATGAGTAAAGCTTATAAAATTTGGGTGATTAAAACAAAAGCTATCAACAGATAATCAATCTATTAGAAAAATTGAAATATCCGAAATTATTCCAACTTCAGCGGAAACATATTTCGGAGCATTAGAAGAATCGTACTCCCATTTGAAACCCGATTAAAGTGCGTGAGTCTGGTGCCACAGTACACGATGACGACTTGTGCCCTCACACAAACACCAAGCATTATAGAGGAAGATCTTTACATACATTCACAACTGTTTGGAAGGGGGGAAAAGAGTATGGATACATCCACTAGACCAGCCCTAGGACACAGGGAAATTGTCGAGAACTGAAATACTGAAAAGCTGTTACCAATAATTTAAAGGGTTGTTAGAAAAGGATCAACTCTTCACTCCTACGAATGGAAATCATACCAAAAGAATCCACAACAGAGGATACGTTGATAAAACTGGAAACCATTCGCTAAATTTTGGAGATAAAGCATGAAACTTCCATACCGATTATTTAGATTCTTACTGGAATAAATACAAAGCTAAACTAAAAGAGATGAATGGAAGCAGAGAAGACTTGTTACAAATATTTTAAAAAAATTATGATTCGTGAAAGACAGAAGCAAGATATATTTTTGTGTTTTTTGTTGCAATCGACGAACAGCATGTTAGTAACTTAGATTTATTTTATTATCTTACCTTTTTTACATATAGATCTTTACCTTTTTATCACTATTCTTCAAATGAACAAAATTGGAATCATATTGTTCAGTGAGGTTAAATTGAACTGCTATTCTTCAAAACCTTCCAAATGTCTATTCGAATATAACAAGTAAATTATCAGAGGAAAACATTTGTCCAAGTGATTAGTAATTAGTGCGAAAGCCTTTATTCTCGACGGTGCTTTGACGTCTAATATTAGAAGGGCGAACCATGTGTGGACAATCTTGCTCCATTCATCTTGAAGAACGGCCAGGTTCATAACAACGATGTGCTCTGTCATCCAGAATAGTCTAACCGAATTGGCCGTGTGGCAAGTGGCGTTGACCTGTATGAAAGTTGCAAGTTGTTATTCAGAGGCTCGCATATAGGACAAAGCATGATGCCGCAGTAATTCCTTCTACACTTTTGTATTCACTCTGACCGTCTACTAAAATCACAACACAGACTATGACACTTCCTATACAAAACTTCACACACTTTTTGGTGCAATTTACGGACAATCTTTCGCTTACTCTGCGACGAATAACCTTTGGCAATGGGATCCGAAGAAATTAAACTTGGATTTTTCATACAAGTGGACTTGGCTTCATTGGTCATCCATCCATTTAACGTACTCATTGTCAAACTCAAGTCGAACCCTCTTGTTCTTCGGTCTTTGGACTTCCCCTTGGGTTTTAACCAAATAATTTATGGAATTAGTATGTCCTTGGACTAGAAACCAATTACAATAGCCAACAAATTTTAACTTTGTGTTATTTTAAGTAACTAAGTTTGGTGCGCTGATTTCAAATATGTGCTCATATTTGTCATATCACGTAAGGTTTCTGAGTTATGCAACTAGTCTATATGGCTCACTTTGTCACCTTGGATCAATTAATGATATAGTTATTACGAGTTTGACAAGAATTAGACGTTTCTGGGCAAAGGTATGGAATCGGGGCACCCTATTTGGCATTATGTAACTCCTTTTGCAGACTCAGATAAGATATGTATTACATATAATAGGGGTTATACTCATCTAGCTATAAATCTCTTAAAAATTGTTTGAGACTCTAGCTCTTGCGCTTGTACGTAGATATAAGATCCTCCCGTTGTAGGAACCAGCAGGGGGGAACCCATCATGTTTTCGTTAAAGCGCCCTTGATACCTGTTTTCCATCATTGCGATATCTCAGTGGAACCTTTCCCTATGTTCTTCAATAATATTACCCATATTTGATGGAAAGAAATCTCGATGCGAATGCAAGAAATGCATCTTAAGAGATACCCGACACCCCATTCGTTGATAGGCCTTTAGCATGTTGTCCACTAGTTCTTCATAGTTTTCAGCCCTATGATTACCAAGGAAGTTCTTCACTACATGGACAAATTATTCCCATGCTGCCAACTCAAGTGGAGTTAGTTTATTTCTGAACTCCCTGTCACGTATCAATTCTCTGATCTCCGGCCCTACAAAAATGCCAGCTTTAAGTTTAGCATCGGTTTTCTTTGCACCAAATTTCTCTTTTAGATACGGGATTCCATCAGAATCATAAGCCATTGCTTTAACAAAATTCGTGATGAGGCCAAGTTTGATATGAAGTCGTGAAAAGTAGATCTTCTGTGGATGTACCAAAGGCATGTGCTTCACATTGTATCGGCCAACTATGTGTTCTTCTCTTTCGGGCCACTATTTGACAATATAATGATTCCTGTCATCACGGCTGTTCCATAAGCATAAGAAGCACATATTCTTTGTATATCCTAGCTGCATCCAAGAAGTAGAGAAATTATCTTTAGATCACCACATATATTCCAGTTGTGATGCGTGTAATGAATACCTTCCAAAATAAATTTCATTGAGTCATGTCTCTATCTTCCCAACAATAAGTGCGACAGGAATTGAAGGTTTTTTGTTACCATTGTGTAACAACACAGCTTTGAGGCTAGCAGTGCTTGCATCGATGAATAGTCTCCATTCATCAGGTAAATGCTCGTTTCCTAGCTGATTCATCAGGCCATTAACATCAGTACAGAAACAAGCAGCATCTTCTTCTTTATAGAAGGCAGCTAAGGCCTCATGGCGTTTACGGAAAGTAGATATTCTTGCATCCTCCTCCAGAAGATTCCATTGTTCTAGTCTGGAGCCCAACAGTTTTGCGTTCTCCTTTGACAATGACAAATCCCTCACTAAATATTCAATCTTTCCTGATTTATTAACTGGATCTTCTTTACCTTAGAATCATGCTCATACAGTTCATCGTCATTGTTATCCTCCTCTTCAGGCAATAAATCATCTTCTTTAACTGCACTAGCTGATGAAGGAACTGGGATTGGCATTTCCATATTATGGGTGACTGGTTTTATAGCTGACTTATAATTTGGATATACAATTTTATACTTGTACTTATTTGAGAATCCCGCAAAATTTTTCATAAAAAAGTAGCAATCAAAAAGATGATTTGTTTGCTCAGGCCACACCATTGGTATACCAAAAGGCATACCCTTTCGGTTGCCATTTAACCACTATGTGAGCCCCGTATAACACAGCGTACAAGATTTGTGAGGTGCCCAGGGCTTGTATTGGTCACCAACTTTACAACCAAAATAATAATTGTATGCACTTTTCACTCTTGTAGCTATATTTTTCCGCTGGTTGCTTATAGTATATCTTCCACAGATATAACAAAAGTTGTCTGGGCTATTTATACATCCTCGCTGATTCATGTTTTTAAATTAGTTTGTATATATCATGTTATATACTTTTGTACAATCTTATTTCATTTACAAATTAATTGAGTTCAATCTGAAAAAAATGCAATTAATCAATGTATGTAAATACCGTTTCAACACCGCTACTATTATGGCTAAATTTGACAACGTGATAAAGCAGGAGTGTAACGCAAAAACCTAACACACACAACACATTCTTTCCCTACGGTAGCCGAAGCAACACTGCCCATATGTGTTACTAAGGAGTAGGTTTGTAGCTCAGGAACCTCACGTGCTAGAACAATTCTGATTACATAAGCATACTCGATTTAGTATAAATCACAAGATAATAACCAAGTAGCAAAATCATTGTTGACTAGTGTTATGAGAAGATAAGATTAAAATCCACAGCGATTTACTACAAATTCAAGAGACGTAAGGGAATAAGCAATGGAATCTTAAACTAGATATTTACAAAGCTTAATTTACGCTTATTATCTACAATTTCTATATACACGAAATTTTACACTATTTTCATTTTCATTTTAAACCGAACACGGAGTGAGTTTTAAATGCTAAAGCGCTTAAATAAGGACAAGTATAAAATATGATAATAGGAGAATGGGGTAAATTTATAGAATGATGGTAAATAAAACACCAAATAGAATTAACGCACAAGCTAAGGTAAATTCTGGTCGATAAGGCGTTTAAATCTGTAAAGGGGAGCTTTTGTAAAACAACAAAATGGAAGACGTGGAATTTATCACTGGGAATTATATTGGGTAAATAAACAACCAAGCGTAGATGAAAATAGAATCGCTAGTGGCTAGATAATCTCTCTCACACGAAAACCGACTATATTTATTTATTTGATCAGTGTTGGTGCTTATAATCCTGTACGATTATTTACACCTTCAACAATGGAAATAAACCGACAATCGAATGAAGGGCGTTACGATTACATCCCGAGGTGAAGCGCGACGCTGAGGTAGTTACATTATCTTGCAAGTATTTGAGCTCTCCACAAGAGGAGGATAGATATTAAATCCTCCAAGCCTACTGAAGAAAATTAAAATAAAAAAGGTTGCCTAAATATGCGACAAAGAATAAGATTCCTACAAGATTTGGCCGCCTGGGGATGTGGATGCCCACTATCGATGTGGACGTTTGAAAGTGCTAAAGTTGGGCTTGACGAAAAATTGTACGACCCTAGCCGTCGTTCTTTTATAAAAATTGCGCTTGTGGTTGGGCAATTGTGGTTATTAGTCTCGTTCCTGGTAGCAATGCAAATAGTTAAGGGTCCATATTTCTACGAATAAAGAAAACGGAAAAAACACTTCTCAATTTAGTTTTGCCTGGGTTGGAGTTAACAACGACCTCTCTTCTCTAAATTTGTATGACTCCTAGGCACGATTGTAAGTTGCTTGAGAGAATCTGTGGTGGGTCTCAGTTATGAGTAAGAAAAAAGAGGTTTTACACACCAATGTAAATTAGTCTAGAAATTAAGTGGGTGCAATGGTTTATTCCACTTTCACTGTTTTAATTGAGGTTACCAAATTGTGATCGACTATCAACTCAACAATAGTTTTATTATAATTTTTTATATGTTGAATTTTGCCAAAACAGAGAGAAAGAGCAGGAGAGGAAGTGAGAAAGAGTTGTTCAATATTGTTTCCAACAACATCAGACAATGTAGCCGTCAACACGTGAGGAACTTACTTCCTTTGGCACCTTGAGTTGCCGCCTCGATATTGATGGCATATACCTACTGTAATATTCGACTTGGATAGTTAGACCAATACAACATTTTAGCTCCGGTAACGTTGTTAGACCCGAATTCCATGTAATTATTATACGAATCTTGAGAGAAGATCGCATATCCTCTTATGTAACTAAGGATCAGAACTTTTGTACGTTTTACATTCAAACGAAATTTAGTCTTCCGTTGCCATTTATTTTTGCTGTTAAAAGGCATTTTCTACACAATTACAAACGAGCAAAGATCCTAAAATCCACTTGAGATTACTTAAAATTGAGGAAAGGGAGAAAATCAGAGGCGAAATAACAGGTAAGAGGAAGAGATGACATGGACCAAGAATTAGTTTAACATTTGTGATCTATTGAAGGTCATAATTTAAAGTAAAGTTTATAGATTCTCTTTTTAAACGGATTTACTTTAATGCTTTTAACGACATTTCCTGACAGGCAATTCCAAGTTTGTGTTATTTGGCAAGAAAAACCTTTTGCTTTTACATTGCTACACCATTTGTTACTTCCGGAGAAAATGAAAATGTGGAGTGGGTACTGAAAGAAACATATATATAGAAAACGAATTCTTTCATCACAAACATATGAATAAATACACATGGGATCGACAACAAAACGAGATGTAAGTTAAGAGTTTCGGAGAGGTCGTGCCCCGTAGAAAAGAATATAGTGTGGCAAGTAATGATGCAAAAGCTGTAAGAGTTATCAATATGGGACGATCAGATCACATGTGTGTGTTGTGTAAAGTTAAATTGGTTGGCACATAAAAGAGGAAGCGTAAGAATCAAAAAGGAAATGTTATTGAATCAGAGAGAAATGGGAGAGTAGGAAAGAATGTTTAAGAGTAACAACAAGGAGTAACAACAAGGAAAGAAGGTACCCTAGGAGACCTTACGGTCCATTCAAGGAGGGTACCTTTGGACTAGCAA
Organism: Ceratothoa steindachneri; assembly: GCA_963969495.1. NCBI lineage: Eukaryota > Metazoa > Arthropoda > Malacostraca > Isopoda > Cymothoidae > Ceratothoa > Ceratothoa steindachneri. The sequence continues at coordinate 7,301,181 of OZ018329.1, forward strand.
TCGAGCGGGCACATGGCTGCTCAATTGTTTTGCGTCCCTAAACGGCCACTTTTCAAGAACTTGTCTAGTCTTGACTTAAACTGGTCAACAGATTCACTGTTGACAACTTCCACTGGAAGTGCGTTCCACATACCGCAGATACTTAAGTGAAAAAATTTCCACACAGATTGCGGTTGTAACGCTTCAGTTCAAGTTTGAAGCCGTGATTGCGCGTTCTGTTCTCACTCAGTGTGAAAATATCCCGGTAGTCAACATTGTCGAACCCTCGAAGTATTTTGAAGACTTCGATGAGCTGATCACGCAGTCTACGGGTTTCCAGCGAGAACAGATCTAACTCCCTTAGTCTATCCTCATAACTTTTATGTCGGATAGAGAGAATCAGTTTGGTTGCCCTAGCTTGTACGCGTTCCAATCTCGTGATGTCCTTTTGCAATGAAGGACTCCAAAATTGTACGGTATACTCCAGTTGCGGTCGGACAAGTGAGTTGTACAGGCACAGTACAATTTCCTGGTTCCGATAACCAAACTGGCGCTTAATATAGCCTAGCATCCTTTGGGCCTTTTTCTCCGCCTCAATGCACTGTTTTGAGAACTTGAGGTCACTAGTGATTGTTACACCCAAGTCCTTCTTAGTGTCACTCGATTCAAGAGCAGTGCCCTTAAGGATATACTGAGATTTGGGGTTTCTGTGGCCGATATGCATCACTTTGCATTTGTTCACGTTAAAAGGCATTTGCCACGTGTCCGACCACTCCCCAATCTTTCCAAGATCTTCCTGCAGGCGGGCAGTATTTCCATCCTTTGCAACGTTTATACCAAGCTTGGTATCGTCGGCAAATTTGGAAATCTTCGCAACCATGTCACCGGCCATGTTGTTGACTTAGATGATGAATAGTAGTGGTCCCAGGACAGAACCTTGAGGCACCCCGCTAGTAACGGGCACCCACTCAGAAGACTTTCCATTCACCACCACCCGTTGCCGTCTGCCACTTAGCCAGTTCTCGATCCAGCCGGCTACCTTTCCGTCTATGCCAAGCGCTCGCACTTTCCGGAGAATTCGGCGGTGTGGTACCTTATCAAAGGCTTTCTGAAAGTCTAGGTAGACCACATCCACCACCTTGTCCCGATCGTGCTCGCTGAAAACGAAGTGGAAGAATTCCACAAGGTTCGTCAGGCATAACCGTTGCCTTCGGAAGCCGTGCTGGGAACTCCTCAGTAGCAGGTTTGACTCTAAATACGACGTCACTTTGTCCACCATGATGCTTTTCATGAGTTTACCGACTATCGAAGTCAGACTGATAGGTCGGTAGTTCGACAGTTGGTTACGGTCTCCTTTCTTGAAGATAGGAGTAACCTCCGCCTTACGCCAGTCTCTAGGAAGGCATTTGGTCTGGATTGACATGTTAAAGATAGCGCACAGATGTCGTGATACTTCATCGCACACTTCCTTCAACACTTCAGGTAGAAACCCGTCCGGTCCAGGGGACTTATTCGTCTTTAGGTCAGCGATCTTTTTCTTTATTTCTCCTTAGGTAAAGTCCATTGCCTCCAGCTTTTCCCCCGAGTAGGAATCCGTCTGCTGGGGAATGGGACCACATTCTTCAGTAAACACTGAAGAGAGGGAGTCGTTGAGGAGGTTATCATTTTCTGCATCTGAATGCTTTAATGTCCCCTCCTCATTCCTCAAAGGGCCAATCGTTCGACGGATTGGTTTACGGCTGTTCACATATCCAAAAAAACTCCTTGGGATTCTCTTTACAGAGTCTCGCCACTCGGAGTTCCTCAGACCGCTTAGCCACCCTTATGCTGGACTTCACTCTCCTAGCTAGCCTCCGGTATTCGTCAAAGTCACCCGAGATCTTCGATTGCCGGTACACATTTCTCTTCTCCCTAAGCAGTTGCCCGATTTCTCGATTAAACCACTTTGGTTGAACAGAGGACCTACAGGGGCATTTCAGAGGGATAAAACGCGATTGAAGACTCATGAATGTGGTTTTGAAACTGTTCCAAGAGTCTTTAACAGCCTCGCACTCTTCTAGCCTCGCGTCAGTCAGTCCCGCGCGTAGGCTTACAAAGTCTGCTCTCCCAAATCGAGTTTCTTTGATTTACTAGTTGCAGGCTCTGCCTTGGGGACTTTGAATACAAATCTAATTAGTCGGTGGTTACTGCCACGTAGCTCTTCGCCAACAGAGAGGTCCTCAACGATGTCATCCTCAGAGGTGAAAACCAAGTCGAGGATATTGTCTCCTTTCGTTGGCTCTCTCACCCATTGAGTCAGGAACTCGTTGTTCGTGAACTCCAGCAGTAGTGCGTTCTCGCCACAGGGTTCTCTGGTTTCCTAGTCAACTTGTGTGTTGAAATCACTCATGACGATACACACTCTGTCTTCGACAAGTTCTCCCAGTAGCTGGTACAGATCTCTGTCCTTTTTAACGAGTTGGGCAGGAGGTCTATATAGCACCAGGGTCCTGTATTTGGCAGGACCTATCTCTAGGTCAACACCTAGTAGTTCATGGTCGGATACGGTGTTGCAATCCGTCGAGTTGAGAGTATCCTTGACATACAACATCACACCGCCACCCTCTCTGTCTGGCCTATCTTTCTGGAAGAGCTGGTAACCGGGAATCGTGAATTTACCTTCAAAATCTCGGCTTTAGGTTTTAATCCACGTCTCCGTTATGGCCACCATCTCAGGTTCCTTTGTTGCTACGAGGCTACGGAGCTCAAGAAACTTATTCCCGATTGACCTCGCGTTGAAAAAAAAGAACTTTTAGGGAGTCCCCCAGTGTAGGACTCCCTACGCTCTTCCGTTTCCCGGCTTCTTTTGTGTGGCAGTACCCCTCTTTGCCACATCTAAGAACGTCGTTCAAGGAGTGAAACGGACATACTGTCTTATGACCGCCTTCACTCTGGGTCGGACGCTCCTCTGCGTCCGCTCTACGACATCCTGGATTAAGTTACAGAGTACAGCCTTTCCCTTGAATGAAAGGTGCACTTCGTCCCTTTGGTAAAGGTCGTTTCAACCGTATAAGGTGCGTTAAGGGTCCAGAAAGAAGACCCCTTCCGCCGTACAGAACACGGACAGGCGCTGGTTCAGGGTCACGTTCCTAAAGTGAGCTGTCCGGCTAGGACCTCTTCTTGGGATCATCCCTACAACGACCTGTTTGCGAGTTCTCAATCCACAGTCGTCCACGGCTCCCATGAGCGTGTTGAGAATTTTCTCGCTGGGGCCTACTTTCCCTCCTCGGAGGTAGAGGCCATTCCCACTCACCATCAGGGCAACGACTGAATTCTCGGAGATCTGAGATTTCTCAGCCTCTACCCTGATGTGGTGGTTTCCCCTTCCTAGCTGGCAGCATACCTCCACATTAGTGCGAAGGCGGGCCGCTAGCAGGGGCTGCAAACCTTGTGCTTGGGAATCGCCCACAAGGGTAACCCTCGGACATTTCCGTGCAGAGGTTTGAGGCTTTTCTTGCGGAAGCGAACTCTTGGTTCCCTCTTTATTCTCCATCTTATTTTTCTTGTTCTTCTTTTTCTTATTCTATCTCTTCCCCCTTATCTTCCTTTGTTACATACTCTTTCTTCCTCTGCTTCAACTTTCTCTTTTTCAGCTTCTACTTTATCTTCTTTTTCAACTTTCTCTTCTTCCTGTTTCTTTCCCTTCCTTTTCTTTTTCTGTTAGGGTTTATCCATAGCATGCGGACCTAGCTCTGGGGGTAATACTGCAGATGCAGTGTTTAGTACAGGGCTTGACGTTAGCTCTGCTATTCTGACCTCAAGCCTGCGAATCAGTCCGGCATGTTCTAATTCGAGGCTGCTTATTTTTTCGTCTAACTTCCTGGATCTTTCCTCGGAAACCCTGCATGTTTCCTTTAGCTCCTTGATTTGGACATTTAAAATACAGTCGGTGCAGGAACTGGCCGAGTGGCATTTCGAAAAACACCCCTCCGAAAAGTCCACGCACCACTTATCTATGTGGCATATTGCGCACGTGTATTTTAGAGCTCCTGGTACTTTCTTGCCGGTCATTCTGAACACTTTCTCTCTTTCAATACTTTGCGACCAATCAATGATAAAAAGGGGGGTTGGTGAGTTCTCCCCGCGTGAGTCGCTCCCGCCTATTGATCGGAGTCGTTTCGGAGTCTTCCAGAAGGCACGCTCCATGTGCTGCTGTTCGTCCGACCGAGTCGTCAAGCCTCGGCGTGCCGTAGCTCCCAACCAAGCAGCACAGACGGTCCCCGAAGGGGCCATCGATTTCTCACCAGGTGAACAACAACGAAGCACGCCCCTTACTAAACTCCTACTAGTTCCCTTCACAATGGCCAGGATCTCGGAGCAGCGTTCAATGGATATCCCACCTCACCAAGAGACTCGACCCAAGGCTTTTTATTGGCCTGGCAACCAACCTGGGAAAAAAGGGCCGTCACCTCAGACCGATGCTACCAGCGGCATCCATCAACGGGCACTGGGAACGGTCAATAATTACGCGCCAGGGAAGGGGTTAACGGGGCACTACCCTCATCCCATTCATCGTGCCCCAACGCCTAGGACACCTCTAGTCCTAGTCCCTCGCAACCAGTGAACGTCGATTGGCGTTGTTTATAGAGGTTCCAAAGCCTCTCTTCTGACGCGTGAGGTAGCTGCCAGGTCCTTATATGTAGATAGAGGGAAAAAAGGGAAAGAGTGACATGATAGGAGTAGGCTTTTTTTATTTTTTTTATTATTGTATAAGTGGGAAAGATAGGATGAAGGTAAAAAAGGAGAATGATAGAGTAGAAAAAGGAAGGAATGACGCACTTAGTCTGGAATCTCGTTTTCGACCAAAACGACAAGGGAAGCCCTACCAGGGGTACCCAGAAGAGGTACCCGCGCCGACATAGCTCGAAAAGTCAAAGGTACACACAAGCTCTCTTCCCGGGACAAGGGGGCGTCACCTCTTCCTCTACTTTCTTTATGAGAGAGAGAGAGAGAGAGTAGTAGAAGAGAGGAAATAAGTGCAAACATGTGAATATAGAAAATTTAGCAAAGAAAATTAAGGAAGTTGTAGTTATTGCAATAGTTGTGTGTGGGTGTTTACGAATTGATACGTGTATTAAAAATCAAAGAAGAGGCGTACTCCTAAATGATAAACAGTGCCGATTCTGTTGTCAGGGAGATGCAGTTGAATCCGAAAAAGTCATGAAAAGTGAAATCAGTATTTAAACAAAAGGATGGGAAGAAAGTGAAGCGAGTGATTAGACAAAAGATCAGAAGAAAGTGAAACAAGTCATTATACACAATTATAAGAAAAAAGTGAAACAAGTGATTAAACAAAAATATAGGAAGAAAGTAAAACAAGTGATTGAACAAAAAGTTGAGAAGAAAGTGAAATAACCTATTAAACAAAAGGATGAGAAGAAAGTGAAACAAGTGATTATACAAAAAAGAGGAAGAAAGTGAAAAAGTAATTAAATCAAAGATGAACAAAGCTCACGACAATTTGTGTGAGAGGAAGTTCCTTAACGCAAATGTTAAAAGATTAGGATAGTGGCATTTCAAGGGTTGAATGCGGTGGGTTTGTATACCTAAGTCCGTAGTGTAACCATGGAAACAGGTCCATTTTTAAGAATCTGGGATGTTTTGTATGTAAGATTAGCACAGTTGAAGAATATTGCAATCACGAGGTTTTAAATGGTAGAAAAAATACCGGGGTCGTTAGAGCGATGAGGAATGATAAGAGATTAAGTGTGGAATGTGCCAAGAAGCTGCATGAGACTATACTTGGATATTTTTTGTGTTATGCGAGATTGAAATTATGATATGGAAAGATCTTGAGTGAGAGCAGTGCAAATAAACAACTTGATTTGGATGTTTGGTGTGCAAAAGAGATGTTTATGATGTGAATTATGGGGTATTAGGATGAGAGTGAAAGTCATATTATGACTTGTGAAGACAATGAACGAATCTGATTATCTGGGTGTGAGAAGATTTAGAAGACAGCGTAAAATTTGCTTTGATTAGGTGGCTGAATGTTTGAGTGAGAAATGGCTGACCGAGGAGGAAGTCGGGGATAGGTGTGCATTGAGGGTGTTTGGGAGGTGCCGTATTTATGGCATTATACCCAGTGATGACCCTTGACCGCACGAGATGCTAGAGCACACAGTACTCCATCACTATGCAGGACCTGTCGCGTCGACAAAATTAGGAGTGGTCTTGTATTTAATGGAGCTTTAAGGGTGTAGGGGGTCAGGTACTTTTTTGAAGGGGGGTGGGTTGAAGCACAACAACCAAATTTATTAGGTAAACCACTAATAGTGCTTATGAGGCTGAAATATTGTCGGCAGCAACGATGCTAATTTTTTAGTGAGGCACCAAGTGCACTGAAAACTCAAACTTAGTTCTTAAAAGCGCTTTCTATAAAGGAAGTATATCTTATTCTTCACGCAAAATTTCTAGCTTTGAATCCTAGTGTTCTCTTTCTGCCTTTTGTAATGCCACAATGGATAATTTTTAAAATTTTAGATAAATCATGATTAAGACACCTAAAATTTGACTACGCATATTGTAATATTTCTTAAACGATTATCATGACTTATATACATTATTAGAATGCACTATTAAAGAAGCAAAGTTCTGGAAGAAGATCTCCGAAGAAGCGGCTAGTTGCCGAAGCCAGAGGTAAACTATATCCTTTGATAAAAAGTACCTTCCTACGGTTTTCAGCCAGTTTTCAATCGTTTTATTACGCTGCCCCCTTTTCGTGCGTGTTTAGCTTAATTACGACTCTTTTATGTGGACTGGTATCAAAGTTAATATCATTTTCGTTAAATTAATCGAACAAATAGGTTAAACAAGAGCGTCCCTTTCAAATGTCGTGTTGTGTCATTTTATTTTAGAAATTATTGAATACTAGATGTCCACGATCCTATCTCGAACAAAGGATCCTGATTAGACATGATGCTAGAATCCATAACCAAACGTTTTTAGCATAAGTGATTATTTTGGGGGTCATTAGATGGCGTTTCATTTTGCCTCTATGAACTCTTTAAGTACTGTTTCCTCGTTGATAGGTATATTGAAAGTTGTACACAGAGATTGTTAACAGTTTGTTTCTTATTTATTTAATGTGGATTGGCTAGATCTTATTAGGACCCGGTGCTTTGTATTTTTTTATTTTCTTAATATAAAAACTAATTTCATTTACCGTTCCTATGAATGCTAATATAAATTTCTGGGACCAAAAAACAAGCAACCTGGAAAATGCCTGTAAATTCAATGCCACGTTTTTGTCAACGGAAAATATCTAAAATATCTAAAATTAAAAGGATAGTAGATCGGCCGCCTCCCCACCACCCACCCTCAACCTACTCTGGCACTCCGTGGAACGGCCATGGCAGGAGGGACGAGGGTCAGGTACTTCTTTGTTGTCCTATAAGCACCTTCTATCCGAGTCTTAGTTCGGAGTGGAAGGGCCTGGAAGGGGGTTGGTGAGAGAGAGTGGAAGAGTAAAGAGAAAACAGCAAAAAATATAGTCAGAGACATTATACATAGGTAACCTAGGTAGTCAGTATACCTACAGCTTGACGTGGGATCCGAACTCCGGTGTGTATTTTTTTCCTATCGCTTTCCATTCATTATATCTTTAGTCCTTGTCCCCTGTGTTATTTTATGTCCAGTGAGTATGAGTTACGAGAGAGAGGGAAGGTTTTAAGGTTGAAATTATAGGGAGTTGTTTGCATAGAGTTGCTAGGTTGCGTGTCGGTCAGGCTCATCTCTAGCAGTTTGAGTAGATATGCAAGTTAGAATTCGTGTGAGTAAATATTACTTTGTAGGTTTTTTTTAAATCATTGCTTATAATTTTTATATGCTGTATTTTGTGTAATTGTAATAACATTCAAACCATTTTTACTTTTGTTGAGTTGTTACTGTTATGTATGCAATTTTGGATACTTACTTTTTTTCGTATCTATTGTAATTTTTATATTCTTTTATTTCATTTACTACCATAACTTCTTTAAATTTAATTATCTACTTTACCTGATTTAATCTTTTTATATTATTTGAAGTTCTTTTCTGTTTTTGAGTTACCTTATGTTTATTTTTCTGTATAATTTCCCCTTTTCTCTTTCCATTATTTCTAAATTACTTGGGAATAGTCGATAGGCTCTCCAGCCTTCTATGTGATCGAGCTGGTTGGGAACTTCTTCTCCAATCACCTCTTGGTTCTTGCTTATCGTTTTCTTTGCTATTTTTTTCAATTCTTTTGTTAATAGAAATTTATTTTGCTTATCTATGCAAATCTCGTTGATTTTTTAGCTCCGCCCTTCTAATTTTCATCATTTTGTAAATTGCCTTGGTCTGTATACTCTTAATCTGTTGTAGACGGCTCTTTAAGAGTGTGCACATTGATAACGTCGGGTACGCTAATGCCGATTGTATTTTGCTAGTGTTCTTTAGGCTAAGATTTCTCAATCTGAAAGGTAGTTTCAGTCTCATTTTTCCTTTGTTAATTCTCTCTGTTACGTAATATAGTGTTACAATTTTAAATTGGTTTTGTTTGTTTCTAACTTCCATTTTTGTTCATACATGTTTATTGCATCTCTTTCTCTTGCGCTCATTTTTGCTTGCATTGGCCCATGCTTGAAGGAGCACACGATCAATTGTGCCTCCAATCGTTCGCGAATTGTATATTAAGGCATTCAACATTTATAGGTACATAGATATCTGCGGTATATTTTTAGTATAGTGTGGCCCTCAAACACCTCCCCTGAGGTAATCCTTCTTCTACCTTAAATAACTTTCCTTGGTGATATTTCTTTTCTATTTAAACGTATCTCTCCAAACGTAGTCACATTGTGTTGGTTCGTTGTTATTGTTAATATCCATTCTGAGTTTCTTATATCGTATTTTCCTTTGCCAAACTTTGCTAAAATCTTTGAATATCTCTACTCACGATATCCGTGCTCGCCTTTTTGGGGGGGTTTTTGCTATTTTTGTTATGATACCGTACTTTTGTTCTTTTGGAATCCGAATTATCAGGTGTTTAGGCAATTGTTTTCATTTAGGAATTCCATCACTCTACAGTTTAATTTTGGGGGGTATACTTTACAAATGAAATCTCGCACGGATATCGCTGTATTATTTTCTACCTTAGTGGTTGGTTTTCCTGATTGGGCACAAATATCATTTTGGACACCTTAACTTCAGGTAGAAACTATTCTATATTAAGGCTTGCATTTAAAACGTTCTTTAACCCCTCAAGAATGTTGTTTCAGGCTCTACATAGTCTTTTTTCGTCCATATTTTCAAGGGCTTTTTGTTTAAATCTAAAAATCATGTTCTTCAGCTCTTTCCGCGTTATTTCTGCGCGAATTCATTCGTTGGTATCGCTTTTTCTTGCAACAAAGTGGCAGGGTTGCATCTTGTCTATTTTTATTTAATGCATCTATGATCTGGTTTTTAAAATCTGTCAAAATTTTCATTTTTCCATTCAATTATCATGAAGACTTTTTCCCCAACATTTGCCAAATATATTTTCGGTTTCTGCTTTCTCATTTATGAAGTTGCTTCTTGCGCCTTTATTATCATTCTCTCTCTCTATCAGGTTTATTTTTCATTTTATTTATCTTTTTCAGAACTCTTTTGGCTTAGTTTATGCACCTACATTTGGATACTTCTTTTTGGTTTTCTAGAATAAGACTTAGAAGTTCACTTCTTTACTCTTTAATTTCATGAATTGTTCCATTCTTGTTCTTTCTCGTCTTATCCTTTCTGTTGTCGTTTGTATTTCTCCTCTTATTTGTATCATTTCCTGTGTCCATTTAAATTGCTTGATAGTATACCTTGACTTTTTTGGTAATTTCTTCCTGTTTTAGAATTTTTTTTGGCCGAATCTTTTCGTACTTTCCTCGTTAGACTCTACCGAGCATTCTTTGGTTTTTGTTTCGTTCCCTTCTGTCTCTTATTGTTGTTTCTCTGTCGGAAGTTGTTCGTTTTTCTTTTATGCTAATTGGGAAACTGTCTTCAATAGGTTCTCGGTGATGTTTATGTTAAATATTGCTGAAGAATCGACATCGGGAGCTTCATTTTTTCCAGTCCGTTCTCTTTCAACATATTGTTTAGATTAGTAACGAATAGTTGTGGGTTTGATATGTTCATAGCATGCGAGTGCAGTAAATATGTTAAGATCTTTACATTAATGAGCCATCAATGTTAAGTTGGGTTATTTGCTGGAGTTTGGGGCGCATTTGCGCAGGGTATTGCTTTGCGTGTTTCACTTTTCCTACAATTTCTCTTTCTTTTCTTTTTCTACTTTCCTTTCTTCTTATTCATGCCATGGCCATCGTTATGTGTGCACCTAAGTAGTTGATGCACTCTTTGATAGAGTTTTGGCATTTCGTCCATAAATGGCCTTCTAGACTACATTCAGAACATATTATTTGGTCTTGCTTGGAGAAGTTGGTGGTGTTAAGCTCTTTTATACCAAAACAATATAATTAAAACATTTCCCCTTTTCTAGGACCAGACTACAGACCACTTAATCTATCTATTATATATTCACCCTTACACGTGGTCACTTTACCCTTTTGGGCATTTATTCTAGCCTCCCTCCAAGTACACACACCGCCAAAAGCTTGGATTTATATTTCCAAATCAAACCAACTAAGCCAAAAACTATTATCCAACCTTCGTACATCACAAATCATTCAATCCATAGTTATATTAATGATAAATGGTGATATCAAACACCCTTGCTCTACAACCTTCACGTATAGCAAATCACTCACTTCCACTTAGACCATCTTTCACCCAAACATAAGACTTACTTCCACTAAAAACACTTGCTATACCATACAACAGTTTACTCCGACTCATTGCATCTTTATACTCTTGCATAACACTTCTCTATCTATGTACAAGTTTTATAGGCTTTATTTCGAGCATTAATACTACCATACCTCTCTTATTCCTTTTTTGAATCCGCTACACTAATGGAAATAATTGATACACACACACATATACGAAACCCACCTTGCTCATCATTTATCTGAATTGTTCTATACACCCTAAAAACATCGTTATAGTCTTAGGATTTACATTATTCCCTTTTCCCTTAAAAATGTACAAAGATAATCTCGTAGCATTCTTCCAGTCGCCATACACTCTTTAACTTCATAGACTTTGCGACACATCCACCAAACCTATAATTAAAGCGACTTATGAACCTTTGGGGCAGTAGCCAGATGGAGGCAATAGAAAAAAACTACCAGACCCATTTCATACCATATTTACCTCCATTTGTTAGCTTCCTTCAATATTGAAAACCTCTCGCATGTTATCAGTTATATATCATTAGACAGAACTCTATGGCGTGCATTGAAAACCAATCATATTTGCGTTGTATTCCATGAATACAATATTTAGTCGCGTGCGACTCTATATCTCACTATGTCGGTTGGTCGGTCATCGGTCGGCTGTCCCCGATTTGCTTTTTTTTTGTAATAACATGTTAACTATTCGTCTGATTCTAACGAGATTTAAAACCCTTATGTTGTGTTACATTTTCTTTCGAATGATATAATTGCCAACGTTCTGCCAAGGTTAGCCCAGGAATTATATTGTTTTGGCAATAACATCATAACTATTCAGCCAATTCTAACAAGATTTGAAAACTTATCTTGTTTTACATTCTTTTGCGAATGATATAATCGACAAGGGGGTCTCCAAGGTAGTCCAGGAATTAGTTAAAGTTTAGAAGGTCGTAAAGTCATAAATCAGAATAAGTGTCAGCGCGGGACTTTGATCAGCAGACCTTGTTTCCATTATTGCCTTCAATATTTGATGTTGAGAAGGCTATACTTCTTTTGCAGGTCTTCTTATTTCTCTCTACTATTCAAAATATCTTCCTGTTTGTAATCCAGATTCTCGTTCATGTTCCGTCTAAACCTTTCATTAGTGAAAAAGCTATCTTACTTCTATTATTCAATTGTTTCACTCCTTCTCTTTTCACCTCTACATTCATTCACTGCGCTCTGACATGTTAACCTTATATATTAATCATCTGACAGAAGGACCACGTTATCTCTATTAAACGTTCCATTATTCAAAATTCTCCTTTCTCTTTCTATTTCTAGCACACGCACATACAAGAATTACATTACCTAATGTCACTGCTTTAAATTTTAGTTCCTCTCTCTTTCTCTCAAGCACTCTGACATCCTATCCTTCTGTTGCTGATTCAGCTTCAATTTACTTTCTTATTTCTTTTTTTCCACCATCCTCGTGTCCACTTATAGACAAAACATAAAATTTAACCTAACACAGTAGAAGCGTGTGTGAAGTGAGTTAAATCTTCATGCCTATCACATCTTTTACATAAAACCCATCACTCAGCATATTTTTTTTTACCAAGAGCAGCTCAAACCTATTTTATTCACCATCACTTCTCTTCCCAACACATGGGTTGTTACTCACACCCTTGTTCTGGAAGAACTCGGTTGCTACACGTTTCTCTCGACACAACACTTCCCCCCCCCCTTTCTTTCATTTTGATTATCTCCATGTGAAATAAAAGCCCAAGTTATTTACTACCTCCCCTTGCTCCCTATTTCATTTATATCTCTTACAACCATCAAACGTTCCTTATTCCCATCTAACCCTTCACAAGTCAGTTCAGGCTTATTTCTCCCATTACAGGCTACATAGACAAATAGTGTGCACAGTATCATAACCCTTGGAAAAACTCTAAGTTTCACCCACCTGATTCTAGGCGCATTCATAAACATCACATCATTCGTCATTCAGGGTCTCTTTCTCACTCTCTTAAGGTTACTTGATCGTAAGAAGCGGATTTAAGTATGGGCACTAAGGGCAGCATCCTAGGGCGGCATCTTGCTAAGGGCGGTATGGATGCCCTGGGGAAATGAAGTTCTCATCTTAGTATCTGTTATTCTATTTGTAAAATGGAGTTGTGTAATTTAGTACAGTGAATCACTATTATATTTATATACTCTTTATTTCCTTGCTTCTTTATTTTGATATTTATGTTTATTATTATGTATAGTTTGTGTACTTATTTAGTATTTATGAATATATTTTTGTTGCTACACGTTGTGATAGAACGGTCTGAGGCTGCCATACTTCAGCCCCTATCACATGTCAAAACGCATCCTTCCTACGTGCATCCTGCGAGAGAGAATAGAAGGCGCCTTATCGCCCACCATTCCAAAATTTAATCAAGGAGGTTCAATCCCCCGTTCGCCTCCATGCGTCGATCTCGCCATATTGAATTAGGCTTATGGAAAGATAAGATATTTTCCCAAGCGCCACCGGGACATTCCATCGAAGCCCCCCTCTCTTCCCCATTGTCCCCTATGCCAAGAGGCTGGCTCCGGCTATTTATGCGATAGCATTTCGCGTTTGAACCAGATCCCGATTATCTTCGCGAGGCATCACGCAGATCCGGTCTCCCTTGTGCACCTAGGAACTCTACCCCGAGAAACCCCTTATTGTCCAGAAGAGGACAATACCCCTTGAGTGCCAAAAGTTCGTGCCCCTCAAGAGGCCAAGTCAAAAGGGCCCCCCCTGTTGTTGAGAAAGGGAACAAATTTAGAACAGCCATTGTTCTTCAAGCCCGTTCGACAAGAAACGGTTCTCACCCCCCCTGTTGTTCAGAAAGAGAAAAACTTTAGAACAGCCATTGTTCTTCAAGCCCGTTCGACAAGAAACAGTTCTCACCCCCCCCCTCCCCATCCCTGTTGTTCAGAAAGAGAACAACTTTACAACAGTCATTGTTCTTTGAGCCCGTTCGACAAGAAACGGTTCTCGTTCCCAAGAAATCACGTCAGTGGTAATTTAATCCCCCCCTTTTAACGTTCTTCAAGAGAACGCTTGGTTACACCAATAACCTCCATTGTTCATCTAGAACATTTCCGATATCCTGTCTCAAGGATCACTCGTACTTCCGAGCCCTACTTCGCTTTCACTCCTCGAAGTCAGTCCTTCCCCCTCGTTAAGGACACTCCCCCCCCCGCCCGAAGAACCCCTTCTCCTGGAAAACAAATCGCCAGTTGGACAGAAGATTTTTTCCCATCGCCTTCCTCTGCCACGACAACCATATAATTACGTAAGCTACGCATTACATTTAACTATTTAACTTTGTGTCAACGCAACTCTGTGCTTTAAACGGATTTTAGACAACCATTTTCCTTCTTGTTTGTTTTGTCGTTTTAAATCCCTCCAAATCTTAATCCTCCGCTTAGTCAAATATTCCCATGACCTTTTTCGTTTCCTGTGTATCTCCCATTTTAATCCCCGGCCATATAAATATTTTCCGTGTGTTGTTTTATTAGATTAATTAATAAAATTCTATTTTATTAATGTTTGCAATATTATTTAGCTTTGGGCTCCGTTCCACTTCTTAAGTATATTGAAGATAAATAAGCCCTCTCCAGGCCCCCTTTTGAACCATTCTCGGCCATCTGATCACCACACACTCGAATATAGTATAATCCCCACAAAGAATAGATATATATATAGTATATCGTCTGGAGCCTATTCTACGACACACGTATACACAATTATAATTCATGTGTGTAAGGGCGACAAAGTTTGGTGCCTATTTTGAGGTTATTTTCTCGTCTCTAGCCCTGCCCGTTGATCGACGCCCCACGCGCGCGCTCGATAATTATTTCAGACAAGTGGCGCACGCATGAGGCTATTACGTCACACCACCCATATAAAAGGACTCTTACTTCTCTCGAGGGAGGAAGAACCCGTTCAAGTCCGTATGGCGAGGACCCTTGCTTTATCTCCTGCCAGTTTGACGCTTACCTGCTGTACGAGTGCAACTAATCTTATACGTTGACAGTTCTCCATTCGGAAAGTCTGAAAACCGTGGGCTCGTTTTGTCTCTGTTTCTCCCCCCCCCCTCCCCCCTCACCTACCTTTGTGTCACTCAAGATTATCCCCGTGTGGTACGCCGGTCCCTCGCCCGTACCAACTTCTGAATCCTTCGACACCGGGATCTTTCACCACCTCCGCCGTCGCCATCCGTGGATTCGGCCTGCGTTAGATTACCTTCATCCGAGGTGTCCCTCCACTGCTCCAGTATCAGGTACTTTGGAATAGTTCTTTCAACTTGCGCCCTTAATAGGCCTGCGAGTTAGTCCCGAGTCTCCATCCGCATCGTAGGAAAGGGCGTAAGACGGGGGGGTTATTCCGTGTGTGCCTCGTACTCGAGGAGTGAAGCCTATTGTTTCCACCTTAATTAGCACGACGTGAATTATCCTTAATCGTCCACCCCTTTTATATAACGACTTGGGTCGTTTGTGACCAAGCTGACTTTTAAGTTATTATAAATTTTATTTTTTGTGTTTACCAAATATAGATTTTGTATTTATGGTCAAGAAGTTCTTCTCATTAAAGTACAGATTAGAATTTTTCTTGCGTTTCTTTTTCCCTCGCTGATGCTCCAGGCCCCACCTGGTAACCAACCGTAACCTACATAGTGTAGACTAGTTGCACGACCTTTTGTCCTCCTCGAAGCGAACTTGGTTTTCCTTCTGAATAAATAATCTGGCGACCTTTTTAGTTTGGTAAAGTTATAAAGGGCCGAGTGAACTGAGTTCTGCGTTTGCCTTTACACTGTGTTATTATTCCAAATAGATGAATAATAGTAATAATAAAAATAATAGTTGCCCCACTGTTTTGTGGGGGAGAACGAAACAGTTCAAAGGGGCTGCTAAAGAGTTATTCGCAGAGGGCGCCATAACTGCCATAACCCGAAACCGCCACTGCTGAATGTAAACCATTCACCCTATTTCTTACAACCTCTTTAATTTTCGTCTCCAATCGCGCAAACATGTGTATTCCACTACCCTCCCACATTCCACACCCAACTCGATTCCAGCATATCGGCCGACGCCTAACACGATGCAATCCGCGACAACCGCGCCAAAACGGAGAGCGAGGGAGCAAAACGAGATTCGCGCGCGCGGATTCATGGGCCGCGATCTCTCTCCCTAGGATGGTATAGGTACTACCACAGCCCCTACATACAGGTCAATGATACACTTATGGTTAATATTTCTTTTAAATAATATCATAGGCAAGGGTTCGAGTCCATTGAGCATGGACACAAAACAACGGCATTACGAAATAGCCACCCATTGGCAGATACGCTGAAACATACCTGCACGGGGATAAGTAACGCCAGACGCACCATAACGCACCAAACCAATCAAAACACCGCTCTCATCCCAGTCCCAGCTTCACGAAACCACAAACCCAACCTTTCTTTTGTTTTGGAACCCTCCAGATGGAATAGTAGTGGCCGCTAAGGGGGCACTCATGCCCACTATCTCCTGACGCGAAACCAAGATGATTCTATGGTTGCTGTCAAGCAAACTACTACCCTCTTCCTTCCAGTGCAGACCAGGTCATCGTGCCTTCGGCCCTGCCAGCGAGTGTCATTCTAATTTTTATGTGCATTAGAATACCTGGTCAAAGGATCTCGTCCACGAAGCGATGAACGAATGTCACAACTTCAAAGGACAACATAATTCGTATTGATCACTAGTGAGAAATTCTTATAATCATGAATAATCGTATTTAGTTAAACTGAGCCAATTCCCTCCATTAAATGAATCGATTTTCATTATTGTATAAAAAAAAAGATATCTGTCAACTTAAGTAAAAGATGAATCTTCTTTCAAAATATCTACTGTGAAAATGATCGAGTATCGACGACGCCTTCATCGATTTGCGAGGTTCGCAATTTTCTCTGTCTCGCTTTTCTCGAAGCCGTTCGAAGCCCGCGTCGAGAAATGGGGTAATAAACAGGGAGATGGCAATTAACGTCACTCGTGAATTGTCGATAAATACACTCTTGAGAGATGATTAATTATAGTGAAGAGAACTTCCACTTTATGAGATCAGAAAAGGAAATGAGATGTTTCATTATTTGGAGCATAGTAAGGCGCAGAAGTTTATTTTCAGTCATGTTAACATGAACAGATTTTAACTACCCTCTTATAACCAAAGTAAGCATTGCACGCTTGAGGCTTATAAAGTTCTAGTTCCTCTGTTATAGTTCCAAGTTCTTGGAACCTGCCTGACGGTTGAAGCAGGGACAGTGGCCAACCTTCTCGGTCCTTAGTGCCTCAAGTTTTATTTCGCGTTCCTTTCTTTTTATACATTTTTACTCGCTTAACTTCAGGTCTTTCTTTTCTAACATATTTTCAAAAACTTTTAGTCTAGTTGACTTTAATACATCGGTTTTCATTAATTCTTTCATAAATATAAAATATATTTATTTAACCATTTTTAGTTTTCTCTACCTTTGTGTTTCTTATTATGCATTTTCTTATTCATTATTTTTTTGTGTTTGTGCTTCCTTGTTCCCTTTCCTTTTCTTAACTTCCAAGCTTTTCATAGTAAATTTTCCAGCTTCTTTATCTCTCGGTTAGTGGACATATTGATCTCCATTTTTGTCCAGTTTTGTGGCTGTCTGTCTACTTCCCTGATAAAATAGCCCGAAATTTAGGTATGTAGACAAATGGAGACGTTTTTATCAGAGAGTTGTTGTAGACTTTATTTATTAATAACTTCTTCTAGCTCATCCACAATTCATGTTGTCTCAATGAACCCCATAGAACAAAGATCCATCAATCCGTATATTGTAGATCAGGTTTAGATTTCTAACAATTGAATGGGAATGGCGCCTGAAATTTGGAACTCGAGGAAAAATAAGTCCATGATAATCGTCCTGATCGTTCTCTCAAAAATAAACAGTTTTCCATAGGCCGTGCCGTTTGTGAAGATGTATGTCTTTCCTAAATATCGTTAGGATTGCCTCTTGTCCTCACAAAGCGCCACGTTCGTACTTTAAATCTTTCCCTTAACCCATGACGTTTCCTTAATTGACTTGAGCCTGCGTTCGTTGATCCCATATTTGCAATTCAAATCTATTTTTCTTGGCGTAAAGGACCTTCGTTGACCTACGGTGCTGGTCACGACCTACAGATTATATCGACTTGAATTTAAATCTAGCCTTTCTAAAATAGTGATTCATTGTGATGGTATTTTCTTTTCTGGATTTTATTTTCGGTGTAATCGTAGGAGCTGAGTTATTTACTCGTCCAACCACTCATTTTTTAATAATCTTTTTCTTAAAAGTGAAGGGAGGTGGCTAAGAATATTTAATCTTTTAATTGTTGAAAGAGTAGGAAGAAATCTTCGTGTAAGTGAGTATGTTTCACATTTCTCTTACAGGTCGTTCCATGAGTTAGTAGCGAGTCTTTAGTATTGGTGACCTTGCATCATGCAAACTATCTCGGCTCCTTATCCTTGCAACAGCAATGAATTGAGTTACGTCTTGGATAGAGGAACGTTCGAGTTCTGACAAATTGATGTGGTACAATATCGCTACAAATCTCACCACCCACATCGGTCACGGTCGTCTCTGGCTCCTCTCATGGGCCGTCAGCTATCAGTGACTATATACTATTTATCAACTGTTTATATATCAGTGTATTTTCAGTATCCTCTTCATCAGTCATTTAATTGTAATCTTCATTGATCCAATAACCAACCGTTGTTGTAGAAGTTACGGTCATTTGGTTCAGATTAATATTATTCATTCGAAGTCTCTACCAAATTAGCCAAAACCACATTTTTCTTTTATCCCGAACCGACCTCATTTTCCGCAAGGTGCGTTCAGGATCAGTGCGTAACTCCCTGTTCCTAGCACTCAGCGACTTTCTCGAGTTATGTCTCTTTCCCTATTTTTTTAAAGAAACTATTCTCAACCAATTCAGATCTATTATCCAGTCTTATCCTCTCTGTCTTAGGTCTATTACTCTTCGTTTATTTCTCCTAATCTTTTGATTGGGCTTCAGTAATCCTATGAATAATTTCATGTACTCATGTCTACTTTTGATATTTTGGTAAAGAGCTTTCCTGCATTGATATTATTTTTTTTTTTGTTTGTTTATCTCCTTCATGTCTCCATAGCAAGAGTAAGCGATAGCCCTAAGACATTTGTCCTTTAATTGGCGTTTTAAGATGGGATGAAATAATATTAACAATATTTTTCAGATTTATTTTATGCATTAAATATTATAAAGAACAGAAAAAGTCACCAACAAACACCATATATTTCATTTTAATTTCGCTTATTAAGTGTGTAACACAAAAAAATTAAAGAAAGAATAGAGACATTTTGAGATACCGTGACACAACTCAGAGAAACAAATGCCTGGTTCGGTAAAAGGTTTTCAAGCCGCTATACATCAAAGCTATCGTCACCAACTCAACAGCAAACGATTTCAGCCTCTACTTTATTACATCGAAAAGTCGATAGATGCGGGACTACCAACAATGCCGAAATAATATTGAAGTTGCTTTTAATAGTATTTCAATGGATATAAAAAGGGTAAATTATACACATGACAAAATAATGCCTGCAGTTTTCCGCTCGCAGGTTAATCTTGTTGCTTCGGATCATTCCTGCAAATCTGTTCATGATTTTCTTTATAAAGAGAGGAGGAATTACTTACGATTCCCATTCCAGCGGGAATTTAAACTATGATCAATTCTAAATCCTGGTGCTTAACTTTTCATATCTGACACCTAATGAATAATTAATTGACTAATGTTTACGTCTATAAATACTGAAACAGCTAACTTAGAACGTGGAATACAAGTGTCGCATCTATGAGTATGAATGTGTTTTTCTCGACACAGGACAGCTATTCTTGTACATTATATACATTTACACGTAAATACAGTTTGGCCACGGAATTCTTTCATAATATCATGAATACAAAAAAAAATATGTTGCTGTTGTTTCTTCTCAGGTGAATGATCTTAGTACAAATGTATTTTTACTTTTATTACATCCAATCGATTCGGTTAAATACCTTCCGAAGACGACGTGGAATCTGCTTAAAGGTATTTATGGAATCACATTCATTACGTTTTAAATCTTCGTTTGAGGAATTGATTCGAGTAGAAAAAATTTCGCTTAAAATTGTACTAAATATTTTTATAGTATAGGCGCGCCTATTATTTATATGTATATATTACGATAATTTACATATAATAAAAAGGAAAGCACTAAATAATAATCTTAAAAATATAGAGTAAAGTAAACATAAACCGTCTCAATTTTATTTAAGCGCGTAAATATGTAAAAGAAAAGTTCAGATACTCGTATGTTTGTTACTTCCAGCTGTTAAACCTTGCATCTGGCAATGTGCAACAACCTTAACCTCGCAACCCTAACCAATCACAAGCGAAGATTGGCCATCCTCAACTCAGTACAACAAGCTATTGCCCATTCTTCCCTTCAAAAGGGCCCAGTAGCCTCACTCCTTCCAACAAAGGAGAGCAGAGCCGAACTGGGCACCATCAGCCATTATCTCTTAACCTTCATTTAGACCTGACCAACGCCTTCCAACATGTTTAATTCCCAATCCACCTTTAGCTTCAAGCATCCTCACCACACTAATAACTTCCACACTTGAATTCTCACATAATGCAGGTTCAGCTATGACCAATTTAATTTACTCTACCTTTATTGCTCTTCTGTAAGGATTCCTCTAACGGTACCTACATTTGTACCTCCATATGCTGCACAACATACCCTACGATCTAGTACCCTCCTTTCTGATCAACCCATCTCCCATCCTTTTTACCTGCACCTCACATTCTCTGATCGTCTCCTTAATCGAATTTTGTTATGGAAAGTTAAGAATTCCAAACTCACCTGAGTTCCCTACTAATTGGTTACGGACGCTCAAATCATTCACAACAACATTATTAACCTATATCATACATGGAGTGGTTTGCGCGCATTAGTGGTAAAACAGTCATGATTGCCACAGCCACGCACTTCCCCGCCCGCATATTGCGCCGGGAATTAAACTTTCGGAACATTTTAAACGATAATAAACACAGGATTTTTTTACATGTGCGTTCATGCCCTATTGAACTCATAATAATATATATATATATATATATATATATATATATATATATATATATATATATATATATATATGAGAGAGAAAACACTTTGAATCATATTTATGGAATTGTAATTAATCTCTGAACATGTTTCGGCTTTCGCCATGGCAACTGTCTATTGACGGGGTGAAAAAGCAGTACAAACGTCACATATAAAGACGTTAAATATACAAAGACAATAAATAAAATTGATGAAAAGCATTCGGAAAACAAAAAGAATAAAATGAAGAGAAAATAAAGGAAAAAAATTACCTGCAAGCAGTCATAAATTAGGGCAAGCTCAATGTTAGAACTAGTGGGAAAGGCTAGGAAATAATTTGATTCAAAGAACTGGGCGATTCTTGGATTAAGAATAAAAAAGGTTTATATGTGTATTTATTAAGTTTGTCTTTCCTTTTAAGAATCATTAAGATTATCAATAGCGACAATAAAATCGAGTCAGCGTTGAGTCTTTCAATATAATTGCTCGAATTATATAATTTGGGCAATTTTTTTAGGATGAAGCCTCGTCAGAGATTTTTTATTATTTAAATGTTAAATGCCATCTTTATCTCTTTCTTAGTGTAGAATTTTAAGGGAGTCAGAGACTTAGCATAATGGAAAATGATACTATATTTAAATTCATTTTTCTTCGAGGTTATACATATTAAAAGTTTGACTTTAGTTTAATAACGCAAATTAATAATTAGAGGGGATATTTAAGCTCTAGAAAATTGCATACTAAGTGAATAATTTTAAGTCGAAGAACAATGGGGATATACATTTTATATTTAGGGAGAAATAAAGAAGAGGGTACGAATTTCTTAAGAGATTTATCGTAAAATGAGACGTAGTGTATAAATGCATTAGAATTTGTAGGCTTACGGTAAACAGAACAAAGCCCCTGATTATTTCTTGCGTCTATAAGGGGCAAAAAATTCGCATGCTCCCATTCCGCTTAAAGTTATCTTGATGCGTGTAGCGCCTAAAATTGAAAGTAAAATCACCAGTTACCATGATTTGAGGGAGGGAGGATTTGAAGCAGGAGTGGATTAATCGTGCTTAAGCCGTACTTTGGGAAAGGAAATTTATCTTCAACGGAAAAGACATTGTCAACCACACATATCCGAACCAATTAAATATTTAGTGAAATAGGAAGAGGTAGGTCAATATCTACTGTAGAAAAAAAAGTATATAAAACTCAGAGAGAGGTTTCAAAGCATAACAATCTCCTTCCACTGAATTCAAGTTGCTTAATTTTTGTTACAAAATCATCATAATGGGTTAA
The DNA here is from genome assembly GCA_963969495.1 of Ceratothoa steindachneri. Taxonomy (NCBI): domain Eukaryota; kingdom Metazoa; phylum Arthropoda; class Malacostraca; order Isopoda; family Cymothoidae; genus Ceratothoa; species Ceratothoa steindachneri. Next base: position 7,323,457 of record OZ018329.1, read on the forward strand.
ATGAGAATAAAGATATTTTTTTACACCAATTGATAAAATACTAGTCGTTTATTTCGCTAAATTGTAAATATGAGGACCGATTCAAGAAATACATATAAGCTAATTAGGGATTAATGGTTTTTAACTTATTAGTGTACTTCAATTTGGGCCCGAGGATCTTAGGAATAGATTCCTTAAAAGATTTTATATATTTTTTTAACGTATTTGAATTCCAAACTTCATACTTTGACGAAAGCTGAAAGTAGTTATGTAATCCAATTAATTAAATCCGATTGAAGGCGTGTGGTTTTCGCTAGGTATTTGGTTAGTCACATATTGTGATAGTCTCAATACACTCAAACACACACGCACACATTATCATCGGGTTTCATATCGTGTGTCGTTCTCTGCGAAGCAATTAATAGCTGGGGTAAATGTGGATCGCCTCCTCCCCTTCGAACGCAAGAATTTTTGCTTCACTTTGGTTGGCCTGGTTCTGAGTGCCTGAAAATCTGACTCACAAAGGGAGATAAAATTAATTTTCATCCTCAAGCGCGTAATCCTTTGAAATTGGCTATTATTTCACCCTATACAGAAAAGATTCTTGTCATCAATAAGTACTGATTTCAGTTTGAGATGATGTTTACTTAATAATTCTATTTACATTCCTATTTACATGGGAGTGAGCAGAATAATCGCTACCAATTTTGCATTAACACATATACAAAATTCGAGGTATAAAATTTATCACTTGAAAAGAATGATTTTTGATCGATTGTTATTCTTAATTATTTAATTATACAAATTGAGTTTCTTTTGCTTTTTCCTTATCGTAAACTACACATAAGGTCTTGAATTTTTACATAAAGTCCCAGATATGATATTTGGAGTTCTTGAAGGTATGGGAACAGGCAAGGACTCTGCGGTATCATTCGTCAAAGAACCACCCTGTAACAAAAAGTATAATCTATTGTTGAGACCATGATGAGACTCTGTAATCACTCCAACTGTACCTTCTGTTTCTATTCCAGCTTCCGTGTTCTCAATGCCTATCACAACACGTTCTGAGATATATTCACCATCATCAACTTCTCCCCAATTGCGGTAAGAGGTTTGCCTGTCCTCCCATGCACTCAACCTCCGGGCGAGAACGTATCCCCCCACAATTAAAGTGATCCCTAGACAAGCGGATATAATTCCAGCACCCACTATGATAGCGTCATCAGGGTCTTGAAAGGAGTGAATGCCTGGTCCTCGTTGGTCAGACACGAATTCATCCAAAGATTCAATTCGGTTGATCGATATCTCCCCCCGAAGATTTGACATTCTTCGATCCCCGTTAGACAGAGTTTGTTTCCATTTATCAATCATTTTTGAGGAATTATCTGGCAAACGAGCAGTAAACATCTGCCCTGTTCTATTTTTTTGTTCAGAAGGTTTAGCAACACTTTGAAACTCACTCAAAAATGATTTCTTTGTCGTTGGTTGGTGAATTAAATAATTATTTTTTTCCATCTGCATTTTCCTTCTTGGAATTAATGAAGTGGGTATAGATTGACTGAAAATAATTTGCGGTTTCGTCGATGTCATATTGGGCTTGAAAGATAATTTCGATTTATCCATGTTGGTCATATTTTGAGTAGCAGAGAAAAACGTGGTAAGATATTTGCTAGTCAAATTAATCTTAGTCGGTATAGAAGAGATTCCTCCGTTCTCCCTCACAATGGTTCCTCTCTTCAGAATATTAGGTGGATATGAAATTTCATTGCTAATGGAAGAGAGAGTCGCTTGGGGAAGATCCTGTTTAAGGGTTACGACTGATTTGCTAGAGGCAGGAAGGAGTTTTGTAGAGTTGAGGCTGAAACGTAGGTGAATGCTTGGGTTCCTCGTAAGTCTGAAGGTTGGCGAAGGAGTGGAAGGCGATTCTAAACTCAACTCGCCCTCGAAATCGTCATCCTCAAGTAAAAGTACTGGTTTCAATCCTAATGAAGGGGGTTTGTTGCATCTGGAAAAAAAAGGAATGTAATTAGATTTGTCAAATATATAGTTATCTAATAGAAGGCTTGAATAGTTATAAGTGCGGGAGAATGAAAATTAGGAACTTTCACGCTTCCATATTTTTTCCAGCACTGCTTCCAATGAGCGGTCATCAGTTCGACTTTTCAAGTTCTCTCTTTACGAAATAAAGAAAGTTGAGCGAGATATTTGTGCCCATATGTTGGTATGCTTCTTTAGTATTTAAAAGATTCATTAAAACTAATTTGTTGCAATGACTACTTCTCCCCTTTAAAGCACAAAGGATAAGATTGGCTGTCGGGTGGGAACCCCTTTGCAATCGACTTTTTGGGGCTTACCATATATAGTAGGACCATCTGGCTCGTACTTAACGTTAAACTATAAATAGGCCTTAAATAGGAATCAAATGCATATAAATAGGCATAAGGAACGACAAGAATAATTTCATATTTAAATGAGATCCGACTTCACTTGTCTGTACCAAATTTAGTAGAAGTAGTGATCAAAAACAACTGTTGAGGACCATTGAGACAGGAAAAGAGGAAAACGACCAAGAGCGACAATTTTTTCGTTTAGCAATGGTGAAATCAATTAATTATATAAATTATTGTACAATAAACTAAAAGCAGAATATTTTCATTAAATTCTTTTCAAATATTGTGAGAGAAATAAATGAATGACGAATCAAAGGATGCCATTATTTTTCATTCCCATCCATTTCCCCATTGACAATGGTCTGCGAATGCCGCGATACTGTAAAAGGCAGCTCACTTACAAGAATTTTTACTGAGGGTAAGTTAAAATTTCAAAACCGAGGTCAAAGGAAAACTTGTACCAAAATCTCTTCTCCTTTTTTTCCTTAAATCCCCGAAATTTGAAAGTGAAAACTTAGCTTCTGCTGTCGCTTTTCACAGTCTTTGAATATATAAATAGTCTTGAATATTTCACTTGTCGAGATCCTTAAGTCTCTAAGTGCTAATATATCAATATAAATTTCAGGGATTGGCTGGAGCAATGTTCTATTGGGAGAATCGATGGATATAAAAAGCGCCTGTGGCCATATTCGGTCTTCATATCTTGGAAATTGGGGATTAGGGAAAGACAAGGGTAAATTTCGCTAATGTGAAATTGATATCATTACTGGGAGGGAGGGGAGCAAATAAATTATCAAATTATAAATAAATGTGTCATTTAATATTATTATTGTTTTTTGGAATTGAGGAGCACAAACCAACAATGGTAGCGAGCCAAATATCTGTGAGGAGAGGGTCGTAAATAAAGCTGTAGGAAAGTAAAAATGAGTGAAAGATATATAGACCGAATGTTCAAAGGAGAAAACTACCCGGGTGCACTCAAGGCTCGAAGGACACGCAAATATACACAACCTTTCTAAACGTCTACAATTAAGTCCGAAACACTTAAAAAATATTGGGGCTGGAAGGGGACGTAATCATACAGATGCAATATGCAGTGTGGTTGGCAAAGCTAAAACTTACACTGCTTTGTAGAATCATTTCAACCAGAAAGTATAAAAGTAACTGAGACTTAGTAGATAATTGGGGCAATCGAAAGCAGGAGTTTAGAGGCACTTCTAAACCCATCCCTGTTCTTCCAACAGGCTCGTCCCAATTGGGTAGTACATACACGAATTTAAGTCAAATTGGTTAAATTTCATTGTCCAGGTGCCACTGAAGCACGAGAGAGAAAAATAAAATGGGCAGGATATCCTGGCCCACCTTCCAGTAAAACACTGGAAAGATAATTCAAATAAATATGATCTCGTGACCAAGCTGCCAGCAAAACTCCAGAATGGAATTGGACATGTGTCAGATGAGGCCAATCGACCAACTAAAAACGAGAGAGGCGATGCAAATTGATAATATCTCCTAGCCAGCTGAAAGCAAAACACTAAGAGGCCGCGCGACTGATGGTTAAGTACCAGAGAAGCAATGCAAATGACATTGATATAGCAGAAAGGAAAAGAAAATGGGTAAGCTTTCCTGGCCCAACTGCCAGTGATACACCAGAGAAGCAAGGAAGTTAATAACATTTTTGACCCCAGCTGCTAGTGAAACACCAGAAAAGGCAATTCGAATAGTTATGTTTCCTATTCCAGCGTAGGAGAAAACCGAGAACAACAAAGCAAATGGGTGATTTTTCTTCTTTTTTTTTAAGAGCTCATCTAGTGACTGCCTACTTGGTCGCAAATGGGTGAGATCACCTTGCCCAGCATCGAGTAAAACTCCTGATAGGAAGTAAATAGAGGTAAGATCTCCCTGTCCATCATGCACTGAAACTAGAAAGGCAATTCAATTGGGTAATATCTCCTGGCCCAACTGCCAGTGAAACTCAATAAGCAATCCTAAATGAATAAGATCTAGCGCAACAATCAGATAATACCATAGAGGCAATAGAAATGCGTAAGATATCCTAGCCTGACTGCTAGCTAAACACAAATGAGGCAATGCAAACTGGTAAAGTCTCCTAGGCAGGCACAGTGAAACACTAGAGACTGTGTAGATGAGTAATATCTCATGCCTAACTGCCCATGAGACACCAGAGAAGCAATAAATGTGCGTAAGATCTCCTTGCCAAACTACCAGTGAAACACGAAGGATGCAATGCAAATAGGTAAGATCCTTTGGCGCAACTGCCAGTGTAACGCCAATATACAATAGAAATGGGTAAGTTCTCATGGCACAGCTGCCAGTGAAACACCAAAAAGGCAATTCAAAGAGTAAGATTGCATTTCAGCTACCAAAGAAACACCATAAAAGTAATGCAATTGGGTAAGATCTAGAACAATTGTGAGTGGAACACCAATGACGAAATGGAAATGGATAAGATCTTCTGGCTCACTTGCCCCTGAAAAGACAGATTCAATACAAATTTTTAGAACGCATGGACTAGCTGCCAATGAAAGAACAGAGAGGCAAAATAATTTGATAATATTTCCTAGCACATGTGCCGGTGAAACAAGAGAGGACATGGAAATTGGTAATATCTCTTTACCCAAATACAAGTGAAAATCAGAAGTAATGCAAATTCGTAGCATCTGCTGGCCCAGCGGACAGTGAAACACAGGAAATGAAATAAAAATGTTTAAGATCTCCTGCGCATCATGCACTGAAACTAGAAAGGCAATACAATTGGGTAAGATCTCCGGGGACAACTACCAGTGCAACGCCTGAGAGCAATGGAAGATGCGCAAAATGTCCTGGTCCGACTGCCGGTAAAACACCAGAGATACAGGGCAAATGGGTAGAATATCCCTTACCAGCTGCCATTGATACACGAGAAAGTAAGTCGTTAGGGTATCCTGTCCCAGCTACCAGTGAAAACGAGAGACGATTCAAGTGGGTGATATTACCAGACCTATCTGATAACGAAACACCAGAGAGGCAATGGAAATAGATAAGTTCTCCTGGCCCATTTCCCAGGGAAATAGCAGAGAGGCAATGTAAATGGGATAGATCTCCATTCCAGCTGCCAATGAAAGACAAGAAAGGCAATGCAAATTGGTAAGCTCTCCTGACCCAGGTACCATTGAAACACGAGAAACTCAATGCAAATGGGCAAACTTTCCTCTCCAAAGTATTAATGAAAGACCCCAAAATACAATGAAACTGGGTAGGATCTCCTGAATCAGCCGCAAGTGAAACCCCTGAGTAGCAATGCAAATACGTAAGATCACCTTGCCTAGGTGCAAGTGAAACACGAGAAAGGCAATGCAATTGGCACAGATCTCCTGGCCGAAATGCCAGGGAACACCTGAGAGGCAATTCCAATGAGTATAAGCTCCTTTTCCAGCGACCAGTTAAATATGAGAAATTATGCAAGCGGGTATGATCTCCTGTCCCAGCTGCAATTGAAACATGACAAAGGCAACGTAAATAGGTAAGATCTCCTGACCCTAATGCAAAACACCTGAATAAAAGTAAATTGGTAATATTTCCTCTCCCAGCTGTCAGTAAAACACCAGAAAGAGAGTGAAAATGGCCCGGATCTCATATCACAGCTTCCTGTAAAACACGAGGAAAGCAATGCAAATGAGTAAGAAGATCTCCTGGCTCACCCTCTAGTGAAACACCAGAGAGGCAATTCATATGGGTGTGATCTCCTGTACAGAACCAGCGAAAGACCAGAGACCCAATGCAAATGGACAAGATCAGCTGGTCCAACTACCATTTAAACACCAGTGACACAATACACTTACAAGGAAAGAATTCGGACCTCTCTCATGTATACTCATACTTGCGAGAAGCTTAACATCATGTCGAGGAAGCAGTTTTGAATTGAATATTAAACTAAGTGTGTTAAAGGTGTCATTGGTAATGACCAGCATGATCTTTTGGAGAGGAAACAACAATAGTGCTGCTTTCGTGTAATAATCTAGTGAACAAATTCATTCACACTGGATCAGATCGAGAGGCCCTTTTGCCCTTTGCCATTTGCCATGAAGTCCTGCACAGCTGGCTAATATTGTAGATCGCCTTATTGTGCGGAATGTGAGGAGTGAATATTTGTCTAGTAAAGGCTGACAAATTTGCTAAAGCGGAAAATAGAGTCCAGTTGAATTATTTTGTTGAGTATAGCCAGAAGTAATTTATCGATGGATATTGAACAAAAATGTAACGGAAACAAATGGGTTAATTGGGTTTTGGCAGCAAAGTTTTAAAGCTGAAGGTAAATCCGAGAAAAACATGGTCGATGATGTGGTGGAAACTTTAGCACATTTCATAAAAATAGCATCTCGCTGAGTTGTATGAGTTTCAAGAAATGATTATGATAGTTTTAGGAATATATTGGCTCGGGTCTGTTCGATTTGACATTGAATTCTGAAAAGACTGTGGTTACAAGTAAACTTGTTATAACTCTTCGAGAGTGAGTAGTTGAAGAACCACTAAAACTGGTTCCATGGTGGGTTTCTTGTGGTTTACAAAATATCAAGTGCTCAAGGACGACTAAATTAAATACGAAAGGAGAGGTAATATAATATTTGATGGACAAAAACTTGTCAAACCTGTAGCTTATGGTTACATTACATGTCAAATGCAGTATCATATTCGACTTGGTTGAAATATCTGACATTTCCAACGACCGGATCTGAGTCATGGGTTACATAGCTCCCGTCTTTTCTGGTTGTTGTCTCCGGCACCTCGTAAGTCTGTGGAGGTCCAAGAGTCGGGATCACTTGAGATAGGAGTCGCGTCTAAAAGAGCCCAGAAATATTTCAGGAAAGTACTAATTCCAATACTCCCACACCTCTAAGAGGTTCCAAGTTTACCTTGGATTTGAGAATCGACACTAACAAAATGCGGTAAGAACCACACATCCTCTCGAAAGCTGTGTTCCGGCTCTAAGATATCCATATGGTGTAATCAACGGTGTTTTTGTGTCCATTTCGTGTGTGACATATATCCAGTGCGAGTATTATGGTGAGATGTTATGGGGCAATATCTGCCTGAGGTACTCATGTTCGTGGCCTTCAAGATGTTTATCATATGTATACGTTGTTTGTCATGCGGAATAGTATGCCTGGTTAGTGTCAATGGAGCCGAGACGAATGCAGTAAACTACATTAATGCCAAAGGCCAGCCGAAGTTAAACATAGACGTGGCCCAATGAGGTAACGGCAAGATTATAGGAGGGGGGGTGGCAATTTAGCTGATCTTAGTAGGGTTCATCAGCATTTCAGCATTCACCTGGGCCGGCTGGCTATCCAGCACTCAATCTAGGCACGATGATATTCCAAGTTCACATAACATTCAACGGCTTATCGGGAAGACTAAATTCTAAAGTACACCCTATATGTTCCGGCAAAGCAATAACTTGGCTTTACTAAGGTTTTGAGGTTCCAGGTGAAAGAGGTGACTTGGTTTTAAAGGACGTTTAGGTTGCAGGACAACGGCTAGGAGGATTTTTAGAAAGGATAGAAACGAAAGGCAAGATGGTTCTAGGCGAGCCATGTGCCTTTAGTTTTCAAATAAAGCGTTAAGGGATTTATTTCTCTTCAGGATTTTTCTTCCTAGTACTTTTCGCAGCAAGGAATTTTCGCCTAGCGAAAATGTATAAAAATTACTCAAAAAAATTAACTAGATCGTGACGATAATTGTTTTTTTTACCTATTTTTTAAAGTTCCAGAATAAATAAAACATTAAACTTGAAATAACTTAACAGTTCCGCGTAACAATTCTATAAAGCAATTTAAATCAGGTTAGTTTAATTAATAAATATCAAATGACGGCGAAATTACGACTGATTTTAAAGTATTAATTTTGTGGCTTTCGAACATAGGCAGAGATAAAGATTAATCCATAACACTATATTTTAGGGATGCAATTTTTTAAACCATTTGAATTCTATTTTCTGGGTCAATTTGGTATATTTAAAGCAATTTTCCAAGTTCATTCTAAGATTTTCTTGACATCTCGAAAAACAAACACTAGAGCTGATTTTTGGTAAATTTGAAACTTTTATCAAAGTTCTTTCTAAGAGTTAAAAATAATAAATATGGTCATCGAATGTTTTGTAATTTTTTAAAACAAAACTAATTACGAATTCTGAAGTTCAGAAAAGATATTAAAATCAAGGCATATCGGTTAGATTTTAAGGGAAGGGGGAGTATACCTACCTAGCGACGTGCCATATCCACCTGGACTTCAGAAACCATGGAGCGCCACCTATATCTTTGGTTTTCTTCCATGGTTATACTTGGATAATACGTAGTAAGGGCTCTAATCCTTTTCTACGGTGACTGGCCCATTACCTTCCATCTGCCAGGCTCGCCCTAGATGTGTCACCCATCTCGCTCTCACACTAAACTCACCAAAGGCCTAAAAGATATGCTCATAGGCTCAGCTTACTGCTTGAGACTTCATCAAGTAGAATTGATAAAACTCCATACCATAGGATCAATAGCCTCTTTGCCCCAACTTTCTTCCACTTGGTTCAGCCCATCAGCCAAGATGGTTGCCCCGGGTGTGGCCGCTGCCCTAGACTAACAGCTACTTGGAGCCACAAGTTAGAGTTGGGTGAATGGTGTTGCTCAGGTGCATGAAGCCATCCCGTAGTATGTGGCTGCCCCATGCTCAAGATACTACAGCTCCCATTAATTGAGAGTCGTGGTCATTCTCCTTAATTCTAGCCTCAGATGGAAGCATTTCTATCATCAGATCAATGTCCTTCTACCTTGATGGACGAAGGTCAGATTTTCCGGGCTAATCTTCGCTGAGGATTGTTTTTTTTTTCGCATATCAAAAAAAATCCTATAAAAGTGTTTCCTTAGACCAAGAGTAAATTATTAGGAGATATGTACTGGAAACTTTTTTTAAATTTTCTACCAAAACCTAGTTGCTAAAGCCATATAGGCCGTAGGCCACAGAGCGAAGGTCTGCCTGCAAAGCGCAAGCTCCTCTTGTTTTAGCTATATATTTTTTTTTAGTAAAATTATATTCCTAGTTTATTTTTTAGACCATTTTAATAATAATTTTTGAGTGTAAAATTCCTTGTGGTAACAAGTCCCAGAATCCAAGTAAAGGTGCCCCCATGATTCTTATTAGATAATCTCCCTTAAATTATCATACAATTCAAGATAAGATACTGATTTGGAGTAAAATCTTCAGAGGTAGGTAAATCGATGATTCCCTGTACCAAGAAATTGGATCAATAATGATGAATCCCAATAATCTACTACTAACACTTTTTTAAGGTTAAGAAAATTCGAGCCACTATGACATATGTTAAGGAAAAACTGCCCCTACTCCGGGCGTAATAACGGTATGGCAGTTAATTCTCTCCGGATGGAATGTGTCGAGATATGCCGGTGTAGACCCTTTCAGTGTAATGGCGCGTACACTTGCACGGGCAGATAGCCGACACAAGACCGTCTACGATAGGCTTTGGAGTAATGGAAGGAGTGGAAGGATGCCTCTTTGGTCAGGAGCGTTTACCATTACCCTGTATTTATCTAGTGGCTTGCCAAGTTGCAGTTCAAGGATATATAAAGATCAAGACCCTAAAATATAATTTTAATATAAATAATAATAAACGGGAGTAATATATATACAAAGGCGAACAAATTATACTTGATAAGGATAATTAGTCAGATGGGACAATTTAAAAATGGGACCTAGTTAAGCAGGGAAAGCTGAGTTACCGTTAATCTGAATAATGGAGACTATTTAAGTTTGAGCGGGGAGTGAATTAAAAGGGGATGCTATGGAATCCAAGGTACGAATGACGGGGAGGGGGGGGGTAATCATGGGATTACAAAGCAAAATCGCTTTACTTTGAAGCTTAGAGTTGTTCGGAGGGGGAAGACCAACGGCACGGCTCTTCGAAGACACACTTCCGAGGGTATTGACGATGAGGAGTCTTAGATAGGGGTTGGGAGTACCTCTTGCAGAAGGACGAGATTTTTTCTGCTACAGAGAGATGTGATCTCAAGCACGAGAGACTGTTCTGCGCCACGGCAGGGAGTCTCAGACACAGGAGTCTTGAAAGGGGTGCGAGGCGAGGGGGGCCGCACTATTCTCCGGGAACAAGATGACTCGATAAGTTTTCCTCTGAGCAGGGGCTAAAGCTTCACGAAGGGTGATCTGCTAGCGAGATCTTAGCGACGAGGTACAATTCGGACAGGGGTTGCGAGAATTCGCAGGAAACAGACACACGGTCTGAACGGAGGGACTGGCAGGCTCTTAATTTCTTAGAGGAATGGAGGACACAGGGTTAAATTGCTCGGTGGTTTGTCCGTTAGATAGCTCCAGGGCACAGCCGTCGCATGAGAATTTCCGACGCCAGTCCATGCAAACTTATTTCGAGATAAGGGGTTGGATCGAACAGCGAAGTGTGCTTCAGGATATTGGGTTGAACTTGTACGAGCGCGTTCGCGGGGAAAAAGAAATGTCCGCGAAGCATGGATGCGAGGACTCGGCGTTATCGCGGGGAAGGAAGAGCGATGTGCTTCCCACTAAAGTAAATACAGCAGGGTCGGCGACTCAGCGCGAGACGGCTTCATTCTCGTCGATTCTAGAATTCCCATGCCAAGGAGCACGTGGTCTATGGCTCGAAGAAGTTGAGAAGGAGTATTTTGAGGGGCTTCCTCTCACACTAGTCCTTCGAGGGGCGTCCTTTCACAAAATGTTATCTGAAGTATCTAAATGATTTGGTCCGGTAGAGTACCAGAGTGATTGAAACATTCCTTCAGTACCCTCGATTGACAATCCATGTGATAATAGCTAGTATCGCCCTATATTAATTTGTCTATTGCCTTGAAAAGCATCCAAATGGACAATAGGGCGAAATGGAGAGCGAGCAACGTCCGTCTATCAAGGGCAGCATAGTTTTCAGCTCGGGAGATTTTCACGGAAGTGTCCTGAGCCCTGCTCGCCATGACCAATGACATGACTAGAGACCGTAAGGGTCTCGTATTGCTTTTATTGAACATATATACGGCTTTTAACTCCATTGACTTTAGGAGATAAGTTGTGGAGATCAATTTATGTGGAAGCTTTGGGGCTTATCGCGAGATATATGGAAGGTATATACAACGGTGTTTTAACTGAGGTAAGGAGGGGTATTAAGATCATCTTTGCGTGTAGATCGAATAAGGACATTTTTTCCCCTTATTATTCAACCTAGTGGTTACAGCGCTAGAGAAAGTGGTAGAAGTACGATCTGTGGGGTACCCCCTTACTTCCGTAGTACCTTCGCAGATTACTGGTTGTCATCACGAAGAACCAGCCCAAGCCCCAATAGTGAATTCTTATTATTGAGTATGCCTTTGTCAGGGCATGTGTGAGGCCAAATCACCAAAAAAAGTCACGGTTTACTCGTTGTTGAGGGTTGTACGAATAAAAAGCGGTGCACAATTTTACAACAGTTTAGATTCGCAGGTAACCAATGCCAACTCTCGGCCTCATTTTCGTTGTTTACACTCCATGTGTTCATACAGTGGCTAGTAGTATAGGATGTTCCGGCTAGATTTGACGGTTTGCATAAAATTTAAAAACGCAATATCTCGGCCAAAAATCAACGTTTTTTTTAAAATATATCAACTAGATTATGGTTGGTAGATAAAAGCTTACTCAAAGTAGCCGCCTTTAGCTTCTACCACAGCCTCAAGATGACTCCGAAACCTGGGGCATGTATTCCTCACTCTGTCTCTGGTAGAATCTTTGAACAACTCCTTAATCTTGGCCACGAGCTCGGCCTCGGGGCTTCAAAGTAAGCTATGGTATTACAATTGGGAAATCTAGGAGGTCAGAAAGTAGGAATGGTGAAGTTGTATAAATTCTCCGACAACCACATGTTAGCTAAATTTTTCTCAATTCAAATTTTATGCTGTATGCTATTCAACAGTGTTGAACGTTCACCTATACATCAAAATGTTTCTGAAGTAAGAAAATAACAATCGTGATATTTAGCACAAAAATCCTGCATATTTGAAGAATTGTTCGAAGTTTGTGTTTGGATCAAATTTGTTCGTATCCTCGTTTCACTCTTGGAGGAAAATAATGATTCCGTCCTCTAGAATTAGGTGTGAAGAAGCAATTTTCTATTTCATAGATTTTAAGTACATTAAAGAATTTTTTTAGATCTGAAGGTACCCAGATTATGATAACTAATATTGGAACTAATTTGAAATAAATGAGTCTTTGCTCAGGTTTGTGATGAGTTGCGGGGCCCGTAGGACAAGGAACAGCGTGGCCCTTACACGTATATATATATATATATATATATATATATATATATATATATATATATATATATATAACGAAATATAAAAAAAACTCACTGTCTCTCGACTAAACATTATTTCTTTAAGTTTTGTTTCGATCAAATTTGAAGTTAAAATTTGATATTTAAATAACTAAAGGAGTTAGCGGCGCTTATGATGAAATAATAGTAAAAACTCCGTAAATTGTGCTTTAGAAAAACAGAAAAGCAGAGTAGACTCGCCAAAATGATAGATATCACATTGATTTTTTTTTATTTTAGAAGCCCATCTAGCGACTCCCTACTTGGGCTTAAGTCGCCGTACTCAAGACAGCCTAGTACTAGGCTACTTTAAACTAAGAATGTGTGTCGAAGTATGGCCAAGTGCACGGGAATATGCGCACACAGGCTCTAAGGTAGGCCAAGCAAGGCGACAACTGTTATTGTTCTAAGAGTGCGATTTAAATAGATCTCGGCAGCTACGTGACCAAGGAATATACCAAATACAACGACAAAAATAAATTTTAATACACACTAAATAAAAGGCCCCTCAATAAATATGGATATGTATGGGTACATGAATAAGACGGAATTAGGTTCCGAATACTAATTAGGTAACCTGGGCTATTGAATGCTTATAATGGGAGATTTAGGGTAGTAAATGATTTAGTCACTTTTAACCTCGAGAGTAAAGCGGGGCCAACTTGGGGAAGTTCTTGGTGAACTTGATCACTCAGGACTGGTAGCCATAAACCTGCAGCGGGTGGGGCTACTTTCTCGAACTTGTGTCATTAAGAGGTCACCGGACGAACTTCGAAGGGGGGGGGGAGATGACTTCTCCAACCTCGAGTGGAGCGAGCTATCGGGCCTGTTATCCTCAAAAGATACCAGTCGAACTTCGAAAGTAGGGGTGGTATGACTTCTTGACACACTGCTTGAGCGATCTATCGGGCCTCTCGTCCTCAAGAGGTCACGGGTCGAACTGCGAAAAGAGGGGTGGAGAGATTACATCGAAACACTCGGCTTGACCGAGCTAACGGGCCTCTTGTCCTCAAGACGTTGCCTCACGAGACTTCTCCCTGACAGGAAGATACGGGTGTGATGTCCAGCTCTTCCGTGGCTTGCGACCGTCACTCACACTCCTCGGTAAAGAGAGCTTCGCTGAACCGAACTCCATCGGAGAACGGTCATCTAACCGAATCTGTCTGTAATTCTGGAGAGGGTGCATATGTACCCGGAGATCTTCAAAACAGGGAGAGGGAGAGGCCTTCTCGAACCCTAGTTATCGGGCGCAACAAACCGAGCGTCTCCTTGTGGGGAAGTGTCACAGCAGGGATCAGCAGGCCAGACGGACGACCAGTGGTTGGAGCCATAAAAGCTGTTTGTGGCGAACCTACAAAATAGATGTAAAATCTCCCGACACGATGGGAGGGGGAAGGGAAGGACTGAGACGGCGGGGAGGTAGCCTGAATTTCGGCGTCATGCCTCATATGAATTTTGGGGAGACCAGGCGGCAAGTCACAAAAAGGGTGAAATCGGAGGGGAAGGGGGGTGAGTAACGGCTCGCTTTCTCTCCCGAAGTAAATCTCAGGAGGTGGGTAAATAATATTATTATATAGCATACCTCTACAAAATGCAAAAAACAACAACAACAATCAATCAAAAATGGAAAATGGCAACAAGTAGGAAGCAAGCTCCGGCATCTGAGGGAGGTCCGCCACACCACCGGCACAGGAACGTGTTACCTAGAAAGAACACAACAAAAAAACTAGTTAAATAAAGGGGAGAAGGCCAGCCTCCCCCCCAAAAGTCGCTAAGTCATCAGTGAATGTGCAGGAACTCGTTCCGAGTACAAGGGACGGGAGGTAGCGACCTTGCCCAATCCGGTACCGAGACAGATAACGTGCGAGAAGATCACCCAGTCTTGGACATTTAACAAGAAGTTGCCGAACTGTCTGGCGGACAAGAGTCTTCACAGTATGGCGCAGGCGGCGCTCCAGCAAATGGTGGTGCGTCTTGCGAGTTTGTCTAATTCGGAAAGAGTGAAAGCAACCTGGAGCCCTCGCGGCATTGGGGAAGTAGATCCATGGGAATAGTCGAGGCCCAAAGGCAAGCAACTTTAAGTTCACTTCGACCGTCTCCCATCTTCTTTGCTAAGCAGCTCGGAGAGCTGCTCGTATTCCTGCCATGTAGTCGGTGAGAGGAAGAGCGAAACGCTAGTCTGCTCGCCAAAGTCTCGCGGACTCTTTGGCGCCCTCATCAGCGTGCTAATTCCCTGCATTTCCCACATATCTATGAACCCAGCAAAAGATAATCTCGACATCCGCCAGGATTGCAAAAACTTTGGCGTCACGGATATCGCGAACCAGGGGATGCAGAGGTTCCAATGCCCCGAGAGCACTCAGGGCGCCTTGTGAGTCGCTATTGACCACAATCCGGTCTCCAAACCAGGCAAGGCACGTAATCTCTCGTACCGAGTGATGTATTGCCACCACCTCGGCCATGAAGACAAACACCGTGCCTGGCAGAGCCCTGCTGACTTCAAACAGAGGGGATACGGCATGGAAGCCGACCCCCTTTTGGGACTTGGATCTATCCGTATAGATTGGTACGGTTCCAGCATGCCACGAAGTTTGCTCCAAAAAGGTCGATGGCAATACTTACGTCACTTTAGCAGCTAAGGGAGAAAAGGCGTGGCGACAAATAGCCAAAGGTGGTATCCTTCAAGGTGGCGTTCAAGGCAGAAGCAGGGGACCCCACTGGCTCGAGAGCTATACCTAGCTCTCGAAGGAGATTCAGTAAGAGCTGTTACAAGGAGTTACAAGGAAAGAAAGTACCCTAGGAGACCTTACGGTCCATTCAAAGAGGGTATCTTTGGACTAGCAATTGAGGAGGCACATGGCTGTTCAATTGTTTTGAGTCCCTAAACGGCCACTTTTTAAGACTTTATCTAGTCTTGACTTGAACTGGTCAACAGATTCACTGTTGACAACTTTCACTGGATGTGCGTTCCACTTACCGCAAATACTGTAGGTGAAAAAATTTCCACACAGATTGCGGTTGTAACGCTTCAGTTCAAGTTTGAAGCCGGGAATGCACGTTCTGTTCTCACTCAGTGTGAAAATATCCCGGTAGTCAACATTGTCGAACCCTCGAAGTATTTTGCAAACTTCGAAGAGCTGACCACGCAGTCTACGGATTTCCAGCGAGAACAGATATAATTCCCTTAGTCTATCCTCATAACTTTTATGTCGGATAGAGGGAATCAGTTTGGTTGCCCTAGCTTGTACGCGTTCCAACCTTGCTATTTCCTTTCGAAAAGAAGGACTCCAAAACTGTACGGCATACTCCAGGTGCGGCCGAACGAGGGAGTTGTACAGACAAAGTGCTATATCCTTGTTACGGTATCCAAACTGGCGCTTTATGTAGCCTAACATCTTTTGGGTTTTCTTCTCTGCCTCGATGCACTGTTTCGAGAACTTGAGGTCGCTAGTGATAGTAACACCCAAGTCCTTCTCAGTGTCACTCGATTCAAGGGCAGTTCCCTTAAGGAAGTACTGAGATTTGGGGTTTTGGTGGCTGATATGCATTACTTTGCATTTGTTCACGTTGAAAGGCATTTGCCACGTGTCCTACCACTCCCCAATCCTTTGAAAGTCCTCTTGGAGGCTGACAGTGTTCCCCTCCTTTGCCAGATTGAGACCAATCTTGGTGTCGTTGGCAAATTTGGAGATTTTGGCAACCATGTCTCCGTCCATGTCGTTGACATAGATAATAAACAGTAGTTGTCCCAGGACGGAACCTTGAGAGACACCACTAGATACGGGCGCCCATTCAGAGGCTCGACCATTCACCCCTACGCGTTGCCGTCTGTCACTTAGCCAGCTCTCTATCCAACCTGCTACCTTACCGCCTATGCCCTGCGCACGCACTTTTCCGGATAAGGCGGCAGTGTGGTACCTTGTCAAAGGCCTTTTCGAAGGAAAGGTACACAACATCCACTGCCTTGTCTCGATCATGCTCACTGAACACGAAGTGGAAGAATTCCACAAGGTTCGTCAGGCATGACCGTTTCCTTCGGAAGCCGTGCTGGGAACTCTTCAGTAGCAGGCTGGCTCTAAATAAGACGTTATCTTGTCCACTATCATGCTTTCCATGAGTTTACCGACTATCGAAGTCAGACTGATGGGTCGGTAGTTTGACGGATGGCTGGGGTCTCCTTTCTTGAAGATCGGAGTCACCTCCGCCTCACGCCAGTTTCTAGGAACGCATCTGGTCTGGATTGACATGTTAAAGATAGCGCACAGATGTCGTGATCTTCATCGCACACTTTCTCCAACACCTTGGATAGAAACCCGTCCGGTCCGGGGGACTTATTCGTCTTTAGGTCAGCGATTTTTTTCTTTATTTCACATTCGGTGAAGTCTATTACCTCCAGATTTTCCCCCGAGTAGGAATCCGTGGGCTGTGGGATGGGACCACACTCTTTAGTAAACACCAAAAGGAAGTAGTAATTGAGCAGGTTAGCATTTTATGCATCTGACTGAGTTAATGTACCCTCCTCGTTCACTAAGGGCCCAATCGTACGATGGATTGGTTTACGGCTATTTACATAGCAGAAGAACTCCTTGGGATTCTCCTTGCAGAGTCTCTCGGAGATCCTCAGACCCCTTAGCCGCCCTTATGCTGGACTTCACTCTTGTGGCTAGCCTCCGGTACTCGTCAAAGGCACCCGAGATCTTTGATCGCCGGTACGCATTTCTCTTCTCCCTAAGCAGTTGGCCGATTTCTCGATTAAACCACTTTGGTTGAACAGAAGACCGACGGAGGCATTTCAGAGGGATGCAACTTGATGGAAGACTCATGAACTTATTTTTGAAATTGTTCCACGAATCCTCAACATCTTCGCATACCGCTAGCCTTACATCAGTCAGCCCAGCACGGAGGCTCGCAAAGTCTGCTCTTCTCAAGTCAAGTTTCCTTGATTGACTGGCAACAGACCTTACCTTCGGGATCTTTACGGTAAATCTAATTAGCTGGTGATCACTGCTACCGAGCTCTTCGCCCACAGAGAGATCCTCAACGATATCATCCTCAGAGGTGGAGAACAAGTCGAGGATATTGTCTCCTCTCGTCGGTTCTCTGACCCATTGAGTGAGGAACTCGTTGTTGGCGAACTCCAGGAGTAGCGCGCTCTCGCCACAGGCTGCTCTGGTTTCCCAGTCAACTTGTCTGTTGAAGTCGCCCATGACGATGCACACTCTGCCTTGGACAAGCTCACCCAACAGCTGGTACAGTTCCCTGTCCTTCTCAACGGGTTAAGAAGGGGATCTGTAAAGCAGCAGGGTCCTGTATCTGACAGGACCTATCTCTAGGTCAACGCCTAGAAGCTCGTGATCGGATATAATGTTGGAGTTCGTAGATTTGATTGTATCCTTGACATACAACATTACACCGCCACCTTCTCTGTCTGACCTATCTTTGTGGAAGAGTTGGTAGCCAGGAACCTTGAATTCGCCTTCAAAGTCTCGGTTTGAGGTTTTTAACCACGATTCTGTTATGGCTACCATTTGGGGTTCTTCCGTCGCTATGAGGCCACGGAGCTCAGGAAACTTGTTCTTGATGGACCTCGCATTGAACAAAAGAACTTTCAGGGAGTCCCCTAATGTAGGACCCCCTATACTGTTGCCGACTGAGGGAGGCGCCTGGCTCGCGGATTGCGCATACAGCCGAATAATGCACTGGGCACGGCGGAGAGAGAATTGCATAGCCCATCGTAGACTAGTAGGATCTCAATGTAGTACTCGTAAGTGCGGAAGGCACCGGTCGCCAAGTGAAGGCCGATGAGGTGGATCGAGTCCACCTTCTGCAATACCAGCTGAGCTGCGGATGGATACAAAGGATCGATAAATAGTAAGGCGGTAGCTCCATCAGGGCCCCAAGCCCTAAAAGTCACTAATCGGAGAATATCCAAGGCGCGGGGAGAGGAGACCCTTAGGTTGCGAATATGAGCCTCCCAGGTTAGGCGGCGGTCAAATACAAGACCGAGGAAAGGGTGCGATTCAACCACTTCCAGGCATACTCCATTTAGAAACAAGTCTGTGTCGGAGGGAGCCGTGGATGGCGGTAGAAGTGTACCACCTTATACGTAGCCAAGGAAAACCGAAACCTATGCGCTTCGGCATAGCGAGAGACGCGGTTCAATGCCTGTTGGAGTCGACGCTGCAGATTTGGCATCTGGGCCGCGCCAAAATAGATCGAAAGGTCGTCCACGTAGAAAGTAGCGAGAGCATTTTCCGGTAACACCGAGGTGATGCCGTTGATGTTCAGAGCAAAGAGTGTGACACTGAGGACACTTCCCTGCGGGACACCCTCTTACTGCACCATTGGGCCGGTGAGAGCTACCCCACCCCTACCCGGAATCTACGATCAGGCAAAAATTTAGATATAAACATTGGGAGGCGTCCCCTCGCACCCATCCTGTGTTGAGTCTCTATACTACCGTATCGCCATGCGGTACCATAGGCCTTCTCCAGATCACCAAACAGCGTGGCGTACTGCTGTCTACGAAGGAAGGCCTCGCAGACGGCACTTTTCAGTCTGAGTAGAGCATCCGACTGGGAGTGAAACTTGCGGAAGCCGCCCTTTCCACAAGACAGATGGCATCCAGTGCCCAAAAATAAGGGTAATTTAACATTTACCAATTTCTCCATCAATTGCAGACGAAAGTTTGGAGAGATTTGAGGGAAACCGGCCAGAGTTGAGTGGTCTTTCACCTGTTTGCGAAAGCGGAGCAGAGTAGCGATTCGCCAGGAATCCGGGAGGAGATCCTCCAGGAAGATACTGTTGAACGAATCTAACAGAAAGGCTATGCCTCGCTCACCCAGGTTTCGAAGCATGGCGTACGGGACATCGTCCGGACCATGGGCGGTGTCCGCGCACGAAGCGAGAGCGGAACGCAACTCACTCACAGTAAACTTGTCGTTGATGGGTTCTCCGCCTCTGGAGGGGAAAAGTCCGGCCTGCGGCCTTCCGCGACATCACGACGTGCATTGAATGCTAGCGGAGCAGCATCCCGGCTAGAGAATGCGGACAAAGCGGTCGCGAAGGATTCCGCCACGGACGCGGGGTCCGAGATTGCGGTCCCATTCTCCTGGAGAACGGGAGGGGCGTCTTGCAAGAGCTTGCCTTAAATCCTTTAGACTAGCCTACATGCGTTTATAGCGCATGTAGTCATAGCGCTTCTGCGTGAGGGCCTTCTCACACTCAGCTGGCCGCCACTGGAGTAGTAGGCGTGCAAAACGGCCAGAACTTCTAGGAATAGTAGTTATGCTCACGGCGATGAGGTTCCCGGGGAAGAACTCAAGGGCCTCAGTCATTTTCTGACATGCAAAACCCCGCGCCTGCGCCAAGCACCACCAGGGCGGGGTCTCGGGTGGCAGCGTCCCAGAAAATGATATTTGAATGGGAAAGTGATCAATTGATCATTTCAATGGAGGTCATTGACCACCCCCCAAATCAAATTCAGACTGTGCAACCGGAGCGAATGAAGATAGATCAAGGCAGGAAAATGAAGCGGTTCTCGGGCAGTGATGCATCACCCATCTCGCCAAAGAATTTAGCCCGGGTATTAATAGAGTAGTCCCCCTAGATAGGGTGTCAACCATTTAGATCTCCAAGCAAGAGAAAGGGCCTCGGCAACCGTGCAACGACGCGGCGGAAGAGCCCCGAGTCGAAGTCGGCTGACTGTGGAATGTACGTGGAAATAACAGTATACCTCCTATCAAGGTGCAACTGCACAGCTGCTGCCCGAAAGGATGTATCTAAAGCAAAGAGAAGAACAGATACATCATGCCGGGTGTAAATCGCACATCGCCCCACCCGGCTCCCTTTCCTAGGTGGTGGGGTCGAGAAACCCTTATATCACGAGAGAGTGGGTAAGGGGCATGCGCCTAGAATGGTCTCCTGCAAAAAGATAGCTAACTATGAACAGGAAGAGACGAGCCTCGGCAGCTACTCCGAGTTGGCCTGGAGTCCGCGGCAATTTCATTGAAGGAATATGCCCTCCAAGCCTAGCTTGGAGGAGATGCGGGGGCCTTCTTCGAAGAGAAGACCCTCACGGGAATGTCCGTACGCTTCCCGGAGGCATAACTTCGGGCGCTATTGGCCGGACAATGCGCTGAAGGTGCTCTCGCCTCCGAGGGGTTATTGAGGGAGGTTGGGCTCCCCCTCCCTCCGCCTAGAATCCTTAGGTGGGCGGGGCAGCTTCGGAGACGAGGGTCTACCATCTCCCAGCCACCCAGCTCACCACTGGGAATTGGCAAAGGAGCCAAGCTCTCTTGGTGCCATCGTCCTCTTAGAGGGAAGCTTTAGCAACCCTGGAAGATAGCCTGGCGACAAACTTAAGGGGTATTGTCTCCTGTGAGTCTAACGACTCGATGGATTTGCTTGGCCGTTTCGCCTTACGGCAAAGGTCAAATGGGGAAATGAGAGGAGAAGCTCTGGTTTTAGCTGAGACTGGGTGTGGTCCATTTGTGCCGCCAGCTTCACCAGGAGAGCACCCGGGGTGGATAGAACCCGCAGAATGCTTCTGAATAGGTGCGAAATCGATCGTACTCGTAGGCCTGGAGGTGCCAACAGCAGTAGTTGTCTTTTTCAACATTGAGGCATCTGACGTTCCGGGCAGCACCGAGCGCGCCAGGGCCAAGTCCTTAGCCTCGCGAACTGAGAGATGATCCTGAGTCTGAACGGCCAGGATTTTCTTCTCAAAGACAAGTACAACATTGCTTCGAAGAAGCGGGATGCACCTCTCGGCAATTGACACACTTGGCCACACAAGATTTAGACTTATCGTTCGCGGCCTTGGAACAACTCACACAGGTTTCGGGTAACCCCTACTTTGCACGTCAATAGGAGTGATTAGTATGGCCGAAGCGGTGGCAGTAATAGCACCTCTGCGGCATTGGCACGAATGCCTTCACGCGGTACGATACCAGCCGGCAGGCACCGACTCAGATATCTTGTCACAGTCGAAAGTGACGAAGAGTGTAGGGGTGGGTCTCGAGGCCACTCGCTGTTTTCTCATCACACGTTCGACATTGACTGCCCCATAGTAGGCTAGCGCTAAGGTGATGTCCTCTATGGAGTAGTCCACGAGTTTCCTCACATAAACTATTCATTTAACAAAGTTCATGGTATAGTGCAGCGTGACACTCATAGGCGTGTATCAAGTATCAGAAGGGCGCTTATCATGGCCGCCTCGGAGGAAATCGACGCATTCGCCAGAAGGCTCCCGTCCGATAAATGGGTTACCTTCGGTGCTTTTCCAATCACACTTGCCAAAGCTCTATTGTGATTAATTATGTTGCCCTTAGCCAAAATGCTGCCATCAGGAGAGTGACTAACCTGGAAACGTTTTAAGCCAGCAGGCTCGAAAACGCCGGGTAGTCTCTGAATGAGGGGCCCTGATGTAATCGAGGCTCCGCTCTGCTCACTAAGACTTTTGGTCTTAGTCAGAGGCTCCACACCTGGGGGATGGGGGGAAGGGGGGCCGGATGTGTCGATCTTGGCTTGGTAGCTAACCATAGTGGCAGCAGATTCATCCGTCCCCGCAACCCCCGTGGATGGAGATGAGCCGCGAGTCTTTTTAGTCTTGTTCTTGTTTTTTTCTTTTAACATAGGAGGGCGGGAAATTAACCTGCTTCTCCCCTCCACCGCCAAAAGCCTCCAGGCCGGATTGACCGGCCTCATCAAGGTCCTTCTCCGAGATGGAGAAGCTCCTGGTGGTCGTAGGGGCATCAGTCGTAGGGGCACCAGTCGTAGGGGGATATTCCTCCCCTCTTATTGCATTGGAGACCCGAGCCGGTTGAGGAGAATCTTGTATAGGGGCGAACTCGAGTTTGGTTCTTCGCGCCGAGCCCGGATTCGCCCCATGGAGGGCCCTACCGACTGCGGCTGGATTGCCTCAAGAACCATGTCTATCTCGGGGAAGGGGGCCTCCATATAGCTATACCTCCCCCCCAGGATATCACGGGTCCCTTTGGCAGCGGTTTCACTAGTCGAGTATGAGAAGGCAAATGCCTTGACCACCGCTAAGTTTAATATTCGATCCAGCAGGTCTTTTGAGGGAAGATTTAAGATTTTAAGATAAGTTACCGGTGGGTTGCTGCCCAATCCATATGGATTCTATATGGCCGCTAGGGTAAAACGAGAAATATCATCTATAAAAGGTGGAGGAGACCACTTTGTGACAAAAATTTAAAAAACGACGTGTTAAAAGATTCCTTCGCCAATATGAATCGAAGACGGGTGTGTTGAGGAATAGTTAAAAGGGTCGGGAAACAGGACAACCGGAGAATGGCAAAATGGCTACAATCCAATAAAAGGTGGGCAACCGATTGGTCCCCGCCGCATAAACGACAGCAAGGGCTGATATGAGCATCACCCGAAACAAGATGGCCGTGAGTCAGTTCGTGTGGCCAATGCGAACTCGGCAAAGGACCACCTCCAACAAACGCATTCTATGACGACTCGAGGGCCAAGAGCGAATAGTATTTTTTATTTTGTATAGTTTGGATGATGAACAGTCATCCCATTCATTCTGCCACAGTCGAAAAATATACTTTCTTATTGAAGGAAAATAGTCCCTAAAAGGCAGAGCCGAGTTCTCAGGGGACACAGAATGTGCTGAGCGGGCCAGCCGATCAGCCCTCTCGTTGCCCAGGACCCCCACATGCCCAGGGACCCAGCAAAAAATAATTCTATATCGGGATGCATTTTGGATCACCCAGTTGCAAATTTCTGTGACCAGGGGATGGGACGCATTAAAAGATCTAATTGACTGTAAGACACTCCTTGCGTCGGAAAAAAGGACAAAATCACTAAAAGGTAAAATTTGGATAAGTCTAAAGGCTAAAAGGATTGCTGAAAGTTCAGCGGTAAAAATGGATGCGGCTGGTGGCAAAGATAGAGTTATGAATTCTCCTCCTGGGTAGATGGCTGCGGCGCCCACGCCACCGTCTGACTTAGAGCCATCCGTGTATAGTGGGCAGCATTGTTTTGGGGAGATCGAATGGTCTAAAACAGGCTTTTAATGATGCGAGGGTCCATGGATGACTTCTCCAGGCTCCACATGTTGGTACATACTGTGGGGAGAGGAGCACGCCACCTAGGGGTCAGTAAGGATGGAAGGGTAAGGACCCTTGGAGCACCCAGGTTAGAGAGATGATCTCCTATGCGAAGGTTCAAAGGGCGGGGTAAAGATGGCAACTTATCAAATGCCGCCGTTGATTCGGCAGCATACAGGCATCTGTAGACTTCTGATACAGGGGCTTGCTGTACTCGGCAGAGGTATCGCATGCAGATTTGAAGTCTATGGTAGGGCAAAGGGAGTAGTACCCCACTCTCGCAGTAAAGGCTGTTGACAGGAGAAGTACGGAAGGCTCCACTAGAAAGGCGAACTCCGAGGTTTCGAATGGGGTTCAGCATTTTAAGGGCTGAAGGGGAAGCCGATGAGTAAATTTGACAGCTATAATCCAAATTGGATTGGACAAGGGCTGTGTATAATGTCCACAATGTTTGTCGGTCACTGCCCCACGAAGTGTGTGAGAGGATTTTCAAAATGTCTAGAGCCCGCAGACAGCCTGTTCGAAGTCGGCGTAGGTGTGGTAACCAGGATAACTTTGGATCGAGAGTTACGCCAAGGAACCGAAACTCGGAGACAAACTCTATATCTTTGCCTTGTAGGAAGATAGATGGCGGAACAAGAACCCCTCTACCTCCGTAGAAATACATTGCTTTGGTTTTGTTCGTGGAAAAGCGGAATCTCTTAAGTTGTGATCTTTTGGATACAGCATCGACCGCCAGTTGTAGCCGACGCGCTGCTGATGGAAGGTGAGGTGAGGAACAGTATTAGTGCTAAATCATCGACAAACAGAGTTGCCGATACACTTTCTGGGAGAGACTAAATAATATCATTGATGGCAATTATAAAACATAAGACACTTAAAACATTGCCCTGAGTAACTCCCTCCTCTTGGGGTTGCAGGTCAGAGTATGCGTCTCCAACATGTTCCTTGAAGGATCGAGATGCTAAAAAACTCTGAATAAATGAAGGTAAAAGGCCTCTCATCCCCCAGACGTATAATTGCTTCAAGATGCCGTATCTCCATGTTGTGTCGTAGGCTTTCTCAATATCGAAAAATATGGCCAGGACTCGGTGCTTTAATGAGAAAGCTTTCCGGACTGATCCCTCGAAACGTACTAGTAGGTCAAGGGTACTATGACCTTTGCAGAAGCCACATTGAAATGGAGAGAGAAGGTGATTGGCTTCTATGAACCAGTTTAGGGGCTATAATATCATTTTTCCAGCAACTTACTCAAACAGCTGGTGAGAGCTATATAGCGGTAGTGATCTGCATCCAACCCGTCTCTGCCTGGTTTGACATAGGGAAGGATGACTCGAATGCGCCATGATGACGGGTAAAAACCCTTCACTCATATAAGGTTGTACAAATCAAGCAGGAAAAGAGTAGAGTGTGGATGTAGGTGCCAAATCATGTCGAAATGGATCTCATCAAGGCCAGGGGAAGTAGATCTGCAAAGGGACAACGCGCTTTGCAGCTCATAGATGCTGAATAGAGCGTTATACGGAAGGTTAGATTTTGTTGTGAAGTTGAGAGAATGAGATTATTCCTTTGATTTGTAAGATTGAAAAGCCTGACGGCGCGGAAATGGTCAGCAAAAGCATTGCTGACCGCCAGGCCGTCATTCGCCAAGGAACCGTCTAAGTTGAGTGTTGGGGTATGATGATTAGCGTAACGGTCCCTGATGTTATTAATTCTCTTCCAGATATTAGCAGTAGGTGTCAGAGGAAATCGATGAAACGTATCTGCGCCATGAATTTCGGCGAGCTTGACGAAGGGTTCTTTGGTGAAGCGCACAAGCTCGGTTTCGGTCAACCTTGTTGCACAAAGTTGGGTTCTTTCAGGAATCGGGCATGGGCTAACTTGTAATTTTTGATAGCTGTTGCACACGTCGAGGTCCACCAGGGTACAGTTGAGCGGCCCGTGACAGGTCGCCTCCGTGGGATGGTCTGTGTTCAGCATTGTAGATAGTCGATGTAAAGTATTCTACTGCCGCGTCCACTCCATTGAAGGTCCCCAAAGATGCATTTGTGAAGGACGCCTCTTGGAAACCTTTCCAATCTGCATGACCTAAGTCCCACTTAAGGGGCATGGTTGTGCGTGACGATTAGATACCAGGGTGGATATCTTTTTCTCTTTTGAGGCCGATATTGTATTTGAGGTTCGTCCCAAAGAGCTTGGGAGACGGAGAGCTGATTTTGAAGAGCCTGCTTTTGCAGGTGGAGAGATCCTAGATGGAGCAGTAACTGAGGTTTTTTTCGTGGGTTTTGGAGAACCGACCGAGGCCCTTGATTGTAATTCGGGCTCGCAACCTGGCGGAAAAGGAAGATCAAGAAGGGATTTTTGGCCGGTAGATCCGGATTCATGGGTCGAGGGTATTTTCGGTGTCTGAGGAGTTGGTCCAACCGCCGCAGTTGGTGATGTTGGAGTATCAACTGCTTCCATCGGATCTTGGGTTGAAGGGTGAGCGGAACGAACAGGTGATTTGAGCGAGGTGTGTGGAGCTGGGTGTATATCTGCCATCGTTTGGATCAAGATGAGGCCTAAGTCCTGTGAAGGGTGAGACGGACTTAAGGGCATAGAATGTTCAACCATTTGGGAGGAGTCCATTGGAGATTCTCGGGGTTCGGCCGAGTGAGCTCCAGAGGCTGCCCGCTTATTGGTGGCCGATGACCCAGGTGAGGAATCCTTTCTCTTACCACTGGGCTTTGGGTCTCGGGGCGGGGTGGATGAACCTTCACTGGTCGATGTTGAGGATTCTTTCAAATAGCGTCTGATGTCTTCAAGTGTCTCACCCTGAGCGTCTCTCCCAGCTAGAGCTGCTGGAGAGAGTGGGGCTACATTGGTTATCTCGGTGTGAGAGCGATGCTTCGAGCGCATATTCTGAATGTTTTCGTCGCTGCGAGTAGATCTACGGTGAAGTGCTTCAGGCTGGTCGGAACTTGCGCGTGATGGTCGGTTTCGTCCAGCGTCACGTAAAACGTCAGAGAAGAGCCGGCCGAGTGGTGAGGTTTGTGCTCGAGCACGCTGGTGGGCCTCTCTTATATCTAGACGTAGGGAGACGCGCAAAGTTAGAACTTCCTTTTCATATAAAAATATAGAGCAGTTTTTACGCAGCACTGTGGGTACCTCCCCAGTTGGAACAGTGGGGTGTTTTGGTGCATTCGGGGCCATGGTAGTCAGAGCTACAATTCACGCAGGAGCGAGGGTGTCGACAGGCACGGCCAACGTGTCCAAATTGATTGCAATTAAAGAAGCGTCTGGGTAGTTCGATGACGGGACTTACCGGGACACGCAGGTACCCAGCTTTAATATACTGCGGCAGTTCTTGGCGTTCAAATGTTAAAATCAGTGTGGCGGTTGGGACTCTAGTGGAGCCTAATGTTTTAGTTACCATATGTACGTGTGTGACACGTTGGGTACTAAGCTTACTCTGAAGGCGGGTGGGGTCGTAGTCCTTTAGTTCGTTTGAACGGACGACACCTTTGACAAAATTCAGACGCGGATGGGACGAGACAGTTATTGGAATTTCAGCTATCGAAGATAGATTTCGCACAAGGTTGTGTTGAGAGTGAGATGACACCTCGACTACGACATCACCACTACCTCCTGACCACATCCGGCAGGCTTCACCACAGCGGCACTCAAAAGATTCATTGACGTCAAACACATCGACTTTTGCAAGTGGGATGTCGAATGATGAATTCATGACAAGAAAGCGAGGATAATCAAGATCTGGGTATACTTCGTTGGAATAGGGGTCCAACGAGCGAGGGAAGGCTGAAAGGGGAGCTAAGGAACGTTTGGCATGAGAACCCTTACGAGAAGGGGAGGTTTTTGGTTTATGGCTAGCCATTGCAAAAAGAAAAAAACTTTGCATTCTCCCTCGGGGCTCCCCACCATGGAGGCCTACAAGGGCCCGGCACTACTGCAACTATACAATCAGTTACGTCCGGTATGTCCTCTTGGAGAATGGATACGGATCCACCACACTATCTTTATAACCCTAAGAGGCTGCCCGAGTTCTCCTACACACGGAGAAAAGGGGCCAACGATGGGTTTCTCCTTGGGCATGTGGTAGACGAAGGCAGTGGAGATGCCCAGCCTCTTTCACCTTCATGAAAAGAACAATTCAGAACCAATCCATTAAACGAGCAGAGGTCGGGTATTGATAAGGACCACTAGATAGGTGAAGAAAGAGGGGGAAATAAAGGGCAGTGGAAGAGCGTAATAGACGAGGAAAGAAAGAGGGGTATGTTTAAAGTCTTGTTAGCAGCACCATGGGTCCCCTAGGAGGCCCAGGGCTGACCCCCCTCGCCACAAGAAGGCCAGAGCCTCTCTGGGAACAACCCCTGAAGAAAAAATCTCAGAGAGGGAGGGGGTCTTTCGAGGGAAGCAACCAATGGGGCCTGTCTTCCCTCTCCCTCCTAAGGATGTTTGCCCTACCGAGCCGCTTCAATGGGGAACGGTCGGATATTGGGTGCCTGCTGGCTTTCTTGGCAGTCCCCTTGAAAAGTAAAGGGAGAACTGCTGCTGAAGGTGCTTAAAGGCACCTCCAAAAAGAGGGGTGAGGGGGAGCCCCCTACACTCTTAGGCGAAGGAGAGGAGTAACCATCCTCTCCGGTTGAAGATAATAGGAGGGTCCCCTGCGAGAGCACTCTGGGGGTGGGACCTCTATTTTTTTATGTGGAGCTGCTCGAGGGTGGCTTCGACGGTGGATGAGGGAAAATTGAGGAAAGATCTTAGTTTTTGTCATCATTGGGCCTGGTGATCCCTATTTTTTACGGGATTCAGACGCTAATCACCCCTCGCAGTAGCCCGCTATGCAAGGGGTGCCGCCATTTTATCCCATACCCTTGCGCCTGGTGACCTGGCAGCCCTTCAGCATGGCGGTCCCACCTTGGGCACGGCGTAAAAACGATACAATTTGAAGTGAAAAGGAATGGGGATGTGAGGAAGGTATGGTTGGAGATGAAGCAGCTTGCTAAAAACCCACCATCCCAAACCTGATATCAGTGATTAGGGAACATTTTCCCCCACCCTGTCAGCCCTGATCCGGGATAGTTGACTGAGAAGGTCAGCCTCTACCCTGTGAAAATAGAGGGCGACCATAGAAAGTTGTGGGAGAGGTTGTAGGGGAAGTGAGAAAGTAAGGTAGAAATACAGGCTGTCTGAAAGAAGGAGAAGAGGCTGAGTTGGGGCTGGACGGAGCGCTGAGTTCCTTCAGCACGGCGGCCAGGAAGGCAAGTCCCGCGGCCCTTACGGTGGATATCACATCTAAATTCCTAGCTACCTTTGCAAACTTACATTTTGTCGTAGAATTGCTCATAGTCTGGTCCAATAATTATTCTAGTCCTTGATCTGGACACACCGCTTTTGTTTAAGTCGATGGTATTGAGACCCTATGACTCAATCTACGATCATTATTTATATATATATATATATATATATATATATATATATATATATATATATATATATATATATATATATATATATATATATATATATATATATATATATATATATATATATATATATATATATATATGCTTTAATTCCTACTGATCGTGCGAAAGCTGGGTAGAGGTGGGTTGCGCTGCAGTCAGGATTCTCACTATAAAAGTCCCACTTGTTACTGGGGGGAGGTTTGTAATTGTTAAATTCTAAGAGTGCATAATACAGGTTGAATAAATTAGCCGAAGGAATTCTTAATTAAAGTCTTGCCAAGGGTAGGTCAAAAGAGAGGAGCCACAAATAAAGATACAAACAAAAATAAACTTTACTTTACACCAAAATAATAATTAGTAGCAATAGTTAAGCGGGCATTTGGGTAAATAAGGATTAAATATTAAACCGGATTAGTCCGGGTTGACAGCAATTATAAATAATAATAAAAAAGGAGGGGAGGATAACTCTGACGTTAAGCGTTTAGATTTATAATGACTCAATGGGAGTATCAATCACTGTTAATTAAATAGGTAATTTAAGTATAGAGGGACACTGGGTTTACAGATTACCATTAATTGTGATGGATTGGAGAGACGACTACTCAGGTCCAGACGGGGTGGTTCGGGTGGCGTTAACACGAGTTCTCGGGAAGAGGGGGGGATAAGACGACGGGTTCGGGGCTGCTGACTGCAGTTCCGGTTAGTTCACTCCTAACTGGATGTGACACTAACAAATAGTAACTTCCAGTAACTATGTGGATGTTCCTTTTTCTTTCTCAAGTTACGTTGAGCAACAGAGCGTATTCTTCTAGTCATAGACTCTGCGGGGCGGGATTTGCCTCAGGAACACTTTGAGACAGCGACCAAGTTAACTCAGCGGCGCGTTGGCAGTCGATACCTTACGGCAACGACTCTCGTTCAACGTGAAGGTTACGCGAGTAGGTTTGGAACACTTCTCCAGAGGGATGAACGGCGTTGTCATTTAGACCGCGGGCTGTGTGAAATCGAGAGAGAGATTCCATTTACGACAATTCGCCTATCGCAGCGCCTTCTGGACAATCTCCATGGTATCATAAAGAAGGCAAATAGAATTTAGGCTTCTCTGTGAGATAGGCCTTCTTTCGTCAGACTTCCTGTCGCCTGTTGGGGAAGTTTGCACGGATAACGACTTAGGTCAAGAGGAAGGCGGAGAAGGGTGGTATAATGTCGGAGGAGGGGAAGGGGGGGAAGAGAGAGGAGATGAAGGTCAACTCAAACGAAAATTTCTTTCGTTCCCACGATTGTTTGGCGGCATGCGAGTATGTACGTTCCATACCCTCACACATTTAAATAAATACATATTTTAATTATTACTATTGGGCCTATGTTGTGTAAAACCATGTCTATATAAGAGTGAATATAAGGAAAAGTACCTACCTTATGCTAAAAGGCCGGTAGAAATTTATCGATGAGTTTTGCATCCAGTTCTTGAGCCACAGTATTTTATCCTTTTGGGAGCAGTCCCACGAATTACCACTAAGTTTTATCAAACTGAGTTTGGGAAAAAAGGAGGAAAAATCCTTTTTGAGTTGAGATATTTCATTATCCATTAAATTTAGTTCTCGAATTCCTTTCAGACAATGAAGCAAACGTGAACTGTTTATAATAGCCTCCACTAATCTAGGTGACCCATATATCTCCAGTATTTGCAGTGATTTCAGTGGCTCGAAAAGTTTCTCAGATATTGTGGCCTTCGTATGAATTCTTGAAATTTGGAGAATCCGAATAAAACTCAACCCTTTCAAAGACTCTGATTTTAGGACAATTATGGGGTTTTGTGAAAGGTCTAACCTTTCTAGTTTATACAGGTTTGCAAATATGGATTCAGAGATGATCGTAATATTATTAGCTTGTAAGTCTATAGTCTTTAGATTCCTAAGTTGACAAAAGGTGCATTTGGATATTGAAGAAATATGGTTCCTTTGCATGAAAATTTGTTCTAAATTAATCAAGCCTAAAAAGTCTCCATCAACCAAAGTTGTAATCATATTTCTTTCAATATAGAGAACTTTTAAAGATAATGGTAATGATTGTGGTACATGTTGCAATTTATTTCCATTTAACCAAATCCTAGTCAGGTACTCATGTCTGCCCAAAGCATCTTCTTCTAGAATTTGAAGCTCATTGTCGTCTAAAACTAGGAGACCAATATATGGATAGGAATCTAAATCACCCCGATGTATCTCCCTTATCTTGTTTTTGGCAAGTCTTAAGTCTCTGACAAACTGCGTCAAGGCTTGTGGCACTTTCTTGATGCCAATGTTAGAAACATCAATATATTGCAACCTTGCGCCAAAAGAGTTTAAACGCGCAAGATTATATAGAGGGTTGTTACTTAAAATTAAATGGGCCAAAGATCGTAAATGTTGAAAGGCAGCGACATTTATTATAGATATTAAATTTTTATCCAAATTAACGTATTGGACTTTTTCAAGCCCATCAAATGTGTCGGCATCTAATTGTATTAATCTGTTATTCCTCAAATTGAGATGTTCTAATGATGTCAAATAAGTAAAGGGTCGTTTGAGTTCTCTAAGACAGTTTGAAGATAAATCCAAGTGTCGCAAATGTGAAAGCCCACGAAGCTGATTGGACTGGAGGTTTTCCAGTAGATTTTGACTGAGGTCCAAGTGATCCAACTCCGGAACCATCATGAAAGCATCGTGGTGTATTCGAGTCAAATTACACTGTTGTAATTGAAGCTCTTGGAGCCCGGATAAACGAATGCTTGAACCTTCGAGTTCAGGCAAATAGAAATTCCTTAGCTCTAAACGAGTCATTGATTTTGGCAAGAGAGGAGGATTCCATTGTCCATCACCAACGCACAATGCATATAAATCTTCTATTTCACAGAAACAAGAATGAGGGCATTGAAGTTTATCGCTGGATTTTAGACGAATCACCTGACTAGTCTGCTGTATCGCATTCCCGTCTCCGTCTCGTGCGACGTCCGATGGATCCTTACGGAAGATAATTCCAGACTCAGCAGAATTATCTTCGTAGAAACGACTTAACATTCCCTTCTTCTGTCCATTCCCGAAATTGACGCAAATAATGAGTGTAAACAAAATCAGAACCTTTCGGGATCTTCCTCTTCCATCGTCCATCTTTATCTGAAGGAAAAGAGAATAATAAATTAGGACTAGCTTACGATGCAAACAAAACAATACATTTCCCGGAAATTTTTAGAAAGGAATGGAAGTAATTGTACTTAAGAAATATTCGCGGACTCTATTGATATAGAACTCGCTGATCTTTGACACTGAGGCTCAAAAAAATAAAAATCATTTGTAAATGAATGGAAGAAAAAGTAATGGGTAGGCAGGGATTTTTTTTTAAGAGAGCATCCGAACGTATACAAGATCCAAAGACTATTTTAACCAATGCTGGAGGAACGTTTCCCCATAGAGGCGTCTAGTGAGTGCAACTCTTTGCTAGATCTTTCCATTTCCTCCCATCTTTTATCAAATTAAATCCTTCCACTTAGGGTGAGGTTGTCTTCGATGTCTGTATATGTATTTATATAGACAATTTAAGATTTATAATGTGTCTTCTGACAATTCCCCCCCCCCCCCTCCTTTCAGCAGTCGTCTTGCGATAGCGATATTCCTTCTTGACGATGGCGTTCATATCAATATTATTCCTGTATTATCCTTATGTGTTCTACCAACATGAGGAGTTCTACATATCCCCAAAATGTTTCTATTTTACCAATGTTAGAAAAAATAAAATGTATATTCATCTAATGCTTTTAACTAATCTAATTTACGAACCGAAAATGCAATTACTCTATACGAAACGGATTCGCAAATGGAGAAAATTGAGAGAAACAAGGATTACTTGATCATACAAATCTCACGAACTGTAGATCCATAAACTAACATTTAGGTAAGAAAACAAACACTAAAAACATATAAAAGCTTTCGATTGTAGATGAACCTGAGAATACCATAAAAAAAGATGAAAGAATGATTAAGAAAATGATTCTGATTTTTAGTCGCGTGAGACTGCTTAAGTTACGATGTCGGTTCGTAGGTCGGTGGGTCGGATGGTAACCGTTTTACTTATCAATGAGTTTTTGGCAATAACATCGTACCTACTCGGCCGATTCTGATGAAATAAGAATTTCTTGTGTTGTTTTGCATTCTCTTTCAAATGATATAATTGCTAAGGTCCTCCCAAGGTTAGTTCGGGAATTAATTAAAGTTTTAAGGTCATGTGATCATATAGTCATAAGATCATAAGTCAAAATAATTGAGAGCAGGTGACTTAGGTTTATTGACCTTATTTCCCTTCAAACCACCAAGTCCTCTCTAAAGCGCTCAGTCATTCTTTATTATAACGTGAACGATCGATGAATGTCGAGATTTGCTGGTTAATGTGAATTACACGAAAAAAAAAAACTTTGGACTTTCAATAGCTTTATTTTTTACTAAGGTAAACATAGCGCAAATTTGTTATTCTATATCGCAAAGTTCTTTGGCTGAAAAATACTCCTATCTCCATTTCCGCCTCAAGAGTCGTCCAACGAGGCGAGGGATGAGATTTATTGATTCATTTTGCGACCGACGTCATTTGAGTGCTGGGACTAAAAGACAAGGCTGAACAACAGAGAGCAAAAAGCTATAATTTTTAAAATTTGAATCACATATGAGGCGAAGTAAGGCATATTTCAATTTTTCAATTCCCTCATCCAACAATTTATTCCCCGGACAAATAAAAGAAAAATTCACGAAAGGAAGTGCGAGAAAGTACGCGGCCTGCCAATCTACACCAAAATCTTATTAAGCCTTACCTGAAAATGCTTATGTATGGTATATCTTCCACATAATTCGGATCCAGCTGGATTCGCTAGTAAATACAAGGAATATTTCATCTAAGAATAATAGAATCAAATTTTCAAACAATCCACTAAATAATGATAGGAATGTCGTATCCCTTTCACTCATATATATATATATATATATATATATATATATATATATATATATTCCTTAATCCGCTAGAAAAGTCTCCGGGAGTTCCTCAACCGTCATCAGAAGCGGCACCCATACGAATGAGCAATCATTCATTTTTCTAAAAGAGAAATTTCAAGAAGCTTTTTGTATAAGTTAGCGTTTACTTTAACAGAAAACGCGAATGTGATTTGTTTTGGCCGTATTCACAATGCCTAATATTAGGAATCTTTAAAAAATGATGCAAAAAAAAGCAAAATGAAAAAACCATGAATAAGAATAAAACAAAGAAAAATGCAATAAGCAGGGAGCAGGCTCCGGTGTCAGGGGAGTGTCCGCCTCTCCTCGGCGCAGGAACATGCGACCTACTGAAATAACAAAAAAAACAACTAGTTAAATAAAAGAGAGGGCCGGCCTCCTCTTAAAAGTCTATAGTTTTTTTTTTATTTTAGGAGCCTATCTGGCGACTGACCACTTGGGCATAAGTCACCGCAATCACAACAGCATAGCACTAGGCTAGTTTAAAATAAGAAAATGAAAACAAAACAACGATAAAAAGGGAAGATGGAAACAATCAGGAAGCAAGCTACGGACTCGGGGGGAGGTCCCCCTCCACCCGGGACAGGAGCGTGCAACCTACAGAGAAAACAACAATAACAAAAAAACAAACCTAGTTAAATAAAAGGGAGAAGGCCGGGCTCCCCCCAAAAGTCTACAAGTCCTCCAGACAATGTGCACGCAGTAGTCCCAAGCACAATAAACAGGCAGTATCAACCCCGCCCATCCCGAGACCGGGACAGGTAACGTGCGCGAAGATCGCCCAGACTGACACATTCAACAAGAATGTGCCGAACAGTCTGGGGGACAATGCAATCTTGAGAATAAGGCGCAGGCGAACGCTCCATCAAATAGCGGTGCGTCCCGCGAGTGTGTCTAATTCTGAGACGACAGAAACCAACCTGAAGCGTTCGGTGCATTAGGGGGTAGATCCATTGGAACAGTCGCAGCGCAAGGCAGGAAAATTTAGGTTCCCTTAGACTGTGTCTAATATTCTTTGTCAAGCAGACGAAGAGCTGCCCGTATTCCGCCAGGTAGTAGGTGTAAGTAAGAGCGAAACGCTAGTCCGGTCGCAGTGTCCTCGCGGACTTGTTGGCGCCCTCATCGAAGCGTCATTCGCTGCAATTCCTACATATCCAAGAACCCAGCAGAAGATAATCTCGACATCCGCCCGGCTCGCCAAAAACGTGGCGTCACGAATATCGCGAACCAGGGGATGCGGAGATTCCAATGCCCCGAGAGCACTCAGGGCACTTTGTGAGTCGCTATAAATCACAATCCGGTCTCCGAACCGGGAATCATAGAGATCAGCTGCGGATACAGTGAAAGCTGTTGGCGAATGAGAGAGGCGCCGGGCTCGCCTGTACAGGCGAGTGATGCACAGCACGCGGCGCAGAGCGAGTGGCATCTCCCCAGCATCGACCAACAGGCTCTAAATGGGGGAAGTGCGGAAGGCACCGGTCGCAAAGCGAAGGCCGGTGTGGTGGATCGAATCCACCTTCCGAAATAAACGCTCAGCTGCGGATGCATAAAACTCGCATTCGTAGTCGAGCTTCGAACGAACAAAGGATCAATAAAAAAGTAAGGCAGTAGCCCTATCAGCGCCCCAAGCGCTAAACGTTACGGAACGGAGAATATCCATGATGCGGGTACAAGAGACCCTAAGGCTGTGAATATTAGCCTCCCAGGTGAGGCGTTGGTCGAATACAAGACCAAGTAAACGGTGCGATTCCACCACATACAGGCGCACCCCATTAAGAAACAAATCTGGGTCAGGGTGGGGCCGTGCATGCCGGCAGAAGTGCACCACCTTAGTATTGGCCAAAGAAAACCGAAACCTGTGGGCTTCAGCATAGCGAGAGACGCGGTTCAATGCCTGTTAGAGTCGACGCTTTAGAGTTGGCATCTGGGCCACGCCAAAAGAGATCGAAAGGTCGTCCACGTAGAGCGTAGCGAGAACATCTTCTGGCAGCACCGAGGTGATGCCGTTGATGCTCAGGGCAAAGAGTGTGACACTGAGGACACTTCCCTGTGGGACACCCTCTTCCTGCTCCTTTGGGCCGGAGAGGGCTCCCACCACCCGTACGCGGAATCGACGATCTCGCAAAAATTCAGATATAAACATTGGGAGAGTTTCAATGATACCGTATCGCCATGCGGAATCACAGGCCTTCTCCAGATCGAAAAGCACCGTGGCGTAGTGCTGTCTACGAAGGAAAGCCTCGCAGACGGCATTTTCCAGTCGGAGCAGAGCATCCGACGTGGAGTGGAACTTGCGGAAGCCACACTGTGCTGTGCAGAAGACAGGTGGCCTCTGCTGTCCAGGAAAAAGGCTAGTCTAACATTTACCAATTTCTCCATCAACTTGCACACGCAAGAGGTTAGAGAGATTGGGCGAAAACCGGTCGAAGTAGAGTGATCTCTCCCCGGCATGCGAAAATCGAGCACAGTAGCAATTCGCCAGGAATCTGGGAGAAGACCTGCGAGAACTTGCCCCGAATCCTTTTGGCTCGCTTCCTCATCCCTGCTAAAGGGGTCTTCCCGTTAAGTGAAGACACGTATGCCCGCCAAGAAACGCTGCGGGCCTGCTTTGAAATATACCGGAACCTAGCCCTAGCCCGAGAAAATTCAGCGACAGTGAAATCGTTCGTGCGGCGCTTATAGCTCATGTAGGCATAACGCTTCTGTTTGAGGGCCGTCTCACACTCGGCCGTTCACCATGGTAGTGGTCGGCTTGCAAAACGACCAGACGATCTAGGAATAGTAGTCAGGCCTGCGGAAATGAGGTTGACGGAGAAGAACTTAACGGCCTCATCTACCGACCTAAACTCCTCGACTGAAATAGAGAATTCAGTCATTTCCTGAATTACAGGCCACCGCGCCCGCGCAAAACACCACCGAGGTGGGCTCTGAGACGGCAGTTGCTCTGAAAATGATATTTAAATGGGAAAGTAATCCCTACCATGGAGGTCATCTGAAGCGACCGAAGGGGCCTGGCTATCCTCTCCTTCCTAAGTGGGTTTGCCCTACTGAGCCGCTTCGATGTGGAGCGGCTGGCTAAGGGCTGCTTGTTGGCTTTCTTGGCATTCCCCTTGGAAAGAACAGAGGGGACTGCCGCTGAAAAGAGGGAGGTGCCTGAAAGCACCTCCAGAGAAGAGGGTGAGGGGAAGTCCCCTACACCCGTAGGTGAAGCAGAGGAGTGAGCCTTCTCTTCGGTTAGAGAGATTTGGAGGGTCTGCTGCGCTAGCACAGGGGGCGGGGACCTCCATTTTTTCGGTGGAGCTGCCCGAGGGCGGCTGCATTGATGTTACAGGGGAAGTTGGGGGTTGGGATTTGTTATATTCATCATTGGGCATGGTGACCCTATTTGTATCACGGGACGCAATCGCGCATCACCTCTTGCAGTAGCCCGCACTGCAAGAGGTGCTTACAGGCCCAGCAGAGCCAGGCGCCGCCATTTTGGACCCCCCCTTCCGCCTGGTGGCCTGGCAGTCCATCGGCTTGCAGCTCCACCTTGGACACGGCGTAAAAAAGATAGATTGTGAAGAGGAGAGAAAAAGGGATGTGAGGTAGGTATGAGTGGGGATGAAGCAGGTTTTTAAAAACCAACTACCCCAGACCGGAGCTCAGGGGTTAAGGAACATTGTCCCCTTCCTCCTCAGCTCCGATCCAGGACGGTTGGCTGAGAAGAAGGTCAACATCTAGCCTGTGAAATTAGAGGCTGACCAGAGAAAGTTGTGGGAGAGGTTGTATGAAAAGCAAGGAAACAAGTGTTTTGAAGGAAGGAGAAGAGTCTAAGCTGGGGTTTCAACATCGCCAGATATTTACTGTTTACTTATTTAAAAAACTGAATTTAGGCAGTTAAATTGATTATTACTGGAACACTTTCTACATTTGTTATTAAGAAATTATTTAAAAACCATATACCCGAACGTATGGAGTGAGTTTGTGTCGTCATCTTGCTCCAGTGTTTCCTGCAGAGGTCCGTTGCGTAGAAATGCGTACTTCTACCATTCCGATTGCTGCTTCTTCGAAAAAGGAAGGCCAATGATGATGGGGCTTGCAAGGACGGTTTATTATTAGGCTCACGATAGGCTTGATGGCGTGTTCGTTGGCGACTTCCGTATTCCCTCGTACTGCTTGGCGGCGGTCCAATGCGTTCGTATTCTTATCATTGTCACCTTTACTGTCAGGCCGATGAGGTCACCAGTTTATGGTGTATTGAAGGGTGACCAGTTTTAGTATTGAATGGGTGACCGGACCGAGGGTTGAGGTGGTGGACTCTTGATTTTTGATGGAGAATTAGCCAGTTCTTCTTATTCTTCCACTCCTTTTTTTGAGGGGTCACTGGTCATGGAGCCTACCTTCTTGGAGAGAAGCACCCCATGACTGGCAACAAGGCCTACCGCTTCAGGCCTAGTTAATGTTTAGACTGGAGAATTCGCTTGCTTAAGTGGGCGTGACCTCTTTTTTCATTTTCAAGGGGGGGGAGGAGCCAATGATCGAAAATGCACTTGTTAGTCTCTTCGTTGACCGTTGGGCAGAGGTACCAGAGGTTTGGGCGTTTCTCCAGTAGCTCAGCACATTTTCAGACCAGGCTGGCAAACCATATCAAGATATGACGGTTCATTTTTCGTTTCACACTCTCACGACAACTCAACCCGTCAAAGCATATATCACTCTGTAGTTGCTCGGCTCCCTTCGTTATCAAACATCGGTATCTTTTCATCAAGGAGCTGCTCCTTTGTGTGTATATGTATGTGTGTGATCGCGTAAGAAACCAGTTATTCGCTTGTCTTTCTTATGCTTTTCCTATCAAATGTACAGTCGTTATTTAAGTATTTCTCTATTTTACATTGGTTTACTACTTATTACATGGCATATTACCTAATTACTGTTTGTATCTACTCACTTTCAGTATTTCATAGATACCCCGACCACCCATTTGTGGGGGTTCCTCACTGGGCCTACCTATCCTGCAATTTGGGTGTCACAGGCCTACTTTCCTTGCAATCTGAATGCCACAGAACAACGAACAGGAACGGCAGCTAAAATCACTGATTGGCCACCACTGTCTTTTGATTCAATCCATTCGTATCAAAATATTGTAAAATTATTATCTGGGGAGAAAAGTAGCAACAAAGAAGTAGATGCTATGTAACTGTTTTCTTGAATGTTAGCACGAAATTCCAGAAAAAAAATTTTTTGATTTCTTTGGTAAATAGGATGCCAAAAATATTCTTGTCGTAGAATTAGCTAGTTATCGTTTATTTCTCGATTACTTTGTTTGTTCGGGGAAGGAATACGACAGCCCAAAATAATAATTGCAATTGAATTTCGTTGACTGCGAGGGTCTTTGGTTATCTCGGTCCTAACAAGGACCGAGAGTTAGCTATAGCTATGTACATGAAATAATCGCACAAGAATTAAGGTGGGCTAAGTTTCATTGGAGCTAAAATCAACTAAGTTGCGACCTAGGATATACGCTATACAATTTCTGAGCCTTTTAGATAGGAAATTTTGAATTGAAATTCCTGCAAAAATAGGCTACATCGCATTAGTCTATCGTTATTATTTTTTATGTTTTTAAAGTACGCCAGCTGCTTGTGATCTGTTTCATTGGTAAACTCTTTGCCTAATAAATATGTCATAATTTTGGGATTCTCCATACACTAGCGAGGGATTCACGCTCGATTACAGCATAATTCCTCTCACGGGCTAAAAGCTTTCGGCTAGCGAATGCACTGGGAAAATACTCGTCATTAGGTTCGTATTGAACTAACAGGCAACCTATCCCGTCGTTTCTAGCATCTGGATTGATGCCAAAGGCTCGGGTGGATTAGGTAACCGCAGGATCGCGGCAAACGCGAGCTTACCTTTGAGTCTATTAAACCTAGCAGCTGAAGAAGGAGTCCAGGAGAGTCGATCGGGGTTGCTCTTCTTTAGGAGATCGCAGAAGGGGGCGGAAATCAAGGCAAAGCAAAGTTCGGAATAAATCTCCTGTAGAAGGAGGTAGAGCCCACAAATGACCTTAATTGCCGTTTGTTAACGGGTATCAGTATTCTCGCGATGGCTTCAATTTTTCTTCCTGCGGGGCTAATAGTTGGTGGTTTCCTATGTGGAATTCCAAGTAATTGATTGTGTCAAAGGTAAAATGACACTTGTTTAACTCAATAGTAAGGTTGTGGCTTCTCAACTTTTGTAGTAGAGAATGAAGGGCAGTCATGAGGGTTTCTCAATCTTTCGTGGCAAAATATATGTTATCAAAATAGAAGGACATATTAGGCAATCTGTCTAAAATCTGTCTCATCATCCGGTTGCAGTCGCTACAAGCCATGACGAAGCCAAAAGGAAGCCTTCTAATCTGCATTAACCCCTTTTCGGTAGAAAATGCAGTAAATCTCTTTAGACTGCCCTTGAGAGGAATCGGATAGTAAGCTTTGCATAAACAAGTTCCGAAATATATTTCGCCCGTTCAAACAAGTGCAGATTTTGGTCAATTGATGGAATAGGCTCCGCGTCAAACACGGTGACCGCGTTCAATTTCTTAAAGTCAATACACATTCTGTATGACTCATCCGGTTTTCTTACCATGGCCACGGGAGTACTATAGTCAGATTTGGAAGGCTTAATTATTTGCAGCTTTAACAAATTTTCCACCTCTCTATTAAATTCTTCCCTCAGTGGACATGCAAGGGATATGGTTTGGACCTAACTGCTTCTTGGGTCGTCAACTGAATATCGTGCTCGAATTGGGTAGCACATCTATGTAGGTCGGAGATAGCGTCACGGACTCGCTCGAGGGTGGCTAGGGGCTGAGCTTTCCGTTGAGGCGTTAATTTTTCGATGATTTTGAGCTCCTTTGAAGGTGACTGTGTTATCTCAGCGCAGACATTTTAAACAGTCCCCAGGGGAACCAGGGACAAATTTCCTTCGAGGGCTGATTCTTCATTGATTGCTACAATGTGATGAATTCCTGCACACCAATGATACTTTTTGAGGAAGTTAATATGGGAAAGTTTATTTCCGCTTCGAGTTTCGACCAGATAGTTTACGGCGCCACGCTTTTCAACTATCCTAAAGGGACCTTTCCATCGTCTCAAAGGTTTGTTATTGTCCTTTCGGAAATAATACTAAAACTTCCTCACCGGGTTTAAACCTCCGATCTTGAGATTTTCCATCGAAGTAAGCCTTATACTTGACCAGGTTCACGTCGGCGTTTTGGTTCGCCAACTCGGCGCATTCTTCCATTTTTTTACGGAGCTCGATCAAGTAGGAATATCAGGACTGTATTTCCTGGTCTAAACTAACATTTGTAAAGAGCTCCGTAAGGACATCCAGGGGTCCAGAAACATTCCTACCATATAATAATTCAAAGGGCGCGAATTACAAAGTACGATGGGGTATCTCCCTATAAGCGAAAAGAGCCACTTGCAGATAACGATGCCATTTGCTCGGTTGCTCTACCCACAACTTTCGTCGAATTGCCTTGAGATTTTAGTTTAACTTCTCACGCATTCACTTCCCAGCCGGATGGAACGCAGTGGTAAATAAATGCTTTATCATTAGAAAGTTCCCTACTTGCTCCATTAAATGAGAAGCTCATTGACCGCCGCGATCTGACAGAATTTCCTTGGGTAATTCGACGTGGACAAAAATTGAAATGAGCGCCTCGGCGCATGAGACGCTGTCAATCCGTTTTAGTGAGACGGCCTCGGGGAACCTGGTAGCGAAATCAACTATGGTGAGAATGTAAACATGCCCTTTGCTAAATGGCGGGTGAATCAGACCAACTATGTCAATAGCTACAAGGGAGAAATGTTCAGATGTAATGGGACCCTTTTGAAATGGTGCAGGCCTAACTCGCCCCTTAACTGCCGTCTTTTGACATAAGTCGCACGATCGACAGTATTGCAAAATTTCTTCGGCCGCCCTAGGCCAATAGAAATATTTAAAGATCCGCTTAGCGGTCCTAGTGTGGCCAAAGAGACCAGCGAAAAGGCTGTCATGTGCGATCTTGAGAATGAGACGCACATGTGAGCTCAAAACGAACATTGCCAGAGACACAGACGAGTCTACGTGGGAGTAAATGCGATAGAGAAGGTTAGTATTAACCCGAAAAATGACCAATTTATCTCTTCCTGCATTCGTTCGCGGGGTTTCGCCCACAGGGGTTGAAGGAAATCACATTCGTTTTGTTTCTTGGAAAAGTCCTCACTGACTAAGTTTCTACAATCCGGTTCTGTTGTTCCGAGAGTTTCCAAGGGGACGGGCGCTTTGGAATCTCCCTTAGCCTGAAAGAGGGTGGTCATTGGTTGAGCTACCGGGGTCGATGAGACCTTGGAGCTTTGCCCAATCAGAACGGCACAGAACTTTCTGGGGGTCGCCACTACTTCTGCCCAGCCGGTGAAGTAGGCGCAATCGATGTGGCACTTTACTATGGGGAACCTATTAGCATGTTCAAGATAGTCATGGACGATGGCGAACCGATCGTGATCTGGTGCTACTGGTAAAGTAACCTATACGAGACCACAATACACGTGCACCCTGTATTCTCGGACGATGGTGGAGATACGGCATCTATTTACCGCACCTGTTTTGAACTGGAGGCTCTCAGGTTTCCTTTATTGAATAAAAAATTATCTGGTGGCCAGACGGACCGGGTTCAATTGATGAGGTCGAGGATTCTGGAGCCGAAGTGGACTGCGTGGACGTTGCATTCACCTGGTACACCTGGTAGGAGAAGTTGTTTCTCAGCTGGGTGTTCTAAGGGCAATTGTATTTAACGTGTCCATAAACTATGTTTCTTCTAGGGAGTGCTGACGGTTGGGATTGGAAGATAA
Source organism: Ceratothoa steindachneri (assembly GCA_963969495.1). NCBI lineage: Eukaryota > Metazoa > Arthropoda > Malacostraca > Isopoda > Cymothoidae > Ceratothoa > Ceratothoa steindachneri. The sequence continues at coordinate 7,366,659 of OZ018329.1, forward strand.
CGGCCGATTTTCCGGCTTGATGAGAAATTGCTTAAGTTTAGACTTAACCAGGCCGATTATTTAGACAGATTTTCAATTATTTTGCAGGAAGAAGGGGCGCTTCTAAACATGCGACTTGGGGAACATGGGCTCCTTGGGATGACAATTATGGCTGGCGGCATATACGTCAGCCTCTTCTGCACATTTCTTAAAGTTGTTACATCTTTTGTCCTTGATGAAAGATCGTATTTCTAAAGGAAGAAATGTTAAAAATTGGTCCTGCGGAAGGAAATCAATTAGGGCATTTTAATCTTGGAGTACTTTCGAGGTGTCTAGCCTAAAATTTAGGAGTCTTTGAAGAGTAAACCCAAATTGTTAAAAAGTCTGTTTGGTTTGAATACGACTCTACCTGAACTTAACTCGATAGAAGCCGGGATTCGTGGTACAGGCTGAGAGCAATTCTGCCTTTAACGTGGAGTAATCAATGGTTTTTTCCGAGGGGAGGGAGACAAAGATATCCCTCATGGAGATGTTTAAGAGTGGCAACAACCTCGCCACACCGTCCGACTCAATATCCTAGTTGTTGACCTCAAAGATATTTTCAAAATGAGTTAAGTAGGAGGCGAAGTCTTCCCCATTTTTAAATGCGAGTAATTTAACGGACGCCTGTTGATGAGTTGATGGTCCCGAGGTGATTGATAGAACCTCATTCCTCATTTTCTCTATTTCGATTTCATGTACGCGAATTATATCTCTTTCTTCTCTCTATTTCTCTTCTCTTTTCTTCTTTCTTTTTCTCTTTCTTTTTTATTTTTCTCTTTTTTCTTCTCTCGCAGTCCATTCATCTGTCTGTATGTAGGACCTCATTTCCCTCCCACTTAATCCAGGGGATTCTCCTTATGTTTTAAAAATAGGGGAGGGGAGGAGTCGCGCCGACTAGTTTTGAAGAACCCAAAATACGCACACCAAAAACAAATGTACGCGTGAGAAAGGAACTTTGTCCAAACGAGGCAAATCCACACGTTGACCGTTATGAAAAACAAATTAAAATACTCCGCACCCTATTTAAAATTTCCTGGACGTATGACGCAAATGATTAATTTAGGAGATTTTTCTCTTTTGAAATCCTCAAACCACCACTTTGAAAGACTGTTTAATCCTCATCAATGAGATTCATCATACTTTAATACATTAAAGTTCATTTATAATTTCTCTCTTGTTTGATTGGATTTTCTTTTTTAATTGACTCAATTTAAAATTTGGGGAATGGGTGGAGCATTATTTATGGCCAGTAGTGTTCCTGAGGTCTAAAAGCTGCCCACGCGCAATGAATCTTTTGTTTCAATTTAAGTTTAGTTAATTTATAAATACGATTATAAATATCTCGAATAATGTCGCGAATCGTATTTATAAACCCCCGGAAGCAATTGTTCTCTGAGATTAGTAACTTTCCCCGGAATCCACCCAAATATTTATGTTTTGCGAGTTTGTTTCCTCTATTTTCTTTTTGCTAGGTATTTTGTTTGCCTTTATATACCGGAGCTGCTTGATTTACTTTTTTATTCCTTAGTTGAAAATGGCATCAATTATAATTTGCCAAGCTAGTTCCGTTATAAATCAATTTTAGTCAAATATTGTGGTTTACTATTATTTTTTCATATATAAATATATATATATATATATATATATATATATATATATATATATATATATATATATATATATATATATATATATATAAATATATCCATAACCCTATATTTTAGGAACGAGATTTTTTGAAGGTGTTTGAATAAGATTTTTTCTTTTAGTTCGGTTGTCACCGGAGGAAAAAAAAAAGAAAAGAAGAAAAAGGTGTTCAGGGTGTTAAAATAAAGAGTCTATAAAGGGGATTAAAAAAGGCAGTTAAGATTAGCAAATAAGGCCGTAGGCCACACCCAGGAAGGGGTGCCCTTGTAACCAAGCTCTTCCTGTTAAAGAAGAGAACAGCGGCTTGTATATATATATATATATATATCATGAACTGTTGAACTTTTTACAAACTGGAGTTTCAATGTGACGGTAAAAACAGACCACGCTTTTGATAAAAGCATCTTTATTTATCTGTGTTTGAACGTTTCGAGTTCATAACCTCATCATCGACACTAGAAAACTAAGATATATATATATATATATATATATATATATATATATATATATATATATATATATATATATATATATATATATATATATATATATATATATACCATTTAAATTTGGTGTCAGGTATGGGGTTTAACGCTATATCTTTGCAAACACTGGTCTCAGTCGAGTGAAGCATAGTGTTATTCGTTATAAGAATAGAGTATAGTAGATCCCTTTTGTTTTAACGAATGCTATCCCCTTTTTGAAACTTAAGAAGCTGGAGTAGCTCAAGGAACTGTTATAATAATTTGTTTGTGTTTTTTTTGTGTTATTTCAGTCATTGGTTATCTAGGTCAAGAAACCAATCACAAATAGGTCAGTGCCCATATTTAGGTAGGCCAATTCTCTAGAAGGCATAATTTTTATCGCAAGGAATTTAGTTGGTTGACTATTGAGCCCCCAAGTGCAAATATGACTCAGTTTGAAATCTTTAAAGCGCAAGGAGAATCCTTGGGACTTTCCGGAAAAGAATTGATTCAGTACGTTCAAGAGGAGCAACGAACAGAAAGAGAAAAGTTAAGAGAAGAAAGAGAGGAACGGAAAAGACAAGCTAAGTTTCACCATCAGCTTGAAATGGCTCGTGTATATGCTGAAACCCAATTGGTAAGTTCACGTTCTGAAGCCTTGCACAATCTCCCACTTAAGCTCTCCAATTTCAGGGATGGAGAAGTTTTCGGAGCATTTTTAGCACACTTCAAAAAAATCCTCAAGATCAATAACCTGGATTTGGAGGCTGAAGGTTTAGTAAGATTACTTTCCCTTTTGAATTGTAAATTGCACGACATTTTTATATCTTCACCATCTGACTGTACAATTGACTACAGCACCTTAAAAGCTGAGTTATTGGCCGCTCATAATATGACTCCCGATTTCTACCGACAAGAATTTCGAGGTGGTCGTATTAAACCCGGACAGACGTTTTGTCAATTCGGATACAGTCTTCAGAGGAATTTTAAATTTTGGTTAGAATCCTCAAAGGTTGATCCTAAATACGAGTCCTTAACAGACTTCGTGTTGCGGGATCAATTTTTGGCGTCTCTCCCAACGGAGATCCGCGCGTTTGTCAAGGATCGTCGGTGCCAGACCTTTACAGAGTGTACCGAAGAAGCGGATGTCTATGCCGCAAGCCATAATTTATACCCCAAGGAGAATCGAAATTCTCACCAATCCCCTTACCAGTAAAGAAGCAAGGATTTGCGCCTCTTCCCAGGAAAGCCGACGATGTTTCCGGGCCCCGTAAAACCCCAAAACTTCTTCCCCCCAAACCAACAACGGGACATCAAACCTCCCGTTAAGATTTCTCCACCATCACTCTTCCCGAAGCGACCAATCATATGCTTCACCTGTGGTGTAGAAAACCACATGAGCTGGAATTGCCCCCAAAATTCTAGGCTTAAAAGCGGACCAGCCCACCAAGTTCACCAGATTAATGCCGCCCTCGCTTTCCCGGTGGTGCAGACCCAAGCATCAACTTCTCCCCCTCCGTCAGGCCACCAGGTAAATATTATTTGTTATAAAAGTTCCCCGGGAACTTTGAATTTTGAGGAGGGCAGCGTGAACGGCTGCCGTGTATCTACTATCGTCAGGGACACAGGGTGCACGTGTTTCATCGTGTCCGACTAGCTCCTCCCCCCAGTGGACGCTAACCACGAAATATTTGCGGTGGTACATGACTACCTTGGGCGGGCGAACCGATTCCCCGTCGTTAGATGTTACCTGCAGTGTCAGTATTATGATTGCTGGGCTGAAGTCATTTCAGCACCCATAAAATTTTGTTCCGTACTTATAGGGCAGAGCCCTCAAGTAAGCTTTGACCCTGTGTGCCAGGCCGCCCTTATTCGAGGCCGAGCTAAGAAGGAAGCTCAGGAGTCCGTCCCCCTCAGAACCCCGATACCGTCCGAATTCTCGGAGCTCCTTAACCATGACTTTAGGTCTGCACAAAAGGAGTGTGAAGCACTAACACCCTTATGGAATAAGGCCCAAAACAAGGACACGGAGACTGTCCGTGGACCCAAAATAATAAGGTACCTGGAGCAAGGTGGTCTAATTTACCGATCCGCCGAGGACTGTAATAACGCTGTTACAACTGTCTTATGCCTTCCACGATCCCATGTACCTATAGTGCTCAAAATAACTCATGACAGCATCTTTTTCCGGTCATTTTAGTCATACTAAAATGAGTCAGCGTATTTTTAAATATTTTATTGGCCGGGTGCTGCAGCTGACATCTTAAAGCATTGTCGATCGTGCGATGTGTGTCAGAAGACGTCCGCTAAGGGGCGGGTCAAACCTGCTCCCTTACAAATGGGACCAGTCATAACTGAACCCTTCTCCAGAGTGGCCATCAACCTGGTTGGCCCTATCCACCCCCCTTCGAGCGAAGATCACAGCTATATTTTTACCTTAGTTGACTTTGCTACCCGTTTTCCCGAGGCTGTCCCCCTTCGTCGAATCGACAGTATTTCTTGCGCCGAGGCCCTCATTTCCATCTTTTCAAGGGTAGGCGTCCCCAAGGAAATACTCAGAGACAGAGGACGACAATTCACCTCCGAGTTGATGGAGTACGTATGGAAGCTCCTCATGGTAAAGCCCCTTTTTATCACCCCCTTCCGGCCACAGACAAACGGGATGTGCGAAAAATTAAATGGAAATTTAAAATCCATTATTAAGAAGATCTGTGCCGAGCAGCCCCGCGAATGGCACCGATATCTCCCGGTCGCCCTATTCGCCTATCGAGAAATTCCTCACCGTACATTAGGCTTCGCCCCGTTCGAGCTCCTTTATGGACGTAAGTTACGCGGACCACTCAGCATTTTAAAGGATTTGCTAATCAAGCCCAAACTGGATCAAGAACTCCAGTCATCCTACGCCTATGTCTTGGATCTACGCCAGAGGCTCGAGAAATGCGCAAACATCGCCTATGAAAATGCCGATGTCAATTTGGAAAAATATAAAACCTATTTTGATGTCAGGTCCGAAGATCGGAAATTTAAGCCCGGTGATAAAGTACTCCTGCTCCTTCCCACAGCGAGTAATAAATTAGTGAGCCAATGGAAAGGTCCGTACTCGGTCCGCGAGGTACGAGGATCGGTAGATTACCTCATTGGTACCCCAGCGAGCGATAAGCTCTACCACGTCAACTTGTTGAATATGTATCACTGATTCGCCCATGGAGATACGTTCGTAGTACTGGACAAAACCTCAGCGCTTGAAGAGGATTACCCCGCGGAGTCCCTTAATGCCATACAGGCAATGTGCATCTAACCTGATGCCGATTACCCTCTTCCTTCCCTGCCAGGCGAGTCTTTTGAACCCTCTGACCTGGATATCGACGTGCAGCTGACACCACATCAAAAGAGTCAGCTACAAGAATTATTATGTCAGTTCGACGACGTTATTTCAGAGAAGCCTGGATGCGCTACTAGTTTCGAGCATGATATTAAATCAACGACCTTAGAACCTGTCCGTTCAAAACCCTATCTCATGCCGATTCATTTACGCCAAGCTTTTAACGCCGAAGTCGATAATTTGATTAGTTTAGATAAAATAGAACCTTCCACCTCTGGTTATTGTTCCCCAATCGTCATGGTCAAGAAACCTGATGGCTCTTATCGGATATGCATTGACTTCCGGAAGTTAAATTCGGTAACTGTGTTCGACGCCGAGCCCATCCCGTTGGTAGATCAAAACCTCCACCTTTTTGAAGAAACCAAGTTCATCTCAGAACTTGATTTGTGCAAGGCGTATTACCGAATTCCCCTCCGGCTCGATGTGAAAGCATATACCGCCTTTGCAACTGAGAAAGGCTTAATTCAATTTAAGCGCCTTCCTTTTGGCCTCCTGACCGCTTATAGTAACTATAGCCATCTCATGAGAAGATGTTAGATGGACTTCCAAATGTCTCCTTTTACTTCGATAACGTCTAGGTCGCTATTCTTGAATGGAGTCATTATTTTACCACCCTATTAGCTCTCTTCGAGCGACTGCGCGAAAATGGCCCCAGCAAATGCCATTTTGCACAAGAAACCATAAAATACTTAGGTTTTAAAATAGGACAAAGCCAGTTAGGTCCACAGGAGGACAAGATTAAGGCAATCACCGACATGCCCCTCCCGAATACTCCGAAGCAATTAAGATCATTCCTAGGATCAGCTTCTTACTATCGGCGATTTTTCCCAAATTTCGCTGCAATTTCGGCGCCCCTCAGCACCCTTTTAAAAAAGAATTCCCCGATCGACTACGTTCGAATGATGTCGCTGTTTATCATTTTAACCAGCTCAAGAGTAAGCTCATTTCTGCCCCCATTTTGAAGTTGCTTAACCCGGAAAAATCCTTTGGGATTAAGACCAACGCGAGCAACGAGGGCATTGGAAGTGTACTCCTTCAATATGTAAATGACGGAACGAGTCATTTAGTTGCATATGCTAGTCGCCAGTTATTACCCCGCAAAAAGAGATATGCCAATATAGAGAAGGAAGCTCTAGCTATTGTTTGGGTTATTGACAAGTTTAAGATGCATTTGATAGGAAAAGAATTTCAGATTGGAACTGACCACCGCCCGTTGGCCTATATTCAGAATGTACGACACTCCAATGGCCGAATTATGCGCTGGAGTCTACTCTTGCAAGAGTACAAATTTAAGATAAATTACATAAAAGGTTCCGATAATCAGGTCGCTGACGCACTCAGTAGCAATGCGTTACCAAATAGTGTAGATTAATTTGTAATTCGTTGGCTTATGATCTCCATGTATGTATATACCGTCTTGTACGACTTAAATTAGATTCTCCTGTAATATAATTAGTTAATGTATATGTCTGAATTTTGTGGCTCAATGTCGAATTTTTTTCTCGTATGTGTATATATTTGTATTCATTAAATTACGTATAAATTCTTTTGTCCATTATGTACTAATTTTATATTATTTCATTGTTCCATGTATCTTTTATGGTTAAGTTTGTATTAAAAGTTAGTTTCCCCTATAATCAAATGATCAACATAATCGTATGTATTGAGGTAATACTAGCTAGGTGCATGAAGGTACGGTAGGTGCAGGAAAGCGAGTTCTCCACAACGGAGGTCTATGGTTGTCCCTTCTCTCTTTTTTTCGAAGTAACAACATTCCCTGAAATTTAGGGGTGTGATAGAACGGTCTGAGGTCGCTTAATTTCAGCCGCTATCACATGGTATAAACACATGCTACCCATGGGTATCTGCAAGCGGAAGCAGAGCGCGTTATCACCCGCCATAGCAAATATTTAATCAAGGAGGTTCATTCCCCCGTTTCGCCTCCATACGTCGATCTCGCCAGATTGAATTAGGCTTATGGGCAGATAAGATATTTTCTCAGGCGCCAGCAGGACATTCCCCGAAGCCTCCAACTCAATTATCCCCTACGCCAAGGGGATGGCTTCAACTATTTATATCATAGCTTTTCCCGATTGAAGCAGATCAGATCCCGGTTATATTCGCAAGGAATCACGCCGATCCGGTCTCCCTCGTGCACCTAGGAACTCTCTACCTCGAGAAACCCCTTATTGTCCAGAAGAGGACAATATCCCTTGAGTGCCAAGGTTCGTGCCTTCGAGACGCCAAGTCAACAAGGCCCCGCCTGTTGTTCAGAAAGAGAACAACGTTAGAACAGCCATTGTTCTTTGAGCCCGTTTCACAAGAGACGGTTTTCACTTCCTTCCCTGTTGTTCAGAAAGAGAACAACGTTAGAACACCCATTGTTCTTCAAGCCCATTCGTCAAGAAACGGTTCTCGTTCCCAAGACATCACGTCCGGATAATTTAATTCCCCCCTTTTTAACGTTCTTCAAGAGAACGCTTGTTTTCAACAATAACCTCTATTGTTCATCTAGAACATCCCCGATTTGCTGTCACAAAGATCACTCGTACTTCCGAGCCCCACTTCGCTCTCACTTTTCAAAGACAGTCCACCCCTTCGTTAAGGACAACCCCCCGAAGAACCCTTCTGCTGGAAATCGCCAGTGGACCGAAGATTCCTTCGCATCGTCTTTCTCTGCACAACAACTTTATAATTACGTTAGCTGAGCACTACCTTTAATCATTTAACCTTTTGTCAACGCAACCCTGTGCTTTAAAGGGTTTAGCGAACCATTCCCAGCCCTTTAATTTTTATTTGTTTACCTTTTTAAATCTCTCCAAATCTTAATCCTCGGATTAGTCAGATATTCCCACGACCCTTTTCATTCTCCGTTTATGTAAACATTTTTTTTGTGTGTTGTTGATTGTTTAATTAATAAAACTATTTTATTAATGGTAGCCATAGTATTTATCCTTGTGCTCCGTTCCACTTCTTAAGCATATTGAAGATAAATAAGCCTCTCCAGGCTCCGTCCATCCTTTTGGACTAACCTCGGTCAATCAGATTACCACGCACTCGAAAGATTAGAATAATTTCCTCAACGAATAGTTATATATGGTATATCGTCGAGAGCCTATTCTACGACATCTATGTATTCACTACAGACTACGACTAGGCTATATTAAAAAAATAAATAACAAGGATAAAATATCATAGCAAAAAAATAACAACAACAAAAGAAAACAGCAAAAAAGGTAACAAGAAGGAAGCGCGCTCCAGCTTTAGGGTAGGCCCGTCTCCCACCGGCGCAGAGAGTGCGACCCACAACAAACAATCAAATAAAGTGGAGGAGGCCAGAATCCATCAAAACGTAGTATAGTCCGCAAGTCGATGTACACGATGCAGGGCCGATTACCAGGGACAGTCGGTTACGATCTAGGTCGTTATGGTACCAGGATAGGCAACGTGCGCAAAGATCACCCATACTGGGACATTCAACAAGAATGTGGCAAAGAGTATGGGGAACAACGCACTCTTTGCAGTAAGGCGCAGGCGAGTGTGTCCAATTCGGAGGCGACAGAAAGCAACCTAAAGCTGGCACGGTATTGGGGGTAGGTCGATGGGAACAGTCGCGACGCAATGGCACGCAACTTTAGGTTCCCCTACACCATCTCCCAACTTTTGCCAAGCCGCCTAAAGGGCAGCCGCATTTCTGCCCTCTACTGGGTGTAAATAAGAGTGAAACGCTGGTCTAGTCGCCCAATCCTCACGTACTCTTTGGTGCCCTCATCGGCGTGCTCATTTCCCGCAATTCCTACATTCCCAAGAACCCATGAGAAGATAACCGTGGCCTCACGGATATCAAGAACAAGGGATGCGGAGATTCCAATTCCAGAGTGCACTCAGGGCGCTTTGTACATGGCTATAAATCAAAATCTGGTCTCCGAGCCGGGAACGTCGCGTAATCTCCAGGTGTATTAAAACCACATCGGCAGTGAATATAGGCGCTGTGACTGAAACAGAAGGGATATGGCGTAGAAACCGACCCTTTATTATGAAGTGGAGCCATTCGTATACACAGGCAAGGCTCCAGCGTGACATTAGGCGTGCTCTATAAAGGCCAAAAGCAATACTCCTGGTGCTGTAAAAGCTTTGGGAGCAGAGGTGTGGCGAAAAATAATCAAAGGTAGTACTCTCCAAGGTGGCGTCCTGGGTAGAACCAGGGGCACCAAAGGCCTGCGAGCTATACCAAGCGCTCGAAGGAGTTTCCTAGTTCTTAACTCAGAAGGCTGAGGGTATGACTGGCTTCTTTCGGTGGCCTCGGCACCGTTGAGATCATCTGCGAATGCAGTGAGAGCTGTTGGTGACTGAGGGGAGAGCGGTTGGCGACTGAGGGGAGAGCTGTTGGCGACTGAGGGAAGCGCCGATCTTGCGTGTAAAGGCAAATTATACACTGTGATCGGGAAAGAGTGAGTGGCATATCCATAACTTCGACAAGTAGGCTCTCAATGGGGTAAGTGTGGAAGACGCCGGTCACCATGTGAAGGCTTGTGTGGTATTCGAGTCCACCTTTCGCCATAGAGGATCGGCTGCGGATGCACGAAACTCGCATCCGTAGTCGAGTTTCAAATGAACAAAGAATCGATGAAATAGTAAGGCAATTGTCCTATCAGCGTCCCGGGTGAGGTTTCGGTCAAATACAAGACCAAGGAAGCTGTCAGTCTACCATTTCCAGGCGAACCCCATTTAGAAACAAATCTAGGTCAGGGTGGAACAACGGATGGCAGCAGAAGTGAACCAGCTTAGTTTTGTCATAAGAAAACCGAAGTCTGTGTGCTTCGGCATAGCGAGAGACACGGTTCAACGCTTGCTGGGGTCGACGCTCCAGAGTTGGCATGTGGGCCGGGCCATAAGAGATCGAAAGGTCGTTCACGTAGAGCGTAGAAAATACTTTTTCCGGCAGCACCGAGGTGATGCCATTAGTACTCAGGGCGAAGAGTGTGACTATGAGGACATTTCCCTGCGGAACACCCTCTTTCTGCTACATTGGGACGGAGAGGGCTTCCCCACCGGTACGCGGAATCGACGATCTCGCAAAAATTTAGATATAGAGACTAGGAGGAGGTTCCTTGCCTACATCGTGTGGAGAGTTTCCATGATACCGTATCGCCATGCGGTATTATAGGCCTTCTCCAGATCGAAAAACACCGTGGCGTAGTGCTGTCTACGAAGGAAGGCCTCGCAGACGGCATTTTTTTAGTCGGAGCAGAGCATCGGACAGGGAGTGGTAGTGCGGAAGCCGCACTGTGCAGAAGACGGATGGCCTCCGCTGTCCAGAAAAAAAGTTTAATATAACATTTACCAATTTCTCCATCAACTCGCACACGCAAGAGGTTAGAGAGATTGGGCGGAAACTGGTCGGAGTAGAAAGATCTCACCCCGGTTTGCGAAAGGCGAGCACAGTAGTGATTCGCCAAGAATCTGGGAGAAGACCCTGTGCCCAGATCCTGTTGAACAAATCTATCAAAAAGGCCATGCCTCGCTCACCCAGGTGTCGAAGCATGGCGTACGGGACATCGTCCGGACCATGGGCAGTGTCCGCGCATGAAGCAAGAGCGGAGGGCAAATCACTCACAGTAAACCTGTCATTGAAGAGTTCTCCGCCTTTGGAGGCAAAGTTCAGCCGGCGGCATTCCGCGACACCACGACGTGCAATGAATGCTGGCAGAGCAGCATCCCGGCTAGAGAGAATGCGGAAAAAGCGGTCGCGAAGGATTTCGCCACAGATTGCGGTTCCATTCTCCTGGAGAACGGGAGGGAGGTCATGCGAGAACTTGCCCCGAACATTTTTGACTCCCTTCCTCACCTCTGCTAGAGGGGTCTTCCCGTTAATTGAAGACACGTATGCCCGCCAAGAAGAGCGGCAGGCATGTTTCGCAATATACCGGAACCTAGCCCTAGCCCTAGCCTAACGAAATTCACCCACAGTGAAATCGTTCGGGCGACGCTTATAGCGCATGTAGGCATAACGCTTTTGTTTGAGGGCCACCTCACACTCGGCCGACCACCATAAGAGTGGTCGGAATAGTAGTCAGGCCCGCGGTGATGAGGTTGCTGGACAAGAACTCAACGTCCTCATCTACTGACCTAAACTTCTCGACTGAGATAGAGACTTCAGTCATTTCCTGAAATACAGGCCACCGCACCCGCACCAAGCACCGAGGTGGGCTCTGAGAGGCAGTTGCTCTGAAAATGATATTTGAATTGGAAAGTAATCCCTACCATGGAGGTCATCGACCACCCCCCAATCAAAATCAGGCTGTGCATCCAAAGAGCACAAAGATAGGTCAAGGTGAGAAAATGAAGCGGTTCTCTGACAGTGATGCGTAAACTCATCCACGTTCAGGACACCTATCTCAAGCTCTTCGAACAGATCAGCAAGGACTTGTCCCCTGGGATTTATTTAGGAATCTCCCTAGAGAGGATGCCTGCCGTTCAGATCTCCAAGCAAGAGAAAGGGCCTCAGCAACCGTTCCACGACGCGGCGGAAGTCCCCCGGAACGAAGTCAGCTGACGGTGGAATGTAGGCAGAAATGATAGTATACCTCATATCTAGGTGCAGCTGCACAGCCACTGCCTAAAAGGAAGCATCTAAAGTGAAAGGAAGAACAGAGACATCATGCCGGGTGTAAACCGCGCATCCACCAGCCCGGCCATCCCGTGGTGGTGAGGTCGCAAGACCCTTATACATCAGGCAGGCGGGCAGGGGGCACGCGCCTAGCATGGTCTCCTGCAGAAAAATAGCTAGCGCGGAACGGGAAGAGACGAGCCTCTGCAGCTCCTCCCAGTTGGCCCAGAATCCACGGCAATTCCATTGAAGGAATATGCCTCCTAGGCCTAGCTCGGAGCAGACACGGGTGCCCTCCTACAACAGAAGACCCTCACGGGAATGGCCGTACGCTTCCCGGGGGCAGAACCCTGGGCGCTGTTGGCGGAACAGAGCGCAGAAGGCGCTGTTGGCGGGACAAAGCGCAGAAGGCGCTGTCGCCTTCGAGGACTTATTGGGGGAGGTTTGGCTCGCCATGCGATTCTTTTCCTCCCTCCTCCTTGAAACCTTGGTCGTGTGTTGTGACTTTGGAGGCGAAGGGCCCTCTTTTCGAAGAACCACCGTCTCTGAGCCACTCAGCCCACCACTAGGCTGTTGCTGTCCTCCTTTCGGGGGACAGCTTTAGGAACCCCGGAAGATGGCCTGGAGACCAACTTCAGGGGTGTTGCGTCCTGTGAGCCTAACGACTCGGTGGAGGCAGGGAGGGAGGGGAATGGCACCGCTTCTCCCATCCCCTAGAAGGAGCCCCCAGGCCAGATGGGCTGTCTTCTGCAAGGTCCTTCCCCGAGATGGTGAAGGTTCCAGCAGTCGTTGGGGCCCCAGCCGGAAGAGGAAATCCCTTCCCTCCTTGTGCTGTCTTAGCAGCCCAACCCTTCTGACGAGTAGACTCGGGCTCGGTGTTTGATGCCGAGCCGGTATCTTCCCCATGGAAGACCTCACCTTCTGAGGTTAAGCTGCATCAGGGGAGCATGTCTATTTTAGGGGGGCGTCCATTTCCCTCTCCCCCACGACATCACAGATGAGGTCATTCTCGCCCACGTTCTTTGGGGGTGCATAGGGCTTCACCGCCGCTAGGTTAAATATTCGGGCCAAGAGGTCTTTAAGGGAAGTGGCCGATGTGGCCTTTCTTCCCTCTCCCCCCTAAGGGGGTTTGCCTTAACGATCCGCTTCAACGGGAAACGGCCGGTAATGGGCTGCCTGCTGGCTTTCCTAGGCAGTCCCCTCTGAAAGCAAAGCCAGGACTGACAGATTTGAGGAGAAGTCACGTGGTGACTCCAAGGAATGGGGGGCAGGAGGAGCCCCCTGCACCTGTAGGCACTGGAGAGGAGTAAGCCTCCTCTCCGGTTGAAGAGTTATGGAGGGTCCAGTGGGGCTATTATTTTACCTACATGGCAGGCTTTTCGCGAGATCTACTTCCCTGCGTAGACTCTGTTCCTACTGAAAAATGACATCTGCGAGGCCTTCATTCTTAAACAGCACTTTGCCACGGTGTTTTTTGATCTAGAGAAGGCTTATGATACCACGTTGTGATAGTATATTACGGAAAGCCTCCAGAATATTTGGCAAGGAAAAGGAGCTCTCACACTTTCACCACGTTAGAAAGAGTTTGTCCCTCAGTGTCGCTCTTTGTCTTGATTATAAACGGTATCACCTATGTGCTACCGTAAGATGTTCTTGCTAAACGCTACGTAGACGATCTTTAGATCTCTTTTTTATGCGGTCCAGATGCTCTATAAGTCACTATGCTGGTCAGCATGTCACCGGTCGGATGGTAACGTATTTTACTTTCCAATGAGTTTTGGGGCAATAACATCGTAACTATTCGGCCGATTCTAACGAAATTTCAAACTCTTATGTTGCTTTACACTCTCTTTTGAATGAGATAGTTACCAAGGTCCAGCCAAGGTTAGTGTTTGAATTATTGAAAGTCTTGAAGGTCGTAAGGTCATATGGTCATAAGTCAGAAAAATTGAAAGCACGCGACTTAAGTCTCTTAACCATCTTTTATTTTAGAAAATAAATTAATCTTTGTCACGAAATTGTATTTATATTTTATTTCTTTTTACGTGTTTATACTATCAGGTCTTTTGGACCGATTTATTTTACAAACCAGATCCATATTTATATGCATAGCTACAAAACGTTTAAGATTGCCTTTATAGAACATTACTATATATATGTCGCAGGTAACTTTCTAATTTATATTCCTATTGATTTATTATTTTTCCTTCTTTTACCCGTAATTGGTTTATCAAGAGCGAGAAATCTTCATTCTTGATGGCAGAAACGCCAAGCTCCAGGAAAATACGAAGCGCATTGGATATTCGAATTCCTGCTGCTTCTTTCCTTTTTTTGTATTTTTCTTTCTGTCAATTTACTTTATAAACGTGGACTGACGGCTAATCCTGATTTTACTCAAACTAAGGGGTATATATATATATATATATATATATATATATATATATATATATATATATATATATATATATATATATATAGTTCGTTTTGTAATTTGTTGCCTAACTTCAATATCAAAGAAAATAACAATTTATTTATATATAGATATATTTACAAAATTACCTGTTAAATCGTTTGAGGATTACGATTAATTTTATTCAATGAAAGCTTTGACTGCCTCAATACCTCCAACAGGCAGCGTCGCAACCTGCTGACCGGGGCTCCACCATAGTGATGCGCGGGAAGCGTCTGGTCTCTCTATCTCTCAACCATGCACCTCACATAATAGTCCAGAGAGTTGTATTCTACGAAGTTGGCAACCAAAATATTCGGAGTGTTGTGGTCAATGAAAATGTCTGACAACCAAGGCTGGGTCTTTTGCCTATGTGGCAAGACCATGCTGCTACACGTCTAGCGGCCACAGCATTGAGCTAGGGCAATATCAAGTCCTACATGCACTAGGTTTAGAGTTCAATATTGATTTTAAAGCTCCTCGGGAAGACAAATAAGGGCTAATGTGGCGCTTGAGCTTTCCGAGGCACGACCTCTGATAACCATAGTCTGACTAATGCAACTCTTTCGTTACCCTCTCGTATTGGAGCTATCGACCTGAATATAAAGCATCACAGTTTGCACTTACCAAATTGTTAGGACTTGTCTTTTTCGCAATACTATTGCTTACTCCATGATGCACAGCTGTGTCTACTATGATAGTAAGAAGAGAGAACCGACGCCAGACAACACGTGTGCGCGGAATTTTCAGAGTTGCTAATGGCGACAAATCATCCCTTTATTTATACATATATATACATATATATATATACACATATATATACACATATATATATACATATATATACACATATATATATACACACATATATATACACACACATATATATACACATACATATACACATATATATATATGAGGAATTAAACCACATTCTCCGAAGACAATTTATTTCAGAACAGTTTCGGTGTATCTCACACCTTTTTTCAACTGACACTGGATAGAAAATATAAGAAAAGTGCTTACAAACATAACACAGGGTCAGGTCGTGAAAGATCCCCTCTTTTTTCCCCCATTCCCTACTTGTGGCTAATCAGGGGGGGAGTTAGGCCTAAACATATTGAAGGGCTGACATTTTATTATTTTATTTATTTGCTTTCTTATTACAGGATTAAAAGAAAATTGACCCTCAGAACGATTTAAATTAGGAACTGAAGATATCAAGCTCGATTCTACGATTCTTCTCTTAACATAGTTAGCCAATTTGAATACCATTTTACTTCCATTGAAATCGATCGTATGATTCTTGTCTCTAACATGGCAAAATATTCAACTGCTTTCGCTGCCCACTCTAATATCTCTTTTGTGTTCATACAATCTCTTGTCCAGATTTCTCCCCGTTTCCCCAATATAAACTTTATGGCAATCGTTGCATGGTATTGCATAAACTCCTATGTTAATATGTTCTTTGGGTTTCCTGGCAATCATCAATTGGTTTAAGGAATTATTATATTTAAAGGCTAGATTAATACCCGCTTTTCCAAATGTGTCCTTTAAACTATTTAATTTATTATTAAATGGCAATGTTATACATTTGTTGAAGTCGTTAGTGCGGGAAGGCTTATTACCATTGAATGTTTTCCTAGCTGCAAAATGGGCAGACGATATGAACCAATCGGGGTAATACAAATTAGAAAAAATGGTCCTGATAATGACAATTTCTTCATCTAAATAGGAAGGATGACATATTTTGAATGCTCTAAGGAAAAGGTTAGAAATTACCGATTTTTTAACAGTATTATCGTGAAACGAAAAATAATGTATATAGGCATTCGAGTGGGTTGGTTTCCTATAGACGTCAAGTTTTAATTCATGGTGATCTTTATTAATGACGACATCTAATAAAGGTAATCTATTATCATATTCCCATTCATATTTAAATTTGATGGAGACATGCAAATTATTCAAATTATTAAAAAAGGTATCAAAATCATATCAATAGGCCATACAGAAAATACATCGTCAGGGTACCTTAACCATATAAAGTTAGGGGGAGAAATTGTGGGAAGGAGTTCAGTCTCAAAATATTCCATGAAGAGACATGCCAATATCGGAGATAAACTATTTCCCATGCCAAGGCCAAATATTTGTCTATAAAACTCATTATTTACTCGAAACACATTGTCAGAGAGACATAATTCAACTAAATCGATAAATTTACTCGTAGAAATGGGAAGATCCAAATTAAGTCTAGGCAAGATTTCCCGCAGAAGGCCCATGGTTTGGTTAACCGGAACTTTGGTAAACAAAGAGTTTACATCAAAGCTCAAAAGTTTTCCATCCGGTAATTGCAGGTGGTTGAGGCGGTCAACGAAATCTTGAGTGTTCATAATGTGTGCAGATGAGATTCTTCCTACTGCTGGAGATAAATGCTTGGCGAGCCATTTGGAGAGCTTATATGTATGGGCTCCCAAAGACCCACAAAGAGGGATGTCCCTTACGCCCAATCATTTCCAATATTAATTCTCCCACCTATAAGCTCTCCAAATGACGGCAAAAGCGGAGAGACTGAGAAAAGACTATAGAAGGAACCGATTAAAGATTGGTAGGTTGTGAAAAAATTGAGTGGTTTATGAAATGAGAAGGGGAAAAGCAGTTGAATCAGAATTTAAACTGGTATTTAGTTGTTTTATAAATAATGATTCAAGAATGCGGAGTCCTTTGCATGTCCTATAATTTGAAAGTTTTTGTGGGAAATTTCTGTCTTACATTTAATTGAATGATCTCGAATGGGAGAAGTTTCTTTATTGGTCAAGGTGGAGCCAGTGCGAGAGCTAATACCAAGATGAGAACAGACCCTAGCCCTAAGTGAGCGAACAGTGCTGCCAATGTAGATCCCCTGGTGGCACCTGGGGCAAATGAATTTATAGACAACTGAACAGCTCATTTCAGGTGGGAGTCTGTCTTTAGTTCTGAAAAATTGTCCAATATGAACCTTGTT